>OY979702.1:77009167-78209167 GCA_963855925.1 Inga laurina
CATTTGATTAGCTCAGAGTTGAATTGGATTGACCCCTTTGTGTAGTTGATCATTTCAAGGCAGACGGAGGGGGAAAAAAATCTGAATGTTGGGTGGTGCTTAATTTTATTCACAAAATTTGTCTTATTTTTATATCAATTCTGGATAACATTGTGCAACCCTTGTGCAAATGTTCAATTATCTAAACCAATGGTGCCAAATAGTGATGAAAACGCTAAAATTGTGGAAAATCTAACTCACCGGATCGATGCTTTTAAGCGCCATGCTCCACCTCCAATAATCCTATTGCGACGATAAAGTTATTTTTATTCATTTTTTATTATTTCCATAGAAAGACATGAGTATTATATATTTTTCACTCAAATTAATTTTTCCTTTAACCTGGGGCTACTTAGCAGTTAGCAAGATATATATAAAACATCTATCCTTGGGTATTGAAACTAAACATACAACATTTTATCACAGAAGCAAAATATGTGTTTGGTTTCATATTAGAAACCATCAACAGAAACCAAATGAGCTGAAGAGAAAACGGTGGAAGAAGATGCCATGAGATCAAGTCCATTTAGCCAAGAGAGACATGGAAGAAGAGCCAAGAAGAAGAGAGATGTTAGCTCCAAGATGAAGCTTAACATTGTTGTGAAGCTTAGGGTTCATGAAATCAGCAGCAAGAAGATCAACCAGAGCCATATAGATTAAGATGCCAGCAGAAGCAGAATTGAAAATGCCTTCAACTATCACAGAAGTTGGGCTCTTCTCTTCATACACACTTGAAATTCCCATCCCTATTGCTATCCCTATGGTGTTGTTAGTGAGAAAAATGCTGCCATTATTGCTGTCGCTCTTGACTTGAACTTGGCCTACCATCACACTTTTCCGTGTTAGATACCAACATCCATCACAATATGTATATAACAAATTAATCAAATCATTATATATGCCGCTATAAACCTATATATCATGTGGGTTAATTAATCTATTTGGCATTGGCTAGATTGGCCCCCATTGTGGATATATATATTTTCTTAAACTACTAGTTCAGAAAAGGATCTTTAATACTGGTTAAGAATGGCTTTTTACACTGGTTGAATAACGGTATAATAAGTTTGTTGTATTTCTTAAAAAGATTTGTTCTATTTCTTCCCAACCCTTGTTGTAGGAAAAACAATCATTATATGTGATGAATAGTTTAGGGACAGGTAAAACAATTTTTTGTATATGACCATGACTATGCAAAATAGTACACAAGTGAACAGCTCAAACTAACCCAATAAGAATGACGCATCAACTTAGTAAAACGCTTAATTTTAATTACACTGGGGATGTGGAGCCGTGGAGAGCTTTGAATCTAATAAAACTATTAACTAAAGAGCCACACTTTTTAATTTACATATTAAAGGAAAAGGAACAGAAAGGATTTACTCTCACCGCAAAGTTGGTAATTTTTTTTATTGTAGGAAGGAGAAAAGATGTTGTCATAATGGCAACATATGCAAGCCATTCTACTATTTATCTTTTCAACTTTAAGCACAACGTTGTGACTCATGCGTCATGTCCAACTTTAAAGAGTAAAAAGATGTGATAATTTATAAAACAATGAGTTAACTTTAACTTAGTTTGAATCTGACCGTACTATACGTAGTCATTGACTCTAGCTACTAATAATGAATTCATATATACCATTATTATTATTTCATTTGTAAGTGTAATTTACCTTAGAATCTATTAAGAAGCATATATATAAATATATATATATATATATAGTTTAATGTAAGTGTATATTTGAATTAGCTTTTAGAGAATAAATTTTATGATTTATGACGTAAGTATGTGTGAAGAGTTTTGTCTCAGTTTACGGAAAAGGGTTTCTGAAACCTCGGTTTTGTGGCTTCATAAACACTCACTGATAATTTATTCAAAAACCATATAAAAAACATACACATCATGCAAATGGCATAAGTAATTAATGTCACACTTCAAATATGAATAAAGATTGAGTTAGGATACCTGAGAAATACAACCACCAAGGCCCATTCCTTCAAAGAACTGATGGAAAGAGAGGGCCACTAATAGTGTCTTTATAGCATCAATACTACCAGCAGCACCCAAAGAGATTCCAATTATCACTGAATGCACCACTATTCCCATCTCCAACACCTGAGACACCAATTCATCACGCTTATACATATAACTATTCCTAAGAATATCGCATCAAATCTCTATTCATAATATATACATTAATTTCCAAACGGACGTATTGATGCCCTCCCTGATTTAAAAAAGCAACTAATTACTTACGTTAAACTGCATATATATCTATATTATTTTCTTACTTGTGAGATGATTCTGTGCCTGATTAGCTCCTCATCATTATCTGAGTTCTCTTGGGCTGATCCGTGACAATGACCGTGCGTGGCATGGGTGTGAACATGAATATGATCAGCATGCTCATCGTTATGGTCTCCTTTCTCTTCATCACCATCACCAGAAGAAGCTTGTTTTGAACTGAAATGGCGTCTCTTATAATAACCAGCTGCAAGAGAATCCACCATTAATGTCCCTATGGAGGACACCATGGCCAGGAGGCCAGCGAAGGGAAACTTGTGCCAAGGTCTGTCTGATAAACACGGCGAGTTCAAGCTCTCGAATGCCTCAGGAAGTATGTGAACAAAGCCGGTGGCCAGGATGACTCCGGCGGCGAAAGCCTTCACCATGAAAAACATGTCATTTTCAGGTCTCAGAGCAGGGATCTTCTTGCTCAGCAATGGAAGGCTCACACCAAGACCACCAGAAATCAGAATAGAAGCTATGGAGCCGAGTTTGTATCCGAGAGCTTCACTTGCATCATCACTGTTGGTAGCTTTTGATAGGTCACAGGAAGAAGAAGAAGCCACGGTACAGGTGGGGAAGAGGAAGATGATGAAGATGAAGAGAAACGTGTAAACGCAGAGAGATTGAAAGTTGATGAGAATCATTGTGGGGGAGATTAATTAACAGAGAGGAAGTAAGTAAGTGAGATGAAAAGGATGGTGTAAGATGGAGGGACGGCTTGTGCTGTTGAGTTTGAATATATATATATGACTGGTTCTGGTTGGTAGGCTCTGTACTGTTTGAAGAGAGAAAAAGGAGGAAGAAAATAAAAGCCACTCTGGGGGGCTCACATTTTTGAGAATCTTATAGCTTAGCACAGGCCATTATATTTATTCTGTACAACCATGCTTCAAAATAACCCATATATATTTTGTCCAAAAAAATATAACCCATATATATATATATATATTGATACAGTAAACAAATAGCTGGCCATGGAAAAATTTCATAAATTTTAAACCACACGCGCGCACAAAAGTAATTAATATTGACTTAAAAAATTTGATGATGAGTCTCGAACATGTTTCATGGGTCATGATTCTGCACAAATTGGCCAGGCCAGCTAGTTATTTTTTCAAGAAAAACGGTACTTATTATTTATGTACTGTTGTGATGGGCATGGTTCCTTTTCTTTCATACAAAAACATTTAAAAATGAATAAACTTTATTGATAATATGATATATGTAGATTGAGATAAGGACTACGCCTTTTCTCAAATACAATGGATGACAAAAGAGGAATGTGGTGGGCGGTGGGGTGCTTTGAAATAACATTGGGGATAAGTTAGGAATTTGATCTTCATGGGTCCGTCATTATTAAAACTCAGTGTTTACAAAAAGAATGAAAATGCATAAAGTTTGAACAAGGTAGAAATTGTTGAAAGGGGGAAAATATCTTGTGGAATAAAGAGGAGATAGGGACATGGGGGTAACTTTAGGGAAGGTGAAGGGTAATATAGTCATTGCAGATAAAGGCCAGAAAAAAGAAGGGTGGGAAAAGATGTCATATGTAGGCCAGTTTAAACAAAAAGAGAATGAGGACACAATGGGGTCATCCAAAAGCCCGAAAGGAAATCCATTTAGTGTGCGTTTGGAATGGCTTATTTTTGTCCAAAACGTGCTTATAATTCGTGATTCACGGTATACGAGGTAAGTATGTGAGAGGAGTTTTTTCTCGGCTTGCGTAATACGGGCTTATTTTTTAAGCTACCGCTTAAACAAACAAGCCCTTAGGTGAGATTGGTTAAATGACTGCTTGAGAACGAGAATCTCATACCAATAAATGGGGGTGTTTAAAATATTTTGGTCTCAGATATTTTAATCTCATGAAATTTTTATCTCATTCGGGATTGGGATCAAGATCACCTTTGAGATCCCGGTCCTAATTCTAGTCCTGATTTTTTTTAATCTTATAAATTAAGTTATTTTTTTTATTTTTATATTTATTATCCCATAAATTAAGTTATCATTTGATAAGATATGTATCAAATCTTTAATTGGAGTTAAATTGTATATATATCATGATATTAATCATAACTATACAATATATAAAGATAATAACGAATATGATGATGTTGATCATAATAATAATAATAATAATAAAATGCTATTCTTCAATTCTAGATTAATTTGTGTGATTATTATGGTTTTGTTAGGTGTTAAATGATCACTTTAAACATTAGATTATAGAAAATTTAAATAATATAATAATATATTTTAAATTTAATTTTTAAAAAGAACAAGATTTCCCAGTTTGGTCCCGACCCCAGGATTACCAGGATCAAGACCCGGAACCGGGATTGGGGGATCCTGATCCTGGCTCGGGTTTTGAACACCCCTGCCAACAAATGTCAAAATTTTATTAAAGCATTAGTGCTTTGTATTAAAAAACACCACTGACTACTGTTATACCAACAAGCTAGGGATGAGCAAAAAACCCGGTAGTCCAGGTAATCTGACCCGACCCGGTCTGATCAAAAACTTTTGGTCCCAGGCAGCTTCTCACAGACCAAACTGGACTAGTCTTCTCAGGTTGGACTGGACTTCGGTCCAAGGTGCCCAACCCCATAGTCTGGTCCGGTCTGACCCGAGTTGTACACATATGTTTTTTTTTAATTCCCCATTACCAAAAAAAGCCCCAAAATCTCTCATCAGGGCCTGATACACCACACACTCCACGTCTCCACTGCCTACTTCAGTTTTTTTTTTTGGACCAAGAAGTTCAATAATCAATAATCACTATCTCACTGCTCAGAGCTCACTTCGACTTCAAGTCTTCAACCTTCATTTCATTTTCATGCTTTGAATTAGGTTAGAGATTTGAGTTCGATTTCATCATCTCTGATCTCCCTTTCGGTCTCAGCTCTGGTTCCCGTTCGTCTCAGCATCTCCACCTCGTCTCCCTCTTGGATCTGGTTCTTGTCTCCCTCTCAGATCTGGTTCCGATCTCCCTCGACGTGCCCTATGTCCGTCTGCCTCTCGGCTCCAGTTCCCATCTCCGGTCTCCCTGTCGAGTCTCGGCGATTCAGCGTCTTCCGTCCGTCTCGGCGTCTCCACCTCTCGGCTCCAGTTCCCATCTCCGGTCTCCCTGTCGAGTCTCGGTTCCTATCTCCCTCGACGTGCCCTGTCTCCGTCTCCCTCTCAACTCCAGTTCCCATCTCTGGTCTCCCTGTCGAGTCTCGACTATTCAGCATCTGAGCATCCTCTTTGGCGCCTTCAAGGTAAGAAATTCACTTTGCTTTACATCTTATTTTTTGCACTGGTTGGCTGCTGGTTTTCTTGGCCATAGAAATAGAAATCTTAGTTGGTAGAAATAGAAATATTATTTAGAGCAATGTCCAGAGAATTGACAGTAGAAGACTAGAAGTGAATATTGGTGTGTGCTGTATAGATGGATATATGATTGTATGAACTATAAATTATGAAGCTAAACTGCATTATATATGAATGATCTTTTGAATGTTATGTTGGTGATATAGATTTACAAATTCTCAATTCTTAGTTCAAGATATATATTGCTCTATTGAACTAAAAAATATACTACATATCAGATTGGGTGCTTTTAATCCAATTATTTCACTATTGTTTGTTTCTAATTATAAACATTGATTGTTTGTTTTAGTTTTCTTAAATTTATTTTCTTTTTTACTGGTGCAATAATGCTAGAAATGCCAAAGTGCTCCAAAACAAATGATTTTCTTTGCTAGAAATGCTTATGTTAAATTTTCTTCGCTATTTTATCTTCCTTTTTATATTTGGATAGGTTGTTCTACTATTTTGATGAATTATGAAACTAATTTATGAATACTTGCTTTTCATTTTTTGCAGACATGGATAATGAGCAAAGTTCAAGTGTTGACTTATCTCAATCTTCCAATATTGGTGAGAATGAGTCTCTTGGTGGACTATCTTCTACTCCTACTGATTCCACTAATCCTCACCAACCTCTAACCACTGTAGAATGTCTTCCTCCTACTCCAGCAGCTGCCACTGGAAGTGAATCCATAAAAGGTTGTAATAAGAAGAGAAAACAACCTGAGAAAAAACAATCAAAAGTGTGGGATCACTATACTAAGTTACCATTGGAGGATACAGATGGAGAGCTTAGAGCTGCATGCAAGTATTGTGGTAATGATTATGCTTGTGATCCAGTTAAATGTGGCACGACTTCTTTGAAGAGACACTTAAAAAAGTGTCAAAAAAATCCACACAGGACAACTGAAATATCAAAACAATCCATGTTGAACTATGTTTCACAAGGTGGGCAAAGGGGAAGCTTAGCACCTCACATGTTCAATAAAAAATGTTGTCGTAGGGCTCTCGCGGAGTTCATCATATGTGATGAGATGCCATTTAGACTGGTCGAAAAGCAAGGTTTTAAATCATTTGTTAAAGAGTTGGAGCCAATGTTTCAAATTCCTTCTAGACATACGTTGCTAGGAATTGTTGGCAATTGTATCTTGGTGAAATGAGGATCTTGAAGAATCAATTGAAGTAGTGTACTAGTCGTATTTGCCTTACTAGAGACTGTTGGATGTCAGTTCAAAACTTCAACTACTTATGTCTTACAGCTCATTTCATTGACAAAGATTAGAAGTTGCATGAAAGGATTCTTAATTTTTGTTTGATTGAGAATCATAAGGGTGACACAATTGGAAAGACTATTGAGAGGTGCATATCAGAATGGGGCATACAAAATGTGTTCACCATCACAGTTGATAATGCAACATCCAATGACACAGCCCTTTCATATTTGAAAAAATGACTTATGAATTGGAAGGGTCTTGTTTGTGGTGGTGATTTTCTTCAACTACGGTGTTCTACTCATATTCTCAATTTCATTGTCTCTGATGGCTTGAAGGAATTGAAAGATGCATTCGAATCAATTCGAAATGTAGTAAGGTATGTCCGTTCCTCCCCTGCTCGCCTCAAAAAATTTCAAGATATATGTGACTTGGAAATGTTGGATGCAAAAAATATGTGTGTCTTAGATGTTAGCACTAGATGGAATTCTACATATTTAATGTTGGATGTCGATTTAAAATTCCAAAAGGCATTTGAAAGATTGGGGGATGAAGATAGAGATTATATGGCATACTTTAAGGCAAATGGCCCTCCTAACAAACAAGTTTGGAATAAGGCAAATGTCTTTCTTAGATTCTTGAAGGTGTTTTATGAAGTGACCTTGATATTTTCTAGCTCGCTCACAGTCACTGCAAATTCATGTTTCCATAAAATTGCTTTGATTCAAGAGTTGTTGAATGAGACTATTGAGTCTGAGGACCCTCTTCTTAGGGAGATGTCCTCAAGCATGAAGATGAAGTTTGATAAATATTGGGGGGCAACAGAAAATATGAATCCTTTGTTGATTATTGCTGTGATTCTAGATCCTCGATACAAGCTTGCCTACATCAATGATGTATTTGAACAACTTTTTCTGGATTATCAACTTTGTATATCCATGAAAAATAAGGCAAGAAACACTTTGTATCGCATGTTTGAAGAGTATTCTATAAAGTTTGGTGTTGAAATAGGCAGGTCTCATAATGCCAACACTTTGAACTCTTCTGGTAGTGCCAACACTTTGAATTCTTCTGAGAGTGTTATCACTTCCATTGCAAATACCGGTAAACCAGACCTTGGTCGTAGATGGTTGGCATCCCAGAAAGAAAAGATCTCATCAGTAGATCCTCAGTCTGAATTAGATAGATATCTTTCGGCTAATGCAACTGAAGACATTCCTATTGATGATGATGATTTTGACATATTGACATGCTGGAAGGTTAATTCAACCAAGTACAGAGTGCTTGCCATGATAGCACGTGATGTATTGGCTGTACCAGTATCTACAGTTGCTTCTGAAGCAGCTTTTAGCACTGGTGGACGTGTTGTTGATGATTATAGAAGTAATCTATCTCCTAAAATGACTGAAGCACTCATTTATTCCCAAAATTGGCTACTTGCTAAGCAATCTATCTCAGAATTAGCCACTATGTTGACTGAATATGACAACTTCCAAGAAACTGATAATGTTGTTAATATTCCAGGTAATATTTTGAATTCTATGTTTATTATTCAAGTTTACATATTTCATTATTACTAATTTCTTAACACATGCAATTTGTTTGTTTTAAAGATGGATCAAGCATCATTGAAGGTGGAGGAGACAAATGAACAAGGTATTAAAACTCGGACCAGTCATTGAACCGGTCGGGGTACTGGGTTAAGGGTCAGTGGGTCAGACCGGAGCTAAACCGGGACCAAAGCGGTGAGAAATTGAAAATTTTAGACTTATAGTATGAAATTCTAAAGGAAAAATTAAAAAAAATTAAAAATACCAACCCGGACCGGACCGGGAACCGGACCGGTTTACCGGCCGGTACTTCGCCGATTCCCGGGCTGGACCGGCCGGTCCGGTCCGGGTTTAATAACCCTGCAAATGAATGACAATGGATTGTAATGTGTAATGTGATAGACTTGTTGTTATTTGTTATGTTTAATTGATTGTCATGGATTGTATTCAAACCACTTTAAAATGTTGTTGCTTTTTATTTATTTTGAATGTTGTTGGAGATTATTATGGATTTTATGGATGTCATGGATTGTAATTTGTTATTATGGATTTATGGATGTCATGGATTGTATTGGGACCATTCCTATTATTTTGCTTTTTATTTATTTTGAATGTTGTTGTTGTTATTTGTTATGTTTAACACTTCTTGTTGTTATTTGTTGTTTAATTGATTGTCATGGATGTCATGGATTGTAATGTTGTTGCTTTTTATTTATTTTGAATGGTATCTTATTGCCTAAATGTAATTGTTTCCCCATTGAAAACAAAAAAAAATGTTGTTATGTGCTATTAGGAATCTGCAAAAAAAAAAAAACTAAATGGGTCCTGGACTGGTCCAGCAGTCCGGTGGACCTGGTCTGGTCCGGCCTGAGCTCGGGCTAGTGCTAGACCAAACCGGACCTCGGACTGCCTTGTTCAGCCCGAGGTGTTTTCCAGACTAGACCTCAGGTTGAGGCCAAACCCGGTCTGGTCTGGTCCTTGATCAACCCTACAACAAGCTGCCAATTGAGGTGATGAGCGGCCTCATTCCTATAAAAAGAAGAATACAAGTTTGAATTTCAGGAAGTACACTTATTAGAAGATGCGAAAAGTCTTTGCCGCTTACATTCCAAGTGTCGAAAGGAAAAACCCTTGATCAAATAAAAAACATTACTAATTAATTTTGTAAATTAATAAAAATGATTTGGTGTTGTTATAAGAAAATGATTTAGTTTTTGCAACTCAACTTTTTCAAATTGATATTCTGAGATTAACTTGAAGACTTAAATTGTTGTCGTTCTTTTTCAATTTCCACCCATCAAACCTCAATATATCACTTAATCCAAAAAATAATAATTAAGCGCCAGATGTTATGTCTTTTTATCAAGAAACAAAAAATCAGACCAGGCAATGAACCGGTCACAGTACAGGTTCTATGGTTAATGGGTTAATCGGGGTCTAACCGGTGGTCGGACCGGTCATATTAAATATTATAATTTATTAGTGATAATATATATATATATTTTTTAAACTTCTATAGATAAAAATGAAGATCTTTAGAAAAAAATTCTTAAAATCTGTTAGTATTAGTTATAATGCCTATATTTATATAATAATATCTCATTTTCTATAATTATTATATCCTTTTAAATAATTTTTTTCATTATCTTCTTCTTTTTTTTAGACTTATTCTTTTTTTACCTACTTTTCTCTTTAGTTTGGTCTTTAAGGCTTCAACCTTTCATTTTTCCCTAAAAAATAGCACAAAATAATAATTAAAAATATTTTTAAAAAAATGAAACCGGTCCAACCAATTAAACCACCAGTTTTAACCAGTCTGACAGTCTAATAGATGAACCAAACCGGACCACTAATCGGTTCCCGGTTCAACCGGCCGGTCTAATCTAATTTTTTGTTCACTGCTTTTTATATAGTTTGAAGTGAGTTGTATTATTCATAATATTAAATAGTATATATTGCTTGCATTAGATGACATATTGATAACCAGACAGTCAAATACAGAGATCATGCTTTGCACAGAAATTAATATCAACCATGCTAAATACAATGACAATACACAAATTGGATTTTAAATTGCATATGAAGGAGATTATGTCCTTGATTAGTTGCAATTTTTTCCTATAATATGTACAAGTAGAGGTGTTTAAAACCGGGACCGGGACCAGGATCCACCACTCCCGGTCCCGGTCCCAGTTTTTGGCCGGGGTGCAAATTGCATCCCGGTCCAGATCCCAATCCCGGTTTGATCCCGGTCCTGGTAATCTCGGGAGGGACCGGGAAATCCTGGTTTTTTTTAAAAAAATAAATTTAAAAAATATTATTATTTTAGTTAAATTTTCTATAATCTAGTGTTTAAAGTAATTATTTAACATCTAATAAGACCATAATAATCACACAAATTGATTTAGAATTTAAAAATAACATTTTATTATTATTATTATTATCACCTTCATCATTTTTGTTATTATTTTTATACATTATATAGTAGGATTAATATCACAATATATACAGTTTAACTCCAACTAAATATGTTATACACATTTTATCAAATGATAACTTAAATTATGAGATAAAAAATACAAAAATAAAACAATAACTTAGTTTTTAAAAAAAATAAAAAAACCGGGACCGGGATCACAAGGTATGTGACCAGTCCGGTCCCGGGTCCCTTAGATCCCGGTCCCGGTCCCGGCCGGGACGGGAAATTCCCGGAATCAAAATCCCGGGACCGGGACCGGGACACTTTGGACACCCCTATGTACAGGGACCATAATTTTATTATTTATTATTAAGCATATTAAATACCTAAAACACTTAATATCTTATAGGCGGTAGAAAAAAATTCCTCACAAAATGATATATTACAAACTATTTTTATGTTAATTATTATTTATTTTGCCCAGTTTTTCTTTTTTACTTGTATAAATATACCGTCATCAAGTACAGTGATATTTAAAAAAATTCCTTTAAATAGTAATATGTAATATATAGGTTTTGAATGACACATTCCCACAACTGGCCTATTAGCTCAGTTGGTTAGAGCGTCGTGCTAATAACGCGAAGGTCGCAGGTTCGAGACCTGCATGGGCCAACTTTCAAAATTTATTTTTTCCCACTTTTTCCTTACCTCTAACGACTAATCACTCTCCGTCGTAGAAGGGTATTAATGTAAAAGTCTCTCGTTTCAAGTCCAAAAACTCAAGAGGCGCTCTGTCATTCAGATTTTCCCGTTTCTCCCCTTCACAACTGCTCTTTTCTCTTTGAATCTCTCCATCGCTCTCGCTGAAGCTTCACAATACTCATTCGAATCCTCACCGAATGGTTCCACTTATGTTTCAGTAGGCATTCAATTAATCTTAGAAAGCTAGGAACAGGCGGTTATCGGAAAGCTATGGCAGCTGTTAAGGTGCACCAGACGCCTTTGAATTCCATTTCTTGTTTCTCGGTTATGCTATCTTTTTTCCTTTTCGAATTTCTTGTGTGATTTTCCTAAGTTGCAGGGAAAATCTAAACTGGATTTAACCCGTGTCTTTGAAGATGGCCAAGCTCGTAGATATGGTATCTGTTAATTCAATGTTTATAATTTGTTTTAAAGGTTTCTTGCCTTTCTGAGTTTGCAATGTTGCAAGACTGATTTTTTTTTTTTTTTTTTTTTTGGCTTCTTTTTAAATTTCTGGTGATCTGTAAACAGTGGGTGGTAGAAATTTTAAGGTTCTATCGGATAATGAGCATCTCAAAATGGGCGACGGAGAGCTCAAGTGAGTATTTATCTGTTAGTGATTGAAAATGCATAATTTCTGGGCATTTATAAGCAAATGAGAGGGTATTGATTTTGGTACATTGGCAGAAAAACTGCAACAGAAGCCAGTGCGCATGCAAGGTATGATATATTTTCTTACATAAAAATCTGAAATTGCCACTCTCGGAAAAGAGTGAATATTTTTTTTCCTAAGTAATCGTATCAAAAGTGATACTGATAGAGGTTGTCATTTGTTGATTTATTTGTTCCTCACTTCCTCTGACTGTTAAATAATGATCTCAAGCTGTGCAGTAATTCAAAGGAAATATGCCTGATATAACTTGGTTTATTTACTGTCTTGCTTCTCTCCATGACTTATGTAGAAGGAGTGCTTGGGTAGCTAACAAAGGGGTTATCTTGAATACTGTCAGTAATTCAAAGGTAATTTGCCTCAGAAATTTCTGAATGCTGTATAACTTTGGTAACTAATCAGAAGATATCTTTGAGTTTGCTGTTGGTTGGTGTTTCATGACCATATCATGGTTATAATATTTTGTACTTTTAATGCTGAAGGGTGGCTTCAAAAGTATGAATAAAAGCAGTGGCATATACGGCAGTTCTGGTACGCCTTAACTAGACAAAAATTGTGAATAAATCTAGACAGAACCATGTTAATGAATGCTTTTATCGCTTTCATTTATTGTTTTTTTGTAGCAAATGTGAAAGCGAGAAAGGCATTGGCTGATGTTAGCAATATTCAAGGCAATTCTGCGAGGAATATTAAACAGGATGCTTCTAAAATGAAGTGAGAATTCTCTTCACTCTGGTTAGAAGGAATTAGAAACTAACTTTCATAATGTAACTTGTAATGATGAATATAGGAATTTTCATTTATCTGACTTTAACTCCCTTCGACATAGCTTGCTTCCCTTACCACTTAATATATATGCTCCCTTGTTTGATGTTCCATTTCTTACATGCCCATCCAGGGTTTTAGCCAGTACAGGCACCAAGTTAGGCGAGGCCTCTTCGAGGAGGTCCTTCACGGTATGAAAATTGCTATGTCATATCTGTTTAAACTTTCTTTTAATCCATGTTGATCTCTTCTATTTTATTCAGTTATTTAGCAGGATATTTTTTTCATTTAAGCTTTTATTGCAACATACTGACAAAATGACTGGAATTGTACTTGGAATTCTACTAAAGAACTTTAAGATCAAAGCGTGACAAAAGTAAGTCTTACTAAATCAGTGATAATGTACAAGGGACAGAATGCTCTAGTTAGTGAATGCCCGTTTTTTTAATTGCTATACCATGTCAAATATGCTTATTAAGTAAAAGATTCATCCACAGATTGATATTTTTCCTTTGTTCCCCTTCCTGTTCCAATATACTCTTGTGAAAAAGTGTATAAGCTGCTGTCATTTTGGAAGAGCACCTTTATATTGGTTGGTTCAACTGAATCATATGCCTACAACTATAAATTACTGAATTTGTATGGTTTTTTTCCTTATTCATATTAGGGGAGACTGCAAAGGAATGTAGGTCAAGTTGAAGGTCAGTTAGATGCTCCGAAGAGAGGTGATTTGCTTTTCTTTAGATAATTTTAATCTATGTTTCCTGGTTAAGTATCACTTTAATGTGCGCCTTTGTGTGGTAAACAGTAGGCACTAGTTCAATAGCGCCCTTAGCTGCTCAGAAAATTAATAAAAATGGAGGAAGATCATCTGTTGCCACAGAGAGCAGGTACTGCTGGTCATATATCCTGTTTTAGCTCTCAATTGCTATTAAGATGATATACTAGATAGTTGCTGGATGTTAAAGGTCTCAAGTTCTTAGCTGCAGACAATTTATGACATTTTCTTCATTTTCAGGACTGCAAAGAAGTCTCTCTTACCTACAGTGACAAGGTCTGTATGTTTTGATCAGAATCAGAATAGGTTAAAACTCAAGTTTGACTGACACCAAAATATTCATTTGGTTTTTCTTGAAGGAGGTCTTTACCTGTGCCAAGGAAGGTCAATAGGGAAGACATAAGCAACAGAAAGGTTGTTGTAGTTGCTTTGCGATTTATTTCATCTTTGTATTATATGATCACTACAATTTGTCTATCCTCTAGTTGAATTATTTGGATTTTTCGGATCCTTATCATATTGTTTTAACATATTTACTCCTTTTTGTGCTTTACTTTCTTTTAGGGTAATGCTAGAAGTTTTGATACAGCAGAGAAAATAAGCAGAATACCAAGTAAGAAGCTGGAATGTAGATCAATGCTTGTAAATTTCATCGAACTAAGTTATGTCGAGTTGTTTAAACTATTTACATTTTCAGCTAAGGCAGAAACAGTGAGAAAAGTTGCCCCTCAATTATCTAGTGCAAGAGGCCACCTGTGGAAGACTCGAGCAAGTGATGGCCATGTTCATATGTGAGTGATAGTTATAATAGTGCCTGAAGCCTTTATGTGGATTGTATACTTCTGTTTGTTAGCAACTTAGCATATCTACCATTTATTTTCTTTGCAAACTGGTCTTTGGGTAATGCTTTTGTATAATTTATGAAACAAATAGAACATGAACACTTTGATGAGGATATCATGTACATTCTCCCTTTATTCCCCATAAATGAAAGTGACCATTTTAATTTTAAATTCCTTTTGATATGCATGTTTATTCTATTCTTTTTTCTTTTTTTTGGTTTAAGTACCCACTATTCCTTATTGATATACAATGTGGTTTGGTGACTATTAAGTTTGGCTTGCTTGACTTCTGTTAATTGGTAGATTGGAGGATGAGGTTACTTGTTATTGATTTATAATTTTCATACAGTAATCTGGGAGCTAGGGTTAAAACCAATGCTTTACTTGCGTCCTCGAGGAAGTCCATCAAGGTATGTTAGCTATATTTTTAACTATCTGTAATTATTTGCTTGATTTGATTGGTGCACCATCTGTGCTTTGGCTTGTTTGGTTGCTTAGTTTCTCTGCTATATGTATACCTTGCCAAAACTCTGTTTGTAATGCATGTAGCATTAAATGGTAGACCATATATACTACTGAAATAAATTTTTTTTGCAGACAACTGAAGGTATGCAGGTATGCAAATAGAGAATATACCTTGAGTAACATGAAGTTATAAAAAGGGAAAGAATGAAAGTAGAAAAAGAAAAAACTTTTTTCTCCTGGCTCTTAGTCTGCCAATGTTGACAAGTTTGCTGCTGTATTTAATCTTTTTTACGGGCTACTGATAAGTTTTGCCAAGTAAGGAAATCTTCATTCTAGTGATCAAAGTCTACTGTCTAGCTGCCTATAATATCCGATGCCGGATATTTTTTCTTAAAAATTAAATGTGAGAATATCCAATACCGGATAGTTTACCTGCTCTTGACTTTGTTGATTGCAGCCTCTCGTTAAGACCACACATAAGTCTTCTAACGCATCTAGGACTTCAAAATCTAAGTCCAAATCGGCTGCTTCAATTTCATCACAGGATGAGGAACCAGTTGCTTTGTCTCTCCCTGAGAATAATTTACCTGCGGTTTCCAATGATGCAAATGAAGGGCAGCTTCCAGCTGTTGCAGACAGCAACCCCAGAACAAAATCCTTTGAGATAACTGGAAGGAAAAAGTCCACCCGTCGGAAATCTTATACAACTTTGTTACTGGAAAGATCTAAGGTTGATGCTTAATGCATTCAGCGTTTCTGCCACATTTCTTTCAGTTCGCATATATCTATATATATATATATTTTTTTTTTTTAAATTTATAATGACTTAATTTTACAGCTTCTCAAGGAAAATGGTGAAATAACTGAGCAAGATAACCTGCCAAATATCGATGATGAATGCAATCAACTAGAAGTTTCTGAGTATATTGATGAAATATATCAGTACTATTGGACCACTGAGGTAAGATTTATATCTTTGATTTTCCCCTTCCCTTACCATGATAGATTTTACTATCTCAAGTTATAGCAATAACTAACGTATTTTTTGAATAATTTTTTAAACCCTGTCAAATTCGTCCAATCTCGTTTTGTTTTCAACTTCAGGCTCAAACCGCGGCTCGGGAAAATTACCTGTCTATTCAGACAGACATTACACCTCATATGCGGGGCATATTGATAAACTGGTTAATTGAAGTACTTCCCTTTTTCCCTTAACCTTCAAATGGCTTTGAATCAATATTTTATCTCCTTTACCTTTTTGTTGTCTGAGGTTTATCATGTTCGTTTCCTATGCCTTCTCACTTCTGGCTTTTACAGGTACACTTGAAATTTGAGTTGATGCCTGAAACCCTGTATCTCACAGTTTCATTATTGGATCAATACCTATCTCTAGTGACGATTAAAAAGAATGAATTGCAGTTAGTTGGTCTCACTGCACTTTTGCTGGCCTCAAAATATGAGGATTTTTGGCATCCTAGTGTGAGAAACAGTTTCTCCATCATCCGTTTCTTTTGAAGAAAATATTGCATGGTTTATCGGAATTGATGATAATATGTGCTTTCTTTCTCTGTTTTAGGTCAAAGAGTTGATAAGCATTTCAGTTGAATCATATACAAGAGAACAAATACTTGCAATGGTATGCAAGCTTACTTTTTTTAGCCTTTTTTTAATTAACAACTCTTTATCACTCACTCACCTATATATTGATCTTGAAAAACTGGATGCTCATCTGTTTAACTAAAATGGAGAGCCACAAAAAATCATAAAGCATACTAATTTGTTGATTGAGGTAGATCGTTCAAACTATTCTATTGTTGAACCATAATTAATTGCGTGCAAGGAGTTGTTGCGTGTTGGTATTTATTCCTTAGCAATAGAAACTGTGCTTTTTCTATTATTCTTATTCTATTTCTTCTACTGTTTCTTAATTTCTAGACCTGTTTGAGGTTCATGGTTTCCATCACCAGATTCTTCTAATGCCTGCAGTTGTTTTACTGTTCAGGAGAAGCTTATTCTTAGAAAGTTGAAGTTCCGTCTTAATGGCCCCACTCCTTATGTTTTCATGGTGAGGTTTTTGAAGGCAGCTCAGTCAGACAAAAAGGTATGTATTTATGTATATATAAGTTACTGGAAGCTGCACTGCTCACAGCCGTGAGTGATCCAGTTTATAGCGTTAGGTTCAGTGTAATACATGGATCTGAGATCTAGTTGCTTTTTAGAGCTTGAAGGATGATAGTTAATGAAGATACTATAAAACCTTCATTTGTAGTTTATTGTTCTAATTGAGGACAAAAGGTTAGGTTTTCTAAACCCCTTTTTTTTGGTGAATATTTGTCCCAGCTGGAACATTTGGCATTCTTTCTCATTGAACTGTGCTTAGTTGAATATGAAGCCTTGGCATTCAAGTCCTCACTGCTATGTGCATCCGCAATCTATGTTGCTCGTTGCACCCTGCAAATTACCCCACCATGGACTCCGTTGCTTCAGAAGCATGCTCGTTATGAAGTTTCCCAATTAAGGCATGATTCTATATTCTCTTGGACCCAACTTAATTTCAGTCTTTTCATGCTCGCCGTTAGATTTCCTGATCAAAATTTGATAAAAAGCAGACAACTTGTAACATTTCAGCATCACCCAGTTTTGGTACTTTATGATTCTGGGCAATCCTAGTTATGCCAAGTGCTAACTTCATTTGCAGGAATTGTGCGGAGATGATAGTGAAATTCCATAAATCAGCAAGAACAGGAAAGCTAATGGTTACATATGAGAAATATTCAAGGCCTGAACTCAGTGGGGTTGCAGCACTGAAGCCGTTGGATAGCCTTCCTCTCTGACTTGAATTGTGCTTCAATTCTACTACTCTATATTAGCCTAATAGGGTGTGATATTACTGAGAAATTACTGTATTATGCTGTAATCAGCATGTGGCTGCATATGATATGAATATGCACCACATAAGGTATTGAATACAAAAACTAACTTCTCGAGGCATTGTTGTAGTGTTTCATAATTGATTTGAGAAATTATGGTTTTCTTTTTTAAAAACATTCTAACACGGAGAATATATACAAATTGGCACAGCAAGTCTTCCATATTGAATCTAGCAGTGTTGCTACTTACTGTTCGTGTCAAAAAAGATGTCTGAGAAATTTGAAGATAAATTCGTCTATACTATATATACAAATTGATCAAGTGATACAAACGTTATTTTTAAAAGGAAAAGGTAGCTATTTGAATCTTGAAGTTCTTTGAAAAATATGTAGACTTTACTCTTATGATCCATTAGAACAAGCAGCGAAAATCAATTACAAGACACATTCATAATAATTAAAACAAAATTATTGCTTCCCGGAAAAGCCACTGTACCAAATAATCTATCCCCAATACTGCAATACAGAGTCCTTTCTAGGGATGAAATATACACCAACACCAGCAAAATTGTTATCAGAATATTCAATAAAATTGAATGCAAGAGTACATTTCTTGAAGGAATCAAACAAAACGGTGTTGATTCGACAAAAGATGTTTTTCGCACGTTAGGCTGTGATTAATAAGCTTTGATAGCAAACAGCTAAAATACTTAAAGATTATGAGCTGAAAAATCAAAATTTTTTTAAGCAAAAAGTGCATTAACCAGACAAGTTGACTGATATAAACACCAGGTTCGACGGAACTGAGTGCAAACCCATTTTATATTTTATATTATATTAATGTTTCACACGAGACAAGAACCAATCTATAACGGAGGATGTTGCAGGGATGTATTTATATACCTTAGGCTAACATGTCCACATGCACCTGCTGAATCAGTATACTTAGATAAGCACTTTAAACACACACACACACACTCCATGAAAAAGTCACAAGCTGGGTTTCAAACATGGAAATTCAAATTAGAAATATAAGATCTACATAAGACTCAGAATAGTAATTGAACTATAGTAATACAAGGGAGGTGAAGATATGATTGTCCTGAACAAGTGTGATCCATATGGTTCAACTATACCACAGAAGGGGGAAAATGACAAGATTCAATCAAGTGGCAGAATTGAAGTGTCTTAAGAATATTGCATATAGATTTGAAGTCATACTGTATGAGCTCACCAAACATGAACAGATTCCCTAACAGAGTGAGCAACTAGGACTCTTGAGAATCCCAGCCTATCTATATACACTCTAGTACATCAACAAAAACCCATAATATATGAGTATTGACCAAATATTATACCTAACCCTATTCCATGGTAGAGTATAAATTACCTATCAGATGACTATGTACATGTAGCTAGACCATCTTGTGGTAGCAACCTACCATCTTGATCCAATGTTTCTTTAACTGCTCGATAAAAATCGATCCATGAAGAAGAGTAGGAATCTGCAGGACCCCATAAGAATGTAGGGTTTGGACTTGCAGGGCATGCAATGATCAAATCCAAAACTGAGACTGGTTTGAGAGTCTGAGGAAAATTGAATGCTAAATTGTCCACCTTGTGTTCATAAATTTTGCCAATTCTGTCCAGTTTATAACGTGAAGTACCCTGAAATTCTCCCTTGGTTTCCCATGGAACTCTAGGCACTCCCCTCAGGTTCCACCTAATCAAAATCTCATTCTCTGAAGGCTGCCATATCCTATAAACATCCAAAGCAATCTCACGAAACAAAATTTTGCCATGAAACCTCAATGCCCAGAAGATCAATTTGTACTTCTCAATCCCAGTGAATGTATTTAAAGGGTCCTTAAATGTTATGTCATCCCTGAAACGATCAAAATCCCAACTTTCTCAGAGGAAGGGGGGAAAACTTTCCACAACAAAACAACGCAGCAGACAAATTAAAGACTTAAATGTGAAAAGACAAAGCAAAACCTGTAAATTTCATAATTGAGATCATTGACGAAGATAAGAGGGAGGTCCTCACGAAGGGTCCGCACAGCGTAGCCAAGATTGACATAGAATTCGTCTTTCTGATCCTTGTTATCTTGAGCACCTTGGGGTGGATTAACTTGGGCAACCTGTACAGCTGAAGTTTGGAGGCAATTCAGTGAAGAAGAAGAAGACGACGAAGCGACAGAGAGCGAAGAGTGAGAAGCGGGTTTTGCAAGAGAAGGGGTTTGAGACAAGGGCTTTTCTTTGGATTTGGTTTGGGGTAAGAGGGACGAAGGGAGGTTAGGCAGAAGAAAAGCCATGGCCTTTATTTCTCAGTGTTGCCCCAAAGATATTAGATAGTCATCTGCGAGATGGAGAAGGAGATGGGAGAGATTTGTCGTCCTGATTCTCTCTCCAGAGTTTGTGACTTTCTGGGGACGAAGGAAAATGAGGCCCTTGTTTTCTGTTTCGATATTAGTGGTTTTGAACGTGGCCATGACATAACGTTGATTTTCACTTTTAATATTGGACCCGTATTATTTTCCCTTAAATATCTCTTTGAAAAACAACACCACCAAAAATCTAAAAAAAAAAAATTGAAAGTGAATTTGGGTCAACAAAACATATGGTTCCTAAAGTTTTCTTTCCTTCACCTTTGATATGTTGAGAAATCACGTTATTTATTTTTATTTTGCTAAAATTGAATTTTTATGGGTAAACGTGTTCTTCAGGAGTTCAGGGAAGTAAAATTTGGTTGTTCTTTATGGCAATGCTGAACAGAATCAAAGCATGAGACTTGGATAGAGGTGGAATAGTTCAAGCGACAAAGGGTATCACTTAACTTGGCGGGGAGGGAATGGACAAGTGAAACTACAAAACACCCTCTTCTAATTGTTAATTAGGTGAGATTTGCAAGAAATACACCCTTCTGTATAAGTAATTAACTGAAAAAATTTAGTTGCCTTGTTAAATTGGTCTTAAAACCAATATCTTCACTCCCTTGATCAAACCTATCATTTTAAAAATGAAATATTCGAAGATATCGGGAGGCTGAACGTGATGAGTGAGAAACGTAGGGAGATAAACGGTGAACCTGCAAGTGGGAACAACGGACATGAGGCTCCAACAAAGGAGAATCTGGACGCGACTAAGGAGGAGGATGATCTTCGAAGATGTAATATCAAGAAAATGGACGTAGATGTGACAATGGAAGATACGGGTAAACTAGACCCACCAGACGAAGAGGTGGGGAAAATAGAGAAGATGAAGACCCAATCTGCGAATGAGGCTAACGGATGGAGTAAAACCCCTATTTCATACAAAGAAAAGCTTATGGGTCAAATGGACAAGAGGCAGTTGGAACCGGATTTTGAGCAACAAATGGCAGAATGGATTAAAGAGGAGAGTGAGGTAGCTCCAATATTAACAAAGGAAAGGAAGAAACTGTTAACCTCTATACCCACTTTGAACATCGATAACGAGAAGCTACGTGAGCTGTGTTTCCCATGGAAGGATGCACTGATTGTCACCTTATTAGGCCGAAGCTTAGGACTCCATCTCATGAGGGACAGAATTTCCTGGATGTTAAAATCCAAAGATTTTGAACTCATTGATCTTCCCAACAACTACTTCATATTCCCGTCTAAAGACAAAGACTTGCGTCAGAGACTCCTGTTTGATGGTCCCTAGCTTAGCCAAGGCCATTATTTAGCAGTTCAACGTTGGAGTCCCAACTTTAGTCCTTATTGCAACAGGGTTCGAAAAGTTGCCGTGTGGATCAGAGTTCCTACTTTACCTGTGCATTTTTATTCGGAGGAGTGCATGTTTGAATTGGGTAAACTGATCGGAAAAGCACTGAAAGTAGACACCAATACGCTGGCCCACTCCCAACATAAAGCGAATATGGTGGAAAGAGGACAATTTGCAAGAGTCAGTGTCGAGATTGATCTGAACCAGAAGTTGAAATCCCGTTTCCTTCTGCGCACAAGAGTTTTCAATGTTGAGTATGAAGGGCTGGACACTATTTGCTTCAAGTGTGGAAGATATGGGCATAATCAAGAAGAGTGTCCAGCTAGCACAAAGGTAAGGCAGGAAGGGGAAGCGGTCGGGACACAGCCTCCGGTGGACACTCCAGCGGCCGGACCGTCTACTTTAGACCTGACCCACCGATAAAACACCCCCTGTTTAGCGTCCCGAATATTGAGGAGAAAGAGGAGTTTGGAAACTGGATAAAAGCCAAGAAGACCTTAAGGCAAAGACCCCCTA
Source organism: Inga laurina (assembly GCA_963855925.1). Classification (NCBI taxonomy): domain Eukaryota; kingdom Viridiplantae; phylum Streptophyta; class Magnoliopsida; order Fabales; family Fabaceae; genus Inga; species Inga laurina. The sequence continues at coordinate 77,031,421 of OY979702.1, forward strand.
GGAAAGAGACAGAAAGCAAGGCTCAAACTAGGACAAGTGGGAAACAAAAGTCAAATGGAAAGGACGTTGGGAATAAAGGTGAAACGAAATATGATATGATCGGGGAAAATGGGATTCCTTCTTTTGCATCAGAGAAGAAATCTTTGAACCCACCAAAAAATACTGCGCAGGAATGGAGGAGAAAAGACACATCGACTGAGAGTAAGAGAAAAGGAAAAGAAGCAGAAATGACAACGGTTCTGAAGGAGTCAACATTTGAAAAAGGACAGAGCAGTAAAGGTACCATAGAAATGGAAAAAGAGACCGTTGGTAGTACGGAGAAGAAAATGATGGGAAATGGAGTTAAAAAGTTGAACAAGGAAAGGATGAAAAAGAACCAAGCGGACCCGCAAATGACCAAGGCCCAACACCAGAATACTCCAGCCATGAGGACACAAGTGGGGGGAAGGAAAAGGCTACAAATCATAAGGCCCAAAATCCTGTCTCCTATTTTCAAAAGGACGGCTACAACAAGAGTCCATAACTTAATAATGGGCTCAGTGAACGGTCAGAACCCAAACATTGAGAACACCGGAGAAGGGGGCCTGGGACACTCTCAGGAGGAACTGAAGATTCCAAATTTCATGGCCAGGAAGGATGTGACAACAGAGGATATTCTAAGTGATATTCAACACTCAGAAATGGAAGACCAACTAATGAAATCTCCAAAACATCAACCCCCAGACAGACTGAAGCTGGCTCAAGAATTGAATTTTGAAGGAGAAACAATGGATGTAAACGATCAATGGTTTGAGACCAGAGATGAAGAGACTGAAGAGATAATGATGGAAGGAACAATGGAGCATGATGGCTCATCTCAGTGAGTATTTTTTCCCTTACTCTGTCTTTAATGTTATCCATGAATTTAATAATCTGGAATTGTCGAGGCGCTGCCTCAAAAATTTTTCCTAGTAGAATTCGGGATGTGTTGCGAGGAAAGGAGATTGATTTACTTATCCTTTTGGAAACTCGTGTGGATGGAAAGAAAGCTAATTTAATTATGAGGAAATTGGGTTTCACTAATTGGATCAGATTAGAGAGTATTGGGTATGCAGGTGGAATCTGGTTGTTGTGGAATGAAGCAGACACTTTAATTTCCTATTGCACATCGTCAACCCAATTCCTTCATGTCAAAGTTCATCTGAAAAAGCGCAATCAGCATTTTTATTTCACTGGAGTTTATGCTGAGCCAAACTATCTATTAAGGAAAGCATTATGGGAGGATTTAAAGAGACTCAATCCCATGGTGGATGAGACATGGGTAGTAGCAGGTGATTTTAATGCATATCTCTCGGTGGAGGATAAAGTTGGGGGAGCACAGCCTAACCTCTTATCTATAAAACATTTTGAAAATTGTGTTCAGCAAGCTAATCTCGTTCCTGTCGACTGGGTGGGGGAGCGTTTCACATGAGAGAAAAATCTGGTGAAGGAGAGAATTGACTGGGCATTCTGCAACAATGAGGGCTTTGCCAAATTTCCTGCAATTAAAGTGCACCACCTTCAGAAATTTGGATCTGACCACCGCCCTCTATGGATAAAATCTCATCCGGATCCTCAAAAGATGTGATATGAAGCTCCCTTTAGATGTCAGGCTGCCTAGTTCCTTGAAGAGGGGTTCACTGACGGCATTAGAAAGAGATGGGCTCAAGGCTCATGGGCTGACAAGACATCAAGTTTTAAAACAAATGCACAGGAATGGAATAGGAACAAAATAGGAAATATTGGAAGGAAAAAACGGAATTTGCTCAAGAGAATAGAAGGTGTGGAACGAGCAAGGAGTAGGAAAGACTGTCAATATCTAGTGCAGGTAGAACGGGATCTGTGGAAAGAATATAACAAAGTTTTGGCCCAGGAGGAATTAATCTGGTACCAAAAATCCCGCTGTAATTGGCTGAAATGGGGTGATCGGAACAGCAAATTTTTTCATACCTCCACTATGATTCGAAGAAGCAAGAACAGGATTGAAGGCCTTAAAGATGAAAGTGGAGAGTGGATCTTCGATCAAGAGAAGCTCAGAAACCTAGCTACTGAGTACTACAAAGATTTGTTCACAGGCACGCCTAGCTTATGTCTTCAATGCAACACTGTCAATGGCTTTCCTCGCTTGACTGACCTAGATAAGAGAGGATTGGCAGCCAGCATTAATAATGCAGAAATCAAGGATGCAGTCTTTGACTTGGGTGCTTTTAAAGCACCAGGACCGATGGGATCCAAGTTGTTGTGTACCAAGAATTTTGGGACTTGTTAGGGGAAGACATCTGCAATCTTGTTAACTGTACCTTCTGTGATCCACAGTCTGTTCAAGATCTGAATAATACGATTCTTGTCCTTATTCCTAAAACCGAAGCGCCTGAAACTATCAAGGATTTCTGGGCTATATCTCTATGTAATGTTAGTTTCAAGGTGGTCAAGAAAATAATCAGTAAGAGGCTCAGGGAGGTTATGGGCAAGGTGATTGGTAAACAACAATGCAGCTTCATTGCAAGACGTCAAAGTAGTGATAATATCATCATTGCCCAAGAGGTTATTCACCCCATGAAAAGTAAGACTGGACAGAATGGATGGCTAGCAGTGAAAGTTGACTTGGAGAAGGCTTATGATAGGCTTGAATGGCCATTTATTCATGAGACTCTCCTAAGGGTGGGGTTTGAAGAACCTTTATGCAGGATTATTATGGCTTGTATCATAAGTGCTTCTTTTCAAATCCTGTGGAATGGAGAACCTACAGAAACGTTTAAGGCCACTAGAGGAATAAGGCAAGGTGATCCAATATCGCCATACATTTTTACCTTATGTATGGAGAGGCTGAGTCACATTATTAGAGATGCAATTGATGATGGCTCGTGGACACCCATCCAACTGAACTCAAGGGGACCTCCTTTGTCCCACTTATTTTTTGCAGATGATTTAGTGTTATTTGGAGAAGCAACATCTATCCAAGTTGAGTCTATGCTTCAATGTATTGATAAATTTTGTGTAGCTTCGGGACAGAGAATGAACAAGACCAAAACTAAAATCTGTTTCTCCAGAAATGTCCATTTTTCGAGAGCGATCAACATGAGCCGACAAATGGGTGTAGGACTAACGAGTGACCTAGGGAAATATTTGGGGATTCCACTTATTCACAAGAGGGCATCCTATTACCTTTTTGCACCAATCATGGAAAAGGCTAAGAGGAGGCTCTCGGGTTGGAAGAGAGGATACCTCAGTCTAGCGGGTAGGGCTACTTTGATCAAGTCAGTTCTAACTGCTCTACCATCATACCACATGCAGACCATGCTCTTACCGAAACAACTATTGGGAAATATTGAACAAACTAGTCGGAGCTTCTTGTGGGGTGAAAGTGTTGATACTAGGAAAATCCATCTTGTGTCTTGGGATACTATTACTACTAATAAGAAGGGAGGAGGATTGGGGATAAAAAATTTGAGAAAACAAAATGAAGCCTTCAATATGAAATTATGTTGGAACTTGGTTAATAATAGGGAAGCACTTTGGGTGCAGACCTTAAGAGCCAAGTACCAATGTGGCAATAGGGACATCCCTGAAGTGAAGAAAAAACACACGTCATCCCTTACTTGGAGAAGCATATGCACTGTATGGAATTCCTTCTTTTCTCGTCTGGGGAAGAAAATTGGAAACGGCAGAAGCACCTCCTTTTGCTTTGAAAATTGGTCACAGTTGAATAAGCCTCTTATTGATTTGATCCCAGGATATGAAGACCTCATTAATAGAGAAGAGAAAGTGGTGGATTATGTTACCCCCAGGGGGGAATGGAATATTCAGAAACTCCAGAATTGGTTGCCTCAATCAAATGTCCAAAGACTCGCCAGTGTTCACCCACCCTGTGAGGAGAGAGGAGAGGATAAATTTTATTGGAAACCATCCACTGATGGATCCTTTACTATAAAATCTGCATATATTTCTATTTGTTCAGGTACACGTCAACAGGAGGACACAATATGGAAGATGCTATGGCAATGGAGGATTCCAGAGAAGATAAAATCTTTTATGTGGTTGTTTGTTCATGGGAGAGTTCACACCTCAGCCCTCAGGTCGAGCCGTGGCATATCAACCACAACTGGACGCCCATTTGGATGTATATGCAATGAAGACCTAATGCACATGATGCGAGACTGCCCAAATGCAAGGGAAAGATGGAGAGAAGTGGTGTTAACCAATTCATGTAATACTTTCTTCAATCTCCAGGGAGTGGATTGGGTACGATAGAATTTACAGCAGGAAGCCGGGCAATATCACACGAAGAAAGTACCATGGGCAATGCTTTTTGGTTACATTTGCTGGGATATATGGGTATCCCGATGTAACAAATTGTTTGGCTCATCGGATGATACTACTATAACCATGGCAACTAATAGTTTGTTTAAAGCATGTTTAGATAGAGATCTCTTGGAAAATTGTGATTTCTATACAGGTACCCATGAGAGCAGAGAACAGAATATAGACCAAAGGGAGGATCTAGTCACGCTGGAGGTAGATGGGGCTGTGCTTCAAGATGGCAGGAGTGGCTGTGGCGGTGTGATATGGAATGCTGGTAATAGCTGGATATGTGGGTTTAGCAGCAACCTAACCAATGTGCCCACGACCATAGCTGAGCTGATTGCAATCATACAGGGACTCAACATATGCTGGCAGAAAAATTACAGGAGTATACGCTTGCACACAGATTCCATAGAAGCAATCAATTTGATCTTTCGAGGATGTACAAGGACTCACCCTTTTGCTGACATAGTTCAGGATGCGAGAGCCTATAAGTATAGGAAAGATCTTACTGTGGCCGATTATATGACAAAACTTTCTTTCACTTTGAATCAACCTTTTTGTGTTTTTGATCAGCCTCCCAGCAGCTTAGGTGACGGGAGGACTGACGAGGGTCTCTGGTAGTAGTTGAATTTTGTATTATTGCTAGGTAGGTTATTTCAGTAGTTTCGGCTGTTTCTCGTTTAGGTAATGTATGAATCCAGTTTTATAATAAAAAAAAAAATGAAATATTCCTTCTATAATTTTGTTCTGTTTAGTTAATTAAAAAGGGAGTGGAAGTATGGACACCTGCCAAAAGGGTTTTTCTTATGTATAACAGCTACAGATTCCTTCTAAAAAGTGATCCAAATATTATAGGTTAGTAGAGGGCATTGTGTTGGTAACTTCGCAACGTAGCTGAACCGATGGAGTTAATTAAGACCTCAGAATATAATAATAATAATAATAAAACGACAGAAAAAGAATGGAGTTAATTAAGATTTCAGAATATAATAATAATAACAAACAATGAAAAAATCTTTAAAATTACAAAATCATAAATTAGATTTGTTATTAATAGTTAATTAAGAAATAGTAAAACTTAATAAATAATTTACAGCTCTTTTTTTTAAAAAATCCATGATTTAAAATTTTATAATTTCAAAATTCTTTATTTTTATCTTTTTTTTATATAATAAGAGAGTCAATTGTTCAATGATCTAATTTCTCTCATGTGGATCTATTCTCTCTGTTTCGATCATGATGGGTTGAAGACGACGATGAGCACTCCTTGGATGTGGAAGCCCATTCAGTGCCATCATTTCGTTCTAGAACAAGTGTTTCATTGTTTTGTTGCTTGTTGCCTTGTTTAAACTTTGTATCATCTTGAAGAACTTGCAATGAGCCGAACATTTACAGTATACTGTCTAATTGATAGTTAAAAGGCTGTGAGGGAGATTCATAATAATGGCTCTAGTCGCACAACTAAGGCATAAATATATATATGAATTTGGGATGAACCAACTTACTCCTTAAATTTCATTTGATATAATGAAAACAGATCAGTTTCTTTGACAATTACTTGGTGTTCATTTATGACTGTGTCCCCTTGCTATGTTTCAATCCTGATGACTTGAACAAGTTTATCAGCAACTCCATCAATTTGGATTTGATGAAACTGAGTTATATATGTCAGTACTGAAGCTTATAGAAACGCTGGCGAAGCTGAATATGGCTTGATTGCAGAGTAAAGACAAACCCTAGTTGAAGATGTAATCAGACCCAGAATTGCGTCAACACAATGGATACCACCCCAATCAAGAAGCACAATGTCAACAAATTGTGATTTATTCTCTATTCTAAAAGGAGTATGAAATTTTAAAACAAAAATAAAGGAAGATATTTAAGATATAGGAACATCTGAATGCACAAGCCTTGTGAAATAAGGAGGCAAATGCCAGAATCTCAGCTCCAAATCTTTATCGGCAACGTACAGCACTGAAAGCGCTATTGAATAAGCGAATCAGAGACTCTAATTTGTTGCCTTTTTCTTTACAGAAAGGCAGAATTAACAAAGATCAGTTTCTAGAAAACACATGAAGAGAAATTGGGCTCAGTAATGATTGAGATAACATCAACAAACCCATAACAGAGCTTTCATAGTTTGATGGTACATATTTCATTCATCACCGCCTCCATGTACAAGAAAATAAAAAAGATTGAAACTTTGAAATCAGAAATATAAATAATGAGGAGAATGAAAGCAGGCCTCAGATTGAATAATTAAAGAATGCTTCAGAGAGAATTCTCAGATGGTACGGACAAATGATAGGGCATCACAGGCCACACGATTGAAAAAGACGAAGAAAGTAAAAGAATAAGAAGAACCCTAGCAGTCGAAGAAGGAAGAATACTTTGACAAAAACCTGATGCAGAGTGGAATCGGTGAAGCAGAATGCCAATAGAGCGGCTTAAATAGGTAAAGAAATGGAGAGGCAGAGACGGAGGAAGCAGGAAAACCCTAGTTTGAAGTAGTGAGCTTGGGCCTGGCTAATATGCATCTGAAAGCCCAATTTGATAAATCTTGATGGATTTGATTTCAACTGGATCTATAAAACTCGGGCAACCAAACATAGCAGTATGGTTGACGCGATTTTTCCACTCACTAAACTAAACGCATTTGAAGGCCTTCGTAGTAGCACTAGAAGCTAAAAATCCAAATGAAGGGAACGCGTTTTGTTTATTGTCGCCTCCTCGTCTTCATTCGTTTATATCATCGCACGCTTTCTCAAACTTGATGTGCATATTTTCAACACACATACTTGTATCCGCTCAGATTTCTTCAAATAACACAGTTTTGGTGGTGGCGGTGGTTAGCCAGTCTTAAATGTTATATTGAAGATGAAAACGTTAGACTTGTGTTTTATTCAAACCGTGACATCCTTTTCCTTCCTCGGAACTCGTTTTCAAAAGTGTACATGTGTAGGGGCCTACTAATTAGTTGACCCAATAACTTTCCGTTTAAAGATGATTTGAGAACAGCATACACCAATGTAGCCTACTGCCTCATATTTAGGACCTGGCCTGCCGGATTTTTCTTTCCTGTTTATCACTAATCCAGTGGTTGTAAAAGATGGCCCCACAATGTTTTTTTACATATAAAAGGCCGACCGCAGTGATCCGAGATATGAATAAATTATGAGAACAGACAGCACACATCAATCATTCTTAAAAGGCCATGCCTGCAAAATGAATCTCTTACAACTTCGGGGTATGTGAAACCGAATTCCAATCGACTGTATAATCAGGATGAACTCGAGTCTTTATTTCTTTCTCAGTTGTGTGTAAAAGTTATGCTTAATATCGCATCTTTATAAATTATGATCAAAGACCAAAACCTGAGACTATGTAACCTAACTAATCAACACTTAGACATTCTGATTTCAAAACTGTCATGGTTTTCAGTTGAGGGCTCCCACCAAAGCCATGTGCTCTATCAGGTCCAGCACTCGGTTGCTACAAAACAACATTCAACCACAAGTTGCGAGTTAGCATCAATTACAAGGTTCTTTTCTTCTTCCTTTTTTTTTTTTTTTTTTTTGCTTTTGAATATGGTTGACATGAAATTAAGAGCCAGAGTAACCCAAGTTCAAGCGCAAAACATCATGTCATGCTATCAAACACAACCACATTAGTGTAAGATGATACCTGTATCCCCACTCATTGTCATACCAAGCAATCAGTTTCATGAGAGATGCGCTAAGCCCAATCCCAGCTTTAGCGTCAAAAATACTCGACCTGTTCAAATCAAGTCGATGATATGATAAGCCACTCATACAACAAATGAAAATATCAAGACTATCTATTTTCCGATAACAGAATGATAATGGAGCGTTCTCATGTTTGTTTAATGATATGAATTAATATTTTGAGCACTTCTCTGATCAATGTATCAACCAAATCCCTACAAGTTTTTTTTGGTTCCTCACTTGATAACTTGGAATAAAATAAACCTCCCTCAGTTCAGATGTATATGTCACCAAAGATAGCTTGGACTTAAGCGCATCAGGACTCAGGAAGCTCATTATAATTGGTCGATATCAAAGTAAGGTCACCAAAGATAATTTTACCTTGAATCACCAACGAAGTCATTGGAGACAACATCCTCATCAGTGTATCCAAGAATGCCTATCAGTGGTCCCTCCGAAGCATGCCTAGCAAAGTGATAATAATCAACAGAATAATGAGCACAGAAAACCAACTGGGGGTGATTCTGGAATCAAAAGCACATAAGCAATGGGCATACTTGACTGCTGCTTTGATATTTTCATAGGAAGCACTCTTCTGAAGTCGGATGGTCAAGTCTACAACTGAAACATTGGGAGTCGGGACACGGAATGCCATTCCAGTGAGCTTTCCATTAAGCTCGGGAAGAACTTTTCCAACAGCCTATGATTTCATAAAAAATCCAACTCATTAATAACATTTAATAATTAAGGATACAATACCTCAAAAATTTGAAGACCTCTTCTTCAATCTCTTACTTTTGCTGCACCCGTTGAACTTGGAATTATGTTTTGACCAGCTCCTCGTCCACCACGCCAATCCTTCATAGAGGGACCATCTACAGTCTTTTGTGTTGCTGAACAATGAATAAAATTATCATGTCACCTATACTATATGTCAGCATGCCACGGAATGATTTAACACCTTTCCCACACCCTCCCAACATTTAAAAAAAAAAAAAGGAGGCATCAGTAGCAAGTATGCAGAAGGGACCTGTTGTAGCATGTACAGTTGTCATCAAGCCTTCAAGTATGCCAAACTCCTCATGAACCACCTAAAAGATGGTTAAATATATAACAAACCGCATGGCCAAGAGAATAAAAACAAGGCCTCGTAAGTTTAAGATATGAAAAAATACGAATATTACACGTTTTAGTTCTCCCTTTTCTTTCTGAATTAGTCACAGAAGCATTATAATTTCTAAGACTATTGAACACTTGAATTCACCCTTCTCCTTCATGTTTAGAAAAGGAGGATCTACCATATGACCTAGACATTACAGGCTTTTCTGCCACTGAACTATATTATGCCTAACCTAGGCCATGCAAATCCATCAAACTTTTATCATAAAAATGCACAAGTTGCATATAGCTAGCTATTACAGGATGTAATCAAACCTTGGCAAGAGGAGCAAGACAATTTGTAGTACAGCTTGCATTGGAAACAATGTCCATGTTTGGCTTGTATGTTTTCTCATTCACTCCAACCACAAACATTGGAGCATTAGCAGATGGAGCCGATATTACAACTTTCTTGGCACCACCCTACAGAGTGACATAACAGAAAGCAAGTGAAGCTGGAGAGAGTCAACAAAGGACAAGGAACATACAGAACAATTAAATCACAAATAAATGAGGTAGTGACCTTTAAATGTGCTGAAGCTTTCTCCATTGTTGTAAATACTCCTGACGACTCAACAACATAATCAGCCCCAAATTCACCCCAGCGGATCTCTGCAGGGTCTCTGCATCAAGATATAAGACACGTATACATGTTAATGCAAATTTAAAGTACTGTAGTCAAGTAACACACATGTTCCTGACATGCATTTCAATCATTAGAATTCTACACACCTTTTTCTCTCAACTTTAATCTGCTTCCCATTAATTTTCAAAGTAGAATCATCCAAAACATCAATGGTTCCCTTGAACGATCCATGAGTAGAATCATACTTAAACATATAAGCCTGAAAGAGGGAAAAGATAAATATGGATAAAAATAACATAAAATTAAAAGATAATAAACACAAGTTAATAAAGAAAGAAAACTGAAGAACAACAGAGTCACAGTAAGGTCCCCTAAACATTACAACTTCTCTCGTCATAGCACGTCTTGCATTACCATGCAAGTGCAATTTATCATCAAACCCCCATCCCCACTTGGGTTAACTCTTGATATAAAATTCAAGACCATTATAAATATCTGACTATCCAACGCGGGAGGAAGGAAAAATTAAAACAAGAGTGCCTTCCAGCAATGATAATATAAAGCAATAGTCCCCCCCTTGCACCAATTGTATATTATCTACTACAAATTGGCAACTTTGAGATTCAAGGGTCAAGGTGAAAAAGTTCCAGCACTGATCAATAGTTTGTGAAAGCCCTTTATGAATTAAAAGAAATACAAAGGTTTCACATGAAGTTGAATAAACCATACCACACATTGTTATACTACGGCAAAAGATTAATGTAATTCAGAACTCAATGCAGTTCGGGGTTCTATCAACCAGGGTTTTATACTGATATAAATTAACTGAAGTATAACATAAAGCGTCACTAGGAGATAGGTGCATGTATTCATATAAGCAATATTAACAGGGAATTTCCACATACGTACCATATATTTGGCATCAATAAAAGGATCATTAATCGCTACAACATCAATATCATCCCTTGAAGTAGCAATACGCAAAACCAATCTTCCAATTCTCCCAAAACCTGCAATTCCAGTAAGAACATATGGGTTCTTTCTTGAAACAAACTGACATAAACTTGCGGAGTATGTTTTCAGGCAAAGCAACCAATACTTTAGTACGCTTCAAGGGTTCAAACAAAATTTCACACAACACCTTGGAACGATACCATTTAAATAATTAGTTCATCCATAGGATATAATAACAGCTTTAGAAAAAGTAAAAAGCCAATTAAATGCCATAAACAATAAAAACAAAAAATACTACAGCTGCACAAACCAGAATTCAAACAATATTAAACACCACCCACTAAATCTGTTAGTTCTCAGGAATTACATCACCCAAGAAAACCAATCGAACACCGGCCATTTCTTTTGAAACAACTTGTTTGCAAGTTGTTCAGCCAGACGAATTGTAAATTGAGGAGTTCAAAATCTAATATTGTCTTTAGATTTGCCTAACTTTTGCACTGAAGCTGAAGGCACTTATAACCGATCCTTTAGGTCAGGACCACACTCTTTCTTTGCATAATAGATCAAATCCAATTTCTAATAGACGTGAATTCTGGCCAAGTGGACTCATATTCCAAAAGAGGAACAACTCTACAAATTAGACTTCACCAGAAAATGCCCAAAAATGAGTGGGTTTCCAATTTCATCTTCAGAAAATTCAGTGGTTCACAGAACTTTCAGATTCAGATGTCACTGGCATTAACAAAAGCAGTTCCATTGAGCACAAAAGCGAGGTAGTTGCATACACTTATTATGTGACACAATAGAAAACTCTGGATCCAAAATAAAAATAAGAGATAATGTATTTTATCAAAAAGAACCATTCTTTTAGGAAAAATGAGACTCACTATGCAAACAGAGGTGAGATGTATAAAGCATCAAGTACATAGGTTTCAAATTTGATGAGATAAAACTTCAAAATAACTAACAAATAATGAGATTATTAGATTGAAAATAAAAATCAATCAGAGGACAGAGAGACTGCTTCTACATCCATTTTTATAGACTCCACAAATGAATGAAAATTTAAAGTGACCGTTACATCATGAGATAAACCAGGGCATTATGACAAAAGATATTCCAGGCAAAGCTTTTGTAGTTTGAGGTCTGTGAATTAGATATATAACACAAAACAACCAAGAGTAACAATAATATTATTGTCCGTAAATTAATTAGGAGTGAGAATGGGACTGGACTTAAATAACTAGAAACTTACCATTAATTCCAACTCTGGTCTTCCCACTGCTCCTTGATTCTAAACAGAACAAAGCAACCAAGAGAAACAATAAAATTGCTGCACGGAAATTAACCTATTATATACATAAGATAAGCATCATTCACACCATGTACAGGAAGTGGGATTTCAGTAGCTGTGGCTTTGATGGGCTGGATACTCCTGCCACATGAGTTTCTGAGAAAAATATAATATTTCAGGATCCCGCGATAATAAAAGGCCAGAACATTTTTAAAAAACAAAAGAAAGAAGGAAAAAAAAGAACATCTGCACTAAATCAAAAGTTTAAGCAACTCAACTGTAAGACTAGTGATTCAACAGGGAGCGAAGTTCCAAATAAGCTAGACAGAAAACTTTCAGATTTTAGGTTGCAACTTGAAGCATGGCATGACACCTGAATGATAAATAAATAAATAAGCAAGTGTTATATAAAGGATATATAACAACCCTGAAAAAACCAGAGAAACAAATAACTCCCTTATACAAAATAAACTCAGTTTAACTGTCAAGAAATCAAGGAGTGAAAAAACTCAGAATAGAAAATAGATGGGGAGAAATTCAAATTTCTTTATCATTCCTCTGAAATTTTGGGTTAAAGAGTTAGTTTACCAACTTTTACAGTCACACACATGAACATCGCACATAAAGTTGTATCTTCCATCCCCTTCCCCTGTTTCATAAGTAACCCAACAGAGGGCACCAAAAACCAATCGATTTGAATTTGAAACTAAATGGGGGAAAACATTGTCAAAATGATGACAAACGATAAGTTATAACGCAATCCTGAAATCAGGAGATGTGATATTAATGTAACCCGTGATTTCAAGTCTTCAGAATTCGGAAAAATACAGGAAAACATAAGCAACAGCCAACAGACAAGAACACTGTCGTTTAAAACAAAATACGAACAAGAGTCTTTTTCTCTTCGTGGACAATGAACGTCCTTGCTTTTAGTGAACTAAACCATAGCAAATATGAAATTCCTAGCTCATTTCAAATCAGAATTCCACTTTGACTAGCAAGCTTAGCTCACAAAGCCTTGTAACATTCCTTGAATCAAAGCAAGACACATACGAGTCCATTACAAATACACGTATTAGGCACGGCCAAGGACTAAAATTTACATGGGAAGTTCAGACAATAAGTCATATTCCATCATATTCCCTTTCTCCCAAGCTCAAAAGTCAAAACCAACAAACAAACAAACACAAAAATCTAGTTTAAAACCAGAAAAGCAAAATAAAATACGAAAATCTAACGTGGTGCAAAAATCCTCAATGGATGTATGTATATGAAATGAATAAAGAATAAGGTTGAGCAGTTAGAGAAAGAGAGAAGGAGACCTTCAAGCGATTAGAGGAAGAAGGTGAGGGGTCAGCGTAGGAGGAAGAGACAATTGCAGATCTCAGGAGAGAAGAGGCAGCCATTGGAGTGTTGAAGCAGAAACCCTAGACGAAGGCTGGAGAAGGGAAAGGAAAACACTTGTTTCTGACTTCGCAGGCACTGTTTCTTCTGGGCGTGGCTTTCCCTTTTAAATGCCAGTACTCACCGGAGCTTCCTATGAAACAATTCCTTGCTCTCCCCACTCTCTCCCCCTCTCTCTCCCTCTCTACGCTACAAAACTGGTAGAAGGGCTTGTATCCTCTGCGAGCGAGTGTAACTTGGACAAGGATTAAACCCAATGGTAATCTTTATTATATTATGAGTAACAGGCATCGAGCACCACAATATATTTTTGCAGTGCAGTTAGTATTTTAAAATATTTAAGGGTCCTGTCGTATTTTTAGGGGTGTAATTATCACTCTAATGTATTATTGAAGGTGTAATCAGTACCCTAATATATTAAAAATAAAATAATTACACTCATTCACTAACAGAATACAATTGTGTTTGCTGACACACTTTTTCCTTTCCTCTTTCATCGATATTCAACATGCCCATTCCTTTTTTTAGTATTTGAAGGTGCAATTTTTCCTCTAATGTATTAAAAATACAGCAATTACACCCCTTCACTAATAAAATGTTAACTTAAGATTTGGGGTTTAAGATCGATGAAAGAGAAAAGAAAAGAGTGTGTCACCAAACGGAGTTAGTATTCTGTTAATGAAGGGGTATAATTGCTCCATTTTTAATACATTAAGGTACTGATTTCACTTCCAAAAATAGTTTAGGGTGCAATCATACTTTAGGGTGATGATTGCACCTTCAAAAATAGTTTAAGGTGCTGATTGCACCCTCAAATACTTTAGAGTGTTGATTGCACCTCCAAAAATAGATCGGGTGCTAGATGCACCTTTATCCTTATATTATCGTAATCATTTTCATTTGCTCGTGCCTTAGTGCTCGTTTGGAACAACGATTTGAATGCTTAAAAGCAGCTTTTCAATCGTGGTTTATAGTATACAAGGTAAGTATGTGAGAAGAGTTTTATCTTGATTTACGTAAAAAATGACTTATAAACAATCTTACCGTCATAACAAACATGCCTTTACCATTTTACATCTACGTCTATTCTTTGTGGACTAAATCTTACTTCTTTAAAAATTGTAAAGTGTTTGTACCCATGCTGTAATAAAATTTCTCTCCCAATCTTATACGGTACTCCCTTTTATCATTAATATGAGATATATTTATTCAATCTTACATATAAGATAAACAGTTTTAATATTTATCATTTTTTTCACTAATTTATCACTATTGATGCTCCTTCAACAATAATCAAGAAGGGGAATTAAGAAAGATAATTTGGGTGTTTTAGAAAATACATGTTATATTAACTAACTTAACTAACATGTGTTCTAATTAAATTATGTAAATATGTTTTATAAAAGTTGTCCAACTCACGAATTTAAACAAAATCGCGATAGTAATGTAAACTCGCATTGTGAACTCTAATCGTAAACTCGTAAAAATTTATTTTTATCACTAAATTATATTAATAGTGTATAATTAAATAATTAAAATATAAAAATGACAATAATTTAATTTAAATATATTTTAAATCCAAATAATTGAAATTAAATTCATCAACATTTATAATTTATCATACTTAATGAAACAATTTCTTTAAAATTCATATATAAAGCCATTGAGTATGATCAAATCGAAAAGATTAGCACCAGTTTAAGAGTGAATTAACACAATTTTGTAAGCTATAGACATAAAAACAATAAATTCAGTGTATAAACTCACGAGTTTAAAAGTTATTCACAACGATTTTGTAAATTAAAAACATAAAATCGATAAACTCGGAGAGTTAACTCATGTGTTTGACAATAATATTAAAGACTGAAGGAAATGTAATATAAAATCACTTCTAAAAAACTAATTCAAACACATTGTCTTTGCTTACCGGGTAAAACTTTTAAGGAAAAATTCTAGAAAAATACAATTAAAAATTGTGAAAGATAAATTAGTGCTATAAATTTATCAAATCTCAAGTTAAAATTGAAGCAGTGATCCGGGATTTCCAATTCCGACCAAAATACCCTTAGTTCATTTCACAATTTTCAGGGGGTCAATAACAACATCTGTATCTATATTAATAACATCAGATTTTACATTAAAGACTTTACTTTCATGTTTTACAACTTTATATCCCAAAAACCAAGGATAATTTTGAGGGTACAATTTTTAGGGGTCAATAACAACATCTATATCTATATTGACAACATAATACTTTACATTAACGATTTCACTTTCAAGGTTCACATTTTTACATCTCAAAAATCAGGGGTAATTTTGAGGGCACAAGTTTTAGGGATCAATAACAACATCTGTATCTATATTAACAATATCAGATTTTACATTGATGACTTCACTTTCATATTTCACAACAAAATTAAAGACAATTTAGTCATTTGATCAGGATTGAAAATCCCAAATTCCTACTTTAATTCTGACATGAAATTTTATAAATTTGCATAACTAATTTGTATTTTTCCATTTTTAATTGTATTTTTCTAGAATTTTCTTAACTTTCAATGGACCCAACAATTCATAATGTTCCTTTTCGTGTCTGTGTAGTATATTTGAAGGAGATCTTGTATCTAAATGTATGTTTGGATTAACTTTTGAGAATAGCTTTTATGATTTATGAATTAAGTATATAAGAAAAGTTTTATCTCAATTTATAGAAAATAATTTCAAAAACACAATTTAGATATTTCCCAAACACCGAGTGCCAAAAGCCCAAAACCTTCTGCTGATAATCTGATATCCACGCCGATGGGTTTAAAATGTTTTTTCATACTAAAATATTGATTAAAATTGTACAAGTCACATCCAAGCACGAAATTCTAAAATAAAAATTAGTCATTATTTAAAAAGTATATATTTTTTGTCCAAACATGTTTAAAACTTAGATTAAGACATATTTCATGTTAAATTTTGAGTGTTCCCGTAATATTACTTAGTTTGGCCAAAATAATACAGGTATTGATGTTGGACCCCCAATGACAATGGAGGTGCTGAGATGAGTGGTGCAGGGGTAATATGAGGGCAAAAGCAGGGGAGCCTCTCCGGATTCTCCCAAGGAGGGTTGCGTAAAGGGTGTTTGTCGCCACGTGATGAACGGCAAGGGCTATTCATACCCTGCCTCGAAAGCCGCATTTGGATTCCAAACAAAAATGTGTTTTAGTTGTGTTTGGTTTATAGTATGATGGGCGAAGATATAATTCTACCTATAAATATTTTTTAGAAGAGTTATCAGTATAGTAAATATTTTTGTGATATAAAAATCATCATAAATATTATAAAGTAGACCGATGACATCAATTCCGTTAACTTTAACTTAACGGTGTTGGTTTTCTGTTAAAATATAGGTGGGACCCACATGAATAAAAAAGTAATGCCGTTAGCCCAAGTTATTGGAATTGGCATTATTGGTCAATTTTTTAATGTTTATGGGTATTTTTACACCCAGAAAATATTTACTGTGCTGGTAGTTCTTCCAAGAAATGTTTATAGGCAGATTTGCATCTTCGCCCAAATCTGAAACCACGGTTTTAAAAATTCTTTTCCATAAGCTGAGATAAAACTTTTTTCACATATTCACCTCGTAAACTATAAAAACTATTCTTCAAAAGCTAATCCAAACACATAATTATTCTTATTCCCCCGCGTCCCTCTATCCTAAAATATAAGGTTTATTGGAAAGTTTTAGTTTAATTCTAAATATAAGGTTTAATTATTCCTTCTATGTTAACTTTTTCTAATATCGGAGATATTTTTATCTTTGCATATCAAATTTTAATAAAAAAATAATGGGGGTTATTTTTGAAAAAATGTTACAAATCCTCTATATATTATATATATATACATAACCAACTTACTTACTCTTTTTTCTCATCCTGCAAATTGGAAAATAGAATAATCGTATATCAAGGAGGGAGTCTTGATTAATCGCCATAAAAAATTCTATGTTAAAATTAATGGACAAAACTTTTTGTCCCAAAAAGAAAGGACAAAATTTAGGTCAAATTGTATATATCTATTAGTCAAGTTTTCAAATCAAATCTTGTCATATGAACTTTTCTAAAACTAAGAATTCAAGCATTGATAAAATTTAAAAATTTTGTGGAACAATTATTAATAATAGAAATCACATATGACAAAGAGTGATTGAAAAACTTGACCTATGGATACAAGCAACCTAATCTAAATTTGGTCCTAAATTAATTGTACTTAATATTAGTTGAAATAATTTTAAACTTAATAATGGAATAATTTTAATGGTATATAATAATATTTTAAAATAATTTTGTTCAAATTGATTTCATTGTCTTGGATTTTTCTCGTTTTTAGATGTCCACTTGGTCCAACTGGCCCAGGAAACAAAAAACAAAAAAGGATGTCCTCAGTCGGTCAGTCCCACGCTTCCCGGCTTTCAACGTCAGCGGATTTTGGCACTTTTCCCACACGTTTGGCTATTGCAAGAAGAAAATTCTTAATTTATTATTCATTTTTATTACAAAATATAAATTCAAAAAACTTAATCATGAAATATTAAACTAAAAAAACTCAACTTTCAATTATTGGGAAAAAATCAACTCCAGAATTTGTCACGCGCAATATTATTGGGATGCAAATAATATATTATTTTAATAAAGCGAAATTTAAACCTATTAATAATGCAAGTTGTTCTTGTAAAATGTTTAGAAAAAACTCAGTCAATGAACTCTGAAAATCTCAAATAAAAATAATTAAAAGAAGAAAGCCCAATAAAAAAGTTATGGAACCCAGATTATTCAGAAGAAAATATAGTAGTTAACTAGATCTTGTCTTGGAAAAGAGAAACCTAATCTTATTAGAATATTTATACATAAACATACCAACAAATATTTTGGGAAAGTGGAAAAAGGAATAAATTATTGGAAGCATGGCGCGTAGGAATTCTAGAGGGTTCGGGTGGTTCAAAGTAGGGACGGTGTGTCCGAGAAGATTAGTAAAACACAACCTACATTACTATTCATATAAGCCATGATTAGTAAATAGATAAGAAATATATAATAAAGATCTAACAACATACCAAAAAAATCTAAAAAGAAAAATTTAAAAACCTCAATAAAAAATTATGTAAACTCAAGTGGCAAGCCAATCCCCCTCGAATGGGAGGGTGTGGAATTTACATGTTGGCAGCAGCTTGTTAGAGATATTGAGGCGATTAATTAATTAGTTGATGAACTTAATTTATACTCCTTTTGATCCTAATTATAGGATAATATTTGGGAGTTAATCTTGGTCCTAATTATAGGACAAAGTTCTAATTTTTGTCAATCTATTCTCAAATTACCCCCTATTGATATTTTCTCAATAATAATTAAACACAATAATTAATTTAATAATACGCTTATATTCTATCAAGTGAGAGATTCTACTCTTTTTTTTATTTTAAATGAAATAATTTTAAGATTTCTTTAAAAACATGTTCCTATAACTATCCGTCCAAAGTGACTGATTTTCCCCTAAAAATAACCTAATAAAATATTAATTTCATTATCTTTTTCCCTTGGCTAACAAAAAAACCTTGCATTTGCACTATGCCCAATTAAATAGACGTTCTCTTGGTAGAAAACTTTGAGAGGCAGGAGAGGTACAATGAAAAACAGAGGTATAATGTAACTGATGCCATTTTAAATTTTAGATAAGGGCATTTTAGGAAATTAAATATGATTAACTAATTTAACTACTATCCTTAATTTCTCCAAAATTAAGTAACTATGTCCTATAATTAGGACCGGAGAGAGTATAAAGGTCTATAGTTAATGTGTTGATTATCCAAGACAGCAAGCCCCTCACTTATATTAAAAGAGAGGATAACTTGGGTCTTTATTTAAAAAGAGAAGTCTCTCTCAAGTGTTTTTATGGATAACTTGGGGTTTGGTTAATTACCCTCAAGTGAAGAATGATCATCATATAAACACAAACTAATGGGTTAATATACTTAACGTGTGTTTGTTATCACGTTTTGTATGGAAATAAGCCCGTTTTCAAGGAAATAAGGCCAAATGAGTTGGGATTTTTTTTTTTTTTGATATTTGGTTCAGCTTATTTTAATTGAATCACGGGTAGAATAAGCTACTTGATAAATAAGCTCATCACTGCATCTTTTCTATTAAATCACTTATCACGTAAGTCGAGATAAAACTCCCCTCACATAATTACTTCGTATACCATAAATCACGATTTATAAGCACTTATTGTCTAAAAATAAACTGCTCATCTTAACATAAGTCACATTACAAAAACTGACTTTTTTATTCATTTTTAATAAATTAGAATCATAATAAGTCATTTTTCCTATCGTTATTCCAAACACGCCCTTATATGGACATGTTACTTTATTGATAATACAAATGACTCTTCATCTTTCTCCATAATATTTCTCTAATCATTATTTTTGATAAAAATTCTTTCCCGTACTTATCTTATACATTATATAAATTATTATAGAAAACTTGGTATTAGAGGTCATTCCGAATAAACATTGCAGTGCCTGTTTCAGTTAGCGTTTGAAAAATACGTTTACGTAAATCAAGATAAATCTCTTTTTACATATTTATCTCGTATACTTTAAGTGCATATTTAAATTGACGTTCAAGAAGCACATTCACGTAAATTAAAATAAAATTCCTCTCATATATTTATCCTATACACCATAAATTATATTAAAAAAACAATTTTTACCACTAACTTAAACAGACATTAAATCATATTAAAAAAACAACTCATACCGTTAATCTAACCAACGAGAACCCCGTGAAGATAAAGTAGGAGGGGCATAAAATCACGTGACTTGCAGTGGATGCGGTGGGATCTAATCAACAAGAGCGTACGTATGGGTGTGGACTTCCCTTGATGTGATAGTGACTTAAATCAGGTTACCGGAAATCGGTAACCCAACACTAAACTGATTTAGGTCAAATTTTTTTAAAATTTTTTTTTAAAGAATTTTACACTATAAGCCTAAAATATTCCATTTCTCATTGATTTGGTCTCGGTTTAACTTTAATTTGACTTTGATTTGACTCACTAACTCTTGACCTAATAACCCAACCAATTCACTGATCAATCTGGGTTTAATTAACTTGGACAGATGAGTGACAGACCAAAAAATAAATTTTAAAAAAAATCTGCACCGAATATGACGGGTCTAGAGGAATATGCGCCTGGTTCGTGGTCCTCTCCAGAGTTTGCCGGAACCCTTTTCTCGGCAAAATTATTTTTTGACTTTAATTTACCGCCAGCGTTATTAATTTTTATTTTGTCATAGAAAAAAAATCACACACTCATATTATTTACGTACCAAACAGCAATTACCAAATAACTGTTTAGATTGTATCGCCAAGAACAACTGTTTAGATGTAGTCATAATTATTAGTGTAAATATGACATTAATTAATATCAAATTAACCATCTACTTTCTAACTAGAAAATGTGTAGTGACAGTAAAAGTGCATGAATAACGCTATTTACAGTGTCACTCTTATGTTCAAAGATGTTTGTGGATTATAGTTCTCTTAAACTAACGGCTGTCAATTTTTTCCAAGCTACCATTGAATATAATGTGGGCACCAATCATCCATTTACTAATAATTTGTAACCACCCCTATTTATTTGGATCCATTTTAGAAAATGTGTAGTGACGGTAAAAGTGCATGGATAACACTATTTGAATTGTCACTCTTGTGTTGAAAGATGTTTGTGGATTATATTACACTAATGGCTGTCAATTTTTTTTTTTAAGTTGACGTTAAATTTAATGTGGGCACCAATCACCCATTTACTAATAATTTGAAACCCCCTCTATTTATTTGGATCCATTTTGTTATAAAAGTATATGTGGTAAGAGAGAAGATTGATAGAATTCAAAGAAAGGATTATAGAATTTCTAGAGAGAAGTTAGAGAGAAGTTCTCATTCAGTTCAATTGAAACAATCGATTACAGCCCTTTATATAGAGGCAGAAATCTAACCCTGGTTGTATTACCATGGTTATATTTAAATAACCATAGTTACTTTATATCGTCTTTATGTCCTTGTCTTCTTTTGCTTTTGCTTTGTATCAAGTCATCTTTTCTTCTTTATGTCAAGTTGACTGGAAGAGTAATATGAGTCAATGGACATCCACATATTTAATATTCATAACACTCCCCCTTGGATGTCCATTATGAATGTGCCTCATTAAAAACTTTAACTAGGAAAAACCCAGTGGGATAAAAACCTAACCAAAGAAAAGAGTACATCATTCATTGATACACCGTCGAGTGCTGCCTCATTAAAAACCTTTCTAGGAAAACCCAGTGGGACAAAACCTAGATAAGGGAAAAAGAGTACAGCGTGTATCGACTCCCCCTCTTGATAATATCAGTTGAAATCTTTGAATCTCCGAAGACCAATATCATGAACAAGTTTTTCAAAGATTGTACCTGGGAGTGACTTGGTGAATAAATCTGCTAGATTTTCACTTGAACTGATTTGTTGGATATCTATTTCACCATCCTTTTGAAGGTCGCGAGTGAAGAAGAATTTTGGTGAAATATGCTTCGTTCTATCGCCCTTGATATAGCCTTCTTTAAGTTGAGCGATACATGCAGCATTATCCTCATAGAGGATTGTTGGGATCATTTTACCAGAAGATAAATGGCAAGTTGTACGTATATGATGTATTACTGACCTCAACCACATACATTCTCGACTTGCTTCATGTATTGCTAGAATTTCTGCATGATTAGATGATGTGGCTGATATAGTCTGTTTCATAGATCGCCATGAAATAGCTGCACCTCCACATGTAAATAGATAGCCCGTTTGTGATTTACCATTATGTGGATCAGACAAAAATCCGGCATCTGCATAACCAATCAGTTCATGCTTGGATACATTTGAGTAGTATAACCCCATGTCTGTTGTACCTCTGAGATAACGAAAAATGTGCTTTATTCCATTCCAATGCCTTCGTGTTGGTGAAGAACTATATCTTGCTAGTAAATTAACAGCAAATGATATATCAGGGCGTGTGTGATTAGCAAGATACATTAGTGCTCCAATAGCACTAAGATATGGTACTTCTGGACCAAGTAGTTCTTCATCACCTTCTTCACTAATTTCTCGAGGTCGGAATGGGTCTTTATCCACCTTCAAAGATCTTACAATCATTGGGGTACATAATGGATGAGATTTATCCATGTAAAATCGCTTTAGGACCTTCTTTGTATAAGTTTCTTGATATACAAAGATCCCTTTCTTGAAGTACTCGATCTGTAATCCAAGACAGAATTTTGTTCTTCCCAAGTCCTTCATTTCAAATTCTTTCTTCAAACAATTAATTGCCTTTTGAAGCTCTTCAGGAGTTCCAATGATGTTGATATCATCAACATAAACAGCAATTATAGCAAAATCACTATTAGATCTTTTCATAAAAATGCATGGGCATATCGGATCATTTTTGTATCCTTCTTTCAACAAATATTCATTAAGGCGATTATACCACATACGCCCTGATTGCTTCAGGCCATACAGGGACTTATTTAACTTAACTGAGTATTGTTCTCGAGAACTTGAATTGGATGCTTCTGGCATCTTAAGTCCTTCAGGGACTTTCATATAAATATCACTATCAAGTGATCCATATAAATAGGCAGTCACAACATCCATGAGATGTAAATCAAGTCCTGCATCTACTGCTAGACTGATTAAATAACGAAAAGTAGTCGCATCCACTACTGGTGAATACGTTTCTTCAAAATCAATGCCAGGTCTTTGCGTAAAACCTTGGGCTACTAGACGTGCCTTCCCGTCGCGTTGGTAACGCCCCGTACCATTCCGGGTAGCGGCCGCGTGTTCGAGGCGGGACAAAACCCTCGTGCGCCCTGAAGGCGTTGCTTGGGACAATATCAGGTTCAAATACTTGACACGTTTTGCCAATGATTTTAATTCTGCATTAATGGCATCTTTCCATAGGGGCCAGTCTTTTCTTTGTTGGCTCTCACTAATGGATTTTGGCTCATGATCCTCATTATCATTCATTACATCATATGCTATATGATAAGCAAAGATGTCATCAACGTTGACTTCATTTCTATCCCATCGGATTCCATTCATAACATAATTTATTGAGATCTCATTATTTTCACATATATCAGGTACCTGGGTCTCTTCTGGGACTACAACATTCTCTTCTGGAGATAATATCTCTTCAGGAGATGGCTCTTCTGGAGCTACTAATTTTTCTTCATTATCCTCGACTTGACCATCTAAATTCTTTGCTCCTTTTCTTTTTCGAGGATTTTTATCTTTGGAACCGATGGGCCTGCCACGCTTCAGGCGTGCTTTGGATTCATTCATAGCATGTTGTCCTTCAGGGACATCAATTTTAATAGGAGCATTAGCAGCTGGGATATGTGACTTTGTCACTTTCTTTGGGTCAGTAAATGCTTCTGGCATTTGATTAGCTAAATTCTGTAAATGAATTATCTTTTGAACTTCAAGTTCACATTGTTTTGTACGAGGATCAAAATGAGCCAATGATAATTCATTCCAACTAATTTCATTACCCAGCTGCTGCTTGTTTTCTCCCCCCTAATGTTGGGAAAAATGATTCATCAAAATGACAATCGGCAAATCGTGCCGTAAATAAATCTCCTGTAGATGGTTCTAAATAAATATTTTATAATTGATGGAGATTCATACCCAACATATATTCCCATCTTTCTTTGTGGGCCCATCTTAGTGCGTTGTGGTAGTGCTACAGGCACATATACCGCACACCCGAAAGTTCTTATGTGGGAAATATTAGGTTCCTGACCAAAAACCATTTGTAAGGGGGAAACCTTTAAATAACTTGTTGGCCTAATGCGAATTAATATTGCTGCATGCAAAATGGCATGGCCCCAAGCAGAAATTGGTAGATTAGATTTCATAAGTAAAGGTCTTGCAATTAGTTGCAACCTTTTAACCAATGATTCTGCAAGTCCATTTTGCGTGTGAACATAAGCTACAGGATGTTCAACATCAATTCCAAGGGACATACAATATTCATTAAAAGCTTGTGATGTAAATTCACCAGCATTATCAAGACGAATTTTCTTGATAGGATAATCAGGGTAATGTGCTCTTAATCTAATCAATTGAGCAAGTAATCTCGCAAACGCCAGGTTGCGAGAAGATAATAAGCAAACATGTGACCATTTAGTTGATGCATCAATTAAAACCATATAGTACCTAAATGGTCCACATGGTGGGTGTATTGGCCCACAAATATCTCCCTGTATCCGTTCTAGAAATGTGAGAGACTCACTTTCTACTTTGCTTGGTGAGGGGTGAATAATTAACTTTCCCTTGGAACATGCAGCACATGAGAAATCATGGGATTGTGGTATTTGTTTACACTTCAGGATATGTCCATATGAATTCCCAATTATTTGTCGCATCATTATTGAACCGGGATGGCCTAACCAGTCATGTCAAACATTAAATTCATTAGTAAACTTCTGGTTTACATTATAAAACTGCTCGTTTATAATAGCAAACTTCTGGTCTGCATTATTGAACTTCTGGTTCACAATAGTATGTGTTTCAATTGTGCTTATACATGTGTAATACAAACCAGAAGAAAAAAATAGGAAAACTTTCTAATATGCATTTTCTACCAGCAACTATATTTGTAATGACAAGATATTCCTTATTATCTTTAGTTGTTGTTTCTAAATGATATCCATTTCTGCGGATATCTTTGAAACTCAATAAGTTTCTTTTAGACTTGGTAGAATAAAATGCATTATCAATGCATAATTTTGTTCCTTCAGGTAACAAAATATTAGCTCTTCCGGAGCCTTCAATTAAATTTATACTACCAGATATAGTCTGAACATTGGCTTCTCGTATTACCAAGGAAGAAAAATATTTATCATGTCTGAGTATGGTGTGGGTTGTTGCACTATCAACGAGACATAAATCTTCAGGATTGATGCCAATAGAATTCATTCTTCATAAAAACATAAATAAAATTAATACATATGATAGAAACAACTTTAAATAAAATATAACAGTTAAAATTATATTAAGAAATCTGTAACATCCAAATAGTTATTATCTATATCACCATACTCAGAATTCTCGCCCTTTTTGGTTCTTATAAGTCTTTTCCCACTTCTGGTAGGAAATTTGAACCTCCATGATATCGACCACGACTACGCCCACGGCTGTAGCCACGCCCACGTCCACGTCCATGTCCACGTCCACGGCCACAATAAAATTCATTAGTTACTACATTCACTTCAGGGAATGGAGTTGAGCCTGTTGGACGGGATTCATGATTTTTCAATAAAAGCTCATTATTTTGCTCAGCCATAAGGAGACAAGAAATTAACTCAGCATATTTCTTGAAACCTTTTTCACAATATTGCTGCTGCAGGAGCAAATTGGATGCATAAAATGTGGAGAATGACTTTTCTAACATATCATCATCAGTAACATTTTATCCACATAATTTCAATTTAGAAGTAATTCTAAACATAGCTGAGTTATATTCGCTTATAGATTTAAAATCTTGCAAGCGCAAATGCATCCACTCAAAATGAGCTTTTGGAAGAATGATCATCTTCTGGTGATCATACCTCTCTTTCAAATTGTTCCAAAGGACAAGTGGGTCCATTACTGTCAAATATTCGAGTGACAACCAA
Organism: Inga laurina; assembly: GCA_963855925.1. NCBI lineage: Eukaryota > Viridiplantae > Streptophyta > Magnoliopsida > Fabales > Fabaceae > Inga > Inga laurina. The sequence continues at coordinate 77,057,625 of OY979702.1, forward strand.
GATAAATAATTTTTCCCAGTAATATCAAGAGCCACAATTTCAAGTTTTTCCAGGTTTGCCATTGTTCAAACTAATTAAAATAATTAAAATATGAAATATAAATATGCAATATAATAACTGTAAATAGAATAACTGTAAATTCATAAAGATAATTATTCATAAGGCAAGATAATAAAATTAAAACATGTATGGCTTCGGGCCATTTAATTTCATGACTTCAGGCCATGTATGGCTTCGGGCCATTTAATCTCAAGATGAGGAATTAACTATTATCTTCAGGATAAAAGTTGTACATGACTTCTGGTCATACAATAAGATAAAAGATAAAAATATATATAGCTTCTGGCCATATAATAAGATAAAATATATATAGCTTCTGGCTATATAATAAGATGAAAAATATATATAGCTTCTGGCTATATAATAAGAATGGATATGGCTTCTGGCCATATTATAAGAAATTAAAACATTATGACTTCTGGTCATAATTTCAAGAATCATATGTGTATATGGCTTCTGGCCATAATAACAATAATAACAATAATAATAATAATAATAATATAAAAGAACTTGTATATAAAATAATAACGATCTCCAATCTTAACCATGGAACCCGATGTTATATAACAATCGGTAAAAGTATCTCTCTAATTCCATATAGTGGCTCAGATTATCCCAGATCTATAAATAAAACAGGATATATATAATCATTAAAGAAACCATAAGAAGATCATACCTTCTATTAGAGCTTCGTGCTGATAACGTGTTATAAAAGTATATGTGGTAAGAGAGAAGATTGATAGAATTCAAAGAAAGGATTATAGAATTTCTAGAGAGAAGTTAGAGAGAAGTTCTCATTCAGTTCAATTGAAACAATCGATTACAGCCCTTTATATAGAGGCAGAAATCTAACCCTGGTTGTATTACCATGGTTATATTTAAATAACCATAGTTACTTTATATCGTCTTTATGTCCTTGTCTTCTTTTGCTTTTGCTTTGTATCAAGTCATCTTTTCTTCTTTATGTCAAGTTGACTGGAAGAGTAATATGAGTCAATGGACATCCACATATTTAATATTCATAACACATTTAATAATAATGCAACGCCCTATTTATTTATATCCCTAAAACTTCATCTATTCATATTCCCACCCCAACCTTTGGAATGTAGCATTATCCAACTCATCATGTAACCCCTATTTATTTTTATCCCTAAAACTCCATCTATTTGAATTCCCACCCCCATCCTCTAGGATGTAACATCATGCAACTCATATACCATTCACATGCTCCAAGTTACACCTTCTGGCTCCCATGAATAATATGCCACTTAATAATAATTAATTAAAATTAGTAACAATTATTGTATCCTGTTATATGCAATTCCTTATAAGTGTTCTCATTTGCGGATGTGACCACAACCAAGCACCCACCCTACTCATTTATCTACAGTTAAGTCAAAATTGCAAATTGAAAATTTTCAACCTCACATCATAATCCTTGAAAATAGTACAATATGACCACTATTGTTCATACAAATTATGCGAAATCTACAACCGAAAGGACACTTGGATTATTATCTCACAGGTTCTTACAAAGTTTGTTTCCTATAAGAAGACCCTGCCACATACTTCCTAGAAGGTTGACATGATTTTGGTAGAGGAGCAACTACATGTGTAGTGATTTTCCACTATTCATTTGTTGCTTTTGTGAAATAGTTGTGGTATTCCTTCCTATGCATTCAAGTGTGAGCTACCAATACTACAAAAAACTACGAGCTATGGTGCTTAATTTAGTAAACATTATGGTGCTTGGGAAGCGCCACAACTTCCAGCGCCATTAAAACAAGTTACGACGCTTCTTGAATATATGGAAGAGCCATAGTTTGAGTATTTAATTTTTTTTTTAATAAAAAGCTATAGCGCTTGTCCAGAGAAGGGCCATAGGAAGTCCACCTCCTACGGGCTACGGCCCTTCTATGAACCAATGCTGGCAGAAGTTTACTACCTCTAACGGCTCTTCCCCGCCATTGGAGGTACTATACCTCCAATGGCATTTCCCAGGCGGAAGTTTACTACCTCCATGTAGGGGTGTTCAAAGTGTCCTGGCCCAGTCCCAGACATTTTATCCTGGGAATTTTCATTCTCGCCCGGGATCGGGACTGGAAAAACCGGGATCGGGACCACACCTTGTAATCCCGGTCCCAGTTTTTTAAAAATATTTTTCCTTAAAAAATAAGTTATTCTTTTATTTTTTGTATTTTTAACCTTATAAATTAAGTTATCATTTGATAAAATATATATCACATATTTAGTTAGAGTTAAATTGTATAGATCGTGATACTAATCCTAATTATATAATGTATAAAGATAATAACAAAAATGATGAATATGATGATAATAATAATAATATGTTATTCTTCAATTCTAGCCAATTTTTATGACCTTATTAGGTGTTAAATAATCACTTTAAACACTATATTATAAAAAAATTAACTAATATAATAATATTATTAAAACCGGGAATTCTTGATCCCAGTTATACCGCGAATTTCTTGAGACCGGGAATGACTTCCCACTCCCGGCTACCCCCTGGGACGGGAACCGGGAATGGGTGATCTCGGTCCCGTCTCGAAATTTGAACACCCCTACCTCCGCGGCACTTCCCCTGGTAATATACCTCCAACGGCACTTCCTCGGCGGAAGTTTACTACCTCCAATGGCTCTTCCCTACCATTGGAGGTATGTTTTTTTAACCTGCCTATACGTATTCAATCCACAGTAATTTACATTTTACAAATCCACAACAGCAAAAACCCAAGCCAGAATCACACCAAATCAGAATGAAATAACTCGAATTAAAATAATTAATTCATAAAACCAATACTAATGTAATTTGATTGCAACGTAACAAATAATATACAAATAATTTTAAGTACCTATATATGTAGAATGTAGGTAAGAAATAATTTTAGTGTACAACTAGTTCATAAACAACCAAGATGAATATGCAAGAAACAACCTACGTATGTACATAAATATTAGCTAATTCCCTGACCATATGTTCACATCATTCTTCAATAATTTCATCTACTTGTTGGTCAGTCAATTGATCACAACATTGATCTTCATAATACTACATAAAAAGCATGATACAAAAAAAAAAATTAAAATCACTAAAAATCAATTAACTTAGACACTTGTCAATTAAATTTAAAACACAGTAATTGTAAGTAAAAGAACTTACTTGTGTTGGAACAGAAATGTTATTATGAATAACTACATCTTTCATAAATTTCATAATGTAATAACTGCAATCATTATTGTTTGGTTGAAATAGGCACTGACAATACAATGAAAACACTCACTACATCTTTCAATAAGACCTATTGGCCATATAACATAACCACCGACGATATCTTTCACCATTGTTGCTTCATCCAAAGAAGGGATTAGTAAGGGGGCATCTTTATTTGTGAATACATCAACCCTTATTCTGAGTGTGTTCAGCGGTAATGGTGAATTATGTAAGATATCACTTTTGGTGTCATAGGCCACGTCGACAGCAACTGCATGCTTGAAAGAATCATCGATGTGCAACTTGCACTCCAATTTTCCCTTATAAAAAATAGAGTTAATAGATTAAGGTACACTAATGAATAACGTAACAAAAATTAAAGTGGAGAAGAAATTAATTACCAAAGGAATGGGGACTTTAGGCATGGCAGGGCAAGTATCCCTTGCATTTATGTTGTCACACACTAGACTTGATGATGGCCTAGACTGTATTAAGGCATAAATTTGTGCCTTCAATAACGCGTTTTGCTCTTGCATCAATTGCATATGATCGGTGAATTGTTCTACTTGACGCTCGTAGCCACTAATCCTCTGGTCTACGTGATGCTTGTAGTCAGAAATTAGCTCTTGTAGTTGTAGTAAGTCATTTTTTGTGGCTCGTTTATTGAGTTCGTAGTACGATGTTTAGGTCACTGCAAAACCAGCACCCCGAACATGACCATCATACTCAGGAATTCCAAGCGCTCTGCTGAGCAAATCGTCACGACTAACATAATGCACCAAGTCTGGCTGCTCTTGCGTCATTGAGCGCTATCATAAAAAGAATTACAACAATGTTAATTATTATAAAATAGAATCAGTTAGGAAAAGCTAAATCTTTATTGTATGTATTATCCACTACTTACACAATATTCGGCAACTTTTCTGGCTTGTTCACTGGAAATTTTGCCTTTTTTGTTCGTGCAGCCGGCCAGCCACAAATCATGTTGAGGTATATGTGTGACATCATGAGAATGAGATTCTTACAGCTACATATCAAAGTTAGTTGTAGTTAAAAATTAGTCATAGATGTTATATTCATATAAAATAATGATTAGTTCTTACTAATTGTTGCGCCAATGTTGCATACGAGACTGATCATTTTATGTATCGATATGGCATGTTGGATGCGTTTTCGCGATTTCACTCACTTCTTTCCTGTTTAGATCTAAATAATTCATATCACTAAATATTAATTACTACACATTACAATTACGTAAAGGCTAATATTATATTACCACAAATTGTGGAGTAGTAAGTGAGGCCACAAACTCATCACGCTGCTCTTAAGTTATAATTCTATCGTACATCTCAGGTGGTGTACGATTGATAATATCATTGTTGTCCCGCAAGTAGAGTTTGACAAGAGCGGAGCTAAGATTTCTCAAAAGTCTGCTGCATTTTCGCAGCACAAATTTTTCTTTATCTTCTTCAATTATGAAGCGAGATTGGAAGAAAAATCACATATAATTTGTTAGATTGTAATTTCATGATATAAAACAACCAAAGTAATAAAGTAAATAATGTTTACCTTGACTGAATCAAATAGCACATCACCATAATCTTCGCGTGGCACCAATCTGAAACCGTAATGGGGACTCTTTCTCTTATCGATGTCCCAATGTAATTAATAAAGGAGCTGGCATTCGGTCTGACTGGATTTCCCTTATCATTCTACTGAAGCTCTAACCTAATGCCCTTACTCCTTAGTTTGATAAGTTTGGACATTACAGTTTTGCCCTGGGCTACCTCGGCCTCAAATGCTGCCTGATCATCATGTTCGATAGGAACAATATCATCCCCAGTGTGAGGATCCATTTTCCTACAAGTTAAATAAACCAAACAAAATATCAGAGCATGTACTTGACAATCATGGCAATGAAAGTAAATTATGTTGAAATATATGAATGCATGTAATAAAACATCCAAGGCAAAAAATCAAGGCACTTATTATCATCTTTTCCTGTTTTTTGTTTGATTTTAAAACCAAATCCCCTCTTTATGATCATGTCTCATGTATAAGGGTTCATCTTCATCTATATCAATATATTTTGACCACAACATCTCAAAGGAGAGATCATTCTTAGGAATATTCAAATATTCATTACTTTCATTTTCAACTTGTTCTTGATGATTCTTGTTCGATGGAAGTATAATGGACCAGTTCTTCTTAGAAGGATCCTGAATGAAAAACACTTGTTATTCCTGTAATGCTGAAATGAAATGATCATCTTTATACCAAACTTTAGAAAGATCCACTTGAACAAACCCTAACTCATCTGTCCGCAATCCACTGTTGTTGTTAATCCACTTACATCTAAATACAGGGACCCTCAATATAGTGTAACCTAACTCCCATATTCATTTTATTACACCAATTATGACATTGTTGTGTAGATATGGTGTACGTCTTTGGCATTGGATCTATGCCATGAATTAGCAACAAGTGTTACTCCACTATTCTGCATCGTGTTCCTTGTATCATGTTCTTATGTGTAGAATGTGTAACTGTTGATTGCATAACCATTGTAAGACAATAAATTTAAATTTGGTCCATTAGATAGCTATCTAAAGTTTTCAGAAACTAAATCAGGATTCCTCTCTACCTTATCATTAATGCATCTTTTTAACCAAGTTGGAAAATGTCAATTGTGCTCTTTGTTATCAAATTTTCATTCCTCTTACCATGTACTAATAGAAGAGCATCCTTATATACTTCAACATATAGTTCAACCTGATCAGTATTAAGTAGCACATAAAAGTGAGCTCGCTCCCATTCAGTCATTGATATCCTGATTACATCATTTCTACTTGTTTCTTTCCCTGATCTTCACCATTCATTATGAGACTTCGAGACCCCTACATGGTCAACATTTGATAGAAAATCAGCACATAAGACACTTGCTTTTTCAACCATGTAACGCTCAGCTATACACCCCTCTGGTCGATATGTAAGACCCTGTTTTGATAACCATAATTATGATTCGAAAATGCATAATTAAAATGAATTAGAGACCAATGGATAATAAAACTTATTTTAATTCCTTCCTTTTTGTAGGGTCTTCACAAATTCTTTCAAAAATTCTTCCTTATCCTGGTCTTAAGTTCAAATTTTGAATATAATCACATGTGCAGTTATATCACATTTATACATATCAGAGTGTACAGCAAAAATCCTGACAATCCTCGAGTTTCATACACACACACACACACACACTAAGGGTTTAAGTTTCCCACAAGCGGGATTACACCACTAAATCCAAAATAATATTTACATTCAGTAATCTCAAATCCAAAATAGATATCCAACATTAAAAATCTAATATCTTCCCAAAGTCCTAGTAGCTTTTGGTTATCCGTTTCCCTTTGGAGCCACTTGCCCTGTTTGAAAGATTAGTCAATGGAAAGAATGAGATTCAAAGAATCCAAGTAGTAACAATTCACTCATATAGTATATAAACACATAACATGTAAGATCATGTTTAGCAGCAGCACAATGAGATATGGCTTATGCCACATACGACAGCACTTACGGCTGTATACACTATGTGTCAGCTTTCGCTGCATTCTTAAAGCATCACAAAGTATCTCAATGCATGATAAACATACATACAATGCTTCATATACGGTATAAGAGAAAGAGTCACTACCTTGTTCCTTCCTGACGTCCTCTGGCACAGTGGGCTCATGAGTATGGAAAACGTCAAACCCTATAACAAAGATTAAGGACAACGGATCAATCTCTTTTCCAAGTTCTTAATTCCATAACACTTCAAGTTGGTTATCATTTGAACTCCTTAGGTGACTATTAGAAGTCTAGACACATGTCTAAAGGGTTGGGGGAAACTACCCCGAAGATCCCTTTTTGGAAACAAAGGTATTGATTTTTGGCTGACTCACTCAAGTAAAGATGGCCTCACTCGAGTGATGGAGGCTTGCACTTGGGTAAGGGTTGCTTACACACTTGCGAGTGCTTGATATAGAACAACGACAGAGACAGAAAATACTCATTTCACTCGAGCACAAAGAACAACACTCGAGTGATACCCTCATTCTCACTCGAGTCCCCCAAAATGTGGCACATAAAATGTCTACTCGAAAGCAACCAAGAATCCTAAAAGAAGAGGTTCACTTGAGCACTAACCCCAGCACTCGAGTGATCACGCCACACTCTTAGAAACTAGTTTGTGAGTGTTTGCCGAGAGACAACCTCAAGATGCACATACTCCGACACTCGAGTGAAATCGGGTTTACTCGAGTGATAACCCATATTAGTCGCGGGAAAGAAAGTGCACTCTTGCTTTTTACATAAAAACTCAAGTGAAAAAGAGAAAATAGCACGCTGCACTTGAGTGAGACCCTACCTCACTCGAGTGAGGCTTATCAGAAGCCAAAACGCAGCAACTGATATAATTTTACAGACTTGCCCAATTTGCTTCCAATGGTTCCAAAACTTATACCAAAGTTCATTCCTACATAAAATTTCACAAGAAACCTATTGGTAACCTCAACACAACCCAATTCCCATTCAATCAACACATTTGGTCTTGGGACACCACATTACACTCAAATCACCCAATGATCAAAACTTCCACTTCCCATTTTCAAACAAATTCTAATAGCTCAAAAATACACTATGCCACCAATTCTACCATAATACCCTAACCAATTCTCCCATTTCAAATTCACATGAAAATCAGGGCATAATTCTACAAATATCAAAACTTAACCAAAAATCATAACTTATATATCAAAATGCCACAACTGTTCACCTCTTCAACTTGCTAAGACTAAATCCTTGATTCTCCAACTTTCAAATTTGTTCAAGCACTAAAACACCACCTTTCAAAATTTTGAAACCATGGCAATGAAGCCTTCAACACTATGGACAATATTAAAGAAGAGCACTTGAGCATTAGAAGACATCTAGCAAGTCAAAATCTTACCTTTACACTTTCTCTTTCCTTCCCTTGCTCAACAAAAATGGAGAAATGGAGAGAGAAGATGAAATGATGATGAGGTGCAGATTTTCCTTTGCCTCATGCATGCTAGCCGACCTTGAATGGAGAGAGGAGAGAGGGAAGAGTTTGAAAAGTTGACCATAATCCAATGGTTCTCATTTTGCCACTTGGCATAATCTTCCTCCTCCTTCCATAAGCTCACATAAACCTATCCGCACTAGATTCTGCCCCATTGATCATTCAAGAGTTAATCCTAGCTATTGATCCTTAAGTTATCAATGAGTCTCCTCTTCGGTAACTGACCAACTGGTCAGTAACTTTACCATTTTGCCTCTGATTATCACAACATATGCTAAATCATCATCAATCACATTCATATCATTCCATCATCACAACCATGCGCCCTCTCCTCTATTGCAACTCAATTTAGATGTTAATATACAATTAAACTCAATCACAAGGTTTAGGCACTGGTCATGACACATTCAGGTCACCATTCAAATCACATTTCCCCAAAAGTGTTTGATTAACATTAATTATATAACTTTTGAAGTCATTAGCCCTTAATCATAAGTTGGGTCTGATAAGTATATATTTTATAATTAAATAGGTATATATTTTGGATATATTCACTGGATTTATTAATATTTTATGCCTACTTAATGATCTTTTATATATTTTCTATCCTTTAATTAAGTATAAGAGAAAACAAGAATTTGAATATAAAATCTACTCATATCCTATTTTCTCTTACAAGAGATATTATCATACTTAAATATGAAGGAAGTATGAAATAAATTACGGAACAATGAGCTAAGCAATTATGATAGGAGGGAATTCATTTAATTATATATATATATAAATATAACTACATGTCTAATATCATATAATATATATATATATATATATATATATATAATATCTGAAGATTCCAAGAGATTTCGGATCAGGATGATAGGAGAAAACAAATTGAAAGCATAAAGAGACGTGGGACCCACGTGAGAAACAAAACCACATGAGATGCAGATTTAGTTTGCTCGAAATATAACATATCATTATGAAATGCGGATAAAACGCATGGAGCCCGCAGGGAGACGTAAAATACATATATAAAAAGGATAGCAATAGGAGGAGCTGAGACACATAGAGGCGGACACTGCAGAGAGTAATCCGAGGACGAGGCGGAGACGCAAAAAAACAGAGGAGGAAGGAATGCTTAAGGGGAGCCGCGAGACAGATCCGAGGACAACAGAACGCTGAGACGGGGAGCTGAGAACCGAGGGGAACGCGAGACAGAATGCTGAAGCGGAGATGGTGAGAACCGAACAGCAAGGCGACAGCGACTCACTATAGCCTGGAGACAACAGTGACGTAGTCTCTTTATCTCCTTTGTGTTTATCCTGGACTATTTGGAATGTTTTATTGCTGTTTTTGTGATTTGATTATAATGAAGCCGAGTAGCTAATTTTCTCATTCTATGATTTTCTTGAACTTATTTATGGATTGAATTATTCATTTATTTTTGTTTTTGCATCGAATGAAGTTTTTGTATTGATTTTATCTTGCTCTTAATGCCTCTAAATGCCTGATCACCATTTAGTTGTCTTGTTCATTTAAATTAATCTTGAGAAAGATAATTTATGTGTAGAACTTGGGTAAAATCATGTTAGACTTGAAGTTTAGGTATTAAACGGATGGTTTGTTAGTATCATAGAGATATAGTTACTAACCTAGCATTGTCAGATTAAAATTAGTGTTTAAAGTTAGTCCTTATAAATTAATACAAGAGATTGATTAGTTTATTAGGATAAATATTTGGTATTGACTTGAGAGAGCGTTATCGAATGTCTTTGAATCTTAGACAAATACATATCTTCATTTTATTGCTTATTAATGGTAAATTAATTAGTTCATAAAATAAATAGGGGATAGATAATCCTAGGTTCCTCCTGTCTTGAAGTTCTCTTTTAATCAATTAATTCTTAAATATAAAATTTCTTTCAAATTACTCTCCCTCAACCTAATTAAGAACATAAGTGTGATAATTAACTCATTTTTTCCTTAGTCCTCGTGGGAACGATATTATTATATTACTTGTGACGATCCGTGCGCTTGCGGTTAAGCTAGACGGCTGACAGAGTCATTACACGATATCTATTTTTCACATACCCTTTTAAAATTTTCATAAATCGCTCATACGGGTACATCTATCTCAAGTACATTGGACTGCATAATTGAATCTCTTTCACTAAGTGTACAGTTAGATGAACCATAATGTCAAAAAATGAAAGTGGAAAATACATTTCAAGTTCACACAAAGTACAAATAATAAGCCTTTACAAATCTTGTAACTTTGTTGAATTAACTACTTTACTGCAAATCAACTTGAAGAATAAGAAAAGTTTAGTTATGGAATTCCTTAATTTTTTGGGTAAAATTGACTGTATACCAACCGGTACAAAATTCTGCATAAGCACATGACAATCATGAGATTTAAAGTTCTTTAGTTTCAACTCTTTCACTTATACAAAATTCTTTTTATTTGAAGAATAGCCCTTTGGAACTTTGATTCCTTCGAGAAACTCACAAAATAACTTCTTCTCCTTCCTCGATAGAATGTAAGCCGCTGGAGGCAGATAAGTACAGTGCCCTTGGTCAACCGGAGCCAACTCTTCTCTAATTCCCAGGTTAACCAAATCCAACCTAGCATTCACACTGTCCTTGCCTTTTCCTTGTATATTGAGCAATGTGCCAATTAGACTATCACAGACAATTTTTTTCTATGTGCATCACATCAAAAAAGTGTTTCACATATAAGGACTTCCAATATGGAAGTTCAAAGAAAATAAATTTTTTTTTCCAGCCCCTTGTCCTGATTTGTTTTACAAAAGGATTGCTAAAATTGTTATCCAAATATTTGACCATTTCAAAAATTTGAGCACCCGTCAACATCTTCGGTAGGCTATCTTATTCTGAATCACCATTAAAAGCCTTTTTCCAATTCCTCCAATGATGTTTCGAAGGTAAGAATTTTAGATGTCCCATGTAGACATTTTTTTTACAATAATCTAGTCGCATTGAATCTTCACATATAGGACACGCATAATATCATTTGACCCTATATCTTGACAAATTACCATAAGCAGGGAAATCATTTATTGTGTCATACAATATGACTTTCAAAGTGAAACTTTCTTCCCTATACCCATCATACATATTGACGCCTTCCTCCTAAAGCAGCATCAAGTCATCAATTAAAGGAGCCATGTATATATCTATTTCATTTCCAGGTTACCTTAGCCCAAGAATTAACATGGACAACATCATAAAATTATGTTTCATGATCAAGTGCGGAGGAAGGTTATAAATCATCAATATCATCGGCCACGTACTGTGTGTACTACTCTAAACCTCATGGGGATTGATTCCATCAGTTGACAGTGGAAGGCGTAGGTTCCTTGCTTCATTCGAGAAGTCAGGATAGTCATGATCAATTTTTTTTCCATTGAGGGGCATCTGCAGGGTGCTTAAGGTTCGTGTCTTCAACCCTTTCATCTGTATGCCACGTCAACAGCTTAGCAATCTTCGCATTACTGTATAGTCGCTTGAATCTTGGAATAATGGGAAAATGCCGTACGACCTTCAACAGACTTTTTCCTTTCTTCTTCTCATATCGAGATGCATTGCATTTAGGGCACCTCTCTATCGTTAGGGCATGCATGTATCTTCTCATAACCCATACTAGTTGTAGAGCAAAGTATTCGCTTTGTCTAATATGTCTTGGTAGGAAGTATATTTTCTTCTAGGAGCATATCTTGCACAAGTTCAAGTAGTGCAGTGAAAGCTGAATCACTTAATCCATATCGCGCTTTAAAGTTGTACAATTTCAACACTATTAGCAATCTTGTGTATGTAGTACTAACGACATATAATATTTTCTCAGCATCACCTTTCAACTTCTTAAATTCTTGAGGAAAGTTATGAAGCACCCCTTCGACCGCATTTAGCATTTCTTGAAGACCATCGTCTTCATCATCACATATGATTGGGTCAAACTCATTAGAAGGACTGATCGTGGTATGCACTCGATCAGTACGTGCATCATCTGTCTTATAGTGTCTTGTCCATCGTGAATATGATTGATCAATTTCATGACACATTAAATGATATAGCAAATCAAGTGGACTAATCCGCTTTCCATAATAATAAGATAAGCAAGGACACAAGATTTTGTTAGAATCATTTGTATGCTCGCTTACAAATCTAATAAACTCTTTCATACCATCTATATATTTCCTTGAGCATTGATAAGATGACATCCATTTTTTATCCATCTTTACCTTAAACATATTTTTAAAAGTTGCTTGTCTCTTGCAGTTACTAATTAGTAATTACTTTTATTTTCTGCCATTTATTTTACAAAAAAATTCGGCAGCATAACGTTATCAAAATTGAAGTTTTTCAAGTATATATCAAACACTATTAAAGTCACAAATAATCAACCAATTAATTCTTACAGCATGAATCATACTAATTTTTCATAACTCACAACAAAAATAAATCAAAAGAATATTACATAGTTCAATGATATATAACTCTCTGACTAGTTCAATACTCCTTTAATCATTGACAGGACACATAAAAAATCTTCAAGACACATAAAAAATCTTTAGGTACCCAAATTTAAAAAGGTGTATGAAAATGTACAACTTAAGGTTCTATAAAAAAATATACTTAAAGACTTACAAGCTAGAAACTTCTGTAAGAGGTTGAGACAGAGGAAAAAAACAACCAGGAGATCAAGCTTTAAGAAGGCAGTTAAAACTTCAAATAAATACCTAAAAAAATCATGAGCACATATATAATATTCCCGACAGATTTTACGAAAAAACAAAAAAAGAAGAACAAGAAGAAGAAGAAGAAGAAAACATACCTAAAAAAAACTTAGGAGTTGGGAAACTTCTTGTATAAGGCTAAGACAAAGCAAAAAACATGTGGGTGACCAAGCTTTGTATTTTAACAGAAGTCTGGTGACCAAATTTTTTTGAAGAAATATGCACGCGAAGATAAGGAAAAACAAAAAGTGGGGACCAACGAAGCTTCCAATACCAGTGGTCAAAGAGAGGAGGACGTGGGGACAATGGATAAGGAAAGGTAGTGTGGGGATCAATTAGATCTGAAAAATGGAGTACGGGAGGACGCGAGAGAAAGACGACGATAATGGCAAGGGTGGAAAATTCATATACCTTGTATGGCGCTTTTATCTTAAGTGGCATAGAAGTTATATAAAAGCTACGACGCTTCGTGTCCAAGCACCATAACATCCTTTCAATATATAAAAAAAATAAATAAAAAAATTAAATGGCGAAGGGAGCTATAACAAGCACCATTGCATCCCTTATTATATTTGCTTTAATCTAATAACTATTAATCCTTTAAAAATTAATTTGTCTTCGACGCCTTATTATTATTATACTTCAAATGTAAATTTAATTGATATAAAGTAAGACAAAGGAATAGTGATTACCATTATTATTATTATTATTATTATTAAGTTAAACAAATGAAAAGTTAGATTAGAAAGTATTCCATTATTCACGTGAAAGGTAAGTGAAGAATGGTGACAGTAAAACTATCAACTTCTTAGCTTGTAATTAAACAAAAAATATAGATAAGTTAAAATACAAAAAATATAATCTAAATTCCCCTATTGAAATAATTCTAAGGGAAATTAAAACATTGACAAATTAAATGAAAATAAAGATACTAAGACAACTATTGCCAAAGCCATATAAATTAAATAAGGAAAGAAGGATATTGGAAAATAAATAAATAAGGAAAGAAGGTGCTGAAGCTTACCTTAATCAACGGGTGCCTTAGCTAATAATCAGCTTGCATGCCCTTAGCATATGAAGGAGGAATGAAGGTGATGATCAAAACTCGCCTTCTATGATCTCTCTGCTGTGGTGGTAGTAGCTCTTAACTCTCAGTCTTTATGCGTGTGGTGTATGATCTCTCACTCTTTCGTTATATATAATATATAGAGAACTTTTAGGCCACAGTGGCCTTGCATGCCTACTTGCCAAGGCTGCAGGCTAGCGGCCTTAGTGTCGGTAGGGCCTTGGCCGGTGCTTGCCCCACCAAGCGCCGGCTAAGGCCCTCACATGGCCACAGTGGCCTTGGCAAAACGCTAAGGCCGATTGTGGCCATGTGCCTACCAAGGCCACTGTGGCTTTGGCAGGCATGCTAATGGTGGAATTGAATAACATTGAAGTGACATTATATTCGTCCGTAAAGCAAGCAACATAAGAAACATACCTAAAGTAGATATTAGGTATGTGTTATAGGAGAAGAATTTAGGGGTGGGAAAGTGAGGACACAATGAGATATTCATTTATAAACCATATGGAAAAAGGATGAACAAAGAACTATATGCTCTCTATCGTTCGAGAAGGAATTTACGGAGTCAATAGCCTGTGGCTCAAAAAAAATCTAAATAATAAATCCAGCTTTGTAATTAAAAAAATATCTCCTAAAAATAATCAGCTATGGCGCTTTCTTAAGAAAGCATCATAGCTGGGACTTTCATTTTTTTTTCTTATGAATGTTTTGTGTGACGCTTGTAATGCCCCAAATTTTGATTAAGGGCTAATGTTGATTATTGAGATGGTAATTGTGGATTAAAGTTGAATTAATGTGTATTTTTGACAGTATTATCTAATATGTCATAATCGATGGAAAATTGATAGAATGGAATTATTGGCCATAATTTGGTGATTAATGGGGAAATTAATTACTAATTAAGATGAAATGAGGCGTGTGATTAAATGGCTAATGGAAGGATTAGAGAAGTTAATTGGTGGTTTATTTTAAAAGAACCAATAGAAAAGTGACATGTGGCAAGTTGGGGTTGTGGGAGGAGTTGTAGAAAAGTCAAATGCATTAAAAAATGATTTCTCTCTCCTTTCTTCACGCTAAACAAGTATGGTAGGGGAGAGTAGAGTGATCATTCTTCATCATCTCCAAGCTTCATCTTTCATCTCTCTCATTCCTCTCTCATGTGTGCCGCCATGGTTGCTGCAGAAAGAAGAAGAGCTTTTGATTAAGGTGATCTATTTGACCCTTCTAATGGTCTCTAATGGAAAAACTCTCTTCTATAAACTTGTTCCTTGTGTTGAGAGCTTCAATTTCATGGTTTTAGATTTATCATTTGGCGTTGTTTGAGCTCTCAAGGGATTTTGGAGTTTGGAGAATCAATGAACTCCTTTGGAAAAAGTTGTAGATGTGAGTAAGATAAACCTTTCTATATAGGTTTTATAACCATTGGTTGAGTTTTGATTTTCTGGAAATTTGGGCTTGAATTTTGAAATTGAGGGTCAATGTGTTTATGGTATGTTGTTGTTATGGAAATGGTGACTTATTTAGTGTTTTGAATGAATTGAATTGAATTGAAGCTTAAAGGTGAAGTTTGGGAACTTTGTGTTTGGTTTTGTGTATTGGTCAAAACAGGGCATGGTGATAGGTTGGGATTTGGTCATTTTGAGGTTACCATTGTGTTCCTTGTGGAAAATTGTATGGGAATAGGTTTGGTTAATGATTTTGGAGTCATTGGACACTTTGGTAGAAAAGTTGAAAATCTGTCTTGTGTGAACTCTGTTTTGGGCAGTCAGTTTGCACGAATATTTTGAATGACCAAATGATATTGAGAAATTCTGAAACTTTCCATTCTTAAAGCTCACATCCTAAGCTTCAAAATGGACAAATAATTCATGTCATTTCGTTTTGTGAATAAAGAGTTATGCTTTGCCAAAGTTTGGGACAAAAACTGGACTCTGTTTTGGAGCAGTGTTTAGTTTTAGGTAATTCTGGAATTTTGTGGTGATGTATAGTTATGGTCTATATTTTTCTAGTAAAGAGGACTTAAATACCTTTCATTTGACTTTGGAATCACCTCGTTTCGATTTTTCAAGAATTAGTTATGAATTTTGGAAGTTTAGCCAAGAATCAGAGAATTTCTTGGCCGATGCTCAAGGTGGTTGGCCGCGGCCCAAACCTTTCTGACTTGATTCTGGCCAAGGCCCATGGGTGGCTGGCTGCGGCCAGTGACCTTTTGACCATATTTTGGCCGCGGCTCAAGGGAGGGCTGGCTTGTGTTCCAGCACTTTGAGTTTTTGAAAAGAGATCTTCAACCTATTGTTTCCCAACCTTTTAGGGGTTTTATTAGAGGCATTTGTAGCTTCTTAAGGGTCATTATTGATAACCAAATATAAGTGTTTAAGAGTCAATTGATTATTGGAATAAAGAATAATGCTTCATCCTTAATTATGACTTTAGGATTTGATATTTGCCCGGAGCATAGAAGACCCGTGCCTGCTCAAGAACGGAAAGACCAAGGTAGTGAAACTTTATCCTATATCATGTATATTGTATTGCTTGTTTGCATTAATCATTGACTACAGTGAAGGGAATGTGGCGTAAGCCCGATCTCGAATACAGATACAGTTGATAGGACGTGGCGAAAGCCCGACCTTGAATACAGATACAGTTGAGGGGACGTGGCATAAGCCTGACCTTGTATACAGTGAAGGGGACGTGGCAGTATGCCCAGCCTCAAATATTGATTGCTGCATTGTGATATATGTTTACTTGCTTTGTTTATATGCATCATATACGTAAACTGTTGGTACTGGGATTCTCTAGAATCTCATTCTTTTCAAATAATATTTTTAGACAGGGCAAGTGGATTGAAGAACAAGCAAGTGAACAAGGACGATTAGGACTGCCAGTGGTAGTCTTAGATATTTTGGTTTTATACTGAACTAGTTATCATTTTGGATAAATGTACATATTGAATAGACCATGGAAGTATAGTTTTGTGTAATCCCCGGTATGGATACTGAGATGGGCATTAATGCCCTGATTAATATTTTGGATTAACATTATTATCCCGGGTGAATGTCAGGAATTGTGGTTATACTCTGATATTGTACATGTAACAGACCGAACATGCCTATTATTTTTACTACGAAATGAATGGAGATCTATTTATACAGGTGTTATAAAAGTTTTTAATTATCCCGGATCTCTCATTCGATTATTAAAAGTGTTTAAACGCTAATTGTGGTCTTTATCGAGGCGGGGGTTACATCGCTTGTTAAGGAGAGTGCCATACATACAAGCCTAATACAAGCTATGACAATTATTATAGGAGGCGCAGTAGCTTTTTAACTTATTTTTTTAAACAATTATCTATGGCGCTTATTTAAAGAAGTGTCATAAGAGAAGCGCCACTAAATCCTTATTTTGTAGTAGCGAGGCTTTGTATGGCTTGGAGAGGAAGTAAGATAAAGATAAAAATGTAATAAATGCGCTAAGTAGATAATGACTAGGATTAATTCCTTTTGTAAGAAATCTTCTATATATACACCATATAACCCTTGGTTTCCAAATGGAAAAGAAAAGGAAGTGAAGAAAAATAAGACAAGAAAAAAAGAAGAAAGAATGTATTGCTACTAGGACAATTAAATAAGAGTTTTCTTACTGAGTGATCTGTCCTGCTTTTATTTATATTTATCAAAATTATTTCAAGTGTTTTAGTATCTAACTATTCTCTATATGATTCATTCTTGTATTTGAAAATTGTTGGAATTGTATGGGAATATACAAGGAAGACTATATTGTTGTATTCATAAATATTATAACTTCCCTAAGAATGATTGCTATGTGAACTATTCTATGGGATAAGATCTCTGTGTGAATTATTGTAGATCCACCTAAGGGACGCCCTAGTAGTTCTAAGCCATGAAATTATGGTAGTGTGGATGCTTGTCAATTTAATACTTTCCTATGCATATTCACATATAGTTATGTTGCAGGGATTTGAAATGTCTTATGCTAAATTAGCAGATGGGCATTACTAGTTAAACTTATTTATTTAGTGCACTCATGTTTTGTCGTAATGTCTCAGAAATTATAAATCAAACGTATATAAAGATGAGCTTATATGAAGATGAACCAGAGTAGCAGACAAGAAGCCTCTCTAGTTTTCTTTAGACGTATTTTCTTTTAGACTTCTTATAGGAGATAATAATGTATTTGAGAACTTTATATTGTAAAGTAATTATTTCATTGTAATAAATTATGAATATAGATATTAACAAAATATCTTTTTTTACAGCATCATGTTTTCTGCTAGTATCTTTATTTTATTTTGAATTAGAAATTGAATATATCTTAAAATTTATTGTAGGAATGATATTAAGTAATCATTTATATACCTGTCTAATAATTAAATGCACTATTGTAAACCACACGTCTGCCACATTTGCACAGACATTGTTGGCTTGGTCTGGACCCTTGGGCAATACACAACATCTTATGCTGCTCAAAATAATGGGCATGCAAGATCAAGATTGTGGCTGACCTTGTCGGATTACACGTGAGGGCCGCTTGTATCATATTCACACCAACATGCCTAACAAGAAAGGGATCCCTGTTATGACATATTTGACTTTAGGGGCAACCACGTCAAATGCGTGCTCAAGGGGGGACGTTACAGGTGACACATTCAGGAAATATATGCCAAATCAAGATGAAACGACCGTTATGTTAATTAAGTTTTGCACAATTGAGCGATGGAAAGGTGAACAAACACAGTCAGTAGTTAAGAACGTAACAATACACAGAGCAAGGCATGAAAGACGTAGTCTCTCAATATCATCACAACAAATTCAGTTACACATTTTATGAGGGGTTGTGTAGATTCAGAGTTACAAAAATGTGGCAAGGGTCACCATCAATCCTTTCCTGTATTTAGAGAGCCAACATCTCTATCTGTTAGGCTAGCACGCAGAGGGGGATGAAATTGAGGAATCTCACTCTCCTGAACAAATTTGGTGGCATGATTTAAGGGAATAGAGCGCAACTGCAACTTCGTAGACAAGAGACCGAAATATCGTGACACCCAGATGCGAACTAATATAGCTTCAACAACATAATGTTTCCATCGGCAAAGGATGTTTTTATAGAGCAAGGGGAAATACAAAACAAACAAATCTGGAACATATCGTGCAAAATCTAATGGCCCGTGCAACACATGGAGACATGGAGGAGAATACCTCGTTCCTAACGCCAAGTGCTTGCGACATCTTTCTTATTAACAATTTTACATTTAAAAAATATGTACTTTATCAATTAATACATCTTAAAGAATATTAATGCATAATTATTTTATTTAAATAAGCATCTTAAAAGAAAACTGGTCATTATTATTATATAGTCAAAAACACTAAGCTGCATGTCCTCATTATTCAAGGCATAAGCATTCAACACTGGAAATTAAGTTACATGAGAAGCATATATATTATATAAACAGAAATAACCAAGAGAGAGAGAGAGAGAGAGTTTTGTGAGGAGATCATCATGAGCAGCTAGGTGCTGTTGGACCTAATAGGGATTCCGAACAGGGAAAAAACCGCCGAGGTATAGGTTGGGGCGAACAGTAGTGGGATTTGGAGGAGGCCTGGGTGCAGGTGGAGCTGCCATGTGGTTCATCATCGTTTGATGAGGTGGTGCAGGGTTAGTCCTTCTTCGTTGAAATGCTTCAAACATTAGATGATTTGCCATTGGGTGCAGGTTAAGATTGGGTCTCCACTGAGGGTGACGCAATCTCCATGTAGGGGGAGCAACAGCAACAGTAACAGATGCCCTAGCAATGGAGCTGGAAGAAGATGCTCCTTGCTGATAATAACTATGAGGCCCCACCAAGGCCCCACCTGATTTTGAGGAAGTAACACCAAAATGTTGCTGACCAGTGTTGGCTTCTACAGGAATCTCAGGAGAAGATGTTCCACATTGTGGGGTCAATAGTTGCTCCCCACTGTTGCCTTCTCCAATTTCTGCGGATTTCATAGGACAAGATGATGATGATCCTCGGTTATTATTTGGAACCACAAGACCTGTTTCTGTACAACTGTCTGGAATTTGTGGCGGCGCAGGCAAAACTTGTTGCGCTGCGGCCTCTCCCTCTGTTCTTGGTGGTGGTTCTGCTGGTGGAACCGAAGCAGAAGATGACGATGAACCTTGGCGATGAGGTAGCAAAGGGCCAGATTCCGTCGAAGTAACTTGCGGAGGCAAAATCTGTGGGGCTGTAGTAGCCTCGCCATTTGAAATTGCTGGTCTGTTGTCATCTACAGGTTGTTCATGATCAGCAGCAGGTGGAGGAGGAGGAGAGAGCAAGTAGCCAGATGCTTGTAGAATAGAGGACATTTTTTCAAGCTCTTTTTTCCACCTCAAAGACAGATCAAGAGATGTTTTCTTACAAAGTACAAGAATACACAGGTTTGGATCTCCCAGAATGGTGTCCCAATTATCCGCTCCATGTCTACGTACACCAACCCACAGAGCATCAAGTTCCACACCAGCCCATGGAATTTCTTTCGCATTATTTCGCCGAGCTTCCTCAGCAGCTGCAAATAACAACACATTCACGCTGATTTAATTAATCTGTTACACTCATATTAATTACCATTATTAATATTGGTTCAGCTCTTGCTCCATGGTTCACCTCTCATAGCTTCTAAATATTCTGCGGGAAGGTTTGCACCATATACGACCAATGCGCGCCCTGGTTTTTTCTTCTGTTGTTGTTGTTGTTGTTGTGGTGGTGGTGGTGGTGGTGCTTGTTCATTTTGTCGTGGATATTTGCGTGGTCTTCCTCTGCGTCTTGGAGGCTGGTTATTAACACTACTTCGACAACACACACACACACACACAGAGTTGTTAGTTATATACAAATTTTTGTTAGGTATATTTAGAAACATGACCAGCACTACTGATAAATCCTAAATTTAATATATTTTATCCCACCTTATTCATTTATTTTGGAGATTATTTTAGGCTAATTTGGATTTATTAGATAATATTTAGATAATTAGCCAATTTTGGGAAATAATATAAATCTGAATTGATTATGATATTATTGGGCTCAAAAAGTGAATATCTTAATTGTTATCTTGTGATTGAAAAATATTTCCAATTATATGATAAATCACGATTTTATTATATTCTTGCAGGATAAGGAAAAGGAGATTAAAAGATCCTACGGTGCAGAACTTTTCTTAAAAACTCAAAAAGAATCCAATGGTGGAATTTTATTGGGCTTTTGGAATTTTAATAGGCCCAAATTAATACCCAAAAGGCTCTCTTCTACTCCCTTTGAGTTAACCTAGCAGCGGGAGAAATCAGGAGGGAACGCGGACACACTGACGGACGGACGAGCACAGACACGACGCTGAGACAGGGGAGGCGCTGAATACGCAGAGACGGAGATACACGAACTGACGCGGAAGCAGGCTGAAGACTCACGCATCTCACTATCATCAACCCCTTGAATTGCATCCCTTCCATTCCCGTAGCTTTTCCCTTCATCTCACCAAAACACCGATCTTCTCATTCAATTCACACCACGGGCCCACCTCCACATTTGACAATTCAACCCCTTTTGAATTGTCATCAAATATCATCGCACAGTGAAGGAGATTGCACAGTGACGGAGCTGAGTTAATCAATTTCTTCTCAATATTTCTTCATGGCCGTGACTTTTATGAAGGAGTTTGAGGAGGAAAATTCCATGGAAGCTTAAGTTCTTTTGGGAGGCAATTTGGGAGAAGCATGGAGGAAGCTAGAGCCTAGGAGCTTACACTTGAGACCACAAGGGAGTGTCTTTCTTTTATCTTTTTGATTCAAGACTTGAGATTGTTTAGTTTTAAATAATTTTGGGTTGTGTTAATTGAGAACAATTTAGTTTTAGATTGTAGACTTATTTTCATTTGGATTGAATTGATATTTTGGATTTGATTTGTTTTAATTGATTATTGGGATTTTTGTTTGCAAACCTTTGATTGTCAATTAGATTATTAATCGAGTTTTCATTATTAATTTAATTGTCAATTTGGGTTTAATCTCTTGATTGTTTAATTAAGGTGATTAATTGTCGAATTGTTTAATTAGGCAATTGTGAACATAATTTCCAAAAATATCTTAAGTAATTGTGATTGGTTTTTAATGGATTTAATTAACCAACATTTTTTTCCATTATGAGTTTTCTAGTGGATTAGGTGTTATTGAGCATGAGGGTTTCCCATGTCTTGATTAGGTGATTAAATTTATTGAATCCAATTTTTCATGAATCTCCCTTTGGTCTAATAAATTAAATGGCTAAGAAAGCTAAATCCATGTGAATCCCAAGTTGTCCCCTTTATCACCATAACTGAACGAAATCCTTGTTGATTGTCTTGCTTTTGATTATTTTCTTTGCTTAGCATCTTAATTCATTTTTCACTAAAAAACCCCCTAAATATTGCATTCCAATTCATTTAGGTTAGTTTCATTCTCATATAGATTTTAGAGTCATTTGCATTTAGGTAGTAGAGTCTTGCACTTTAGTTTAGGTCCATTCTATTGCATCTTTTGTTACTTAAAAATCAATCCTAAAGAAAACCCATAGCTTGCTCCTTGGGAGAATGACCTAGGTTGACCCTAAACTGCATAATAATTTAGGACCTAGTTTAATTGATTGCTTCAGCGACAGAAGCACTCATCAATTTTGTACAATTAATAATAATGAGCTCTCACTTTTGCTCTTTCTCAGCAGCTTGGGCTGATGATGAACTAGCCCTCTTGGCAGCTGTCTTTCTAGTCTGAATTTGGTAATTATTTCCTTCTGCTCTTTTTCTAGGCCTTTAATAGTTGATGATGAAAAAGTTCAAATCAAAAGAAATGGATGGATAAGGAAAAATTTAATTAAGGAACAATAAAGGGAAGAAAAAGAACCATAATATTTCAAGTAGACATTCATGATTAAGTTGATATAAATATATATATAGTAGTGTACGTACCTAAGGACCAATCGTTTATCAACATTATTGTTGGAGTTGCTCTGGGTAATAGCACTGCCGCCGCCATCATCATCATCATTAGGAGCTGAAGCTTGTCCACGACGATCTGACAAGTTGGACTGTCATTTAATGGAGCACAAAATAATTAGACAGAATAATATATATGTAGGATCAACCAAATAAATCAATAAGACGACGCATAATATAATTAACAGTAGAAGAATTATTTTAAGTATGTATTAATTCCAACAAGAAAAAAGCTAAGAAGGTGGCAATTACAGACACAAGATTTCGCCGATTTATTATTTTATACCAATGCAAGTCACCACCATAAATTGAAGATGCTCAATCATTTTAGAACCTTCAACTTAACAGATTCTCATTGAGTACTGCTCATCACACTGGCGAGCATCGTATGCTCATCTCTGTGGCCAAATCAGGACCATGATATGAAAAATCTGCCATGGACAGTCTTCATATATCTTTAAGTGGGATCATCAACAGTTGCAAAGAAGTATGAATGCATATACCTTGGCCTTTGACTTGGTTCTAAAGGAAAAGAAGTCATTTTCATCAGGGATTATTTTCTTCTTGATCTTTGAACACAAGCAACAACCGGAAGAGACTTTGCACGCTCTTTTCATCGAACGACGTCGTCTTTTACCGGAACCCTCACTTGTAACATTTAGTGTTGAATCTGAAAGGTTGCCATCTGCTTCTTTAGAGCAATTGTGACAGAACCAATCGCCCTCCGGTACACTCTAATTCAAGTGACACACAAATCAAAGAAAACAAACTATATATGGATCTTAATATTAATTGTAACAAACACAGAATGTTAAATATATAACAAGTCATATTAATTAATTATTCAGGGTAGATTTTAATAAGATGCCTTCTATGATATATAAACGTGCGTATTACCTCAAGAGGATGATCAAGGCAGTCGTAATGATAGGTGCATGCACAAGTGTCGCAGCAAATCAACGATCCTACTTTATTGCACTTCATACACTCATAAAAATGCTGCCAAAATGAGACAATTAACCAAGTATATAAAAAACCAAAATCTAATCACTCATTATAATTTAATTAAACACCGATATATAATATATATATATATATATATATATATATATATGTATTTATACATATGTCTAGTCCTAGTCAGGCATTAATTAACTTTCTTTAACATCCATCTCAAAAGTCATAATAACACGGAGGGGAGCTTCTAAGTAACTTTGATAGAATAAACTTGTAGTAATTCGAACACAATAAACATGTACAGAGAAAATTAGATAGAATTATCGTACGTTTAAAGCTTACAAATACAGAAAAAATTACTATAAACCATCAACTCCATTAAGACCAATAATACATAACAACTTACTCCATCAATGCCCATGGCCCGGGGCGGTGCTTCTGAGAAGTTGCCACCACCAGCAGCTTTTGTGTTTGAACTGCTCCTTGAATTCCTCAAGGAAATGATTTTGTTGTTGGAAGAAGATGATGGCTTGCTTTTGTAAAAAGTAGTTCGTTTTCTTTTGCATATGTTCAGACGACGAAGCCGATCATCATTCTCAATGTTACTAGGAACTATTTCCATTCTCACCAACAGTTCCGCTTATATTTAAATGTTATAATTCTTCTGCATGTACCCACAAATATATATTTTAAATATAATCAGACTTTGGAATCGATCAAATAGACTACAGTATTCTTAGTAATATAGGAGCGAGAGCGCACGTATATACTTTTAATGCTCATGAGTTGTTCAGAGTGAAGATACAATCAGAGAATCAAGCTGGGAATGTCAGAGATGTAATAATTCATATTATTGAATATATTCACAATACAAAGTGACCACAAAGGAGCATAACGTCCAACTATATAGCGCAAATTATATACGTGGAGATATATATGTGACTCTTTCAATATTGATTATCTTGTAATCAGTTGTTTATATATTGATTAGTTTAACGAAAAATTAATAATCAGATTAATTAATTATTGATGAATAAGATTAGTAGGGGTTGAGAGCATGAACAAACCAAGTCAACTCACATAGCAATCCTATAGACCTATACAACTTATATGACCGTTATCCCTCACATATTTTGAGTCTTTGAGAAGACACTTTGTGAAACATATGTTAGTAACCAATGTCTTGTGTTGCAAGACTCAATGAGGGCTTAATTAGAGTGAAATCAAGCCCCACAATGCTTGAGTATTGGATGTGTGTGTGTGTGTGTGTTTGGGGGGGGGTTTAAAAAAAGGGAGTTGTGCCCTGTGCCCTAAACCCCTAATTATCAGCTATTCCTTTTGGTTTAATAGTAGGCACTCAATTTACTCCTAAGTTATCTTTTTTGTCCATAGTGATAGACTATGGTCTTGTTCATTGATTGCTCACTTACTTCACTCGTGGAAATTTAATTTCTAGCTAGGACAGTGATTTTCCAAAAAGAAATGTGTATGATTGCAAACAATTCAAGAATCTCCAACTAATTTACACATGATGCAGTAGGCGATCCAGAAAGATCATAAGAGACTATGGGTATTCAATCAAACAATATCGATATCTTATTATTTTTAGAGTCTAAGTAAACACCTTGCAAAAGAGATGATGCAGTGAAATCAATTAGGGGTTGGTGAGGCTTGATTAGTGGTTATAGTGAAATTGAGCCATAGCGGGCCAAAAAACAAAAGAAGTTGAGCCATGACGCTCGAAGATATAGGGGTAACTAATAAAAGGAGTTGTGCATTGTGACCTAATTAGCTAGAGAGTGAGACATCAGGGGCTCTTTGCTTGGTTTCTTTAAAAAATGTGTAGAATCAAACATTTTAAGAATCTCTTGTCACTGCATCGTGCAATATGAGATTTAGTGATAAGAGAGACACAAGTCGGCGCAATAAAGACTATAGAGGACCCAAGTCTGGGATTAGAGTCAAACCTTGGACATGTGCAAAAATTAAAGTTTCAAATTTGGGACTCAATTCACTCTTAAATAAATTCTTTATGTCCATACTGATCCATATGATCTTGTTAATTAGATTGCCCACTTATCTCACTAGTGGAAA
Source organism: Inga laurina (assembly GCA_963855925.1). Taxonomy (NCBI): domain Eukaryota; kingdom Viridiplantae; phylum Streptophyta; class Magnoliopsida; order Fabales; family Fabaceae; genus Inga; species Inga laurina. Next base: position 77,083,897 of record OY979702.1, read on the forward strand.
TTTAATTAATTCTAACTATGATAGTGATTTTCCAAAAGAAAAAGCGTAGGATCAAACATTTAAAGAATCTCCAACCATATATTACACATGATGCAGTAGGCGATCTAGAGAGATCATAAGAGATTATATGGGTACTCAATCAAATAATTGATATCTCATGATTTTGAGTCTTAGGGAAAACACCTTGCAAAAGAGATGTAGTGATGAAATCAATTAGGGTTGGGTGAGGCTCGATGAGGGGTTAGAGTGAAATTGAGCCATGAAGCTTGAAGGTATAGGGTTAAATAAAAGGAATTGTATCTTGCGGCTTAATTAGAGTGTGAGACATTAGAGGCTCTTTGCTTGATTTCTTTTGAAAATATGTATAATCAAACATTTTAAGAATCTCTGTTCACTGCATCATTAGGTAAGAGATCTAGAGATAAGAGAGATATAGGCCGGTCAACAAAGACTAAAGAAGACTTGAGTCCAGGATTAAAGTCAAAACCTTGGATATGTGCAAAAAAATTTCGAACTTGGGGCTTAATTCTGCAACCTAACAACCATAGAATGCAAAATTCTGAAAAATCGCCTTCGTCAACCTTGGAATGGCTAGCATTTAACCCTGTTAATCACACAAAATCAAGAAAAAAAGATCAAAAGAAAGGGGCCAATCACTATCAACTTCATGTGATGAAACCCAAGGAAGAATATTTTGATCCCCAAAATCATAACCTAATGATCAATCAACTGACCTGCAGGCAAACAAACAATGTACGTGAAGATGAGAACTAGCAGAATATGTCACACAGAAATTAGTAAAACACACATCAAACTGACCTGAGATACAATGAACCACAAGTGCTAACGCAGGACTCACAGTCAAAGAGAAACAGAAGAGAAAACCATAAAATAGGGGACGTGCATGTGACTATGGGGAAGTGTGAAGCAATATTATATAAAGAGGCCAATACCAAAGAGAGATAATAGTAACTGGTAAATACTAAATACAAAAACATGGGATCAAAACTGTTGCGTATTGCCCGCAGTGGGATCGGCGAGAGGGCGGTGGAGGCTGTCAGCATCTGTGTGGCAGAGTGCAGGGCCATCTTGAGGAGTTTCTCCGATTGGCTCTGCTACTTTCCAAGCTGGCTTCTTTGTGTTCCTTCCTTATTTAATTAATTAATTGCTTTGCAGTGATTGGGTCGATTATGGGACTTTCAAGAAAGTTTGTTGAAGAGAGAAGATAACGTTTCAATATGCCTATATCAGCACAAAGCTCTCTCATTTTATACCTCTGGAACTCGCCCCTTTAATGTCAGTGGATATTCATTCAGATTAATTGATTTTACACTTCTTCTTTCTTGTTTTTTTTATTTCATCTGACAAAATAGTTTATTTTTCATATGTGTTTGCCTATTTTTAGTCTAGAACAGCTGTAAGAGTGCTACTGCATGCTAGAGTATTTTTTGGCAAAGATTCACACATAGAAAAATAGTAAGAAAGGATCTAGAAATGTAATAAAAAAGAATCTAGACAATATAGTAAGTCATCAATATCAATATAAAATATAAATATAAATATAAATTTTTCAGTAAGCTTGACTGATGTCAAATTTTGTGTGACTGTAGTTTAAAATGCATCAAATTTTTAGAAAACTTTCTAAAGCACTCGGATAGGTATGACCAATGAAAATTATTTACTGAAAATGATTTCCATATATATGAGTATCCACATAAATTTCTTTCCAAAAATAATATAAATATAATCCTTTTGCAAAATTTGGCCAAAGAGTACATAAGGGCTAAGGCAATAGGCAATACTGTGACACAGATTTAATGCATTAATTAATAATTAATAGTTATCATACTTCCCCTAACTCCCAATGAACCGTTTCCCATTCATGCATTTTCAAACTATACCAATTAGATATTTTGAAATCTGAATTACTCATCTTTATCTACAATCAATTCAGATGGGTATCTTGAATCATTTCATAAAGGAAAGATAAAATATTTTCATTTGTGCATTATTAAGTAAATTGCTTAATCTTTCTAGTTTCTCTAAATATCTGCTTATTTTATATCACTAAATACACACAATACAAAAAGTTTAAAGTCCTGGATTATATTTCTCTGTCTCGCTGTTTTTTTTTTTAGTAGCAATCTCAACTTCACATTAAACTGTAAAAACATAACATGGAAACATCCTTAAAACATGGTGGCCCTCCTGGCCAAGCATTTTTAGGGAGAGCTTTCACTAATAAAAAAGGGTAAATGTTAAATTTTTAAGGGCCTACTTCAGGTTAGATTGTCTGCCATTTTAAATAAGATAATTGTACTTGCTGATTTAGAGTGTGTTTGTATAAACTTTTAGAGAATAGATTATGAGGAGAATAGATTTTGGAGAATAGATTCTGAAAAAAAAGTGGAGGATAGCTTATGAAGAATAGATTTTGAGCAGAATAGCTTCTAGAGAAAAGATTATGAGTAGAATAGATTTGGGAAAATTGTGAAAAAATCCCTCATTGCCAACTTATTTGTCAAATGGGACCTTCATGTGCAGATAAAAATGACATTAAAAATGATGCATCTTAATCCATTATTTAACATTAAATTTCATAATTAATATAAAAAAATGAAATAAATTTGTTTATATGGTGGGGTCCACATATGAAAAAAAGTAAAAAAAATTAGATTTTCTCAAAACTATGGTTTTGAGATCCAAACCATGGTTTGAGCTCAAAACTTTGGTTGGGGAAAATTTGGGGTGTTTGGATGATTTTTGCAAAACCATGGTTTGAGCTCAAAACCATGATTTGGGAAAATTTAGGATGTTTGGATGATTTTTGTAAAACCATGGTTTAGGAAAATTTGGGTTATTTGAATAATTTTTCTTAAAACCAAGATTTTCTCCCAAAATAGTTTTTTTTAATTGAATCCAAACACACTCTTTAAGGCTCGGTGCATAAAATATGTACCTTAAAATAAAATATAAAATTTCGTTTGTAGTGAACAAGATTTTATATTAAGAATTAAAAAAAAAAAAAACATTCATCTTTCAATGTGTAGACTTGTTAAGCTTCATGTGATCTGGTTCTTCAACTTCGGCCTGATTGGTAAATTGAGTATCTCTGAGCCTCTAATGTTTAACAATACTTGACGACATTGTATCAAAAAAAAAAAAAACATTACTTCAAGACAGCATAATTGTTTGACTCAGAAATGTAGAAATCAAGGCCTGCGGAATCCTTTGGTAGCGCCACAGCCTAAAATGGAAGGAGGCAGCTTGCCCACCATGCTCACACCTTCTTGGAACACGACCGCCATGCCCATGTAGAAGTGAGATTCAATGTGACAATGGAAAATCCACACTCCAGGATTATCGGCCTGGAATCTCAGAGCCGTCCATCCATAAGGATGAAGAGGCACAGTGTTCTTCAATATTGGGTTCACCAGATTCAGCTTCTTGCCATCTCTTTCACTGTCAAACTTGCCATCCCCAAACCCTAAAACCCAGAAATTGTGCCCATGGAGATGCCACGGATGCGTCTCGCTGTTCTCTGGGCTTATCGTGTTGGCGTTCTGCAGAATCACATCCACCGTGGAATTGAAATCCAGCTTGTAAATCGCATTCCCTGAAGTGGCATTCACATTCCGAGGTACGCTGTAGATATCATAATTTGCAGAATCGTAGTTTTCTGGAGGTGATGTTTGGTCATCAAACGCATTGGTTAGTTTATATTTTAGGGCAATCAGGTAGGGAGTGATAGGAAGAGTCAATGAAACATTGTTTAAGGACCACTTTGTGTAGCCATCTATGGTGTTTTGAGTATTGAGAAGCACTATGACTCTATCTGCCTTAGGAGGCGGTGTTTGGATGAAGCCATGCCTGGCTTTGATGGCATGGCTTTGAGATTTGCGAGATGAAGTGTGATTCCAAACAGGGCCTGGTGGTGGAACTGTTTTGGGCAGTGTTTTGGGATTGTTTGGTAAGTAGTTGAGGATTGCTAACCCTAATGGGGTTGAAGGCTTTCTGCTAACAACATTAGTGGTGATCCAGTAGTTTCTTGAGAGATCTTGACTGGCTTTTAGAAGCACTGAGTATGTCTCACCAGAGTTTATGTATAGGTTCTCTACCTCAAATGGTTCCACATAGTGCCCATCAGCTTCCACAACAATCATTTTATGACCCTGCAACAAATCATACAATTTTCAAACACTAATACAGAAACAGTAAAATTGTGCACACATATACAGCTTATAGTCATAGACTTGTATATGTAAGTTGGCTAAAGTACCTCAATTTGGAAACTGAGAGCTGAGAGGGAAGTCAGGCTACCAATCCGGAGTCTGTATGTTTTACCGGGCTTAACCGTTAGTACATATGGTGAGCAGTCAGAATTTGTTGTACTGCACACTTCCTTTACTGGGTTAGAAGGACCCAAGAGAGAGCAATTGAACCTTCCTCTTCCATTTATCAATAATGACTGAAAGAACATGAAACAAAACACTTTGTAAACACTCAATATATCTCGGTTTGTTTTTGCCCCTTATATGGACATGGTTTGTTAGCATGTAATGCCACTTAATTACCTGAGGCTCCCCAACAAAAACAAAAGGTATGGAAGATAAGCCTACGGCCTGATCAGAAGTGCTTTTGTGGTACCAATCAGTGAGAAGGATGTTATGGTCATGATCATAGGTAAAAGGCTCTGATTCCCCTTCAGGGAGAGATACAATAATGGTTCCAACTAGCCCTTCTTGTCTTTGCATTCCGTAATGTGCATGGTATAAAAATGTCCCAGCCTGAATGTTTCACCAAGTAAAAGAATGAAAAAAAAAGTTATTTGAAAAAAGACTGATTTCCATCTCAAATACTAAGATGAAAATGCGTTTTAGCTACATTTTTATGGCTGGTAGCCTAATAGCATCACAGAAGCCCACCTTGTCAACAACAAACTTGTAAATGAAGGTATCCCCAGGTAGAATGGGACATTGAGTAACCCCTTCTGTTCCATCACTCCAAGGTGTTCCTCTCTGCCATCAAATATCCATAGTTAAAAAATACAATCATTATATGGAAAGATTATAGTAAAAGGGAGTGATGTTTAGTTAATGCATTTACCTTGAAAAGATTGTAATATAAATGGGAGTATTTTGATTAAACTTCCCAGTTTTAATATTCTGTGCATGGAAATTATAGTCTATGGCGTTACCTGTCGTATACCGTGCCAGTGAATTGCAGTATTCTCTGTTGGCAGACTGTTCTTGACTTCAACCACAATTGTGTCACCTTGTTGTGCCAAGATTGTTGGTCCAGGACTCCTTCCATTGATGGTTATAGTCAGCTTCTTGAAGCAGTCTGGAGATTTGTACTCATACTTTATCTCCCATTTGTAATGCCGAATTCTGGCATCTACTCTGATCAAAACCACTAGCAACATTAGTGGCAACAAACTCATTGAGTTTCCTCTTTGCTTTGAAGACTCAGCCATTTCTTGTTCAGCTGAGAAGTTGCTGAGTAAAGACTAATGATTCAAATGGCATTCTAATTCGAGTGAGTCTATATAGGAAGTTAGTCCAAGTGGAGTCAAATTCAAGATTCTAGTTGATAGTATGAATACATTCACACTGATACGTACATAGAAGATTTTTTTAATCAATGTACGGATACCATTATTTTTTGTGTCTTATTATCGCATTCTTTACTTAGTTGTTCCTGGACGTAAATTTGAAGAAGCCTTTTTGTTAAGTAGATATTAATTAATGACAAAATACGAGTTATCATCTGTCATGAATATAATAAAAGAAACAAAATTTGATCTTCTGTGGTCCCTGGTCAACAACAACCTGTATAACATATTATAGAAGAAGGAATAGTACAAAAATTGGAAAAATCTGTGCTTATTTTGATATACATAACTCATTTCTTTTTGGCTGCATATTTTAGAAGGTTGGTACTTGGTATCAAAAGTAAGCTCACGGCAAGGAAAGGATGGCATTTTTACTTTCCGGGAAAGTCGTGGAAAGAAAATTAAAGCTGCTGATTTGTCCCTAAAAAGAGAGAATACACGTTGGTGTTAGAAAGTAGTATTAATTAATAATCCTTGGTCAGGGAATTTGATTGCTTTCTCTCTCAGCGTTCTACTAAACTTACATGAGAACTAATTTTTTAAAAGCCGGACCGGACGTCGAACCAGAGAGGTTATTGGGTCGTGGATCGCATGATCGGACCGGCGGTCGGATTGATAACATAATAATTAAATTAAAGTAATATTATACGTATATATAGTTATATAAATATAAAAAAATATATGAAATTTTAACATTATTTAAAAATAAATACATACAAAAGCTTATATGTATCATCTTTTCTAAATTTCAAGTTCTAATATATTGAAATCATTAAAAATAATATAATAACATGTCAATAATACCAATAAACGGTTTCCGGCCCAACAGCCAGTTTAAAGCGATTTGAAACGGTCCAAATGATGAAACGGTTGAACCATGCTAAACAAGCCGAAAATCCTCCCGGACACCGGTCCGACCGTCCCGTCTGGTCCGGTCCTGTTTTCACAAAATTGATGAGAACACAAAAATGGTGTTACTTTAATAATCAGGGGGTGATTAATTAATCAGTGTTTTATGCTAAACTTGAGAATCTGGAGAAGGAATACCTTGTGGTTGATGAATGCAAAAAACAAATGGTCCCCTCCTTGTAACATGGTGCAGAATCTATCTCACCAGTAACACTAAACACTGTTCATATTGAATCATGCCTTCTGCTGAAAAGGAAAAAGCTAAGCTACACAACATTTCCCCCTTTTTCTTTCTTTCTTGTTTTTCTCGGAAGGTCCCATGGGACTTGAAAATTGAAACCTTTTAAATCCAATACCACCCTGTATTATCGATATTAGTCACTATTTTCTCTTGAGTTTGACATACAGAATTAAAAAAACAAAACAGAAAGGTTTAAATTAAAAGGAGGGTTTTGTTTTTAATCATGCTCATGTTTTTCAGCTTTTGAACTTTTTTTCTCATCGGTCCCAAAATTCTAAATTTATTGTTATACAATTGAATGTAAAAATAAATTAAAGATTTGAAAGTAGAAATACAATAATTTTTTTTTTAATGTAAAACGGCCAAGTTAACTTGGAAAGTACAGGTTACAAAGTAGCAAAGATATCAAGAAAATTGACTAAAGTCATCCCTCAGAATGGGAATGCACCCTGGATGAGGAATCGGTAGAACCACCATAGATTGAACTAGGTTCTGTGCGTCCTTAGCTAAATAATCAGCACACCGGATCGTCTCCCTTGGTGCGTACCTCAACTCAACGTCCCCTTCTGAGTAAAGCAAATCTCGGACTGCATTGATGGCTGATCTGGCTGGATGATGAAGTCCACTGTCTCGTATGACCAACTGATACGCTTCCAGTGAGTCTATAAAAGCAATGACCTTCCGGAAACCGTACTGTTTGCACACTTGAAGACCAGTCTATAAAGCAAAAAGTTCTGCAGTTGTTGGGGGTACAAATCCCAACCTACGTTGAAATCCGAGGATCCAGCTGCCCCTAGTGTCTCTGATCACTCCTCCGCATGTTGCTTCCTTCTGATTGTTGACTGAACCATCTGTATCCAGGCGCACAAAATCGTCCGATGGTGGTTGCCATTTGCCATCGCCTTCATCTCTAAAAGGAAAGACTGGATGCTTCAGAGTGTCTGGTAGAGTGTATTCCATAAGTTGGTATATGACCCCGTGTACAATCTCATTAGCCTGAAGTCGAGAGCCTTTCATCACACCCTGATATCTGTTCTTCCATAACAACCAGCAGATAAGGCTAAAGGTCCGAACCCATGGCCAGCGGTGAAAACAAGGCTTCCCCAGTGAAGCAGACATATTATCTTTGATCCATACCTGCAAATCAGAACGAAAGAAACTAAATCGAGCGTTAGGAGTAAGAAAATGAAGCCACACCTCTCTCGCAATCTCACAATCACGAAGTATATGAAGAATAGTTTCTGGTAGGTGACACTCAAACGGACACTCCTCACTAGCTGATAACACTCTCATAGCTCTGAGTGAATTGGTAGGCAGTCTCTCATGAATAACATGCCATATAAACATTTTTACTTTTTCCGGTATAGGTAACTTCCACACTTTCTTCCACAGACTCGTGCCATTCCTATCCCGTTGGGAAGATATAAAACTGTAAGCAGCACGCACACTAAAGTTGCCGTCTGAAGCATTCCTCCAACAGAAAGGATCGTTCCCATTTTCACATGGTGGCCTATCCGTGTTATAATATTTATCACCCATTCAGGGAGGAACTCCCTCCACTTAGACAAATTCCACATACCATTGTCCAAAAGAAATTCTCTGATCTTGTCACATGGGTTTAAGGTATGAAGATTTTTTTCAACAAAGTGAATTAATGGTTCATCCAGCGGAGTCCACAAATCCCACCAGACATTGGTTGTATCTCCACTTTTCAAAGTTCTTCCAACTCCTCGATAAAATGTGTCCCAAACCACAGAGATACTTCGCCACACACTCGAGGAGTTTTGTTTCTTACAAACCAATGGGTAGTCACCCTGTCCACAACCATACTTCCCTCGTAGACATTGAACCCACAGATGTTCAGATTTGGTAAGAAGACCCCAGCAGAGTTTCATGACAAAAGCAATATTCTGTCGTTGGAGGTCTTTAATACCCAGACCCCCATCTTCTTTAGCCTGTTTAATCTGGTCCCAGGAAATAAGGTGCATTTTCCTACCTTCCTGCCCTTGGTTCCAAAGGAAATTACGACTCACCTTCTCTAGTTCCTTTAAAATGCCCTTGGGCAGAAGCATGAGTTGCATATGATAAGCAGGTAAGGCTGAAAGAACAGATTTAATCAGGACCGTCCTACCTGCTATAGTAAGGAATCTACCTTTCCAATTGGATAATCGCTTTGCTGCCTTCTGAACTATGGGGAAAAAAGTAGCTTTGGTAGGCCGCTGGTGGAGAAGCGGGACTCCAAGGTATTTACCCAGGTCACCTGTAATCCCAATCCCTAGGTATTGACTCAACTCAATGGCTCGATTAAAATGCACCTTTCTGGAGAAGAATACTTTCGACTTGAGCAAATTAATTTGATGCCCAGAGACCTCATAAAAGGCCTTCATCGTTTCTCTCATGACCTCTATCTGATCTTTAGTAGCTTCCCCAAACAAGAGAAGATCATCCGCAAAGAAAAGATGAGAGATGACTAGGGTATGCTTGTTAAAACGAAGACCCTTCCAACTACCTTCTTGAACTTTCTTAGTAATCAAGTGTCCCAGCCGTTCCATACACAATACAAATAAATAAGGACTAAGAGGATCACCCTGACGAACTCCTCGAGTCGGCTGAAAAGCAGGTGACTCAATTCCATTCCAGAGGATTTTCATTGACACTGAATTTGTGTAAGCCATAATGAGATTCACCATTTCATCTCTAATCCCAATACTGAAAAGGGTGGATTGGAGGAATTTCCAGTCCAAACGATTATAGGCTTTTTCCATATCAACTTTAATGGCCACCAATCCTTTTTTCCTCTTCTTACTCCGCATGGTGTGAATAGCTTCTTGAGCAATAATAATGTTATCACTACTTTGTCGTCCGACAATAAAACCACATTGTTGCGGCTGAACCAAATATTGCATTGCCCTTTTCATTCTTTCTGCAATGATTTTAGTGATAATCTTTAAAATCACATTGCAAAGAGAAATAGGTCAGAAATCAAGAAGAGTCAAAGGGTTATCAATTTTAGGAATAAGAATAATGTGAGTATGATTGATATCCTGAACTCTTTTTGGATTGAGCCAGATCTCTCGAATAAGGTTACACACCTTATCTCCAATATAATTCCATTGGGATTGGAAAAAATGAGCCTGTAAACCATCTGGACCTGGAGCCTTTAATACACCTATCATAAAAGCAGCATTCTTAATTTCAATGACGTCCACATCTTTATAAATTAATTCATCATCCCTGGTTTGGAATGTCGGGAAGTATGCAGTCCATTCCATGGAGTCTAACACCTGGTCATTACTAGTATAGAGATCTTTGAAGAAGTCTACCGCCATCTGTCTCAATTTATCTTGCTCCGTCACCCAATTCCCCTCCTCATCTTGAATAGCTTCAATGTGTTGTTTCTTTCTCTTAATCATTGCTGAGGTGTGGAAAAATCTAGTATTTTTATCTCCCAAAGTAAGCCACTTGCACCTAGATATTTGATACCAAAGAAGTTCCTCCTGAGCACTTAATTTGCTATATTCCTGCCAGAGCTTTTTCTCCAATTTGAAAAGGCCATTGGAAATATTATTACAACAAGCTTTATCAATGCCTTCTAATCGTTTGAGGAGAGATAGCTTTTTCTTAGGGAGACTACCCAGAACAGTATCATTCCATTTGATAGCTTCAGTTTCAAATGTCAGACTTCCCTGATCCCAAGTTCTATTATCCCAGGAACTAGCTACAACTGCAGAGAAACTATCTTCCAATGCCCATGCAGGATGATAGTTGAACCGGCGTTTGGAATGGTGAGTTTGGGAGGATGTCTCATCCGAGACAAGCACGATTCGGTGATCCGATTTGTACTTGAGTTTATGAAAAACCTTACTATGAGGATGATTTAAGTCCCACGTAAGATTGCCGAATACCCAATCCAGTCTTTCTTTAACTCCTCTCTTTTCCCAAGTAAAGCGCTCGCCAACAATGGGTATTTCCAACAAGTTTGAATTATGAACACAATCAGAAAATTGTGTCATAGCCCGAACGGACGGCGCAGCACCTCCTATCTTATCAGATGGATTTAGGAAAGCATTAAAATCCCCAATAACCATCCAAGCATCCTCCATGTCTTGTGCAATGTCTTGTAAATAGCACCATAAATTCTCTCTTCGAGTAATTCCTGGCTCCCCATAAACAAAAGTCACAAAGAAGGATTCTCTTGTTCGTTTGTCCAACAATTTACAGTGAATAAGTTAAGTGGTAGAAAAGCAATAGTCCACCTGAATATTAGAGTCATCCTAAAGAATCCAAATGCCCCCCGCATAACCAGTGGCCTCTAGTCTAATCCAATTAGTAAATCCCATTTTCCTATTTGCAAGATCAGCCCTATTTCCACTTATATGAGTTTCGACCAGGCACAAGACATCAATATTATGATTTTTCTTTCTCACAGTACTAGGAAAAGTTCTATTCCCAGCACCCCTACAATTCCAAGAAGCAATTATCATATTTAATAAAATAATATTTAAGAGCAAAAGATAGCAATCCTTACCGATTACCAAGGTTCCCTTGATTCCTGGTGGCTTGCCCCGCTGAACTATTAACCCCCTCTGTATCCAGATTTGCTTCCATGAAGTCATCTCCAATATCATCATCCAAAGATGATGATAGGGAAGACAAATGTGCTGCTTCATGTCCAAAACCACTACTGAGTTCACTTTTTTCCTTAGTGAAAGCGTCATATGTAGTGCCTTCATTTTACTTGGGCCCCTCTATCATTAAAATATGTTTATTCATTTGCCCATCCTTGTGCTGATTTGTAATAATAGAATTAGGGCCCATTTGATTGATGGATCCCCCTACAACAAGGTGTTCTCTTTGGCCTACATAAGTCTTAGAGGGCCCAACCACTTTTTTGTTCTTGTCCTGGCCCAATCCCTTGGGTTCATAAGCAACTTTCGCACCTTGGGCCTTAACTTCATCTCTTGGCCCATGTCCCTTGTTTTGTCCCTTTCCCCTGCCTTTAGAGTCCGCTGCGCCTTGTCTTTGCTGAGATAGCAACCCAAGTTGACCTCTGTCCCTTACTCCAGAGTCTTGAATCCCGTGCTGCCCACTGTGCTCTTTGTGTGTTGAGTTCAGCGCCATGATTGCCTGACTCTGCCCCTCCGCCATACCGTGTGTCATACCGTTCTCATCTTCGAGGTCCGCCAGAGATTGAAACCGCGAGGAAGACTGTCCTATTCCACGGTGAGTCGCCGAAGTTGGTCTGTTGCCTTTCTCCGATGAAGCCCCTCGTTGCTATTGGTGCCGCGATCCACGCCCACGCCGTGCACTTCCCACAATCATCCATTCGCCAAAGTGCTCCTCTGCATTAACTCTGGGCACCGTCACCGCTGGCTTAGGTGTGATCGACACTGACTTTGGAGCGATCTGTTCTGTGACGGAGGGTGGAGCTGACTCGGTATGCACTGAACCTTGGTAAGTCCATTGACAATTCTCCTTACGATGCCCATAACGCCCACAAGAGAAACAAATCATCCCGAGCCCTTCATATTCTACTTGATACACTGTGTGTGCTGCAATTACTCTGGAGACAAGTTTTTTTTGAAGGTCAAGTTCCACACAAATTCGAGCATATTTACCTCGCTCAATTCTTGCCAAATCAGAGGGTGTGGCCGATGGTGTCAGCAGATCCACCTTCACTATTTTACCAATATAGTTTCCCAGTCTGGTAATAAACTTTTTATTATAGCACTGCATTGGTATATTGGGTATCCTCACCCAGAAATACAATAATTTGATTTCAAGTTCAACGGAGCATATTTCTTTGCACGTTACACAAAATCCAAGATGTTGAGTTATACTGTTCTTTTCTTATATATATATATATAAATACTCCTCTTGTCCTTAATATAAGACAACTTTAGGGAATTGATCTTAGTTTTAAATATAAAACATAGTTTTTATATTTGTTAATCATTTCCTAATTTAACCTTAATGTTACTCCCTCAACAATAGTCAAGGAGAGAGAAAGAGAGAATTAAGGAAGATGACTAAAATGTTTTAGAAAATACATGTCATTTTAACCAACTTAACTAGCTTCTTTAATATAATCAAATTAGGTAAATATGCTTTATATTAAAATCCAGAGGAGTACTATTTTTAACAATTTTTAATTTAGTTCATAATTTTGGGATACAATTTTCTAATATTTAAGAAAAAAGAAAATAATTGAGATAATGTGCCAAAACCGGTTGACCCCACGACTCCAAAAATGCATGAAGATTGGGAGGTAATTTTCGAGATTAAGAATATAATCAATTGGAGCTGTCAAGTTCCAAGTCATTTGTAGAGATAAAATGGCAGACTCGCTCGTAAAATGAGTTGTCAAGAATACATTGACGGACTCAATCGCAAAATGAGCTCTGGAGAAAGCTTTTAGTTTTCAAATCTTTAACTCCAACTCATTGAGGGAGCTCCTTGCCGCAGCTAGTACTCCCTAATTTTGTTATTTTTATTTTTTGTCTTCGTTTTCCACCGTATACATTAAAAAAAAAAAAAAAGCAAGCATTTGTGCTTTATTACCCGATTTTGTTGGGTACCAAAAAGCATATTCCACCAAAAAATTCCGGTGTAAACTAGCGGCCCAATTAACAACGGAAAAAAAGAAAAAGAAAAATATATTTAGGGGTTTGGCTGCCAGAGGAACCATAACCATAGAATTGATAGGTGAACTACCGATGCAAAATTCATGCTTTGGACATAAGCAAGGTTCAGAAAGACATGCTTCAAGAGCATCATATCTGTTATAACTGAATTGACGTTAAAGTTAGACAGCACAAATATACAAAAATCGTCGGCTCTTTCTCATGTTTACTTGATGCTCAAGCATCATCAAGTGCAAGGACTCCAGGGAGTTGCTTCCCCTCAAGAAGCTCTAAGCTGGCACCACCACCGGTAGAGATATGGCTCATCTTGTCGGCAAGCCCAACTTTCTCTACGGCAGCCACCGAGTCTCCTCCTCCGATGATGGTGGTCACCCCCTTCCCACTCAGCTCCGCCAGTTTCTTGGCCATAGCCTGCACTCACAAAGACAATAATAGGTCATCATGCTAATGCCCAGAGCAAAGGAGTTCCTCATAGATTACATGCCGTGGCATTCTTGTATAAGATTAATCTACACCATGGACTCTTAATGGCTTCGCTATAACAAGATTTTGACAAGGTCCCAGTGCAGCTAAACTGCAATAATATACAACAGGTTTAATACCTCTGTTCCTGCAGCAAACTTGTCAAACTCGAAAACACCCATAGGGCCATTCCAAATGATGGTTTGAGTCTTATCCAAAGCATCACTAAATGATTCAATGGAATCAGGTCCAATATCTAACCCCATCCATCCATCAGGGATGCTTGATGCTGCCACAACCTACAAGCATTGCCAAAGCTTTTAGAATTTTTCGAGTTTTAAATCTCCTTCATTCACATGATGCAACATTCAAAAAGGTGCTAATAACACAAATCAATGATCCCATACAAATGCAATGTTCTGCAAGTTTGTACAAGCACACTAGCATGTAACGTAACAACAAATATAATATCATCCAATATTTTCCATGAAACGCTAGTAGTACCTTGCTGTTAGCATCGGCAGCAAACCTGTCAGCTATGACCACATCAGTTGGAAGCAAAAGAGAGACCCCCTTTGCCTTAGCCTTCTCAATAAGTGAAGTAGCAAGATCAAGCTTGTCTTCCTCCACTAGAGATGACCCAACTGGATGTCCCTGGGCCTTGTAGAAGGTAAAGATCATTCCTCCACCAAGCAAGAGAACATTGACCTTCTCCAACAATGATTCTATAACTCCAATCTTAGTAGATACCTTTGAGCCACCCACTATGGCTGCAAATGGTCTCTTGGGGTTTGACACAGCCCCAACTAGATAATCAAGCTCCTGAAAATAATAGAATAAGTTTCAAATTAATCAAACCGAATAAGCCAAATAGATGTTGCAGCTAATAATGACCTGTTGGATTAAGGTGCAAATTTACCTACAACGTTTTACCAAAACTGCGCATGGTACTATATAGTTTTTTTAGATGTAAAAAAGCATATGAACTTTTTTGAATGGGCAAAAATAACAAAATCGTTAATTTGGGCAAACACTAAAGAGAGAAATCTTGTGGGCTTCACAAACATAAAGTAACATAACATGGTTTTGTCATTATATATTTTTGCATTCAACAAGACTTTATGGTGCCATGTGCAATTTTGTGAAAACATTATAGATAGATTTGCACCTTAACCCTTACCGGTGTACCACCCAAATACCTTCTGCATAAGGAATCCAGCTACAGATGGCTTCAAATATTTGGCAACTCCCTCTGTTGAAGCATGTGCTCTGTGGGCTGTGCCAAATGCATCATTCACATAGAGATCAGCAAGAGAAGCCAGCTGCTTTGCAAATTCACGATCATTCTTCTCTTCCTCCTTGTAGAATCTCACATTCTCAAGAAGCAAGACACCACCTTCTGGGTTTTGTGCAGCCAATTTCTCAACTTCCACCCCAATACAATCATTTGCCATCTTAACCTGTCATGACGAGAAAGAAAATAACAGGTTGATAAAAAACACGATAGCCGTCAAGTAAAATAGCAAGTTCTTAGGAATAATTCAGAGAGCAGGAAAGTGAAGAAGGCATACCTCAACTCCAATAAGTTCAGACAGCCTACGCACGAGGGGCTTCAAACTGTATTTAGGTGTTACACCCTTTGGACGTCCCTGGAAATGGCATTTTTCTCAAGGTATCAAACACTAGTCATTCATACAAATAAGGAGATCGCTTGTAAACATTCAAACCAGAATTCGAATTTATAAGGACAGGCTCGGCAGAAAATCTAAGATCCATAAAGTAAAATACAAACACCAAATCCAAATCAATCACAGAGAAACAGAATGAGGTGCGTTTGAATGGGGAAGCATAGCATACCAGATGGCTGGAAAGAATGACCTTGGCACCGTGATCTCTCAAGTATTTGATAGTGGGAACAGCGGCGCGAATTCTGGTGTCATCAGTGATGTTGAACTTATCATCCAAAGGGACGTTCAGATCTACCCTAACGAACACCTTCTTCCCTTTCAAATCAGCCTCCTTCAACGTACTCACACTCCTCTTAGTCGCCATAACACTACCTTCAAATCCAAATATCCCCAGAAATCAAAATGATCGATCAGAACCAAATAAAACACCAACCCAACTACCACGTAAATGTTGAAATATATTAAATGGCGAATCTCAAAATGATGGACGAGGATACGATATGGTCAGAGATGCGGAAAATACGGGTGTAATGAAATTTGCCGCGGACAGAAATGAGACAATAATGGCGCCAAGATTCTAGAAGATTTTAGTGGGAAGAGCGATAGTTTCAGCTTCTGAGGCTCACGTCGCTATTCCAGTGCAGACCCCCAAATTGGTCCAACTTTTCGTGCTTTACAAGTTTACATCAACGTATGAATATGATCAACATTTTATTACCATAACGAGGTTCAAATCCACAATGAGAATTTTATGTTTTAAATGGAATTCATGGTGAGATACGTGGTTGCAAATCATTTTGTATTATTTATCGATTATAACTAATGAAACTTTACAGTTTTTTTGGCCACTACGTATGACATTGATGCCTCTAATCAAACTTGTGAGGAAGATGAGTGTGTGTGTAACTGAACCTTGTATTTTTTTTTTTTTGGGTCAATAAGGTTATGTCTTTTGCCAATGGCAAACTTAAACCATTTTATAAATAATCATACCTTTTCAAAAATTCTGTCAGCTCTTTTAACATGATTTATTTTTGAGTTAAGGTATAAATTTGTTTGGGAAATTTTTGTTGACAAACAATGTTGCTCTGAAAGGTTTTTGAGATTTAATATCACATCAGAAGTTTCAAAACGTAATAATGTTACTCTATACTATTAAAAAATTAATATTGACTGTTAAAAAATTTACATTGACCGTTAACTTTTTGACAGAAAATTTTCATTTTGATCCTTTATTTTTTTATCCACAAGTTGTAAATCATTGACTTTATATAAGACAAATAGAGTTGATGGTATAATTCAATTCTTAAATTTTATGCAATACATTGAAATGGTAGAAGTCAGGAAAGATCTTTGTCAAGTATTTGAATATAAAAACTCGCCTCAGTACAAGTGCTCCGTCCTAACAACATTTGAAAAAGCATGCTTCCTATATTAAAATATCACATCTTGCTCCTTGGAACACCAACTGGTTCGTCTCTGGACCTTTTTTCAACTACTCGTGAAACCTGCTTCACTGCCTCTTTTGGTAAATGACGAGGCCTACTCAGCCATAGTCCTCCGTCTACTATCACAATGTTGCCATTCACGAATTTCCCTTCAACAATTTGCAAAACATGTTACAAAGAAAACTAATAAAGAAATGGAGAAAATGTAGAGTCACTGACCACATGTACCAACAGTGGCAAATGAAAACAGACAAAACATAAGTAATTGCCACATGATTTGTCAGGGAAAATTAATTATTTGGTTCATATAGTTTTTATTCAGTTATACCGCAATCCCTAAATTTTAACGCATTACAACTCTAGTGTCCATAGTTTTAACAATTTCAAACTTCAGCCCTCAACTTTAAGTAATATATAATTTTATTTTCTAAAATGTATTATCAATATTTTAAATGTTTTAAGCTACAGGAACTAAGTTTCAACTGAGTCAAACTATACGGACTGAGTTGCAGAGTCTGAAGTTTAATGATTGAGTTTTAACTAAGTTAAAATTATAAGGACTAACTGATTGATTTTGCCATCTCTCAAAAAACATATAACTTGTGGAGAAATCATTAAATAAAACAAATCAGCCATATAAGTTGGGTTATGTAAGATGTTCAAGTATTTGCATGAATGAATAAATGAAGTAACCAACCTGCATCAGATACAAGGTAGAGAGCAGCCATGGCAATATCCCATTTCTCCCCTAGTCTATACAAAGGCATGTAGTCCCTGGCTTTGCTATTTATTTCTTGAGGGACCAGTTTACTCATGCCAGGAGTGTCACCTATTGGACCAGGTGCTATCCCATTAACCCTTATATCATAATCAGTTCCCCACTCTAGTGCCAAGTTTCTTGTAGTCGCATCAACAGCCGCCTGTCAGAGAAGATTACTTTGACTAAATGCATGTAAGAATGAACCATTAAGACTCAATTTATACTAATACAGTAACTTTGCAAGAATAATCCTACTACTAACTTTGAATACACAACATGCAATTATCTTCTTCGTTTACAAACCTTAGCTGCAGACACATGAATTTGATACCAAGAAGCCGTATAATGCAGGGTAGCACTAATGTTTAGTATTGTGCCCCCACCAGAAGAGCTCCTTCCTAGTCCTCCTTTCTTGAGATACTTTAGTGCTTCATGGCACATTGTAAATGTTCCAACAGAATCAATATCCATAACTGCAAACAAATTTTAGAATGGATCAATGCTTCCTTGATGAGTGTGGTCCATGGTGGGGGGGAAAAAACAGACAGCACTATATTCTAAACTCAACTTGTTATAAAAAATCATGTCTTGGACTAACTTATAGTCTAAAACACAATAACGTATTTAACCTTACCAACCTTCTTGATGAGTGCCTTCTATAGGCAATCAGGGATTTTGTAGTGTGAGAGCTAGATTATGATTGAACTGATTTGACATGAATAGCATGAGGTTATCTAGGTGTCTTTAGTTTTAGGGGTTCTTATGCACAATGATAGAAATATAATTATGTATAGTCAAGAAACAATTCAATTATTTACAGGTTTTAAACTGCATTAGCTGCGGTCTCTAAGGAAAAAAAAAAATTCATGCCAATATTCCTAAATTAAAACAACCTGTTCGAAATCCATTAGGAGATAGATCCTCTGCTGACACAAGAAAGTTTCCTGCCGCAGCATTCACAAGAATGTCAATCCTTCCAAAATGCTTGTAGGTTGATTCCACAACTCTTGTTGCATCTTCTTGCTTGCGAACATCCCCCTCAAATCCAATAGCCTAAGTAAAATAGTCAAATGATTTAGATTGGGCATCAATGACCATTTCCGCCACTTATGTTACGAAAATGTCGTCTCCATTGACATTTCAACGAACTACATAAGAAAACTGATGAATCAATAACGTATGCTTTTTAGCCTTTTTCTATATAAGGCCATAAGCAATTATGGGAACATGCACAATCTGCTCCTCAAGAGATGAATGAATAAACAACAATAAAAAAACAATAAATAGATATTCTCGTGGCTCACTTAATTATAGACATCGGATAACAAGTAAAGAATATGGTGTAGTTAGTGGAAGGGGATACAT
Organism: Inga laurina; assembly: GCA_963855925.1. Classification (NCBI taxonomy): domain Eukaryota; kingdom Viridiplantae; phylum Streptophyta; class Magnoliopsida; order Fabales; family Fabaceae; genus Inga; species Inga laurina. Next base: position 77,103,028 of record OY979702.1, read on the forward strand.
ATTGCACAAGCATTTTCGAGGTTAACGTTACTTTTGATGGTTGCCTCATTATCCTGTAAACAGGAAAATATGAAGCATTTCTTTTGACGCAAGATTACTACTTATTATGTACAATTCAGATAGCCTTCTCTTTTGTAGACCAATGAATCGACCTTTCATTTCAAGTCAATTACTAACTCCAGCATGAGGACTTGTTAACCATCACTATTTGGAAGAAAGGCCCTGGTTACAAGAAAGATCCCATTTTCGGCCACGAGACAACAATTATGCAAGTTGCGAGCTCAACTATTCTTGATAATATGTTATCTAATACCAAGTTACATATAAACTCATTATGTCATCTAGATATCCGTATGCGGGTAGTGTTCCTAATCTGTCTAGTGTTTGCTTCTTAAATATAAACTAAATCCCAATGATAATCTGACTTAATGGGTCGACAGTTCAAGTTTTTCTTCTCAGACGTATCATTTCCGGATAATCGAAGGAACCCAAAACTGGGTCAAAGTTGCGGAGCACAGAAATAGGAAGAAATTTGATTAACCAGAATGATACGATGAGAAAGTACAAGTTCAACATTCAAGACGGTAGGTTGCTCCGTGAAAAAAAAAATAAAAAAATCAAAGACCATGGACAATCATAAAATAAATTTCTACAGAAAGGAGAAATTACCGGTATTCCAAGCGATTGAAGAGCAGAGACAGCAGAGTCGAGAACTTGCTTGCGTCGACCCATGAGGGCAACGGAGGCACCATGTTTGCCGAATTGTGTGGATATTTCGAATCCAATTCCGGAGCCTCCTCCTGTGATAAGAGCAACCTTGCCCTTCAATACATCTGGCCTGAATGGTGACTCCATGGCCAGTCTTCGTTTCTGAGAGCAGAACCAGGATTAGAATGATAAAATTTAGTGTCTTTTTGGAGGATTAGTCGCGGAGAAGGATCTTTTTTTAACATATGGGTTTTTAAAAAAATCATATAGAAAAAAAATTAAATTGTAAATATGATTTGTGTTTGGATTGACGGTGGCAGAAGTGACTTTTTTTTTTTTTATTTTCATCTGAGTAAAAGCAGCTTTAATTTCCATTTGATAAAAGCTCTATTTTCTGCAAAAATCCAACCATCACAAACACTCTCTCAAACACACCAAATGAGCTTTTGGGGCTTTTAGCCCCCAAATAGGCTTTTTTAGCCTCCAAATGGGTTGCCAAACATACCCTCAGCTAGAACATGAAATTGAATTCTTAAAATTTTAGTAGATGTTTCCTCATTATTGTCAAACTTGTGAATTGACTATCTGAGTTTATCATTTTTACGTTTTTAATTTATAAAATTGAGTTGAGTTATTAATAAACTCATGACCGTTTTAAACTCACGAGTTTATCAATTTTACGTTTCTAGCTTACAAAACTGTGTTAACTTACTCAAACTCGTGTTAACTTTTTTAATTTGATTATGCTCAACGGCTATATATATGAATTTTATAAAAAAAAATTATTAAATATGATAAATTATGAATATTGATAGATTTAATTTTAATTATTTAGATTTAAAATATATTTAAATCAAATTGTTATCGTTTTTTTATTTTAATTATTTAATTATATACTAATAATATCTATTTAATGATAAAACTAAATTTTTATAAATTTATGATTCAATTTCACGATATAAATTTATATCACTTTCATGAATTTACTTAAACTCATGAGCTTTATCATCTTGAGTTTTCCGTCTCCATCAATGTCTCATTCAACTAATTATATCTTTGCAGGACATTGCAAAAGAGATGAATGATGCTTGGCTGGTTATTGGGGATTTTAATGCTTTCTTGGCTCTAGCAGATAAGGTGGGGGGGGGTGCTAAACCTTCTATTAGAGCTATGAAACAATTTTCGGATTGTGTCAATAACTCAAATCTGTTGGAAATTCCCATTGTGGGCGAATGATACACCTAGGAAAAACAAGGAGTAAAGGAAAGACTAGACTGGGTGTTTGGTAATCTTATGTGGGAGTTAAAACATCCCTAAAGTAAGGTTTTCCATAAACTAAGATATAAGTCTGACCATAGGGTTGTGCTCATCTCAGACGAAGCGTTCCCTGTGCCTCAGTATGTCAAGCGCCGTTTTAGTTACCATCCTGCGTGGGCTTTGGAAGACAGTTTCTCTGAAGTCATTGCTAATTCCTGGGAAAATAGAAATTGGGAACAGGGAAGACTAACATTGAAAACTGAGGCTACTGATTGGAATTCGAATGTTCTGGGTAATCTTCCTAAGAAAAAGTTAAATCTTCTCAAAAGATTAGAGGGTATTAATAGGGTTAGACAAGATAATCTTTCTAATGACCTCTTTAAACTTGAGAAAAAGCTTTGGCAAGAATATAGCAAGTTAAGTGCACAAGAGGAACTCATTTGGTATCAGAAGTCTAGGTGCAAGTGGCTTGCTTGGGGTGATCGAAACACTCGTTTCTTCCATTCCTCGGCCATGATCAAGAGAAAGAAACAGCGCATTGAGGCTATTCAAGATAATGAGGGGAACTGGGTCACTGAACAGGATAACTTGAGACAGATGGCTGTGGATTTTTTTAGAGATCTTTATACCAAAGATAATCGAGTTCCTGACTCCAGGGATTGGATTGCGCATTTTCCACCACTTCAAGACAGAGATGATGAGTTGATTCACAAGGAAGTGGATGACATTGAGATTAAAAATGTCGCTTTTATGATGGGCGCTTTAAAGGCTCCTGGTCTGGATGGTATGTAGGCGCACTTTTTCCAAACCCAGTGGGATCATATTGGGGATAAGGTCTGTACTCTTATTCGGGAAGTATGGCACAATCCTGGGAAAGTTAGAGATATCAACCAGTCTCACATTGTGCTCATTCCGAAAATTGATAACCCTATGACTCTTCGGGACTTTTGTCCTATCTCTCTTTGCAATGTCATCTTCAAAATTATCACGAAAATAATTGCAGAAAGAATGAAAGGGGCGATGCAATATCTGGTTCAACCTCAGCAGTGTGGGTTTATTACTAGCCGTCAAAGTAGTGATAATGTTATTATCGCGCAAGAAGCTATTCACACGATGAGGAGCCGACGAAGGAAAAAAGGAATGGTGGCCATTAAAGTTGATATGGAAAAAACCTATGATTGGCTGGACTGAAAATTTATCCAGTCCACTCTCTTCAGTGTTGGGTTGAAAGAAGAAATGGTGAATCTCATTATGGCTTGCACTTCTTTGGTGTCAATGAAAGTTTTGTGGAATGGAGTTGAATCATCCGCGTTTCAACCGACACGAGGAGTTCGCCAGGGTGACCCCCTTAGTCCTTATTTATTTGTCCTATGCATGGAATGCTTAGGACATTTGATAAATAAGGAAGTGCAGGAGGGTAACTGGAAGGGCCTTCGTTTTAACAGGCATACCCCGACCATTTCTCATTTGTTCTTTGCAGATGACCTTCTCCTGTTTGGTGAAGCTACCATGGATCAGATTGATGTGATGAGAGACAAAATGAAGGCTTTCTGTGAGGTTTCTGGTCATCAAATTAACTTGGTAAAGCCTCAAGTTTTCTTTTCCAGAAATGTGCACTTTAATCGAGCCGTTGAAATGAGCCAATATCTTGGGGTTGGGCTCACGAGTGATCTTGGTAAATACCTTGGGATCCCACTGCTTCATCGTCGTATTACTAAGGCTATGTTTTTCCCTATAATATAGAGGGCAAAGAACAGGTTATCCAACTGGAAAGGAAGATTACTTACTATGGCAGGAAGGGTGGTTTTGATCAAGTCTGTTTTGTCAGCTTTGCCCAGTTATCATATGCAAACCATGCTTTTGCCCAAAGGTATTTTGAAAGAATTGGAAAAAGTGAGCCGTAATTTCCTTTGGAATCAAGGGCAGGGAGGTAGGAAAATGCACATCATTTCTTGGGATCAGATCAAGCAGAATAAAGAGGATGGGGGGCTCAGTATTAAAGACCTTCAACGTCAGAATAAGGCTTTTGTTATGAAGCTCTGCTGGGGTCTTCTTACCAAGACTGATCACCTTTGGGTTCGGTGTGTGCGAGGAAAATATGGATGTGGAGATGGTGACTATCCAATGGTCTATAAGAAACAAAACTCTTTGAGTGTGTGGCGTAGTATTTCCGCTGTTTGGGACACATTCTATCAAGGAATTGGTAGGATCTTGAAGAGTGGAACTACAACTAATGTTTGGTGGGATTTGTGGACTCCGCTTCAGGAGCCATTAATTCATTTTGTTGAGAGTAATTTCCACATACTGAATCCAAGTGCCAAGATTAGGGACTTTATGTTAGAAAATGGTACGTGGAATAGATGCAAGTGGAAAGAATTCCTCCCACAATGGGTGATTAATATCATCACTCGGATTGAACCTCTACGTGGAAATGGGGATGATCCTTTCTGTTGAAGAATTGCTTCAGATGGCAATTTTAGTGTCCGTGCTGCTTACACCTTTTTGTCCGGCCAAAGGGATCGTCCTCGGCCGAGCCTGTGGAAGAAAGTGTGGAAGTTATCTGTACCGGAGAAAGTAAAGATGTTCTTATGACAGGTTATTCATGAGAGATTACCTACCAACTTACTCAGAGCTAGGAGAGTATTATCAGCCAGTGAGGAGTGCCCATTTGAGTGCCACCAACCAGAGACTATTTTGCATATTCTCTGTGACTGTGAGATAGCGAGAGAAGTTTGGTTACATTTTCTTTCTCCTAACTCTTGGTTTAGATTTTTTCGCTCTGATTTGCAGGTATGGCTTAAGGAGAATATGTCAATCCCATTGGGAAAGACTTTTTTTCAGCGTTAGCCTTGGATTCGGAACTTTAGTACTATCTGTTGGCTATTATGGAAGAACAGATGTCAGGGTGTCATGGAAGGATTTCGACTTCAGGCAAACAAAATCATTCATGGCATTATGTTTCAGCTTATGGAGGTGAAGCATGCGAGTTTCTCCCTTCAAGATGAAGATAATATCAGATGGAAACTGCCACTGGAAGGATGTGTGCGGTTGGATACAGATGGTTCAGTCAACAGCCAGCAGGAGGCGGCGTGTGGAGGAGTGATTCGAGACACCAGGGGTAATTGGGTCTTTGGATTCCAAAGGAAGTTGGGGTTTGTTCCGTCGACAACTGCGGAACTCCTTGCTTTACATACGGGTCTGCAATTGTGTAAGCAATATGGATTTCAGAAGATCATCGCTTACACAGATTCTCTTGAGGTGTATCAACTGATCCAACAAGATAGTGGTCTTAGTCATCCGTACAGGTCTACGATTAATGCAGTGAGAGATTTGATTTATTCCGAATGGGACACTGAATTGAGATATGCACCGAGAGATGCAATTAGGTGTGCGGATTTTTTGGCTCGAGTCGCGCAGCATCTACTTCAGAGTATGGTAGTTTTACCGGTTCCTCATTCTGGATGTATTCCCATTATTAGGGAAGATATTAGTCCCACCTTTTAATGTTTATGTTATCTTATAATCTGTAATTTCCAAGCTAGCTTAGCCACTCTTTAATCCAAAAAAAAAAAAAAAAACTAATTATATCCCTTCAAGGTCAACAAAAGTAAATATTGCATGTAAAAGGGGGAAAAAACCTCGGGTAATTTAACACCTATTCCCTTACCTATACATAGCATATATTCATATAATGCTCAATTATGAGGGTTTGTCTAAAATATCATTAAATTACAAAAAAAAAGGGAAAAAAAATACTACTTCAACTTCAAAATTCAAAATTAGTGTTATTGCTTACAAGAATATAAATATTAACTACATGTATAATAATTGACAACTTATTTTAGAAAAAAATCATTGATTTGATATTTTAAAGTTTGGATGATACTTTTTCACTTTTTTCCTTAAATTATATTTGTATGTAAATTAGATAAAATAGTTTTAAAAATAAATAAAATAGAAAAAATATTAGTTTTAAAATTAAATTCACTCCAAACCAAGTCCTATAATAGAGTTAGAAAAGACGAGCACGAAGTGGTATGGTTGTATAATAGAGTTAAGTGGGTTTAACTATATGAAAATTAGATAAGTAATATCTATTAGTTTTCATTATTTAATAATAATATTTTTATATCAATAAAAAAATGAAAATGTTTTCATATAATAATTTATTCCTTTACCTATTTTACTTTAGTTTATTCCATCTGTCAAATAGTTCCTTAAATTTAATTTAAATAAGGGTTGAGATTGCTAGTTATATTATACATTTCCGCCATGTATTTTAAAAATAAAAAATAATATTTTTCTATCGTGCTACTATTAAATTTTTTTAAATCATATTTATGCATGACATTCAGTGTTGGACCCCATACAATCTTCAGACTTGGACTTCATGAACGCCAATGAATGAAGTCAATGAATCCTGAAAAATAAAAGAAATTATAAAAAGTTAACATTTAATTATTCAATAATTACTTCTTTCAGTTTTTTATATAAAACATATTTACTTAATTTGATTAAATTAATGAAATTAGTTAAGATAATTAATATTACTTGACCTAAAAAGAATTAAGATATTTAATATGACATATTTTTTCAAAAACACTCCAATCATCTTCCTTAATTTCCTCCATCTCTTTTTTTTCTTGATTGTGATTGAGATAACATCAATAGAGATAAATTAAAAAAAGATTAACAAATATAAAAAATATTTCTTATATTTAAAATCAAGATCAACTCAATAATTAGATTTTATATTAAGAACGGGACAGAATCCTCATTACTCAGCAGACACAGACAAATACCAAACTATCGTTATTCAAAAACCATGACAAACCTACGAGCTTGCTAGAGAAAGGTAAATGAACTAGAGAGAGGAACTGATAGGGCCTAAAACACAAGTTCAAGAACTATGCATCATAATGGAATGGAATGTGGAAATCAACCAGCCTCCTGTAAAATTACAGTGGTAATAAAAATACTACCTTTCCCATCAATCTCCAGACTTCCTAAACCCTACATAAGCACTACCCCAAACTGATGTAACTACCAAACCAATAACCGAAACCAAACTCAGCCATAAAAGAAGCTCAAGATAAGAGATCATACAAGCACAAATTTAATGCAATGCAAGCACTGCATATATGTCTAGGACTTTGCAGTCGGCAGTGAAGAAGATTAAGCTATTGCTGCATAAACCCTTGAAGTTAATCATTAGCAATTAGAAGATGCATTCTGTCTTCTAATTTGATTGGCCATCGTTGTCAAGTGCCTGGTTGTTGCTGATCAGGTGGCGGCTGTTGTGGAGGTTGTGTTTGCGGCCACGGCATGAACGCCATATGAGGAGGTCGAGGCTGTTGGGTAGCATATAGTGATGCCTGGTCAACTGGTTTTCCCATGATCATCCCAGTAGGTCCCACAGGATGCTGAGGTGGGACATAATAATAGGGCATATCAGCTGGGGAACCCACAACCGGAATTGTCGCCTTTGTTACTCCAAGCCCTTCTTCTTTCAACTCATCTCTTGGGATAATGTCAACCAAGAAATCGAAAACGTCGGTCCTCGAAATAGCAGCTGCTATATCATTCTTCTGTAGTGTTCTCCTCTTGTTTTCTTCCGTGTGGATCCACGATCGCAGAGTCAACTCCAGGATAAACATTTCACATGCTTTTGCAAATATGACCGGGGCCTCCGCTGAAATCATCCGAACATCCTCATCAGCTTTCATGATTTTTTTAATCCTAGCAAGTGGAAGACTATGATTCTTGAAGTCAGTTGTTTGCTCGATTTCTTGCATTTGGTTCGCCCAAAATATTTGAAGTTGTTGCTGTTGCTGCTGCTGCTGTTGATGGTGGAAATGATGTGCTTGCTGGTATGCAATTTGATGAGGGGGGTTTGAGAAGGGGGCCGGAGGCTGTGTTGGGGAAGGTCCAGCTACAGCCGGTGTTCCAGAAGCTACCATGGGGGCAGTTTGGTAGTGAGTAGAATAAGCCATCTGGCCAGGGCCGGCGGCAACTCCGACCACATGCTTTTGCTGCTGCTGTTGCTGTTGTGCCTGCTCCGATTGATCCATGACCACCAGTTAATGCTATAAGATTGTCTCCTCTAACTACCCTCCCTTTAGAACTGATAAAGAAAAAAAAAAAGAAAGGGAAAAAGAAAAGAAACCAACCAATCATATGATATCCTAAACTAAAGAGAATGCCAAAGTTTGATAAAGAAGAATTGGATCAAAAAGATCACGTGGAAAATAAAAGCAAACATACATTTAGCAGACTAGCCTGACTCTCAATTATTTTTACAAGCATACAGTGAGAGACTGAGAGGGATATTAAACAGTCTCCACATTGTTTAAATCAAACATGCTCCTCTTCTCTGTGAACTTTTTACCCTCCACAATATCAGATTTCTGTATAGACATAGATTTATACTGGTGAAAACCAAGAATACAGTAGCTTAATAAGAAGTTGGCATTTCTTCACCTCAATCATTGAATACTAATGGCCAACGAAAGCAAGTTCTTTTTTATCACCGAAAACATGCCATATCCTGATTTGATATAAAAAATGCAAAGGAAAAGAAACAGAAATGGAAATCATGATGGTAAAAGACTTTTCTCAGAATGTTACAGTTTATATATATAAAACCCAACCCAACAAATTTCTTTTCATCACCCTGGCCCCCTCCCAGGGGATACGAGTCAAAGGACAAACTAATGAAACAAATAAGCATCCTAGAGTCCAGAGCTGATATTACAGATAACCTCGCCAATTCCCTCCCAAATATTACTTCATAAACAATCACATGCAAGAAAAATCAATAATTCCATGTTTGATCTCCTTTCTATTCATACTCACTTGTCTTCTCCCTGTTAGATTCATGAAATTAGCGCATGCATGGCCAAAATATAGCCATGATCATGCTCAGAAATTAGCGCATGCATAGTCAAATGACAAACTAATGAAACAAATAAGCATCCTAGAGTCCAGAGCTGATGTTACAGATAACCTCGCTAATTCCCTCCCAAATATTACTTCATAAACAATAACATGCAAGAAAAATCAATAATACCATGCTTGATCCCCTTTCTATTCATACTCACTTGTCTTCTCCCTGTTAGATTCATGAAATTAGCGCATGCATAGCCAAAATATAGCCATGATCATGCCCAACAATAGTTCAAAAGGCTGACAGCTCATTTTACTATCCAATCAAAGTGAATCATCCACATGCCAACCGACTAATGGTCCCAACCCGGATGAAAGAAATCAAATTAATTTCTGGCTTCTTCCAAATACCACAATTTAACAAGTCCCCACAACCAAAAGAAGCATAGGACCCATAAAGACCAAGTCCCAAAAATAAAAAAACACAAGAAAGACAAGCTGAAGGTCAGGTAAAAACCAAGAAGGATCGCAGCTGAAAACAGAAGAATGTCAAAGTTTTAATTCTACAGCTGAGCAGAGGATAAGAAACATATGAAACCAAGATAAATAACCAAGGAAAAAAAACAAAACTTAAAGGAGAAATCGGAGCAATTACCCATCTACCACGATCTTGACCCAGAGGGCTCGTCAATGCGGAGAAACCCTAGGAGAGAGTGATGGAAAAAAGAGAGGATAGCAGAGTGATTGAGTTAGAGAGAGGAAGTTGAGAGCATAAAAGCGAGGGAGGGTCCGGGAAGGGTTTGAAATACAGAAATACGGAGAGTGTTTCTAGAGAGAGAAAGTTTCTGGGAGCATCGTACCTCGACACGTGTCGATATGTAAGAGTTATGACTATTTGAGGGTATGTTTCTGGAGTCCACGTGGCGTAAAGGTACTGGAAGTTACAGGGCTCCCTGTATAGACGCCTGTGACTTATGGAGAAAATGACAGGGCATGCGGATGCGCCTGTCTGGGGAGGGCGGGAGGGATACTTTGGGAATGAAAAATAAACATTCAGGGCATCTTTGGAATTACACAGCGATACAAATTAAATTTTTCCCCCAAAAGGAATACAAATTAATTGGAATAAACTAATTAATTTCTGTTTTGAAAAAGTATGATGCGACCCATAAATAGTGATATTTCTTATATCTTTATAAATATATTAATTTGGTAATAAACTTTGGGGGAAGAAATAATTTGGTGGTAAAGTACTAAAGTGTAAACAACTAATATTAAATTTTGATTGAAAAAACAACTAATATTAAATTTAAAGCCTCGGCAATAAAGGCTTTGCCATAGTGTATAAATTTGGCCCAGAAGTGGTTGTAGTTTAAGCCCACCTTAACTACAAAGCCCATTTCAGATTTTGAAAGATCAACAGTCTCTAACTCTCTCTCTTTTTGGGCTCTAAGGCCTCACAAAATAAGAAGAAAACGCCACTGCGGCTACTTTATTCAAGTCATATGGCACTATTTTTTCTTTTTTTGATCCATATATGACACTTCACTGATAATGATTGCGCTACCAAAGAACACAATTTTAAATTATAAAAAATATATTTATTAAGAAAAATTAAAACCATCTATGTTTTAACTTTTAAGTTTCGAAAGGATCCTTGATCATATTAAAAAAATAATGATTGTGCCAATAGTCTTGCACCCTGAATAGTATGGATGCTTCTCAATAAGTTGGAAAATTTATTAGATTTCTACTAAATGTTAGAAGTTAGGTTTTTTTTTTTTAAAAAGATTATATTAAACACAATTACATAATGCAATCATTCATCAGATTCCGCCAGTTGAATGAATCTTCTTCTTGTTATTATGCTTAAATTTGTGAGAACCTTCTCAACACAATTCCATAGGTTAGGCCTAGGGAAAAAAAAAGACCTACCAATCCTAAATGCGAAGGAGATATTCATATACCTAAAAAAAGTTATTTCTCCTAATATTCAAAGGGTAATACGAAATTATAATTGATGGTGCGTGAGAAAGAAAATAGGGAAATAAAAGATTAATAAAAAAGGAAAAGACGAAAAAAGATGTAGGTAATAAAAGAAATAAAAATAATACTCCCTTCGATCTTAATTATAAGATAAAGTTGATTTTTTTGGAGAAATTAAGGAAGCCAATTAAATTACTTTAGAGTATTTATATTTTTATTTGTTTCTCCAAACTAATTAATTTGACTAACAAACTAATATATAATTTAAGGATACTAAAAATATAAACACTCTAAAATAATTTACTTGATTTTCTTAATTTCTCTAAAAAAAATTAATTTTATCTTATAATTAAGATAAAAAAAAGTAATAATGATGTAGGGAAAGTGGAGGATGGGTGTGAGATGTAGCCAGCTAGGAGCGTGGTATTGTTTGGTAGCCGACCAAAGGGAGAAAAAGGACATTTGAATTTGAAAGGACAAAACAAACACACTGACTCACACCACTAAGCAACCTCTCTTGTGCTTCACGACGCCGGCTTCCCTCTCTCTCCTCTCTTCAGACACATACGATCATCCCTATTATTATTTTTATTTTAATTATAAGATAAAATTAATTTTTTAAGAAATTAAGGAAATCAATTAAATTATTTTAGAGTGTTTATATTTTTAGTATCCTTAGATTATATATTAATTTATTAGTTAAATTAATTAGTTTGGAAAAAAAGTTAAAAATAAAAATACTCTAAAGTAATTTAATTGGCTTCATTAATTTCTCTAAAAAAGTTAACTTTATCTTATAATTAGGACCGGAGGGAGTACAATTTACTCCACTAACTAGAAAAAGACTTGAGGTCTAATGTGTTGTTTCTCAATGATCTTAAACATATGCAAAGTTGATTTCTTTTTTATAAACAATTTTTATCTTTATTGCGCATAAAAACAATAAATGTGTAAAAAATATCATGATTCTTCTAAATATACCTCTATTTATTAAATGAGTATAAGAGAGAGGATGAGTAACAAATATAAGAGAGTGTGAGTATAAAATATAAGAGAGAATGTGTAATAAATGATTAAATGAAATGAAATTAGTAGTGAGTAGAGAATAATTGATATAAATATATGTAGTTTAAATATTGAGACACAAGGAAAAGTTGTTTATAAAAAGGACCAACCCTGATAGAGAGAATGTTACTTATAAAAAAAAATCAAAGGGAGTACATTTTCCCCCCTTCATTTATTATTGTATTGATTTTATTTTTGTGGGGTATAATGTTAGATAAGGATAAAATTAGAAAGTTGTTGAATTTGACGATAAAGTTAATAAAATTTAAGATTTTTCTTTAACATGTGTGAAACATACTTGACAAGTTTCTTATAAATAAGATAAGAGGATTAGACAGGAAGGAATACTGATATAGGACATGGAAACGGGTGATCATGCGCATACTTAGCTGGAATAGGGAGCTGTACTAGTTTAACCAGCAAATTAGGCTGAGATAATATGTACTCGTTTGGATTAGCAATTAGAATGTTTAAAAACAGCTTTTCAATTATGATTTACGATATATGAGATAAGTATGTGAGAGGAGTTATGTCTTGATTTACATGAAAAACAGCTTATAAACAATCTGATCGCCAAAACAAACATGCCTTATATCTCCCCCAATATCTCCCCTTGGTGAAGGATACAGAAGTTGTCCCGTGAGAGTTAATTGCTGAGCTTGCTTTTACGGCTTGATAAAAGGCACATGCATAACACTTAAAAAACCGCCAAAAGCCGTCCTCTTTATAATGCTGAACCAAATGAACAGGGGCCAGCACATCAATTACTATACGCTCCTTCATCACCTCTTCCTGGTTTACCCATACCTACCAGTACCTCCTCTGTGTGGCCCATTTCTTCTACACACAACTTCACCTCTTAGAAAACACAGACATTGACAAGAAAGATTTGAGTCTTGGATAGATTCTATTGAACATATCATTGAAAGCTTAAGCCATAAATGAAAGTGGTTGTGGGAGTTGCAACCTAATTTCTCTGGTACTGCACCTCTTTAATATATAATTATAAATAGTAACTGTATTCGACTATACTAGAGGCTCTGAACTCCCTCCTAACTCCTTGCATTTTTTTTGCCATACCTCACGCACCCTTGTATCCTTCACATATAGGTTCGAATTTACAACCTCACACCCTAAAAATGCTTTAAAGGAGGTGTTTGATGTCAGTTGGGCTATAAGGCCCCAACAAGTTCCTTACATTTACGACAAGTGCAATTAGCTTATGGAAATAAACCAAAATGTACTGACACGATCCTTTTTGTTGATTTCTTGTGCATATGTTGAATCCCATAAGGTTATTTTTCGTAGTAATTAAGGTATTGACCAATGCTTGTATCTAATGTTCAAAACTTATTCAAGAATTGTACATTGTGTTTGATACAGAGGAATTGTCCTCTGTCTATTTGTTTTAGAGGATTAGCCTTGATTAGCTGTTAATCTTTGTATTTATTTCAGATGTAACGTATAAAATATATAATAAAATTCTATATCGCTTTCTATGAGAATATTGGTATTATTCTTGAATTATACTAAAATCATTGTTCTATTATTCTGTACGTAGCTAATTCTCCGGCATTAAAAACAAGAAGAATATTCCGACTCCTGTAAGTTAAAAGGGGAAACTAGTTTCTTAATTCTTATTATGCCGATGGTGATTAGAAGCCTCGAATCGCTATAAACCTTTCTCTTCTCCATTTTTGCAGGCGTCTTCAGGCACCTCAATCTGCAATGGAAGATGTCAACATCTGGCTTTCCTTCTCCATGTATGAGAATCCCAACCATGATTTCGCCATTAGAAGGTTCTGTCCTGCAAGAATAGAAGAGCAAGACCAAGGAGATCATCAGTGCCAAGATCATCATCAAGAAGCACCGCCAACAGCACCTGATGAAACCGAACTGTCTTCTTCTGATGCAGCCACCACAGGCACTCCATGTCTGACTTCTTCAGATGTTGATGAACTTGTCGACAGCTTCATCAACATGGACCAGCATGACGATAATGAGTATGCCAATGATGAAGATCAAGAACATCAAGAGAATCATCATCATCATCAACATGATCAAACTTATGATCACTTCATGGTGAATGATGAAGACGAGGAGGTTGATCCATTCTATATGATGAATGAAGAAGCTTATGGGTATGTTCCAATCACAATGCAGGAAGAAGAAGAAATGGAGATGAAGGGCTCCTTTGGTGCAGAAGAAGAGATGAGCCTTGGTATGGACAAAGGGTTAGATTTGGTTCATATGCTCTTAGCTTGTGCTGAGGCTGTGAGTTGCAGAGACACTCAGCAAGCAGACTTGCTGCTCAGAAAAATTTCGTCTTTGGCTACTCCATGGGGTGACTCGTTACAGAGAGTCGCCTATTGTTTTGCTGAAGGCTTGAAGTGTAGATTATCACTTCTTCCTCACAATGTATCTGCAAATGGTACAGTAAAAAACAGTACTCCTATAAATGCCTCTTTGGTAACTAGGGAGATGAAGTTGGAAGCTTTTCATCTCCTTCACCAAACTACACCATATATAGCTTTTGGTTACATGGCTGCAAATGAAGCTATATGCCAAGCATCACAAGGGAAAAACTCCTTACACATAATTGATCTTGGAATGGAACAAACCCTTCAATGGTCTTCCTTGATAAGGGCACTTGCCTCGAGGCCCGAGGGTGCTCCAAGGGTCCGGATTACAGGGTTAATCAACTATGATAATGATGATGAATTGAGACTTCAATCAAGCTTGGGTTTGCTTGTGGAGGAAGCAAACTCCTTTGGGATAGCACTTGAGTTCCACATAATATCAGAACCAGCAACCCCATCTCTTCTAACTAAGGAGAAGCTGAACTTGAGAGAAGGAGAAGCCTTGTTTGTTAATTGCATCCTGCACTTGCACAAGTATGTTAAAGAAAGTAGGGGCTATCTCAAGGCAATTCTGCAATCAATCAAGAAGTTAGGTCCTACTGCACTAACTGTAGTAGAGCAAGATTCAAACCACAATGGGCCTTTCTTTCTTGGGAGGTTTCTAGAATCATTACACTATTACTCTGCCATTTTTGACTCACTCGAGGCAAGTATGCCGAGAAATAGCCAGCCGAGGACGAAAATCGAAAGATCGTATTTTGCAGAAGAGATTCGCAACATTGTGGCTTATGAAGGGCCTAATAGGATGGAAAGGCATGAGAGTGCAGATCAATGGAGAAGGCAATTGGGAAGAGCAGGGTTTCAAGTCATGCCATTGAAGTGCACAAGTCAAGTAAGAATGATGCTTTCTGTTTATGATTGTGATGGATATACACCGTCCAGTGAGAAGGGTTGTCTTCTGCTTGGGTGGAGAGGGAGGTCAATAATGATGGCTTCTGCTTGGCGAGTTGCAACTTCGTAATGCATTCTTGAGAACTTCTTGGAAAATTGGAAGAATAATGCAAGCATGTTAGGCTTGTTATTTTCATGAGATCTATGTCTGTCATGTTTACATGTTTCTTAATGATTAGCTTGCCTATTTGTGTTTTATAGGGAAATAGAAGGAAAAAAAGGACACAGCAGAATGATTGAGCTCTTATTATTTGTCTCTGCAATATGAGATCAGAATAAAGTCAATTATCTTGTACCTCAGCCATGAACCTCTTCACACTCTAAAATGGTTAAATTCTGTAACATGTTAATTGTTTATGATTGTACCTCTTGATCATGTCAGGAACAGCATTCTCAAACCATATATATGTATATAAGCAAGGAAGATAATCTACATCCCACAAAGTGGCCAAAAGTGTAACCAATTTAACTGATCTCCAAAGATCACTTCTGTACCTGCCAAGATCGCTGAAATTTCATACTTGTTAGAGATATAAAATCCTTAGTTAGTTGAAATCCTCGTTAGTCAGTTAAGATTTTAATGAGGTAGTTAATCATTGTAAAACCCTATAAATAGAGGTTTAATTGTATACATCAAAGTGTGAAGGATGGTAAGATCCTCCCCTTAAGTGAGAGAGGTTAACTTGGTCCTCACCTGTTTTTAATCCTAGGGTTTGGGTTAATAGTAGAATCACACAAGAAAGTTTAATAGTTGTAATGCCATTGTGGTTTGTAATTCTCCAAAAGAGATTCATGTATTTCTCCAATTCCAAGTTTATTAACAATACTACCTACGGACCTTAATCCACTTTATAACTTTATTTCTTTATTAAAGTGGATTTTATACTAAGAACCGACGGAAGTATTTTGTTTCCACATGTTCTACAGTGCATGGGAGGATTTCAAATAATATTCTTCTCTTGTTTTGGGTTCACTATCCATGACAGTATGCTAATTCTTCCAACAACGTCCTTATAAACATCTCTAGAAACTAGCAGCACAAATGTGTCCGGAGAAACGGGTGTTTAAAATAAATGAGAAGAATCACATTTTGTTTGACATTTGGCAGCAAAAAGAGGAGAGAATTTAGTTATATGCAGCTGAATGTTGGGATTTAACCATGTTACAGAAGTTGTAGCCAAGAGAGAGTTAAATCTTCCCTTGGTATATCCCAGTTTCTCCACTTTAAGTTGTTCGGTAACATATACATACACAAAAAATGAACCCTTCAGTTTCATGTTTCATTCTATCAATGTAAGATCACAGTGATCCTTCAAAGGAAATAGCAGGAAAGAAAGGAACCAAATTCACAGTGCAAGATTGACTATGCAAATACCATTACAAACAAAAATATTAACTACTATGATTTTAATGTGGTTTGGCACACAATACATCCAGAAACCAGGAAAAAAACAAGGGAGAAAACAGAATTTTACAATGACAATCCTTTATGTAGTATTGCGGGACTTCTGTATAAATATACCATATTTGCAGTACAAATGAATCAAGTTAAAGGCATCATATCTGTTGTACAATCACTTAGATGCCTTGTAGCCTTGCCCTTTGGTCTGACTAGCAGCTGCTGACATCACCCTTAAGCGGCGAGCAATTTCTGTGAATGATGGCCTCACTGAAGGGTTAGGTGCCCAACACTGCTCCATTAGTTGCCGCCACTCAGCATCACAATAACTAGGGATTGATGGCCTTAATGTGTTATTTACAATTCCTCCTGCTTGTAGTGTACATGTATGTGTCACAGAGGCAGTGAAAAACCAACCACAACATCAGAGGAAAACAAAGATAAAGGTCAAAGATGAAAGGACGCAAGGGCATAATCTGATACTTTACATTTAAAACTCAAATTTATATCTCCCTATCATCTGTTATGAAACTGATACTACTTGGAAAACAACTGAAAGTGAAGCCTAACCAAATTATAAAAATTTCCAGCAAAGCTCAAACGGAAGCTTTACTGTAAGGGATATTTCAAGGCAATGCGTAGATTAAGGAAACCACCGATGACTACAGGATCGACATGCTTTAAGAAAGTGATGACGGAATAATGCTCGGTCCAACAACATGATAGAATGCTCATAATTCTCTCACTAAATAATAAACTGATCATCCAACTCTATGACCTTGCAGAGGCAACCTCTGCTCAGGGAACTGATTATATATCTGGTAACTGGCAGCATAACAAGATGGCCAAGCTTCGAGGAGATGTTTTCTCACCTTGATTTTCTTTTCTTCATATCAGTGCTTAGGAAATTCATTGATTCGGTCCAAAAGTAGGTAATTTGTGTACATGTATGTGTGTCAATTTTTAGGCTACAGTTTTGTTTGATTTGTCTATATGGACTTCCAATTGTTACCGACACTTATTGACCTACGTCTTTAGCATTCAACTATTTGATCTTACATCGAATCAGGAACTCGATTATCATGAGTTATCAGTGAAAAATCCATTGGCTAGGCCTTGTGCCTTTGAAAGGTAGAATAACGGGTAAAGCAACAAACAGACAGTTTTAAGAAGAGAAGAGAAAGAAACAAACCTATAATTGCACCGTAGTGCATATTAGCATATGGTTCTTCACCGGTAAGAATTTCCCATAATACAATGCCAAACGAGAACACATCAACCTAGATAGTTGACAAAACATGGTATCAGTCAGTGCTTGCAAGGGAATATTGAGTTCATATACAAAGAAAGAATAGAATGAGGTGGCAGGAAGAAAATTCCTCCTGAGAGATAGAAATAAAACTTTTAGCTGGTCAGAGGCACCATAATCTGAGATATAGATAATTTGAAGATCCATCAGAAATTAAATAAATGTCACGTTTATCTCTTTTCATTGGTCACCATAATAATGTTATACTCTAGTGACTAAATTTTCAGATAAGGATTTGAAGTTTTACCTTCTCTGAGACTTTATTGCTGCTGCCATTCAACAGCTCAGGTGCCATCCAAGGTAGGGTTCCCCGCACACCACCAGAAACCAGGGTGTTTCGTTTAATTTTTGACAGGCCAAAATCACCAACCTGGAGAAAGAGCACGTTATTCACTTCTTCAACAGTCAAGACAAGTTGCAGAAAGGAATACTTTGCAACATAAATACCTTGCATATGGGTCGTAAAGGATCCTTTAGGTTTACAAGCAAATTGTCACATTTCAAATCAAAATGCACAATATTTTTTGAGTGCAAATACTCCATTCCAAAAGCTGCATCCATGGCAATTATCAGCCTCTTGCGGCGATCTAGATACCTGGAATTTGATCATGTAAGAAATCCAAGAACATAATCTTCCAGGAAAAAATATATTTATTCCTTAACATGATAACAAATAGGTCATGGTATCAAGGATTCAAGTTATTAGCTGAATCTGACATCTCAGTGATATTGTCATTATCATATCAGTTTCTTGCATACAATGTAAATAGGCAGGAGGCATTGATCTTTCAATTTAATTGTACCATATGTTGGTATAGGCATGACGAGGCTTAATAAAAATGCAATAACTCAGGATAGACCATTACCTATCCTTACGAAGCAAAACATGCCTTAGAGAACCATCTACCATGAATTCTGTAACAGTAGCTAGTGTTCCTCCAGGCCCGTCCTGCACTACACCATAAAATGCCACCACATTTGGGTGATGAAGCTTGGAAAGTATGTCAGCTTCCCGCCAAAACTCTATGGCCTGTATTGAAGCAAAGATCATCAATATAGAACCTCTAAGAAGTAACTGTTGTACTTATTATACACCCATTCTCATGAATGAGTGGCATGAAAATAAAATTTAACTACAATAAGAAAAAAGAGCAAAAGAAAAACAATTACTTATTATATTCAAAGGCGTCAAAGAATAAATTACCAGTCTCTCTTGTTCTGAAGATCTACCAGTGAAGCAGCTTTTCTTTATTCTTTTAATGGCAACATCTGTGCCCCTCCATTTTCCATGGTACACAGTCCCAAAGGTTCCTGAACCCAACTCTTTCAGCTCTTCAAGATCTTCATTATTTATGAGCTGCTATGATCACAAAATTTTTCATAAATTTATGTAATCTTGTATACCTTTAATCAAATAAGGTCACTCTGGTTAGCAATATTTTAATATTCTTTGTTTCAGAAGAAAATAGAGATATGATGTATCATCAGAAGGGAATGAGAAAAGTATGTGAGTTTAGATCCTTAAATTTTCTTGGCTTTACACCTATAGTAGAGGCTTCTTTTTAGTAAACAAACCCACGAATTATACCTGCAAAGTACTGATGTCAATATCCTCCAAAGAAGGATCATGTGGATGACCCATATTCCCTGCTTCATTCTTGCCGTCCTAAATTCAATCCATTACAAAATTTATCAGTGGAAAAGTATACTCCTGTAGATTTTTCCCCATAAGAAAAGCCATTCATAGCTTACCTCATATTCAGAGTCTTTTACTCTTGTGTTTCCCGTTCCTGGATCCACATTCTTGACTTCCTCAATAACTTGGGTTTGATCATAGCTTGGCTGCAGAACAGTGGCCTCTGTTCTAGTTGTCACAGGCAAATTTTTCTGATTTTCTTTACCAAAATCATGGCCTACTGAAACTTCATCAGCTGGCGGAGGTGCAAATTGCTGAGATCTACTATCTCCTTCTTGTACTTTTCTTAATGTAGACGAAAAAACTAGATGATCTTGATCAATTAGAGACACATTATCAAACCCTTCATTTGCCAACCTCTGAAAATATGACCAACTTTTTGGCTCATGATTTTCCACATTTAAGCTCAAGCCTGTTCCATCTGTTGGCAATGGACTAATACGAGAGGAATCTTCAGAGTGTATTGCCTTGGAAAACATATCATAAAGGAAATCACGGGGAAACCTCTCATCAATATCAATCATAATGTCACCCTGAGCAGGTGTGGAAACAGAATCTGTGGGTAAACCTTGAGAAACATCTTGGCTCATGTTCCCAGTTAAAGAAAAGGGCTGTGCTTGAACCTTAGCATCATTACTAAATTCTTTGTTAGAAGCATCACCCAACTTACGATCAGATGGAACCTTGTGAAAAGCAGGATGTTCAGTGCTTTTGGTTTCATCAACTAGGCGATTGTTATGGTTATCTTTGGATAAATTGGTGTCACTTTCAGATCTAAGGACCCGATCCTCATTTGCAGCAACTTTCTTATCTGTGCTGTTTGCATCTGGCAACTGTTTATGATTTTGTATCTGGGCAAGCCCATTGTCAATGGCATGGCCATTTGTATTCGACGGTATTGCTGTCATGCTTGACAATGCAGTCAGCTTTGACAGATGTCCAACCTGGAACTTATCACTTGATTCAGCAGTTGAAGTCTGTTGGTCTAAGTCAGAGAGCAAGTCAGACATGAGAACCTGAGAGCCATATGCATCATCTGATTTTGTGGATCGGTTCAGCAAATCTGCCTGCTCTCTAGGGATTCTCTCTGAATAATAGACTCTGTTGGGAAGTGCAGGTGGCTCAAGGCAACTCAAATCAATAACATTAGACCCAGTATCAACATAAGAAGGATTGAAAGCATTCGTAGTGGAGGTAGAATAGAGGTCATCTTCACCAGACCTTGGAATCTGAGTGGAATTCACTGCATTAGCCAATGAAGAGGCCTCTTCATAATGTTGGTGCTTGCCCTTGCTTTTTGAAGGCAATTTATGTAGGTGCGTCCCTGGTACAGCATTTGTAACTGATGCTTCAGAAAAATTACCCAGTAAATTGCTATCAAACAGTTGTGGATGGACGGGATACGGTGTTTCTGAGGATAAGCCTTTTCCAGAGTCACCTTCATGCTTAATGGAACTATCACCCCTTTTCTTTACCTGAATTGCTGGCATTTCTGAATTTTGTGCGTGCAAAACTTCAGGTGGATGCCCATCATTGATAATTCCTTGATTGTTAGGAACATGTGTAGGCACAGAAACTGGAATCTGTCTAAAAGCCGAGTTGTTAGAAGAATCAACACCATAGTGAACTGGATATTGACTGGATTCCCCATGATGGCTACTAAGAAACAACATATTGCTTTCATAAGCACTTGAGGCAGTTGGAATCACTGGTTGTGAAGACTGAATTCCCAATGATGAGTTAGCATTGGCAGTCCAAGAAGAACTAATAGCTCCAGTTGATTCTATCTGAGTTCTACTGGCCTCCCTCTCAATATTCTGTCCATCTAGTTCATGTAAATTATCAGCAGAAGTGTTTGCAGCATGAAGGATTGAATGGTTCCTTGATCCCAAGTCCATGCCATTAACAGCCACTACATACTGGACTTCCGTATCACCATCAACACTAGGATCATCCATATCGACCATGGAAAACAGAAACATCCTTAGTTTTTGTGATCCTGATCTGTTTAGATCATTGCATTCCTCCATCATATTTCGCAGATCCTCATCACCAGATACAGAAACCAAGGCATCAAGATCTTCCCCAGGGAGCTGATACTTAATAGCATGAGTTTCATTATAGAGTGATAAGGCTTTCTGCATAAGCTCCTGCCAAGTTATGTCCCTTCTGATACTAATAATACGTGTTTCACCTCCAACATATCTAAGCTTTCCATCACTGGGGCGTGGCAATATTTTACCACCAAAACTACAAAGAACCTTCATCTTCATTGATGAGCCAGTAGAAGGTCCAGAAGAAGCAAGACCGTGAAGGACTCGATTATTTTCTTGATTAGATGAAGTTCTAGGGATCGACCGAACTGAGCCATAGTTGCTTCTGTCCCGTTGCATAGAAGAAGTTCTTCTGTCAAATTCTTTGGGACCTTTTTCGACTTTTGGGAGCATAGAAATATCTGATCCACTTTCAGATCCTGAATGAGTAATGCCTAAAATACCCTTCAAGTCCATATAACCCGTTGCATAATTGGGATCACCCATGATATTTGGAAAGACAGGCTGCCTGAGATTCACTCTATCTCGCATAAATTCAAGGGCAAATTCCTCACCAGTCTGAATGGAGTAATTAAGAACAGGTTTTTTATCTGACATGTTACGGTCAGCTGGCCTCATATTGATACGCATACCTTCCAGATGGTCCTGCACGGTAGACTGTGGTGCAGAATGGGGTTCCCCATTTCTAGGTTCCATGGTATTGTACTGTTGCTGTTTCTGCATTCCAAGTTGTTCCGTCATAGCACAATTTATAACAACATCTAAATGCCAGGATTTACTGTGACGCCACGATAATGGGACAGCACATAACAATCATGCAGAAAGAATGAATCTGATGTTATGAATTTAGTTTATGAATCTCATAAACAGCAAAAGTAGCTTCACTGACTCTAATTTAAGTCACCATAATAAAACTATGCTGACGCTTCAGCAATCTCCAGAACATTATAGGCTTACTACCTCCCCTGTAGGCATACAATAGAAAAAGTTTGATCGATTGACAAAAAGGTGACAGAAGACAGAAACAAATGTAAATTTGTTTGAACAGACACAGAAGAAGAATTGTTGGGCATCAGATATCTTATTTTACGGTACTTGGGATCTTCACAGTCCAACCAAGAGGATCGTTTAATCTCAAAGATCAAGTACTTAAATACTCAAACGCTAACAGTAGAGCATCCTAGAATCACAGCAAAACCAGGACATGCAAATAACAAATGAAAAGAAAGAGAACAGAATTATCCATTTGGATCGTCTATATGTGATCAATTCGATTCAATCCAATTTCGATCTTAGAATATAGAAGTAATTAAACTGGGTTTCCACCATCAAAGCTCAAGATACATCAATCATAGGAAAACATCAGTTGACTGGGACGATCAACCGGAAAAATTGAACATAATTGGAAACACGGCTAAATCAGTGAAAATCCCATGAAACCAAATCTATTCAAGTACCTGATTGATGACTACTGTTCTTCAGGCTCAGTTGGAGCTCAAGAAGGATTGAGAGAGGAAGATGAAAGGAAGTCTATGAGTGAACTCTAAAAATAAAAATTAAAGAATCCAACTTCGTTTAATCCCCACTTCGTCTTCTAATTTTTTATTTGCATATCCCTTTCCCAATCTATGTCTACCTTATTCCAATGATCCTCCCCACAGAAGATGATGACTCTCTCTCCGGGTTTCTGTTTCTTCTTCGGGATAAAAAATCGTATTCTTCAGCAAATGGTCAAATTGAGTAAGCATGCTGGAAGAAACAGTTAACCGGTTGAGTCCCAAAATTTTGTCCAAGCAAAAAATGTCCCAAAATTAGTCCCTCGTCAAGGGGGGAAAAAATCTAACCCAACATCGAATTCGGGTGCGATAAATATTGTACATTCATCAAACAGAAAGATCCTCTCTTTTTTGTTTTTTTTTTTAATTTTTTAAAATATATTGTATTTTATTTATCAAATGTAAAAAATCCATATGCAATAAATTTATGAAAAAGTACATCAAAGTATAATTTTTTACAGGTTACAAATACTTAATTTTGAATTATATATGTTGATGATGAACTCCTATAAAAGAATAAATTTATGGACGCAACCATTAAAAAAATTATATCTTTTGGAAGTAAATTATATATTTTTCCTTAAAAAGTTAGCTTTATGTATGTTGTGGCTTGAGGGGGAGAGAGAAAGAAAGAAATTTCCAACATGTTCTTTTTATAAATTAAGGATGTCTTCTTTACAAAAGTTTTGTCAATTAAAAAGTCAATGTATGTTCTACCCCCCTCCCCCAAAGTCAACGGGTAGGATGTCTTTTGATTTGATGATCTTCTTCTTAAAACCTTATTTTTCTTAATAATTTTTCAACATTTAACTTCAAAACTCTGTTGTTTGACCGCTTCTCTAGACAACAACATTGTACCTTGGAAACTGTGGGTCAAAATCTTCTTAGAAAAATCTTTTTGTAGTCTGTGTATGTATCACATTAAGGGATTGTTTGGCATGATGAATTTGAAAAGGAGTAGAGGGAAAAGAAAATTTTTTATAATTTGGATTTAAAAAAATTAAAATAATAAGGTTGAAGGTTTTTAATTAATTTTTTTATTCTTTTATTTTACATCTTATCTTTATTAAAATTTTATAATCTCAGTTTTTCAATTTTTTTAAATTCAATTCATAAAATTTTTTTCTCCCCTCCCTTCTCCCTCCATTTCCCTCATTCCAAACAGACCCTAAGACAAAATTATTTTTGCCCATAGATACGATGTGTCAGATTAAGATTTGATCTGTTTATCAACCTAATTGTTTATTTTCATTGGTTTAATTTATTACATAGATAGAACATGTGTTCATAAGCATAAAGCAAGGAGGACATTATGATCTAAGATGAGCTTCGTAAGGTATGAGTATATTTGTTTCTTTTCTCTTTTTTTTTTTTTTTTGGTTTCTTTCTTACGTTGTTGTTGTGCCCATTTTATCTATTTCTCTTTACTTGAATAGTTTGACTGAATTAAAAAAAATCCCTTTCCAGTGAATATATAAATATTTTTATATTTAAGTAAATAATTATTCATCATAGTGTACCAAAAATATATTACACTTGCATAAAAAAGGCAGCATTGTACTGGTTTTAAAGAAATTATGTATTAAATTACTCTATAATTTTTTTAGGGCATCCATACTTTTTCCATGAATATTTTTGGAGGGAAAAAAATTTATTTTCACCTTTAATGAAAGATTACATGATTTTCTAAATGATTCATTCTTAGACCATACAAGTGACTTGAGCAAGATTTTCCATTGGTAGTGCGCGCGCGTGTGTAAAATGAAGAAATGACATATGAGGCATTTTTTGATAGATCTCATTCATTTTATCTATTTTTAAAATAAAAAATAGGGACAAAAGAAAATACATCTTTAGGAAGATGATGTTTAAAATTAAAACTAATTCAAATAGTTGAAGTTATAAAGACGGTAGTTAAGCGTGAAAATATATTTCAGAATTTCACAGTACCACTCACAAAACGAATGGTTAACATATTTAATAAGTGGTAAATAATATTTATATCATATTTACTTTTTAAAAGTCCTTGTGAAACATATTTTATTCATTAGATACATAAGAAATATTCCACGTGACTTTGCAGACACCTTAATAAATGCAAGGTAACTTAACAAAGAATTCTACTTTTTAAAAGATCAAATTTCTTTCATTACAATTTAAAATCGATGGGATCTGAATCTCACAAAGTGAAAGAGAAAATTAAAATATGCATTTAATAGTGACAATGACATTTTTTCTAATATGTAAGGAGAGGGGGAAGTTTTTGGGAGAATCACTTAGATCCTAAAAAAAATGTAACTATTAAAAAGCCTTAATAATAAATAAGCTATCTCCTCTTATAATCTCTTCTTCACTTCTTTCCCCACTACCATCTTTCATCATATGCAAGGAATTTTCATTAATATACCATCTCCAAGGTATTAAAACCCGGACCGGGTATTGAACCGGTTGGGGTACTGGGTTAAAGGTCAGTGGGTCAAACCGGAGCTAAATCGGTGAGTAATTGAAGATTTTAGGCTTATAGTATGAAATTCTAAAGGAAAAAATTAATTTTTTTTTTTAAATTGAGACCCGGACCAGTCTACTGACCGGTTCGGCAGGTTCTGGGCCGGACCGTCCGGTCCGATCCGGTCCGGGTCCAAAAACCCTGACCATCTCAGAGAAAACTATGCATGTGTGTTCATTACGTACTTTTCCATCAACTGTGTAAGGTTCATCTGTTCCTCTTCAGAACGCCAAACATCAAAGAAATCATCAACCACACATCCCAGCAAGCCTTGTTTTGCCCATGCAAGGCGTGCTTCGCGGAGTTCAGGTGAGGTGAATGTTGCTGCAACTGAGAAGAAGGTACAGGCTACTTTTGTTTTTGAAAATAGAAACTGTACTTTATCTAATCCCCGCTCTACAATCCACCTGATTATATATATTATACAGCTTATTAGTGTAACATTCAAGGGATGGCACGTTTTTACAGCAGCATAAATTACAACTGATTATAGAGATCGAATTCTTCTCGAAATAATGACTGGCTGTGTTTGAAGTCTTCCACTCCCAATTTCAAGAAGTCTTCATTTGCGAGGTTCAAAGAACCGAATGAGAAGATCCATAAAACATACACCAAAGTGAGTAATTAATCTATATATGCAACTCAAGAAGGTCACGTAGAGTTGGTTGTGATACTAGGATATGTATGCACCTATATCAAGATTTCTACATTCTCTTCTGGTCCACTTTGTAGTGTTGTATAGATCTTCGGTTGTATATGAAATCGAAACAAGCAGGATGAGGAAAACGCAGAGCAAAAGGTACCTGAAATAATTATATGAATTATTAAAATGTTGAGGGCCAAAAATGAATTTGTGAGATTCACGCACGTGTGTGTGTGGTATATTGTATATGTACCTCGTGGTCAATGTGGTCATGAGTACTTGTTGAGGAAGAGGACAAATATTCCTCAAGAAAGTGTCCTGTCCACGAGTTTAGCTCCTCCAAAACTGAATCATTTGAATGTGAAACTATTTGTGAGGCTTTATGTAACTCTAAAACAGCCTCAACATCTTTCAAATATAACCTTGAAGGGTATTGAAGAATTTTTCCCTTGAAAAACGATTTAGTACGTCTTTGTTTTTTTTTTTTTTTTGCCCATGGATTTAGTGCATCTGAAAATACACAAATATGAGCGTTTTTTAATCATTTTTAAGCAATATGCAGAGTTTTAATGTGAAGAAAGATTGAAAGACATAAAACCTGAAGAAACATTATAACCATGCAAACGTAGTAAACGAAATGCCAGGGTTCATGTGGTGGGCTCTATAATTATGTCATCTTCTTCCCTTTGCCACATTCTGTTTTCAAAACCAAAGAGGAAAACATGTCAGATGCTTTAGTCCTATTTAAACTTTTCTTCCAAAAAAAAAAAATATTTATATTTCAAGCTATATATATATGTGGATATTACCTCCAAGTTTCTTCCAATACCCTTGCAATTTCCTCATTAAAATCCCCATTTTTCCAAGAGTATCAACCATATGGAGTCGAGGATACACACCAAGAGGATATACTGTTGGAACTGAACAAATTATGCAGAACAAGCATTAGTATAAAGCCTAACTAAGTAATGTGATGCAGATGAAAATAAATTTATCAAATGATGCTTGAAAAGACACAAATTGTTACCAGCATTCCCAAATTTATCTAAGAGTGTGCATTGTTAATACGAGTTTATGCTGCTGCAGTGGCAGCTGGAGAGTTAAGAAGAGAGCCATTGTTTCTCTGAAATTTCATGGCCATTTCCCAATTCTGTGACTTCCCAAATCCTTCTGAAATGTATGACACATATGCCTTCCATCCTTCTGACTTGCTTCCCCACCCACTGCAACAACAATACTCAAAAGAGCTCAACTTTCATTTCACTTTCAGATTCTTCCATGTGTATGCCTTGTGAAAAGCTCTATGAGGTTTTGGAAAATGATTTCAACATGTGAACTATGCGGGAGGTAAACATGTTAAAGAAGCATGTTGTTTTATGAATGGTACCTTTGGAGCTCCAATTCTCTGTTTTGGACGAATGTCTCCAAACGTTTTGCTCCTAAAGGAAGATTGAGAACCAAGTTTTGGGCTTGCTCCAGCAAATGAGAGAAGATAATGTTGAATCCAATTGGAGAATGTTGCTTATCATGAAAAACTGAAGCAATGTTTGACTCAAAATATCCGAGTCCTTCAACAAAGAGAATCTCCCAATTATTTCACTATACACACACACGATTCTTCAAATAACTACATAAGTTGCATCATCTGCAATAATCATCCAATCATATATTTGAAAGTTGAAACCACCAATGAACTTTTATAAGATTCACACTTATATCAATACCTCTATTGATTTTCCGTTCATCAACACCCCATTGCTTAAGTGCAAGGACACAGGCTAAGGTAGACAGAAGAGAGTCCTTGGTCAACAACTCATGGCAAGCAACAAGAACCCATGATCCATCAATGTGTTGATTTTCTAATAACCAATTTAGGGTTTGAGGAAACAGAGGAGCTTGTAGAGAAGAAGGTGATGGTATCATTGCCACCCAAGCTGTGTCATAAGAGGATGCTGACAGTTCAACCTTATCAAACATCTTCTTTATTTTCTCTTTGTTCCCCAGCAATTAATACAATTCACCATCTTGATTATTATTTTTTTCAAAGGAAAATTAATTGGCATATTGGAATTAGATCTTCATTAGCAGATACAAGAAATGGAAGGTTGATATTTTACAGTATTTGTGATCCTTCCGTTCCCAACTTTGTCCATCGCAATGATTCCACCGGGAGTTGTCGGTGGGAGATATGAGAATAAAGAAAGGCGTTAGATTTTCTTAATCATGTAATTATATTATTTTGTACACAGGATATATATTGATGACTTATCTAATTCATTTTCCGCATATATATACATTGATGTTGAAGATTTCAACCCCTTTGGAAACTGTGTCATATTTCTTACGGCCAAATGGGATATATGTCCAAACCTTTAAAATAGCGAAGAAAATAATAATCGGCAGCATCTCAATAACTCAAATACCAAACTCAGTATCTGCAGAGAGAGAGAATGAAACCTGGAGAAGACGAAGGAGGCAAGTGAGAGGAAGAGAGAGACATGGTGGTACCCAGAAACGTGAAGAAAATTTTTCCTTTGATCTTGCTGCTGGTTTTTCTGAGACGAAGAGTCGTCGAACAGTTTCGGAAAAGAAGGAGAAGAACAAGAGATTAAAAAGAGACAGAGAGAAAATGAGATACTAGTAGAAGCAAGGTGTGAGTGATAATACGGTGAAACAAATTCTATTTTATGGTTGCATCGTTGCATGAAAATGGCTGAAGTTTTAAAAAGTTCGTTTCTATTGTTTCACTCAAAGAAGTAAGGCACGTGTACGAGGGTAAAATCAAGTTAAACATATGGATATATATATATATATATACACACGGAATTACATTTAAAAGATTTAATTTGAATTCGACATGTTGTTTCTAACATTATGACTTTTTCTACATGTATGACTTTTACTACATGCGCTTTCTGACTGTAAGGGATTATCTTTGACTTCTACTTTTAACATTCTTCCTCAAGTTGGAGCATATATATTGATCATGCCCAACTTATTACAAAGATATTTAACCCGTGTCCCACGTAAGGCTTTTGTCAAAAGATCTATCAGTTGGTTGTCGGATTGTATGGGCCATGTAGATACAATATTTTCTTTGATCTTATCACAAATAAAATGACAATCAATCTCAATATGTTTTGTTCGTTCATGGAACACAGAATTTAAAGCTATATGAAATGCTGCTTTATTGTCACACCATAGTTTTGCAGGCAATGTCGTGGTAATGCCAATTTCCTTCAAGAGTTGAAATACCCACACAATTTCTTGTACTAACTGTGACATGGCTCTATATTCCACTTCTGCACTTGATTTTGACACAACTAATTGCTTCTTACTTCTCCAACATATCAAATTTCCACCAACAAACACATAATAACCCATAGTGGATCGTCTTGTGGCTTTAGATCCTGCATGATCCACATCACAGAAACACTCGACTTTAGTGTGCCCATAATCTGTATAAAGAATACCAAGACCTGGAGAACCTTTCAAATAATGCAAGATATGTTTTAAAGCTTCTCATTGTGCCACCGTTGGTGATGCCATGAATTGGCTGAGCTTGCTGACTGAGAATATTATATTAGGACGAGTTACTGTCAGATAATTCAACTTCCCAATGAGTCTTCTATATCTTTCAGGAAATGCAAACGGCTTCAGTTTCTCTGGATCAATCTTCTTCTTCAAGTAATTAGGAAGTTCATCAAACATACTAGCATCAAGATCCAGAAAAGGATCCGGAATCATGGGGATGCTGCTTGGTGCAGCTCCAAGCTTTCCAATCTCTTTTAAGAGATCGAGAACATACTTCCTTTGAGTTAAGAGAATACTTTTCTTGCTTCTCAAAACTTCAATACAAAGAAATTACTTTAATGACCCCAAATCTTTTGTCTGGAAATGAAAATTCAAGAAGACTTTAAGTTCTGAGATTCCGGAAATGTTACTCCCTGTAATCACAATATCATCAATGTATACTACTAAAAGAATCATGCCTGCATCAGATTGC
Organism: Inga laurina; assembly: GCA_963855925.1. Lineage (NCBI taxonomy): Eukaryota > Viridiplantae > Streptophyta > Magnoliopsida > Fabales > Fabaceae > Inga > Inga laurina. Next base: position 77,133,409 of record OY979702.1, read on the forward strand.
TGGTAGAACACAGAGTGATCACACTTGCTTTGACTTAATCCATATTTCTTGACTACATCACAGAATCTATCAAACCAGACACAAGGGCTTTGCTTTAGACCATACAATGACTGCTGGAGATAACACACTTTCCTATTCTCCCCCTGAGCAATGAATCCAGGTGGTTGCTCCATATAAACTTCTTCAAGGAGATCTCCATTCAAAAAAGCATTCTTAACATCTAACTGATGTAAATCCCAATTATATGTGGCAGCTAAGGAGATAAGAAGACGAACGGAGGTGAGCTTAGCAATAGGAGAGAAAGTCTCAGAGTAATCAATACCATAAGTTTGTGCATACCCTTTGGCAACTAGTCAAGCTTTTAACCGTTCTAAAGAACCATCGGCCTTAGTTTTAACAACAAACACCCATTTACATCTAATGGCCTTCTTCCCAGGAGGTAGATCAACAAGAGTCCAGGTACCATCGTTTTCAAGGGCCATAAGTTCTTCTTCCATTGTTGTACGCCAATGAAGATGAGTCAAGGCTTGATGAAGAGTAGTAGGAGTGGAGATGGAACCAAGGGTGGCAATAAGTAAAGAAGAAGTAGGGGACAAATTTTGGTAAGACACAAAAGAAGAAATAGGATAGGTACAGTCAGCATATCTTCTGAGAGGACAACGAGGATGTGTACCTTTCTGAAGTGCAATTGGTAGGTCAGAAGACAGATCAACAGCAAGATCAGAGTCAACTGGGTCAGGGACAGCAATGGGATGATCTGGGGAATCAGAAACATAGGATTCATGACTAGAATCTGTCGGTAAAGCAGTGACTGGTGATGGAAAAACATTGGTAGCATCATCATCATTGATGATATCAGGTTCTGGAATAGCAACTTGTACTAGTGAGAAAGGAGCATGATAAACCAAGACATCATCAGACTCAGCAATGACAGATGGAGACACAGAGGAAGTCGAAGATGTGAAGAAAGGAGAAGACTCATGAAAGGTCACATCAGTGGACACAAGGTAACGACTAAGATCAGGAGAGTAACACCTATAACCTTTCTGAACTTGAGAATAGCCAAGAAAAATACATTTAAGGGACTTGGGATCAAGTTTGCTAACACCAAGACGGACATCCCGAACAAAACAGACACAACCGAAGATCTTATGATCAACAAGAAACACCTTAGTCGTGGGAAAGAGAGTGGAATACGGAATAGCCCCACCAAGAATAGCTAAAGGCATGCGATTGATGAAAAAACAGGCAGTAGATATAGCATCAGCCTAAAAACATTTAGGGGCAGAGAAATGAAACATGGGAGCTCGTGCAGTTTCTAAAAGATGTCGATTCTTTCTTTCAGCAACACCATTTTGAGCAGGGGTATTAACACATGAGGTTTGGTGAAGAATACCATGACTTGCATGTAATTTGTGAATGGTGCGAAAAAATATTCTTTTGCATTATCACTTCGTAAAATTTTCACATGAGTGTTAAACTGGGTTTGAATTTCAGCACAGAAATGATGAAAATGAGTAAACAATTCAAAACGTTGTTTCATTAAGTAAAGCCAGGTGGTTCGGGAAAAATCATCAACAAAAGTGATAAAATAACGATAACCAGCTTGAGACAGAACTGAACAAGGACCCCAAACATCAGAATGTACTAACTCAAAGGGGAACGCAGCCTGTTTATTGATGCGAGGTGCCAAATGAACATGATAGTGTTTGATAAATTGACATGACTCACAATTTAGAGTAGACACAGAGGAAAACTGAGGATACAATTTTCAGAGAGAGGACAACGACATATGACCTAAATGACAATAAACTTCAAAGAGAGATGACCCACCAGAACAAGCAACAGAACATGGCACCTGATTATCAAGGATGTAATGTCCACCAGATTCATAGCCTCTACCAATAATCTGCTTCGTCGATAGATCCTGAATTAAACAATAGTCAGGGAAGAGTAAGATAAAGCAGTTTAAATGACGAGTGAGTTTACTTGGAAATAAAAGGTTAAAGGTGAGATTAGGAACATTAAGAACAGAAGATAATGAGAGGGATGCTGTAGGTTGAACAGTGTCGGAGCCAGTAACATGGATAGAAGAACCATTGGCGACAAATATGGATAACGGGTTAGCATAGGAGGCATATGAAGAGAATAATTGATGATTACCTGTCATGCGATTGGTGGCATCAGAATCAATGACCCACTTAGTTGAAGCAGTAGTAAGACCAGAGGACAGAGTACTTATGGCTAGGGCCCTTGCAGAAAAAGATCCAGATCCAGAAGCAGAGGTACCAGGTGTCTGGGCAATATGAGCAAGGCCACGCTGTTGATCACGCTACTGTTTTTTTTTGCAATTTTCGATAATTTTTCTTAATATGTCCAGGTTCTTTGCAATAATTGCAAATAATACTGCCAGAAGTCATTATAGGAGGATTGTTGTTTTGTTTGTACCCACAATTCATGTTCTCAAAGGGACCACGCCCAGCTAGAGCACTTGCAGTTGGATCAACAGAAGAGTGAATCAGGCTATCAGCACGAAGAACCCGGGAGAAAACATATTCAAGAGAAGGAAGTTCTTAACTAGATAGAATCTGAGAACAAATAGTCTCATAAGATGGATTGAGAGCTTCAAGGAAACTTATGATAGCCTGAAGTTCCAAGTTCTTAATACGAGTTGAGAGATCTGCCTGGGGAGACATGACAACCTTCATTTCTTCATACATCCTCTTGAAATCCAAGAAGAAATCTTTCAATGATTGATCTTGCTGTTGGGAATGATAAAAACCTTTACAGACTTCATGAATCCGAGTAATATTTCCTTTGTTAGAAAACATAAATCCAAGATAACTCATAATTTCTTTGACAGTGTTACAATGGCTAATAGAAGATAGAATCCGTGGTTCAATAGAATTTTAAATTTGAAACAGAAGTCGAGCATATGCTCTTTACAAAGTCAAAAGTTTGGTTTCATCACCAGAAGGAGGATCTTCAGTTAAATGAGTTTCCATCTCAATTCCCAAATTATAAACTCTAACGGTTTTGTTCCAATCACTATAATTTGTCCAATTTAACTGTGAAGCAGTAATCTTCGCAGAAATAGGCAACATATCAGAATTTTTAGAATCAGCCATAATGCAAGTTGAATAGTAGTACACAAACAATTCGCACAAAATAACAAGATCAACAAATGAGCAGGAAGGGTCGCGATATTCCACAAACAAACAAAGCTTCTGATTAACTTAAGTGAGCTGCACCCCACTGACCCCACAGAGAGATATTGAGTCAAGATATATAGTACCTCAATTAATCCAAGGGACCCACAGATAGAAATATTAACACAGGATACTGAAGTTAGCAATAAATTGCAACTCACGAATGTTGAAATCGGGTGCGAGGAACAAAGCTAAAAAAATCAAACAATTTTGGATGGTCACGAAACTTCAGGAGGAGGAAGAGGAAGCTCAGTCGATCAATCTACTACAATCACCGTCTCAAACGGCGGCCGGAATAGTGTACAAGCGCGGTGCATGGCTTAGGACGGCGGTGATGGTGGCAGCGCGTGGGAGCTCACGCGCAGGCTGATGGAGGCCGTATTTTAGGTTCTGACTGATTTGATACTGGGTAATTTGATGGGGTGGTGCGTGTTGCTTAAGGGTGCACCGAAAAAGGAGGATCTGAGCTGAACTAAGGAGTTGAAACAAGAGCTTCATCGGAAACAATGGAGTTTTGGCCGGAAGGAGAAGAAAACAGAAAAACAGAAGCAAAGAAGGCTCTGGTACCATGTACGAAGGTAAAATCAAGTTCTTATTCATGTAATGTTACATATGGATATATATATACACGGAATTACATTTGAAAAATTTAATTTGAATCCGACATGCCATTCCTAACACTATGGGCTCGTTTGGTACGCTGGAATTGATTTTGATGGAAATGGATATGGATAAGGATATGGAAATGGAAATGGGGACTAAAAGTATGTTTGGTATGTCATGGAAATGAAATCTAATTTTTGTATAAAAATACCAAAATGTCCTTCAATTTTTTATTTTTTATTTTTTTTGAAGGTAGTGTAATAGATGGAAATGATCACATGGAATTGTAAATCTTAGGTATTTTGATAGAATTGATTGGGTGGAATTGAGCCGATTTGGCTTCCACATGGAATTGGAAAATTTTCCAATTCCATCATACCAAACAAGCATCATGATGAAATTGATCCTCCATTCCATTTTCATCACCCCTAATTCCATCATACCAAACATGGCCTATGGCTTTTTCTACATGTATGACTTTTACTACATGCGCTTCTTGACGGTAAGGGATTATCTTTGACTTCTACTTCTAACCGTATGGATTTCTCGTATTCTTGTCACATTCCCGCCAAGATTCGTTCTTTCATTTCATTGTTTTTTTAATAAAAAGATCAAGGACAAAACTTACATTCAGTTCTCCAATCAAAATGCGCCACCTATCCTCATTAAACACCTCATCATCTAACACTGTTTCCCTCCTTCACCTTCGTTAATTGCACACCATAAACTTGCAACTCTATTTGTGCGCTTCAGCTCTCCCCATCTCCGTTCATGAGCGGTGGTCATAAAGAGACGACGACATCCACTGAGTTCTCTGCTGTAGAACAACAATTATCCACAGAGAAGAGCTTCATATACAAAGGATCAATTGTGGGTGACGGTTTATAACAAGTCAAAAGATGGCGGTGGGTTCTGTATAGATAGAAGCTCAGGAGATGGCGGCTTGGCCATATGGAGTCGGAGGAATAGAGAGATAGAGAATAAGGACATAGTAATATCACAAGCCCTGTGAAGATGATTTCTCAGCCATGCCCTTTGTTCACGCTAGCTTTGAGCTTTGGCCTCCTAATTTCTTCGAGTCCACTCCTCTCCTTTAGTGACTTCATATTCATCTAATTAATCCTCCCAACTTAATAAAACTCATTATTGTTGTCCATGGTCTTGCTAAAATTCATATTAATATTGTATCTAAATTGTTCCTGCGACTACCATCCCCCTCAATTTGTAAATAGAATCACTGTCTTGTATCAATAAAGGGAATCTTTGCTAGAGCGCATGCGATATAGGAGTCAATCGATTGCCATTTAAGACGGCAAATAGGGCTGCAGGTTTAGAGCGTGCGCTTAATAGAGGTGAAGAAGGGAAACGACGTTAGATGATGAGGTGCTTAGTGAGGACATGTGGCACATTTTGATTGGAGAACTAGATGGACTTGATATAATGTACTGGATGTAAGTTGACAATTCATTTTGGGACCGTTTTCCTTGCTAAAATTTGAGCTGGATGGTCCATATTTGATTTATTTAAAATTTTATATTTTTTTTTGAAAAAAAATTATTTTAATGGGTATAGAATTTAAAATAAAAATAATTTGTTAGCTATTATTTTTTCAAATAAAAATCATTATTTTAAAAATATCAAATTTAACCATCTAGATCAGATCTGAACAGTCCATATATATGCTTTAGCTTTCGCTTAGCTGGAAAACCAATTCCTTTATTTCATTAATGGGTCATATATAAGATGAATATCAAATTTATATCCCTTTTATGGTTATTAATCACCCCTTTTCCTTATATCCCCACTCTCCCTCCGTGTCTTCTAAGAATTTTTTATTCTTTGTCACTTAGAGAATCATTAATATTTATTTACCAATTTGACAATATAATTAATATCTCAATATGACTCTAGGTTTAGTAGCAAAAAAAAAAAAAAATGACTCTAGGTTACTCTATCTCCTTCAAAACCTCATTCATAAAAACAAAGTTGAAATTTTTTATACATATAAGACATATTTAATAAATTAATTGTTATTTATATATAGGGTCAAACACCACAAAAAAAAAAAACATGAAATTAACAACCAGAATTTTTCATCGATTACCAAATGGAATTTTTTTCCTTAATAATTTTTCGCAAAAATTAAATATATATTATATATATAAATTTATTTTTTTTATAAAATACAAATGATATTATATATTTAACATTATACATATTTATATAAATATCATATTTATTTTTTGAATTGAAATATTATATATATATATATATATATATATATATATATATATATATATATAATTATGTAAATAAAGATTGTAAGGTCAAAACAACTCAACTAGTAAAATATTGGAATATAAGCCGGGCGAAAGTTAACTCCGAATTAACTCATCCAATTTGCCCTTAACTCAGGCAACCCATTGGGTGGTGTGGGTTTCCCAAGTTGACTTCTTTTTCTTAATTAAATTGTCCCAACACCGCCATTGTTTTGGGAGAATTCAAATGAAAAAAATATGGCCTGAAGAAGAAGAGAGATAATGATGAGGATGACTGAAAAAAATGACACTTGTAGAAGAAGAAAACTGAATAAAGGAGAGATGAAGAAGATTATAACTAAAACACGAATATTGTAGAAGAAGGAAAAAAATGGAATAAATGAGAGATGAACAAAAAGAAGATGGAAGAAGAAAGAAAAATAAAAGCTATGAAAGCTTACCAAGAATCACCCTTGTTGCAGAATGTAGAAGATTGTAGAGAGAAAATGAGATGGGAGTGAGGGACAGAAAGATAATGCAAGGATGAGGTCGAACAATGGAGAGAGATCAAAATACAAATCTATTAATTCAAAAATACTTATTTATTACACAATATTTAATCACAATCATTGTTTGCCAGTACCCAATGTAAATCATTATTCGTTGAGGATAGTTTATTTTTTATTTATGAGTGATTATAAATCGTGATTTACGGTATATAAAATAAGTATATAGATGAGTTTTATCTCGACTTACGTAATAAGTACTTATTGCCTGAAAATATACTATATCACAGACTCCCTTAAATCTTGATAATCACACGCCTCACACACCTAGCTAGTGTCATTTTTTTATTATTTGAGAAAATCATTAACAGGATTTGATATAAATCTTTATTTATTATCATTAAAAAATTATTATAGATAAACGAATATCTTTTTCACAAATTAATTTTTTAAACTCTATTATCATATAAATTTTATTATTATTTGACACTTATCATTATATTTTTATTATTATCTAAAATAAATAATATATATTTAAAACTTGGGTTATTATCCAAGTTTGCCCTGGAAGTTGTTTAAAAAGAGCAAGTTCGCCCCGGAAGTTTTTTAGGGTGCAATTTCACCCTAGAAGTGTTAATTTAGGAGCAATGTCGACCTGGGGGATGGGAAACTAATTTGCCGTTTTCCATTTAGGAGATTTGGCCAAGATGAACTCCACGCCATCATCAATTTTTTTTTTTTTTTTTGGTTTCTATTTGCTTAGTTAAGTGAAAACGATTGAGAGAAAAAAAACACCAAAATCAGCCACAGTTAATAAAGAGACAAAGGTGTTGGCAAACAAAAGTAAAGGAACAGAGGTTGAGGACGGTTAGGGTTTAGAGAGAAAAGAGAAGGGAGCAATGGGAGACTCGACCACAACATCTTCATCAACTGGAAGCAGGAGGAGGGTCGCACTTCTTAGGCGTCGTAGTAGTGAGGTTCAGAACGAGGGTTCGGTGAGGATGTGTGGCTGTGGTATGGTGGCTCCTCTCTGTACTTCTTGGACCGAGATCAACCCTGGGAGGATATTCTTCGGCTGTCAAATTACTAATAGGTAGGTACAAGGAGGATGTGGGTTTATTTTTGTTCACTATGGGTTTATTGGCAGTTGCAAATGATGAGGTTTTTTTTTTGTTTATATTGTTCTTATCTGAATGATTATTGTAAATGTACAGGGAGGATGTGGGTTTTTTCAATGGCATGATGAAGAAATAGGTGAAAGGCCAAGAGAGGTGATAACTGAGTTACTTGGGCATGTTGATAGGTTATATGATGAAAATATAAGGCATAGAGTATTTGATGAGAAGGGATTGAGCGATGTTGAAGCACACATTGGTGCCATAAAAATGCAGATGAAGAAGACTGAAAGGAGGATGAGGCTCACATTTGGTGCTTTAGTGCTTACATGGTGTTTGTTTATTTTTTTAGTTTACACTCTGTTATGAATGTGTTTTATGATGTAATGGCCATTTTTAATATGTGAAGAGTTGTGGTCTTCCTTTTATAATAGCCATGGAGAATCTTCACAAAGTTCATGAATGATAATACCTAAGACTCTGTGTTAAAGAGCTATGGTCTTCATGTTAATGTTCAAAGTGATGTGCAAGCTTTAACAGCCCGTTTGGTTCGAGAAAAATCTGAGGAAGGAAAGGAACATAATTGATGGGGAGGGAAGGGAAGTGAAGATTGTATTCGAATAATGCAATTTGATGATGAATCTTTATATTCCTGCAACTACTACATTTTTCATATCTGGTTACTCAGTAATCCCTCGAGTGATCTCTTCATTTTGATTCAAAGCATGACAAATTATATGTCATCGGAAAGCTCTCATCGTCTACATTCCAATGCAATAAGAATCACCCCCACACTCATTGTATATGAAAGTTATGATCTAAGGAGTGTCTATTGTTCCTGACAATGTCTGAAATCACGAGCAGCAACTTCCAGAAGACATAAATCTTAGTATATATCTTGAAAAGTGTCAAATTATATATCCATGGAAAGCTCTTTAAGTCAAGTTTCATATGGCACTGGTTTCGTCTTAATCCGATGTGTAGTTTGGGAGTTATGTCCAAAATACCAAAGCTGTTCTGGAATAAGACGCTGATTCATGTGTTAACTTCAACAGATAATATCTCTCTCATCTGAACTCCTTTTAATGTGATCTTGGTGTCCATAGTTCGTGTTAGGAGTCTAATTTCATATGCCACTGGTTTTAGTTCAATCCAAGATGTGGTTAGAGAGATATCACCAAAGAACCAAACCTCTATCCTGGCAAGCGAAAACAGAGTTTACTGCTGTTATTCGAATAGAAGTAGTACTATTCAAATAGTACTGCTTTTATTCGAATAAAATCACTATTTTTCAGATACTATCCTAATAGTTTATATATATATATATATATATATATATATATGCACTGAGATTATTCGAATACTTTTTCTATTATTCGAATAGTATTTGAAGCTTTTATACTGAGTTTATTCGAATAGTTTGAACACCTATTCGAATAGTACTTTATTTAAAAAGAATGAAGCTATCCTGATACAAACGTTGACTATTCGAATACTTGCTTGGAGATGAGAATAAAACATATCTTTAAGCTTTCAACACTATTCAAATATTATTTGTGCTATTCGGATAATTTTTCATAATAGTCTTGATGTTGGTTTTGAAAAATTATTCGGATAATAGTTATACTATTCAAATAGTGACTCTACTATTCGAATAGTCCTCCTTTTATTCGGATAATACATTTTGAAATAACCTTAAAACACACCATGATTATTCGCATAATGGTTATATTATTCGAATAGTGATCATACTTATTTGAATAGTCATGCCATTATCCGGATAATGCATTTGAAATTCACTTTAGAAAATATTAGTACTGTTCAGATAATGTACTAGCTATTCGAATACTTTTAGCTTAGAAAAATTTTCAACTGTTATATTAGTTTATACTAATTGAATAGTCCAAGACTATTCGAATAATATAACTATGTATCAGTGCATCTCTATTCGAATAACTTATGCATTATATCATGATAATTGTCTGTCTACTCAGATAGTCTGAAAGTTATCAAAATAAAAGTTGCTGGAAAACAAGTGTTACTGTTGGAATAGTAAGCACACTATTCGAATATGTTAGAACAAGCGTTTCACCCAAGAGGGGGGGTGAATTGGGTGATACTAAAATTTCGTCGGAAATATAAAACTTTAGCAGAGGAATTAAAAACAGTAATGAGTAAGGAGAAATATCACCGAAGTGTGCACCGGGAGTTATACTGGTTCGGTCACAACCACTTTGACCTACGTCCAGTCCTCAGATCTTCTCTGAGAGTTTCACTATAACTTCCAAGATTCAGTGGGTTCTTGGCACCTCAGTACAAGCAAGTTCCTATACCTGGACACTCGCTCCCCCTTACAAGTTGCAATTCAATCCCAACTCAAGGTTCCACAACCTTAAGTTATCTCAATAACAAATATTGAGTTTGAATGAAATATCTCTCTTACAGAGTGAATAAGAATCACTGAAGCATAGAAATACAATTTCAATGTGAAAACAGAGCAATAAACTTGATAATACGTTTGTGTGTGTGCTTGTTGTTTTTCCTCTGTTTGAATGTTCCCATATATATAGATATGTTGGTGATGACCGTTGGAACATTTTCTTTCGTCCGTTGGAGAGTGCGCAGCCACTATTGACTTTTCAAGTTTTTGAAAAATATCCGTTGGCGGTGGTTGGCATTTGAACGTTTCTTTTGACTTCAATCTCTTGAAGTGTTTTCTTCATTGTTTATCTGTAAATAGACTAAGAATACTAATACAATGAAAGGTTAATCATATAGGAAACAAATCTATGAACGTTTGAATGATTTCAGAATTTCTGGGTAAGCTTACTCGAGTACCTCCTCGAGTATTGCTTGAATGTTACTCGAGTACCTACTCGAGTAACCTCGAAAAATCTTTGATCAAGTGCAGGTTAATGAATAAACATAAGATTACTCGGGTAGTGCCTGGAATAACCAATTTTCAAACCTTTGGAAATACATGTTTACTCGGGTACCTACTCGAGTAATGCACTCACAACTTTATGAGTTACTCGGGTACCAACTCGAGTAAAACTTGAAATAAACTTTTGGTTACTCGATGCTCTACTCGGGTAATGTTGCAGGATTTCAATGCCGAGAGCACTTACCTCATTACTCGAGTACGTACTCGAGTAATGCACTCATTGTACCATAGGTTACTCGGGTACCACCTCGAGTAACTGTGCTTTTTGTCAATGACTTACCCGGGTACTGACTTGAAGTTTATCTTGAAAACATTTTGCATACTCGGGTACTTACTCGAGGAATCCACTTAAATATATATGCATACTGGAGTAAGAACTCGAGGAACATCAAATAAAGAGATATCAAGTTAATCGGGTACCACCTTGAAGTTTTTCACTTACCTTTATGCGTTACTCGAGTAGCTACTCGAGTAATGTTGCAGTGGTACAAAGTGCCGAGAGCTTCATCTTTTCAGAAACAGAGTTACTCGAGTAGCGCCTCGAGTATCGTTGGTAACCTGAAGGCAACTGGAAGTTTTCCACATGATTACTCGAGTACCGCCTCGAGTAATGTTGCAGTAGTACTAAATGCCGAGAGCTGCACATTTTTAGAAACAGGGTTACTCGAGTAGCTCCTCGAGTATCAATGGCATCCTGAAAACTTTTACACTGTTACTCGAGTAGCTCCTCGAGTAACGTTGCCTGGTTACTGGAAGTTGTCATCGATTACTTCAAGTTTTGTCTCATTACTCGAGTACCGCCTCGAGTAATGCCTTAAGAAACTTGCTTCTGATCAAGATTCTCAGCTTTATCTCTTGGCCTCTCTTCATCACTTCCATGCTTACCTCAAGTAAAGCTTATTCCTGTCATTTCTAGTTCAAGTTTGATTATTAAACATTTCCTTTTCAAACCATTCTTTTGTTATCATCAAAACATGGGATCTAACATTCTCCCCCTTTTTGATGATGACAAAACTTGGTGATTTTGAACATGGTTTTTCAAATTGAATTTTCAATTATAAATATGTCATATTAAGTTTGAATTCATATATACCTTGCATACATAATAACTTCATTAGTCCAAAACATGTATTATAATTCAAAGCTAAAAATGAACTTAAAATGAAATCATAACACACTTGCATTAATCTTAAAAGCTTTCAAATTACAAGATGAAAACAAAATGAAAACAAAATGCTCCCTAAAGTCCCATGTACACCCAAATACCCCAAAATGAGCTAGGACACATTCACAAAATCACTTCAAGCTCTTCTCCCCCTTTTTGGCGTCATCAATGAGGTGGAGGGCTAGGAGGTTTGACCACGGAAATGGGTTTTACTGGGAAGACCAACCCACCACCATCTGAACTATCAAAAGAACTAGATGACACAGGTTCAGGAAGATTGAGAGGTGGGATAACAAGGTCATCTCTAGGCTGGAGAGGAGAAGGTTGGAAGACAACCATAGTAGTTTCAGCTTCTGGAGTGGTCTGGTTCTCTGGGGTGATCTCAGCCGTGGGGGTAAGATGTTCAGAGGAGGATGTGGAAGAAGAGATTTCCTCTGTGGGAGCAGGTGATGGAGTTGGTTTAGGATCAGTTTTTGGTTGAGGTTTGGGAGGTGAATCATCAATGGTAATGTGAGTGGTCTCATGGGTTTCAGGATCATCCACTGTGAATAGAATTTCTTTGCCTTGGGGCTCAAGTGGATCAGAACCCAGAGGGGTAGATGGTTCATCCTCACGAGTAGGAGTGTCAGAAGGAGGATCTACAGAAGGAGGTGGTGGTGCAGAAGAGGAGGGACCGGCTGAAGGTCCGGGACCCAAAGAGTCCAAGCGTGCCAATATCAATCTCAGTGTCTCTCCCTGGGCACGTTGCTCTGCTAGCAACTCCTCATGTCTTCTGTCCATTCTCTCAACCAACTCTTCATGCCTCTTGTCGATTCTTTCAACTAACTCCCCCATCTTGAAGTTAGTGTTGGTGATCAACTCGGCGTTTGTATTGGAGATATCCACATGGAACCCTCTGAGCATATTCTCCATAAAGTGTTGGAGAGTGGCATTTAGGAAGGATGGTGAAGAAGTGGTAGCAGCTGGAGCCGATGACTGAGTGTCATCCATTCTACTGGTCTCTGCCTCAGTAGTCTTTCGCTTCTTCTTGGACCCAGACTCCAGTGGGCCTTTAAGAGAGATGTCGATGTTTAATTTACCAATCTGGTTCCTCCCCACTGGGACCATCCTCTCAATTGGTTCCTTACTATCCAAGTACCATATTTTGTTCTCTTTTAAGATAAGAGACACAATTTGGGGATATAGCATTGGAGTAGTAGCCTTCCCTTCTACCTTGTACCTCTTCATCTCTGAGAAGATGTATTCACCCAGATCTTTTTGCTCCTTCAGAAGCAGTGAAGCAAACCACCTAAAGTCCCTATCCGAGAAGTGGGTGTAGTTGTTGGCTTTGTTTACTAGGGACCTAGAGTATATGTACCAAAGGACCCTATGGTGATCACACATATCACTTGGTTTAAAGTTTAGGGGGCCAACTAACTCACCGGGCTTTAGGATAGAGAAAATCTGATTTGGCTCAAGTTCAGAATATATATCATCAGGGGGTTCTCTATTCCTAACCATAGGTTGATTTTGGAAGGTGAAATCAAAATTTCTTGACCTCTCACAGTTGTGGTCATCTCTTCCTCTACTGAAGTTCGGTTAGGTTCATCTATTATCTCTAGGTTGCAATAGAAATGAGTGACTATCTTTGTGCAAAAAGGTAATCTAATTGACAACCAAGGCATAAAAGGATCTAGATAAGGACTAAGATCGTGCTTCACTACCTCTTGAAGTAGCTTGAGATCCACATAGTGTGTCTTGCACACTTTCCTTCTGGAGAATTGAGTTAAGTACTTGGGAGACTCCTCCAGTTTGCCCACATTAAATCCCTTTGGAGGGGAAGTGATTTCTGCTTCTGGAATCTTGGACTTCTTGGAAGATTGACCCTTCTCCATTTGGTCAATGATCCTAGCCATTGCCTTAGCCACATTTTTGTCATACTTTGGCTTCTTGAGTGGCTTAGGAGTGAAAGAGGGTGTAGAGGAATCAGAGTGAGGAGGTGAGGGGGATTTGGTACTCTTCCCTCTTCCGGTTGAGGCACTCTTCTTGGATTGAGCCCTAGTGACAATAGGCTCATTGATTACAATCCCTTTTGCTTTCGGTGGTGATTGAGGTTTAAGAGGGATTTTGGCTTTTGATCTTGGAATTAACTTCCTTCTCTTCGTTGGAGGAGGAGGAAGGGGATCGGGGTTTTGATGTGAATCAGAGGAATCAGTGAAGTTGAGATTTTTGGTTCTAACCATCTTGAAACACAGAAAATCAAGAATCACAGAAAAACAGAGTGACTGACGCAAGTTTAGGGCAGAAGGATTTTGAACAAAATAGGAAGTTTTTGGACTTGAAATCAGTTGGGTTTTGACGGAAATGAGGCAAGGAATCAATTGGGAAAAGTTTTTGAAAGAGTGTATAGTGATTTACTCGAGGTGATTTTGTGAAAATGACCGAGTTCGCGCAAGATAAAGACCTAACACCCGACTTTACTCGAGGCCGTACTCGAGTAACATTCAAGGTTACTCGAGGCCTTCCTCGAGTGATCATACAGAAAAATTCAAAAATAATTCATTTAAATTGCATACCTGGCATGAATAATATAGTAATTATCCATGGATGTTCCCTCGATCATTTATAACCCATTCCGAACAGATTTGAGTCGTTTTTCATCAATTTGAAAATCTGGACTCCGACTTTACTCGAGGCCTTACTCGAGTAATATTCAAGTTTACTCGAGGCACGCCTCGGGTAACCATCTTTTTAACTTCTGACTCTTCATTTCTTCGAAACCTGAGCCGTTATGTTTGAAAATCAAGTAACTTGATCCGTTACTTCCAGTTTTGGTGTCCATTACTCGAGTACATACTCGAGTAACATGCTACTTTACCTCAAGTTACTCCTCGGGTAATGTTTCTCAGACAGCCAAAACTTCAAGTTGGTACTCCAGTAAATATGTCCTCTGATCACCTCTGTTTTTATTTCACAAAACAGAGTTTCAACCTTCCTGCAAAACAAATTTCTATATACTCCGATGCTTAAGTTAGTAATCATCAAAACTTTAACAAGTGACTTCATCTAATATTATGAAATGCTGAAATTACTTATAACTCATTGGGATTTACCATTCCCAATTCTCTTCTAATGTATAGAAATTGATCTTTTGCAAGGGGTTTTGTGAAGATATCTGCTAGTTGAAGATGAGTAGGAATGAATATCACTTTCACATCTTTCTTCTGTACATGGTCTCTGATGAAGTGATGCCTAACATCGATATGCTTGGTTCTAGAGTGTTGAACTGGATTCTTTGCCAAGCTTATCGTACTTGTATTGTCACAATAGATTGGTATTTCCTTGAGATAAATACCAAGATCTTGTAGTTGTTGTTTTAACCATATCACTTGTGCACAACAACTTGAGACTGCAACATATTCGGCTTCCGTTGATGAAAGAGACACTGTATTTTGTTTCTTGCTGAACCACGATACAAGAGATCCCCCAAGAAATTGTCCTTGTCCACTGGTGCTCTTTCTGTCTGTTTTGTATCCTCCATGATCCGAATCTGAATATGCAACAAGATATTCACTTCTTCCTTTGGGATACCACAGACCCAGTTCGGGTGTGTCAGCAAGGTATCTAAAGATTCGTTTGACTGTTTCAGCATGTGATTCTTTTGGTGCTGATTGATATCTTGCACATATGTCAATACTAAATTGGATGTCTGGTCTACTTGCCGTGAGGTAGAGTAATGATCCAATCATTCCTCTATACTTTGTTATGTTGTAGTCTTTACCTTTGACATCAGCATCAAGCAATGTAGTTGAACTTATAGGCGTATCTGTCCTATTTGCTTCATCCATTCCATACTTCTTCAATAGCTCTTTTAAATACTTTGTTTGAGATATGAAGATTCCATTCTTTCTTTGTTTGATTTGTAAACCAAGAAAGAAATTCAATTCTCCCATCATTGACATCTCAAATTCTCCCTGCATTATCTCAGAAAATTCCTTACATAGAGATTCAGTAGTAGCACCGAAAACAATGTCATCAACATATATTTGAACAATTAAAATATCATTGTGTTTTCGTTTTATAAAGAGTGTTGTATCAACTTTTCCTCGTACAAAACCTTGATCGATGAGAAACTTACTGAGCCTTTCATACCATGCTCTAGGAGCTTGTTTTAAACCGTATAAAGCCTTTTTGAGTTTGAAAACATGATCAGGTTTAGTAACATCCTCAAAGCCTGGAGGTTGTTCTACATACACTTCTTCCATGATGTAACCATTTAGAAAAGCACTCTTTACGTCCATTTGATAAAGTTTGAATCCCTTGATGCATGCAAAGGCTAAGAGTACACGTATAGCTTCCAATCTAGCCACTGGAGCATACGTTTCCTCATAATCAATTCCTTCTTCCTGATTATAGCCTTTGGCCACCAATCTTGCCTTGTTTCTGACAATAATTGCAGATTCATCAAGTTTGTTCTTGAATACCCATTTAGTACCAATGATCGGATGATCTTTGGGTCGGGGCACCAAATCCCAAACTTGATTTCTCTCAAATTGATTTAGTTCTTCTTGCATTGCTATAACCCAATCATTGTCTGATAAGGCTTCATCAATGTTAGAAGGTTCAATCTCAGAAATGAATGCAGAAAAACTTACTTCATTGAAAATTCTATTTCTAGTTTTGATCCCTTCATTCACATCTCCTATGACTTGATCTAGGGGATGACTTTTATTGTATCTCCAAGCTCTAGGTTGACCTAGGGATTGCTCTTCTTCCTTAGTTTCATCAACCTCTGGAATAAGAGACTTAGAAATAGATTTTTCTTGATTTAAAACAATTTCCTGTTCTTCATCAATGGTTTTGTCAGAGGATTCAAATTCATCAAATACAATATGAATTGATTCTTCAACAACACATGTTCGTTTATTGAAAACTCTATATGCTTTACTTCGGTTAGAGTATCCTAGGAAAATTCCTTCATCAGTTTTAGAATCAAATTTTCCTAAGTTATCTTTACCATTATTATGAATGAAACACTTACAGCCGAAGATGTGTAGATGAGCAATGTTTGGCTTTCTTCCTTTGTACAGCTCGTATGGTGTCTTACCAAGTTTTGTTCTGATATAGGCTCTATTTGAAATGTAGCATGCTGTACACATGGCATCAGCCCAAAATACTTGAGACACGTTCTTTTCATTCAACATTGCTCTAGCCATTTCTGTAAGCACTCTATTCTTGCGTTCTACAACTCCATTTTGTTGAGGCGTCCTTGGAGCAGAGAAATTGTGATCAATCCCATTAGTGTCACAATACTCTTCAAATGCTTGATTTTCAAATTCTCCGCCATGGTCGGTCCTAATACCTGCAATGGACATACCTTTCTCATTTTGCACTTTCTTAGCAAAGACAATAAATTCTTCAAACGTTTCATCTTTTGATGATAGAAAGATAACCCATGTAAATCTAGAGAAATCATCAACAATGACCAATGAATATAAGTTACCACCAAGACTCTTTACTCTTGCTGGACCAACTAAATCCATATGCAATAGTTGTAGTGGTCTATTTGTTGAAATCTCATTTTTCAATTTAAAAGATGATTTAGTTTGTTTACCCTTTTGACATGCATCACAAATCAAATCATTTTTGAAAATCACTTTGGGCAATCCAAGAACTAAATCCTTTTTGAGTAGTTTGCCTAATTGATGCATATTAACATGAGCCAATCTCTTATGCCATAACCAACTTTCATCAGTATTACTCAGGAAACAATTTTCAGATTCATTTCTACTAATATCTAGAGTATAGCAGTTACCTTCCCTTTTTGCTCTGAGCTTAGCCTTGATATTCTTCTTATCAAGTTGTAAGTCATTCTTGTTGATAATTAAGCATTCTTCTGAGTCAAATATTACCCAGTTGTCTTTATCTGCACTTTGACTTACGCTCAGCAAATTATGACACAAGCCTTCAACATAATATACATCTTTGACTTGTATTCCTTTGTCATTTTTGATTTCACCAATTCCTGCTATTCTTCCGGTTTGATTTCCTCCAAATTTTACCTCTCCACCTTCTTTAGGTTGCAATTTGGTAAAACTTTCGAAATCACCGGTCATATGTCTAGAGCATCCACTATCAATATACCACTTGTTATTTTTGGATGCTTTGAGACATTCCTGCAATCGAATGACTAAGTCTTAGGTACCCACATCTTTTTGGGTCCTTTTGGATTAGTACAAATAATTTTCTGGATATATGAACCTTTAGGTACCCATTTGTAGGTTCCTATCGTTCCTTTCTTCTTATGAATGCATGAAGAAGTATAATGGCCTTTTCTATTACAGTAGTTACAAAATGCAAAAGGATTTGATGTATGCACAGAATGCTGGAAATAATTCAAATATGACTTACCCCCTGCTTTCTTTCTACCTTTCCTTTTATCTGATTTTGGATCGTATCCAATTCCAGATCGATCATTTACAAATCGTTGAGCTTTTAAAATAACATTTAGCATCTCACTACCTTGTGTAAATTTTTCAAGAGTTTTTGTAAGATCAATGTTTTTCTTTTTCAGAGATGAACAATTTTCACAAATCTTTTCTTTGCTCTTTTGATTCAGTTCTGGACATTCTGATTTGATATGTCCTGGTTTTCCACATTCGTAGCAAATGATGTGATCTTTGTTGCTAGTTCCACCTTTTTGAAAGTGTTTGAATCCTTGTCCTTTCTTGTAGAACTTTCTGAATCGTTTTATGATTAGACCCATTTCGTCATCGTCGAACTCTTCATTCTCATCTTGATTTTCTTCTTTTGCTTTTAGTGCTAGACCTTTCTTTTTCTTGTCACCGATGTCATCTAGTTCCCGTTTGAACTTTAGTTTGCTTTCATATTCAGAAAGACTTCCAAATAGAGAAGCAACTGATCTCATTGATTCTCCTTTTTCTTCTTCTATCGCAGTGACTTTGGCCTCCCACTCTTTAGAAAGAATATTCAAAATCTTTCGTACTTGGGTATGTTGATCATAAGATTTCCCAAGTGCTGCAAGTTGATTAACAAGATGAGTATATCTAAGTTCAAATTCAGAAATTGATTCACCTAATTTCATTCGAAGTAGATCGAATTCAGTGACCAAGGTGTTGATGCGATTCTCCTTTATTCCCGAAGTCCCTTCATGAGCTATTTCCAGAGCTTCCCACATTTCCTTTGCTGTTGGAAGTGTGCAGATTCTGAAGTATTCACTTTGGCTTAAGGCACTTTGTAACATTAGAATTGCCTTGCTGTTGAGAGTGATAAGTTTCTTGTCATTCTCATCATATTCCGCTGGTGTCTTGGGAATTTTCTGAGAATCTACAATCTTTGTAGGTTGATAATTTCCACTCTCAATTACATCCCATAGCCCATATTCGGTAGCCATCACGAACACTCTGAATTTTGCTTTCCAAAATGAAAAGTGTTCTCCACTGAAACCGGGAGGTCTAGTGATGGATGCTCCGTCGGGAAGAATTCCTTCACCCATGCTTGCCATTGGATCCTTCTTAGGTTGTTATACCTTAACAAGAAGACCTATGCTCTGATACCAAATGTTAGAACAAGCGTTTCACCCAAGAGGGGGGGTGAATTGGGTGATACTAAAATTTCGTCGGAAATATAAAACTTTAGCAGAGGAATTAAAAACAGTAATGAGTAAGGAGAAATATCACCGAAGTGTGTACCGGGAGTTATACTGGTTCGGTCACAACCACTTTGACCTACGTCCAGTCCTCAGATCTTCTCTGAGAGTTTCACTATAACTTCCAAGATTCAGTGGGTTCTTGGCACCTCAGTACAAGCAAGTTCCTATACCTGGACACTCGCTCCCCCTTACAAGTTGCAATTCAATCCCAACTCAAGGTTCCACAACCTTAAGTTATCTCAATAACAAATATTGAGTTTGAATGAAATATCTCTCTTACAGAGTGAATAAGAATCACTGAAGCATAGAAATACAATTTCAATGTGAAAACAGAGCAATAAACTTGATAATACGTTTGTGTGTGTGCTTGTTGTTTTTCCTCTGTTTGAATGTTCCCATATATATAGATATGTTGGTGATGACCGTTGGAACATTTTCTTTCGTCCGTTGGAGAGTGCGCAGCCACTATTGACTTTTCAAGTTTTTGAAAAATATCCGTTGGCGGTGGTTGGCATTTGAACGTTTCTTTTGACTTCAATCTCTTGAAGTGTTTTCTTCATTGTTTATCTGTAAATAGACTAAGAATACTAATACAATGAAAGGTTAATCATATAGGAAACAAATCTATGAACGTTTGAATGATTTCAGAATTTCTGGGTAAGCTTACTCGAGTACCTCCTCGAGTATTGCTTGAATGTTACTCGAGTACCTACTCGAGTAACCTCGAAAAATCTTTGATCAAGTGCAGGTTAATGAATAAACATAAGATTACTCGGGTAGTGCCTGGAATAACCAATTTTCAAACCTTTGGAAATACATGTTTACTCGGGTACCTACTCGAGTAATGCACTCACAACTTTATGAGTTACTCGGGTACCAACTCGAGTAAAACTTGAAATAAACTTTTGGTTACTCGATGCTCTACTCGGGTAATGTTGCAGGATTTCAATGCCGAGAGCACTTACCTCATTACTCGAGTACGTACTCGAGTAATGCACTCATTGTACCATAGGTTACTCGGGTACCACCTCGAGTAACTGTGCTTTTTGTCAATGACTTACCCGGGTACTGACTTGAAGTTTATCTTGAAAACATTTTGCATACTCGGGTACTTACTCGAGGAATCCACTTAAATATATATGCATACTGGAGTAAGAACTCGAGGAACATCAAATAAAGAGATATCAAGTTAATCGGGTACCACCTTGAAGTTTTTCACTTACCTTTATGCGTTACTCGAGTAGCTACTCGAGTAATGTTGCAGTGGTACAAAGTGCCGAGAGCTTCATCTTTTCAGAAACAGAGTTACTCGAGTAGCGCCTCGAGTATCGTTGGTAACCTGAAGGCAACTGGAAGTTTTCCACATGATTACTCGAGTACCGCCTCGAGTAATGTTGCAGTAGTACTAAATGCCGAGAGCTGCACATTTTTAGAAACAGGGTTACTCGAGTAGCTCCTCGAGTATCAATGGCATCCTGAAAACTTTTACACTGTTACTCGAGTAGCTCCTCGAGTAACGTTGCCTGGTTACTGGAAGTTGTCATCGATTACTTCAAGTTTTGTCTCATTACTCGAGTACCGCCTCGATTAATGCCTTAAGAAACTTGCTTCTGATCAAGATTCTCAGCTTTATCTCTTGGCCTCTCTTCATCACTTCCATGCTTACCTCAAGTAAAGCTTATTCCTGTCATTTCTAGTTCAAGTTTGATTATTAAACATTTCCTTTTCAAACCATTCTTTTGTTATCATCAAAACATGGGATCTAACAGAATACTCTCTAGAGAATAACAAGGTAACACCAAATCCGAAAGATCATGGATAAAAGATTGTGTTTGGAACAAAGATGGAATCCTAATACAAATCTACTTGGCTATCAATACAAAACAGCACATATGCTGACATAATTACAAAATATGGCAAATAATTAAACTAACATAAGTCATGTCATGCCAACTATCCCCTGCCCCTTGTCACAGAGGCTTTGTTTCGACTTGTGGAAGCAATCAATGACTTGTCCTTGTGTGCTAACAATTATGAAGTTGTTAATGCTCGTTGTCCCTTCCACATGAGCCTGGGTGGTGTGAATGGCAAGTCAGAAGGTGCTAGTCCAGCTCCTTCATCACTTTGAATTCGGATTTGTCGAGGCCCATTTGTGTTTAAATTCACAGACTTACTACTTGTCATTCTCATGTCTCTCTCATTAGGGATAGGAAACCTAATCTCCACATCCGTATGTTGCTGCATATACTCTTCTCCACTTCCCTCATTAATGACAACCTGTGAACTCATGCCAACCTGAAAAAAAACATCAAGTTACATGGTGATGTAAAAATTGTGTTGTTATAATACATACATATGTCAATGCAACATACATTATAGATTGTCCTTCCGGTGTCTTCATCTATCCGGACCCCCATGCCACATTCTGTTCTATTCCTATAGAAAGCTCGTCCCCCTCTTGGTCTCTTACTTACTTGAGATTGTTGGGTGTTGGCTCGTCCCTCCTTCCTTTTTACTGTATTTTAAGGTCCCTCTCCACTTGATTTATGGCGCTGTAACAATGAAGGAAAGTTGTCGTATGCATATACTGAAATTAAACTAGGAATTATAAGGTCTTAAACGTTAAATACTTACATCTTTACAAGTTGCCCTGTTATGCCCTTCTTTATGACAAATAGTGCACTTTGAAGAACCTCTTCTTTTAGTCAACTTCTCTGGTGGAGTTGGAGGTAAATCAGAACTATTTTGACCAACTTCTTGGCCTTGTGATAGATGTTGAGCCTTCCCAACCATCATTCTCCTATCACCTTCATTAGTCTGTTTCCTTTTCTTTTGTGGTCTCCCAGGCAATTTACAAACTGGTGGTGGCTCCATAGGTTGGAACCTCTCAGTTCTCTAGAAAGTTTTGCCTCTTACTGGTTGAAACTTACTTCTATAACTAGCCATGTAAGCGTCCTTATGGTAGTATCTTGAAATTTGTGTGACTGGATCCACTTTAGCATGATATAGGGCACAAATAGCATGTTGGCAAGGGATACCAGTTAAGTCCCAAGTCCTACAAGTGCATTTCTTCCTTATTATGAAAACAGTATGTCTATTGTCCCCTTCGGTCACCTCATAACTGTCATCACCATTAAAGTGAAGAGTACACCCCATTGAAAGTTCTCTATTAATGTCATAAAGTGTCACACACTTAGGGCTAAAGTTTCCCCTCCACCTACCAACATTCCTTTCACTTTCAGCCCATTTGCTCATCAACTTAACTCTAATACCATCAATCATACTAATTATTGGTAGATACCTCAAATCGTCTATCCAAGCATTAAAACTCTCACTCAAATTATTATTCACCATCCATGACATAGATCTAGGACTGAAATATGCCCTTACCCAGCATTTTGTAGGATATGAGATAGCTGTTGTCATTGCTCCTTCTTCCAGCTCTTTCATGGCCTGAAGATTGTGTAGGAATTGTTCTTCAAAAGTGCTCCATGCACATGCAAAGAACTTCTTCTTCAATTCATTTCCCCGCTACTTTTTGCTCCAATTTGCATAGATGTGCCTTGCACATAGCCTATGCTTGGCCTTAGGCAGCACGACAGATACAGCTAGATGCAGTCCCTACACACAAAGAGAAAATAAATAATATTAACATGAACCATATGCACATGAGATCCAAAGACTAACAAAAATACTAACTTAAAGCTTATTAAACCATTTTGAATAAACAAGTTACTGAACCTTCTGCATATCCGACATTATAGTGACACGGTCTCCTTCTTCTAGATCCAAAGATCTTTTCAGCCATTCCAAGAACCATCTCCAGTTGATAGTGTTTTCTTTTTGTGTAATTGCAAAGGCAATTGGATAAAGAGAGTCATCTGTATTGATACTAGTGGCTGTGAGTATAATGCCTCTTGATAACCCTTTTAAAAAAGTGCCAGCAATCCCTATTATAAGTCTGCATCCATCCTTCCATCCAGTCTAACAAAAAAACATATTACTTATCTATCAATTAATGCATAAATAAAATCACGAAAAAACATAAATACAAACATAAACCATGTCTTACCTTTGATGCGTTAAAACATACATATATGCGACTGAACACCCTTCTACCATTTTCTAGAGCAACCTTGCTTATTTCCACACTCACATCTGACCCACTATTAGATGTCCTCAACTCGTGACAATATGCTTCCAAATTGTCGAATTCATCTATGTAGCTTCCTTCCATCTGCTGCATAATCATTCTTTTTGCCCTTTTGCATTTGTGCAAGCTTACATTCAACTTAAACTGTTTAGCCATGTCCTTCTTCATGTCTTTTGTCTTATATTTTAGCCTTTCTTGAACCTTTTTCCTGAAAAATGTCGCCAACCACTTCACTATGGCCCTACGGTTATTAAAAACCCTACTGCATCTATGTTCCAATTGCAAGGTCTTCACAACCAACCCCCGGTTACATCCGTCTTTGGATGCATAAAGGACAAAAGGACATCCCTTTTGACAAATTGCATGAACTCTCTTTGGTTTACTCTTTTTCAGGGACACATCCACTTCTTCATTAATTGCATACCTATTTATTGTAGCAACCAATTCAGTCTTGTTTGCATATGACCCACCCAACATAAAACAAGGCCTCTTTTTTTACATATCAACTTGTCCTTGGGCCATTACTAAAGCTAAGTGCTCATTACTACCATATAGGCCCACATTGTCCTCCTCCACATCCTCACTGTCATCACTATCACCATCACCATCACCATCACCATCATCCACTAATGCCTCACCACTAGCTTCATTATATCACCATCATCACTTTCATGTTCATTATCACTATCACGCTCTTCAAGTTCACCCATGGTTACACTATCATTCTCTCCATTATCATGTCTTGAACCTATCAATTCCACATCAACATGTCCCCAAAACCCATTAATATAGGTACCTTCATGCAGATTCACATGACCATTCTCACCATCCCCTTTGTTGACCTCAATCCCTCTCTTTAAAGTTTCACAATCATTTAAAAACTTATCTAAATCACAGTCACTGTCAACACTGCAATTTCCACTCCCTTTGAGTCTACCTTCAGGACTACAACTACATATACCATCAGACGACATCTCACTGGAACCTTTAATAAAGTAATACAAAATCAAAATTGCTTTAAAGCCATAACAGACTAAGGGGTGAGCATGTGATTACACTGTGCACAAGATTCTGAACCAATCACAGACACAATCGAGTATGCAAAAGAAATCAAAGAATTTAAACCTGGTTATGTGCGACAACTCTTTGAGGCACACAAATCTCTTGTCGATTTCAAACCGTACATGAATCTCTTGTCACATGCACCCCACCTCCACACCGATTTGCCTTAGCAAAGCGCTTTCTTTGATCTCCTTAACTTCATTCTCCGATTAGCACTTCTACGTTTTTTTTGTCAAAGAGCTTTTAGGGTTTGATTAAACATCTTTCTGTATTTTATTCTCTCTCTTCCTACTATACACACATGTCTCGTACACATCCTCACTACCCAGCCACGTTTCAGTCACATACCTTCCACCATGTTTTTTTTTCTCGCCAAGCTGTAACTTTAACGGTGGCTGTTAGTTTTCCGTCCCCCAAGGTCGAAATTGCACCTAAAATGATATTTCCGGGGTGAAATTGCACCCTCAAAAACTTTCATGGCAAAATAGCTCCTTTTTAACAACTTCCAGGGCAAAAAAGCACCTTAACCCTTAAAACTTTATTATTTTAATCAAGACTTCTCTGTTCTTGGCCTGAACTTTGAACCACTTGCTTGACCGATATAGTGACCATTCTGATTTTTAAAACCTTGAGGGAGAAGAGAGAGACATGGTGGTATTTAGAAACATTATGAAAAATTGAAAATTTATTCCTATCTAACTACACACCTTTCAAGAAAATCAAAATCTACATAACTCACCCGATCTATAATATGAGTTGCTTTTAGAAGAATGATTGGTCTATAATATAAGTCACTTAGAGAGTACTCTCTACGGTCTTATTTATAAATAACTTTCTCTCTCTTGAGGTTGGTCCATCTTATAAGCAATTTTCTCCCAGTGTCTCAAAATTTAAACTATTTTTTCCTTTTCTACCCCAATTAAATACATATTTTTATATTAGTTATCCTCATTCACCACTAATCTCTTTCATTTACTCATTTATTACACATTCTCTTTCACATTTTATACTTATACTCTCTTATATTTATTATTCATTCTCTCTCCTATGCTCTTTCCATAAATAAGGGCATATTTGGAAGAAACATAATATTTTTTACACATTTATTATTTTTAACTAATCTTAACCGTCATTTCATTTTGGGCAATAAAGATAAAAGTTGTTCATAAAAAGGACCGGAATGAGCAATTAATATCTTTTTTGTCATTTTTACCCCTTAATCAATATTTAAATATGCTTCATTATATTTCTATTTCCTATTATAAACCTCATTTAATATGGGTAAAGTTGTAAATTTTCTTCAATTTAGGACAAATTTAATGAGTTAACAAACATTTTTTGATTATAATGAATTAGTTAAAGCGATTTATACTGTGAATCAGAGGGAATAATAATAAGGGAGAATTGTGAAAAAAAAGACCTCACTAGTAAATTAATTGACAAATGGGAACTGGGAAGATCATCTGCACATGGGGGAAGATATTGTGCATATGCGGGAAGATCTTGTGCACACAGAGGAAGATGTTTTACACACGCATAAGGAAGAATATTGCACACAGGGGAAGATATTCTACATACTCGAAAAATCGTTGCACACCAGGATCCATTTGACAATTAAATTCAAACTAAGATATTTTTTCACAATTCTCCCTAATAATAAATAAAGAGCAAAATTATATATTCATATAAAAAAATTTAATATCATGCCTTTGATGAAAAAAATACTCACTCTCCCCTCAAATAACACCAAAAGAGTAGTGCATCATGAAAGTCATTATTTCCGGTCAAAAACGAAAAGTCATTATTACAAAGTTTTGATTGAATTTAATTCCCATTGAATTTCAAGTTGCAGCCCCTCCATCGATTAGTACCCTCCAGGCTGGAGCTATGACAATTGCATTTATGACAATCCCAATTAAATTGCAACCCTAATAATTAAAAGAACTAAGCACACAGACGACTTAAAATTAATGCTTTAAAAGTCATATCGCGGGTCATCGTTCAATCGATTAAATCAGTCATGCCATTTGATCGGGTCATTGATGTAACAATTAAATTAAAAGTTAATAAAAAATTATATAATAATAATACATAAAAATAAATTTAATTATTAACATTACAACATTACAATATAAAGAAATGTTAAAATTTTAAATATAAAAATAAGGATATACTAAAAATATTATAAACTTTTGGTAGCTTTTTTTTTTTTTTTCAATTTTTTCATAATGACAACCTCTATTTTTATTCATAAAAGGTATAATTTTTGGGATAAATTAATTTAGAACTTAAAAATTAAGAACATAAAAGATAAAAAACGAAACGAAATGCATAACAAAATTGAAACCTAAAATGATGTCCCTTGGTTAATGTGTGGGATTGGGGCATGTGGTTAAAAAGTTTCAAATTTTCAATCGTGAATGTGTTTGGCTGTGAAAGGATAGGCACAGTAAGAGTTGCTGTGATAAGAAAGGAGCTTCCCATGATGAAACTAGTGCTTATCTCTTGATGAGCTCTGTATCATGTGTTGTTTTCTCCTTAGGCTGGATAACTATTTGACCGGTCTTTTGTCTAATGTCTTAACACTGACCCAAATAGTTGATGAATTCCTCGTTAGAATAAAGATTAATGAAGTAACCCATCATCCGTGGGTTCAGCTGGTGAAAGGGTGAGACATGCTACCATTTGGAGTGTGTTCGATCACTGGGAAGTACCACTTAGTTATGGTTCCAGTCGCGGTGCTTGGGAAGGCATCTTAACTCCTAAGTGCTTAGGTAAACGTCTGAAGGTAATTGACGGCTCACCCTGCTCAACATTGGTATAACCTAGAAATAAGGGAGATTTCGCACTACCCTTGGATCGTAGGTGAGTCCAACCCCTTTCCTATAGGCAATTGATGTTAGACTTGATCAAAACCTTCTGATCAATGGGGGAAAACTGCATTGATATCAATCTTATGCACTTACATAAACGATTTCACAAAATTAAATTGTATGAAATTTGCATAAGTAACAGAGGAAGTCATATATGTCTTTTTAAAGATTCAATAATGTATCTCGTATTGTGTTGACTGGTTTTATATACGATGGGAAAGGATAACTATGGAGGTGTTGCATAGCGTGCCAACGTAGTTGCTGTTCAATGGGATAAGCTTCAGAATGTGAGAAGCAAAGATGGCACTTGCTTTGTTCTGTCCTTCTTCCACTGCTTTTGCCTTCAATCAAAGCATTGCCTCAATTACTCAAACAATGTTGCCCACAACTTTGGTACCTCTATATACTCCTTTTTGGTCATTATGATTACAATTAAATTGCATAAATTCAATTGAATTTAATGAAATTTGCATCTTTGCATGAAAATTATTTTGAAAAGATTCATATTCATTGTCTAACTCAAAAGAATAAAAAGATAACTATACACGTGAATTGTACGAAATTTATATCTTTGCATGTACTAAGAAAAACTTTTGAAAAGATTCGCATCCATTGTTTAACTTAAATGAGCCAAAAGATAGTCATCCATGCGAATCGTACAAAATTTGTATTTTAGCATGAAATTAAAAAAAAAAAATTTTGAAAAGATTCATATTCATTACTTAACTCTAAGAAGTAAAACAAAAATCATGCATGTGAATCATACTGATTCCTCATCTTCTCATGTCTCATGTCCTTGCTTTTTATGGTTTGTCATGTTTTGTTTATTCATTTCATTGGTTAATGGATCATAAGAAGATTATCAAATTTAGATCCCTTTCTTGTGGGGTTCTTAATCCCCTTTTCCTTATATTCCCTGATGTTGTACCGCTTAAGGGCTTGTTTGGTCTGAGGGGAGGAGAGGGAAAGTGGACGGAGGGAAAAAATTTTTGAGTTGAATTTAAAAAAATTAGAGAAGTGGGGTTAAAAACTTTTAATTAATTTTTCTTAATTTTTATCTTTTATATTTTCTTTATTGAAATTTTATTACCCCACTTCTTCGATTTTTTAACATTCAATTCATAAAAATTTTTCCTCTTTTTCCTTCCCCTCCAAATCCCTCACACCAAATAGACCCTATAGGACTCCACTACAAAATATTCAGTAACGGTTTTTTCCCTCCATTTATAACAGTTTGAACCGCTACTAGCACAATGGCTTAAAAAACGGGTGTCATGAATATTTTTATAGCGGTTGCTTCATACCGCTACCTATGTAGTGAAAAACCACTACCAATAATAGCAGTGATTATAACAAACCACTTCGCATGTTGTGCAAAAATGCTCCCAACAAAGTGATAAATTTAGACGTTGGCATCAATTTGTTGCAATTTCAAACCCCTACAAATGAGTCGCTAGGGCTTTAGCAGCGGTCTTGTTATTGAATTTTTTTATTTTGAAGTTCAGGAAAATAATGAAAATAAACTACAATCATTCCACAAAATCCATATAGGTTTTGGCGCTTTGCAACGCCTAAACTTCAAATTGATACTTTGTGCTTTTGCGGGGTAATTAAAATCAGAGACAATACCTAAGAATTTATTGAAGTTTATTAAACTAGGACCACCTAAGTGGAAAAAGAGCAAGGAGACTCTTTGAGGCTTCTGAATGGAAAAATATGAACCAGTCAAGAAGCAAATCTTTGAGCTTCTTTGAAGAAGTTAGTATACAAGAAAAATTTGGATCAGCAGTGTACGGTATTTGGAGGATAGCCCTCACCTCTAACATACAATCCTTGAAGTAACCACCAAATGAATCAAAATCTGATTAGAGAAAATCTCACACAGTATCAGTATAAACCAATGTTATCTATCTCATTTGGTTGGCTTGTTAGGCTGTGATTTGGTTTGAGAAGCAGAAGCAGACATGACCCTTAAGCGACTGGCTATTTCTGTGAAGGAAGGCCTGGCTGCAGGGTTGGGTGCCCAACATTGCTCCATTAGTGTCCTCCATTCAGCATCACAAGAACTTGGTATTGTTGGCCTTAATGTGTTATTTACAATCCCACCTGCTCATGCAATAGCGCCAGATATAAAGACAGAGAGAGATAAATATTATTAGTATGATCAACACAGAAAGCATCTGGCCAAAAAACACACAGAGAAAGAGAGAGCATTCGGATGTACGATACGAATATTACATTTCATCCCATAATATAAGAATGTTCATAGCATTCTTGTAAGAAAATCAAGTAGTAACTTCAGAAAGCATTAATGATAATTTTAAGAAGCAGGAAGGTAACAAGTATAATAATTTTGAAAAATATCACTAATTCCTTTTTTCTATGGTCCTTGAAGATATTGTGATATTTAAGGTCTTAAGTTGTCATTAATGAGTCTGCAATGGTCATTTTCATTATCTATATAAACATATCAAGTTTCTAATTTTTAGTTCAGACAAAACAATATAATTTCTCCATATATTATTCCAGCGTTGTCAGTGGTGAATTGCAGCCCCAAAACCAATATGGTTCAATGGCTGATAATTGATGTAAAGGAGACAATATTTAAGATAATTTAAAATTCATAAGATCATTAAGT
The DNA here is from genome assembly GCA_963855925.1 of Inga laurina. NCBI lineage: Eukaryota > Viridiplantae > Streptophyta > Magnoliopsida > Fabales > Fabaceae > Inga > Inga laurina. The sequence goes on from OY979702.1 coordinate 77,163,586, forward strand.
CTAATAAGAGATTTACTAAAGAAAAGTATAGCAAAAGATCGCACCTATGATCGCACCATAGTGCATATTGGCATATGGCTCCTCACCGGTCAGAATCTCCCATAATACTATGCCAAATGAGAACACATCGACCTACAAATCAAAAGCATTCTCAGCAATCAATAGATGCAAGCACCATAAAAGTGATGAGAGCCAAAGACGAAGGGACAAAGATAGGATGGTAAACTGAAGGCATAGTCTTAGTCGGATCATAAAAAGACGAAAATTTACAGCATATCAGCAAAGTTTCGTACTTTTGCCAAGCTTCACAGTAGCTATCTGAAGATGCCGGTTTAAGTTAAAATACTCAAACAGGTAGAATTAGACAGAAATTTCACCTCAAGACAGGAGGAAGGATGACTAGTACTAAGCACTGGACTATAGGAGAATGAATTTGGAATAATTGAGACTTCAGAGATTTTATAAAGTATGATGGACAAAATACCAACATCTAGAGGTAGAGCCATGGACAGTAAAATAATATGGATCTCTCCTATTTGTAGTGCTATTACAGAAAAGCATTTCATGAGAGAAAACTTCATATTTTACCTTTTCTGAGACTTTGTTGCTGCTGCCATTCAGCAGTTCTGGAGCCATCCAAGGTAGGGTTCCCCGAACACCACCCGAAACCAATGTATTTCGTTTAATTTTTGACAGGCCAAAATCACCAACCTGAGAAAGAATTTCTCAGTTTTCTCAAGAGTTATAGACATTAGGCAAATTGTAAAATAATAGTAGCAGGATGAGTACCTTGCATATTGGCCTCACAGTATCTTTCAAATTCACAAGCAAATTGTCACATTTTAAGTCAAAATGCACAATATTTTTTGAGTGCAAATACTCCATTCCAAAAGCTGCATCCATGGCAATTATCAGCCTCTTTCGACGATCAAGATACCTGCAATCAAATCGTCGAATCCTTGAAGATAAATCTATCTACAAAATGAGATCACCACATGAACACGTTCATTGATTTGATAATATTAGTTCCTCTGACTAACGCAGCTACATGATTATTAAAGCTATTGTAACAAGCAGAAAAGTGGTATGACTTCCATCTGAGAAACCATGTTCTATTGTCCTGAGACATTCACACTATTAAATGTAAGGAGAAACTGAGGTAGTACGTCACAATCAGGTAATATCACTGTCGTATGGTTTGACTATAATAATCCAAGCAAAGCCAAAACTACATTTTGAGTTTACGGTTTGAACAAACTAGGTGAGAGAAATGGGTTAACTCCCTCTGGATCCAGTACCTATCCTTGCGAAGTAATACATGCCTAAGAGAACCATCCACCATGTACTCTGTAACAGTAGCCATTGTTCCTCCTGGTCCATCCTGGACTACACCATAAAATGCCAGAACATTTGGATGATGAAGCTTGGAAAGAATGTCAGCTTCCCGCCAGAATTCTACAGTCTGGAAGAAGAAATTATCATCCACTTGCATGCCTCAAATATATATCATTCTCATTTAAGCAGCATCCATTAAGTTAAGATATCATTAACAAAAAAGATAGAGCATGCTATCCAATAGTTACCAGTCTCTCTTGCTCAGATGATCTACCAGTGAAACAGATTTTCTTAATTCTTTTGATGGCAACATCTGTTCCCCGCCATTTTCCATGATACACAGTTCCAAAAGTCCCAGAACCCAATTCCTTCAGCTCTTCAAGATCTTCATTCTTTATGACCTACAAATAGCATATGGACAAAGCTTTGTGACAAGTCATAAAGGTTTTGAGAACAGTGTTTAAGGAGGCAAATGCACAAACAGAGCCTGTCAATGTTTCTACACAACAAAAGCTTTGCTTCTATTGCCTTTTGAAAATAACTGGTTTTGCTTGGTGAGCCGGACTTATGACTTTTATCTCCCTGAGGGCTTGTCTGGTATGAGGGGGAGGGAGGGAAAGTGAGAGGAGGGAGCATTTTTTTCAGTTGGATTTAAGAAAATTAGAGAAGTGGGGTTACAAGTTCTAATTAATTTTTATTACTCTTCTATCCTACATCTTCGCTTTATTAAAATTTTGTAACCCCACTTTTCCAATTTTTTTCAAATCCAACACATAAAAGTTTCCCCTCCCCTCCAAATCCCTCAAACCAAACAGACTCTAACGCGGTCCTTGGAGGGAAGTCTGTTACACATCGTAACATCTTTCTATAAGAATGCCTACATTTCATCTTAAAGTAATTATCCCTAGACTTGTGCTTGACCATTTACACTTTTAGATGAAGTTTCTCAGAAAGGTGATATCAGGGACTGGCTAAACAAGCAGTCTATAAGTAAATTTCAGCACAAATTAAAATTATTATTGAGATATAACAAAAGGTCACAGTGAGCGTGCACATTCGTTGATTTTATAAGCCCATTGGGTTTCATGTTGAGAATTGAGTAACATTTGTAGATAGACAAAACTATCCTCAGATCAAAGCTAAAACATATGCTTAAGCTGGTCAAGCGGTTCTTTGACAATGCAAGCCATCATGTGCACTTCTCATTTGTAAGAGTGTTCCAGTACAAGCCTTTTCCAAGCTTCATATACATTAACATGCATACTCTGAAATTTCGTTCACTCTATCAGGACATAATATTCATCAGTTGCAAAAAAGTAAAAAAAATTTTTATATTATTATCAACATTCCAAAAAGGTAAAAAGATAGTGTGACTCTCAGTATTTGACTCTGAAAATACCAAAGAAAATCTGCCAACGCCTTTAGGTTTCTCACATCATAAAGCAGTAGAATTTGTGGGATAGAGAACTTGAAAAAACGAAAAATCTTTCAAACATAGTTCAAAATTAAGGGCAAGAAATCAATGCAATTAAAATTTAGCCATTAACAACAATTGCATGTTCCCAGTTGCAATAAGGTAAACTCTCGTACTAGAGAGATGTCCTAGATCTGAAAGCTTATGGTTCCAGAGGAAAGTGGATCCGCTGACTGGCATGATGGCTTAATTAAAAATCAAGATGACCACAACTGATCCAGCATATATCATGTATGTAATTCCCAAAGCAGAGAAAGGATATTAGTGCCCCTATTATTACCACCACCACCACCACCATCATTGATTAACCTTATCCTCAAGGCAGCTGGTATCAATTTCTATTAGAAACAAATAGTTCGTATAGAATAAACATCTAGCAACTAAAATCTTAAGAGTAAATAACATATTATGGAAGCATTGCTGTATATCCAAGCATCATACCTGTAAGGTACTGATATCAAAACCTCCCAGGGAAGGATCAAGTGGAGGTAGACCGCTATTTCTTGTTTCAAACTTCCCATCCTAAAATAAAACCATAAAAAAGTTTGTCAGAATAAAATCAGATCACACAGATACTGAAACCAAAGAACCACACAAAAACATACCTCAAATTCTGACTCTTGACCCCTTGAATTCTCCACAGCAGCATCAAACTGCATACTTTCAGTCCCCTTCACTTGGGAATGATCATAATTAGACTGCGCAAAAGTGGTTTCAGTTCCAATTATTCCATGAAAACCCTTCTGACTTTCCCCATGAAACTTGAAATGAAAATCTGCTTGGTCTACAGATATTTCATCAGGCGTTTGTGGTTTGACAAGGTGAGTTTTATCATCTACATTTCCAGATTCAGGTGAAAAGGCAAGAGGATCCCGGTCAATAAGAGAGATGTTATCTAGCCCTTCATGTGCCAATTTCCCAAAATATGACCATGACTTAGGTTCATGGTTTTCCATGTTTATGCTTATGCCCACTCCAATATTAGGAAGTGGATGTAGACTGGATGGCTCTTCCGCAAGTACTGCTTTAGTATACATATCAGAAAGCAATTCACGAGGAAATCGATCATCAATGTCAATAAGAATGTCAGCCTGCGCTTGTTTGGGAAGAACATCTGATGTAAAACCTTGAGAAATGTCTTCAGCTGTGTTCCCTGTCAAAGAAACAGGTACTTCTTGCACCATAGAATCATTATTCGATTCTTTCCCTGAGCCATGATCCCAATTAATCTCAGGAAGATGAGATGTTGGGTTATCATTGGGCTTAAAAGTGGGAACCTGCTCCAAAGCAGGAAAATCTAATTTAAAGTTTTTGTTTTCATCAACCAGGGGTTTGCTGTGGTTATCTTCGAAATAATTGTCAGTCTCAGATCTGATGACCTGATCCTCATTTACCACCACCTTACTTCCTTCATTGTTTGGTAATACCCCTTTCACCTCCACATCCACAGGTTCTGAGAGTTTTGACTTTATCTGACTGCTCGTCTCAGGCAACAGTTTGTGCATCTGTAGTTCGTCAAGCCCATTAAAAATGATGTTGCCATCCACATACAGTGGTTTTGATGAGGTGCTTGAATCCTCTGTTAAATTAAACTGGTTTCTATTGTGCAAGATGTCACCAGATTCTGTGGCTGAATACTGGGAATTGATGTCAGAAAGTAAATCAGACACAGGAACCTGAGCATCATATGTGTCATCTGACTTTGCAGACCGATTCAGCAATTCTACTTGCTCCCTAGGAGTTCTTTCAGAATAAGAATAGTAAAATCTTTTAGGCATTGGAGGAGGGTGAAGACAACTTAAATCAATCCCATTTGATTGAGAGTCAACATTACCAGGACCAAATGCACTGCTAGATGCAGAAGTGGCCTCTTTATACTCTTGGTGCTGCTCCTTTTTCATTGATGGCAGTGTGGGCAGTTTCCCCTCAGGTATGTTAATTGCAGCTGTAGCTTTATTAACATTATTTTTCAAGAAGTCATCTTTTGGTTGTGTGGGAACAGGGGATGGTGTTTCCGAGGCTAGAACTTTTGCAGGGTTACTTCCTTGTGGAACTGAGCTATCACCCGTTTTTTTCACCACTATTGCAGGTATTTCCGAATTCTGTACTTGTAATCCATTGGGAGAAGAACCTTCATTCAAAATCCCTTGTTGGTTTATCATCCCATGAGGAGGTATAGCATTAGAAGTCTCAATGGGAGTAAAGTTTTGAGAAGGATTATGGCCATGGTGAATAGGATATTGACCAAAAGCCTCCCCAAGGTGCATCATCTGGTCTCTGTAGAGTGAAGAGGTTTCATAAGCATTTGAGGAAGTGGGAAGAATTGGTCTTGAAGACTGACTGGTTGATGATGAGTCATAATTCCCAGTCAATGGAATGTTGCCGACACCTATAGATTCTACAGGAACCTTCCCAGCTTCTCTCTCAGTATTTTTCCTGTCCAATTCATGTATATCATTTGCTGAAGAGCTCGCACCAAGAAGCACTGAGTTGTGTCTTGAACCAAAGTCCATGCCATTAACAGCAACGACATACTGGACCTCAGAATCATCACCCACACTACTGAGACCAAATTGAGCATCATCCAAATCACTCATTGAGAATAAAAAAATTCTAAGCTTTTGTGATCCTTCTCTCTCTTGTGGATGATTACATTCCTCCATCATATTCTGCAAATCTTCATCAGATGACACAGAAACCAAAGCATCAAGATCTTCCCCAGGAAGCTGGTACTTAATTACATGAGTTTGATTATATATTGACAATGATTTCTGCATAAGGACCTGCCAAGATATGTCCCTTCTTATTCGGATAATGCGTGTTTCACCTCCAACATATCTAAGCTTGCCATCAACAGGTCGTGGTAATATTCTACCACCAAAGCTGCAAAGGACTTTCATTGTCATCGATGAGCTATCAGAACCTCCATAAGAGGCATAACCATGCAAAAATCGACCATTTTCCTGATTATATGAAGTTCTTGGCATTGATTGAATTGATCCATAATTACATCTGCCTCCATGTAATGATGTATCCTTTCCATCATACTCTTTTGGATTCCTGCCAACCATTTCTCGCATAGAAATATCTGATCCAGTTTCACATCCTGCACGACTACTATGACTTGTTGCAGCATTGGGCTCACCAACATTGGTAATTACAGGCTTCCTAAGATTCACCCTATCCAACATAAATTCAAGTGCAAACTCCTCACCAGTCTGTATGGAATAATTAAGTACAGGTTTAACTTCAGATGTATTGGGGGCATATGGTCCCCTACTAGCATGCACGCCATCCAGATGGTCCTGCATTACAGACTGTGACATGGGCTGGAAGCCATCATATCTAGGGTCCATATTATAGCATTGAAGCTGTTGGAAGATGACTGATAATCCTTTCAAAGAAAATTTTTAATTTTTAATTAGATAAAATCATAAATAAGCTCTATAGTTTGCAACTGAGTTTTAGTCACTGAATAGAAATGTGCAGAAGTATCTACAGTCTTGGAAATTCTCAGGTCCCACTTTCATCTTTCGAAAACACAACCTTAATGTAAAGCAATTGACCTGCAAACATAATGGAATTAAGTTGGAGCATCAACCTTAACATGAAAGAAGATGTCACTGTATGTTGTTTCAACTTTAAATGGCAAACAACAAAAAAAAACAAAGACCAACAGACTTGTGAGAGATATACTAAATTGCTAGAAGTAATACTACATGTTTATATCCTCAACTGCTAGCTAATTACCTTTAAGTTAAAACTGCGTTATAAACAATTTGTGACTCAAAGCAGACTAATGTTACTAAATTCAACTAAACTGAGTAATGAATATGCGCTGCAACTCGATCAATGATCTACTTGGTGAATAATTTTAGCTTCCGTTAATGGCTAAAAGGAAAATTATGTCACAGGAGTGCAGACATGAAATGGGTATAAGTTATAACCTCTAAGAACTAAACAAAATTAATAATATACTCATAAATAAAAACAGATGAATTTCTGGTCAGCCTATGGATTTGCATCTTCCGGATGAGTATTGGACATAAATGATAGCTTATCTTTGTCTGGAAATTACTTTATGACTACCTTTTTTATAAAAACTACTAGTTTTTATTCCCTAATTAACTCAATTTCAACATGTTAAAAATAAAACCCAGGGGGAAAATTTTAATAAACCCTGAAACAATATCAATTCAAGAAACTGAAAACCAGCTAATTACTTCTTTTTTTAAATTTTTCTTTGAAGAAAAAATCAGGTAAGTATTAGCAATTAGCCTTAGCCATGAAAAGAATTGAAGGAGAAAATATATGGATTTCAACGAAATTACTAATGCTGTGCTATACTGCCATGTCTGACATACAACAGAAAGATGTCATATTCTTTGATATGTTCTCGATCTAAGCATTAACATCATTCTATTAATCTCTCTTCTACCACTTATATGCTTGACAAGAAAAGGTTTTTATCCTTGTTTATCTTATTATATTTGATATATCCATTGTCATTTTTGGAGCCTTGAGAATTCTAAAGTTCCTCTAGGTACAGGCTACTAATTGAAGTGGCATAATGCTTTGTTAAATGATAATAGTGGGACAGAACGGACTTTCTGAAATTGACAATGCCATATAAGTTCACAAACCAAAGGAAAACATGCATGTACATTAATAAAAACATCCATGCTTTGGATGTCCGAGAAAGAATCAAGAAGGCGGCTTTAACATAAAGACATCCAGCCCTGAAAATATGATCCTGGAAATATGTAACTTGTGCACTCAATTACAGCCCCATGTTCAAGTGAACTATCTATAATTACAGGTGCAAATCTGATTGTTTCTAGGGAATAGGGATAGACCATTTAGTTAAAGAGCAATTGCAGGTGACACCTAAGTCAAGAATCGATATCATCACTAACCAAAAAAGTGGACGCGTAACATCCATCATCATCATCGAAGAGACATATAAAACACCAGAATTAGAAAACTTGATCATCATCTAGACTCAAAATCTCAGAAACACAATCAGCTTCCTTTCAACTCCACCCTGATTCCTAAATCTAAAATTATCAATCATGGAATCTAACACTACCGCTCAAAAGCCGGCATAGCCACCGATAAATAGCAGAGCACTTCACGATCAATAAAGCCCCAGTATTTAATCTGTCCTACACCCCTATTTTAAAATTGTAGGTTTAACAATAAATACTTTGCCGTGTCGTCCGTGCAAGTCATTCGTACAGTACCCGTGATTATTAGTTAACACTGAAACAAAGGGCATCACTAAGACATCACATACACAGCAAGACCAGATAGAATACGAAACAGAATCGAAATACCTGATAAAGGAACGCTTTTTCTCTTCTTCATTGTTCGAGCTCATGGATCATACCTCATACGGTAAAGCTCAGGGATCAGGGTATGAGGAAGGAAAGAGCAATTTCCGTACCCGAAAAGAGCTTATGCGAAGAGCAAAAGCAACCATCTTTAATCTCTATCGCTTTTCAGCATTATGCTTCTTGAAGCCTCAATCCACTTCTTCTTCATCTTGGCCTAAAGAAAGTGGAAATCGAATCTACTTCTTTGTCTGGTTCAATATCTTCAGAAGCAGAATGACGGCTCTTCTATCCCCTCTGCGGCTCTGCCAATAGCACCTCCGTTTCGGTCTTGCGCCGTAAATATTATTTCAGCGTTTGTCAAAAAGAGGAAAAGTGTATCGAATTCCTAAACCACCCTTCACGATTCATCGCTCTTACCAAAATGCCACGAAGGAACAACATGCGGTAGGGCCCCATACACCGCACCGACATTTGATATTGCAGGTAATACGCTAGTTAATAATTATAATTCTGATCACTCAAAAAATAATAATTATAATTCTGAAATTCAGGGATAAAGTAGTTAAATTATCTATTTTTTTCTAATTTCATGCTTAATTAAATGTAATGATTTTCCCAATTCTAGATGTTCTTTTATTATGGATTAGTTGTTTATTAGGGGCATGTTTAAAAATATCTTCTAATGTTTGCTAGGAGATGATCTTATAAAAAAATTCAAACTCCTTCAAAACTGGATCTCATAGGAGAAGATAAAGGGAGTACTTTTTTTTTTTTGTCATGACTCATCCACATATCCATTAAACAAACTTCAAACTCACATACCTTATGCTTAAAAAAAGACTTAAAGTGAGGAGTTTGGTATATTTTTGGTTGGGAAAATGACAATTGTCAACTTGGTCGACAATTGAAGATCTCCAGTTTGTTTAATATATCATGAAAGACCGTGATTTTTGTTTGTAATTAAAAAACAATTCTGTACAAAATTGCCCCTATTGCCTAATTGAAACTAGCCAGTTGAAGGTCAATTGTGAACTTAAGAAAAGTTTGTTTGTGAATTTAATGAAAATGTGACTTGTAAATGAATAGATAGTCTATTATCGATTTTATAAATAATATCATGTATTAAATATAAGCACCTTTTATATTGATATAGGATTCAAATATTAATTTATTACATTGTGAGTGATTAGTCTATTTCATTACAAACTAATCAATTAGTAATATAAAAAAAGCAATCATTGGAAAGTTTCTAAAAAAAAATGTACATAATTATCATAATATAAAAAATGATAATGAGTCCATGCTGCACTTGATCGGTAGTGATTGGGATTTCTTGCTGGCCAAAAAAAAAAAAAAAAAAAGATTGGGATTTCTTGTTATCTATTACATTCATTTATTGGACCCATAGGAATTTTCTCATATAAAAAAATACACTTTCATTAGATTTGGACACATTTGACCCCAAGGTAGACTCAAGTCGTTCAACATGACCCGTTATTTGCGTCTTCAAGATTCGTGAAATTTTTATTTAATGTCTGACTCGCAGAAAGAGAGAGCTGCATCACATGTGAATTAATTGTTTGACCTAAATTAGATTATTGCATGTGGAGTCTGTGAGTACCAAAAAAATCACTTTTGCTTTCTACAAGACACAGTTTTTCTTTAAATTAGACCAAACACCCACTATATGCATTTTCTTTATATTGGTGATCAGTAAGACACCTGATTGCTTTTTCTTTAAAAAAGAAAAAGAAAAGAAAGAAATTGTTGCATTGTTATTTCTAGATAAAAGCATTCCTTCTTAAAGCGTTGCTTTGACTTTTCCTCCAACAGGGTAAAAGAGAAAAGTATCTTTCTGAGACAAGCCATTTTTGCATATGAGATTCTTCATAATAATTTCTAGATGGCTGAACAATCAGCAGGGGCAAAAGAAACCTTATTTTGTACAAGATCAAACGCCACCTGAAAATTGATCTGCGCAATATTTCCCAGAATCGAAATACCCTCACTCGGGATCACAAGCAAGCAAAGCAAATCATCCTTAACGGTAAACATGTTGCCACGGTGCAACCTCAGATCAGCGTTATCCGTGAAATGCAACACAAATTCAACACCTTGTGCCATGTCAGGCTCATATCTGAAACACAAGTCCAACGGTTCAGGCGGGTTCGTCACCGGTTCAACCCCAACCGCTTCCCTCACTGCATCTCTAAGATCACTGTAAAATCCTGATTCCAGCACCGTCAACGTCGTGCCTGAATCAATGATTATATTGCCTCCAGCTTGACCTGTCTGTACTGTCCTGTGCCCGACGGTGACACCTTCGAGATTGACATAGTAAAAGGTTGTCGGAGTTTTGGTGAAGAGAGGGGTGGAGGCGGCGGCATCGCCGTTAACGTTGTTTGGTTGGTCGCCGAACTTGAGTTTGCTGGTGGTGCTGGCGGAGAAAGGGAGGAGACAGTAGGAGAATTTGTGGTTGATATGATCGCCGAGCTGGGAGATGAGAGAGAGAGGACCACCGCCTAGGCCGGCGATTCCGGTGTTGTCTTCGAACTGATTGTCGTGTCCACATCCAATTACGGTGGAAGGAGACGAAACAGAAACAGCATTGCCGAAGTTGATTGTGTCAGTGGCTAGGTCCCCTGTTGTGAATGATTGGTCTCCATATTTATAGAAGTACCTGCCCATAATATAATGTTATTAGTTTGTAAAATGATTATACTGATATAAAAATTAAGTTTGAATAACTTATGCTGTAAGTGTTGACAGTTATTTTTAATAATTTTTAAAGTTTTTCTTCATAATATTATATCCCCTTGTTTATCCCTCAATTCCCTTTACCCAATTATAGCCTTTATTTCCTAAATTTATAATTTTCTTCTCAAAGTATTATATACATTAAGGAGATTTTATATAAGAATGGTTATGATGAAAATGATACTTTAGGCAAACTAATGTATATTTATTATAAATAACTAACATAGTAACTTTATTAATTTATCCAAATTAGTTAACTAGCTATTATATTAAGGATGAGGTTACAATATTGTACAAAGATGAAAATACAACCCATTGTTAGGAATATTTAAGTTTGAGCAAATTCTCATACATTCAAATTATAAAAAAATCTTATTTTTTCCTAAAATTTGCTCCAATAACCATGTAACAAATGAAATATTATATGGAGCCTAAATATGTTATCTCATCATGCCTGAATATCAATGTTATATATGTGTATATCATTTCACAAGCACGCATTTAATCAACCAAGCTACACAGTGGCTTGTATCATATTGGTATGCAGTCTAGTTCGTTTCTAGATTTTGTTGTAGTACCTGCACTGATTTGAATCTCCGCAGGATTGTCTGGGCAAGGAGCCACAGGGTTGGGAGTCACAAGGCAGCACATTGAAAGTGGAAGATTTTGAAGGATCAAACGCATTCTGGGGATCACAACCTCCACAAGGCAAGCATGGTACCCAAACGAGGTCGCTTCCTGTGTCTGCGGCTGCATGAAGCTCCACCACTGGCGTCCCCATCAACATCTTCATCAGATAATCTCCTCTGTTCGGAGTTATCACAGCTCCACCACCACCACCTCCCTGAAAGTGTTTCATTCGAGAAGCTGATCGTCTCGCTGCTTTCATTATGACCTGTGAGTATGACAGAGAAGAGTTGTAGAATGGTGACAAAACTGAGTCTCGATGAATAAGGTCGACGCTGAAACTGCTGGTTAGGGTTTTATGATCATGACAAGCTTCCAAAGAAGAAGTTAGAATCGAGAGAGAAAATAGCAGTGCAAGGAACTGTGCGATAAAATTCATCGTGTTTGAAGAGTTACGAGGGATATATGAGATATTAGGAATTTAGATGAACATGAAGATGCTTCAATTTATAGAAGAAGATTTTTCGTTGTTCCAAGTTGTTTTAATTCATAATAAAATAGGCAATAGCTTGTGAAGTTGAATTAGATTAGATGGCTCCACAAGCGTTAAAGGAATATTTCTCAATCCGGTTCTTCAAAGTTTCTTGAAACAAGCTTGTGTTCCCTTAATGTGCATGCACTCTCTGATTCAAAAAGGTATTGCTTACAACAGTGAAATACCTACGTTGAGGTCCAATAAACGATTTCAAGTTTCTATATTTTGAATTTAATCGGAAGAAAGAAAACGAAAAAAGATTCTATTGTGGAATATGTGAAAGGCAAGAAATGGACAATGATATCAGATAATTTTATTTTTTCCTCGATCCAGGGCTTAAGTTTTATTTTGTTTTGTTCTGTTTTTAATTTAGAAGTCTTATTTGGTGGGTATATCTTATTAATATGATTTTTAAACGTCAAGAAACTAGTTGAGTAATTAAGGTTATAAAATAATCAGATTGGTGGCTTTCTTGAGAATATTGAGCTTTCTCCTGCTGTATTTCTATCCAAAACAAAAACCAATCAATGTATGTATGTATGTGTATACACCACATGTTTATTTTGTCCAGGAAGACCAGCTATTTTTTTTTTATTATTTTTTTTTGTTTTATATGTGTGAATAACTGAATATAATATGTATGAGCGCGCGTTTTTATTGTGTGAATGGTCTTAGTTATAAGATAAAGTTGATTTTTTTGGAGAAATTAAGGAAGCCAATTAAATCACATTAGAGTATTTATATTTTTAGTATTCTTAGACTATATATTAGTTTATTAGTCAAATTAATTAGTTTGGAGAAAAATATATAAATATAAATATTCTAAAGTGATTTAATTGATTTTCTTATTTTTTTTTTAAAAAAGCAAACTTTATCTTAGGACGAGAGGGAGTATTTTGTTTAGGGAAAATTCTAAAAAACTACACTCAAAATATACAAAGGACAAATTAGTACAACGAAATTCAGAAAAGACAAATCAGGCGGGTGTCAGAAAAAGGAGGAATCTGTCCTTTTGAAATTTCGGCCAAATTACGAAAATGCCCTTCATGCACACTTCAGCATAACAACATGATCATCGGAATTAACACCTTCGGATTCGGTATTAACAACTGCAATTCTTCTTTTATAATTAACAAATTTCAGGACCAATAACAACACATATCTCGCCATTAACAACTCTGGATTCGATATTAACAACTCCAATTTCTTCTTTCAACACTTAACAAGTTTCAGGGCCAATAACAACACTCACCTCGCCATTAACACCTCATGATTCGCCATTAACAACTCCTATGTTGTTATTGCGACTGAGGGCTGAAGGGCATTTTCATAATTTGGCCGAAATTTCAAAAGGACAGATTCCTCCTTTTTTTGACACCCACCTGATTTATCTTTTCTGAATTTTATCGTACTGATTTATCCTTTATATATTTTGAGTGTAGTTTTTTAGAATTTCCCTTTTGTTTATTGGGATTTTGTCAGTTGAAGGTAAAAATTTTTGTCAATCCGGTTAACAAGACTTGCGGTTCTGACAATACTATAGCACTGTAGGGGCTTGTTCAATTGCGATTGATGTCGTTACTGAGATTCTGTTTAGGTTCAATCGCAATTGAGAAACACCGAACAAGTTTTTCGAGTGGATTCTTCGCTCCTTCTCAAAGATACATTTCAAGCAGGAGGTCCAGGAATTTTTATTCTTGCCTGAAGCCGAATCAGCAAAATGGAGCACATTCCCAATCTTCTTCGCTCCCCAGAGATTCTCCCCTTTCTGGTACGCAATATCCCTCACTTCTGGGGTCAGATTGATTTCTCTCATTGGATTATTTTCCCTAACCAGTGTGCGTAATTTTCTGCAAATGCTATTTTTCAGGAATGGAGGATTCTTTGATGGGCTATCTCTTTGGCAAGAAGAGGGCGACGGACGTCGCTCACATGTACGCACTTTGTGTCTTTTTTTCGCTTTTATCTTCTATTGCTATCTTGAAATGTGTTGTCCAAATTCCTGCCTTATATTGCTTTGAAGTGCTTTGTCTTAGGTGCAGTTTGAAGTGTATTTTTTAGTTTGATAAGAGAGTCAAACACGGTATGGCTAGATTTTGAAGTATCACTTTTGATTGGCTAGTTAGTAGTCAGGGGATTAATTATGGAACCTGCACCTGAATGAGTAATGACCAATTGTTTCTTCGGAATGGATTCTCTACGTAATTGAAAATTCTGTTGCCTGAATGATTCTCTTATTGCTGGTTACATAGCATGTCCATGACATGGTAGAAGGGGGAAGGGAAAAGGGTAGATATTGAGCTACAATACATGGAGTTCTCCTGGTTTTAGTAGGCTATCAACTCATTGCTTAGCAACCCTTATATATATATGTATAATGAAGACTGAGCAATTAAACTGGGGTTAACGCCCATTTCTTAAGCATTTATTGTTAAGTTCTGTCCAATGCATCACGAAGGGCTCATGTTTTGTACATCAGTTTCTTAGCATGCGCTTTGGTTATACCAACCCAACAAAGCATTCCATTTCATATCTACGGATGGTAACACTTCAACATATATTTTCTAACTTTTACTGGTTATTTTTATGCACGCTTTAGTACCCACTCCTGCATTTTGAACATGCCTTGTGATGGATTGGTTTGGCCTTGATACAAGTGTTGTTACCACTAGGGTATGGAGGCATGTTGTCCAGAAGGGGGATACCGTTGTTGATGCCACTTGTGGCAATGGTCATGACACCTTAGAAATGCTCAAATTGGTTGCTGATGATTCACATAAGGGTTTCGTTTATGCATTGGACATTCAGAAAGATGCTTTGGATATGACTTCCTCCTTGCTGGACGACTCCCTTAATCCAACTGAGGTAAGGACTAAAGTTGAGTATAGAATTTCATCTCTAAATTAGTATAGATTGACAATTATCATTTATTTGGCTGTTCATATGCTTTTAGTATGTAATAGGCCTTGAACAGAGACATAATTTCGGCATTTTGATTATAAAAATAAACTATGAATTTTGGTGTCACCCTTTCTCGCCAATAACTGAAAAATATATGCAGAAACAATTTATCAAGCTCTTCAACATCTGCCATAGTAAAATGGAGGAAGTTATTCCAACCCATACCTCTGTTAGGTACTCTCTTCCCTTGAGCTTCTCCATGCGTCATGCCCTTGTCTCCCATTCCTATCCATTGGTTTTTGATATTGACAATTCAGCAATAAAACTCTGGATGACTTCTTTGGTTTATTCGTGACTCTGATTTTTATTATCTTATTTATTGCTTGGTTGATCCTGGAGTAAATTAAACAATGATCTGTAATCTTAATTATTGTTTCCGCATTTGTGTATATTAAGTTATGGATACTCATGCACTTATCATAATGAGATGCATTAATATATTCAAGTTTTTGTACACATTCAAGGTTTTAAGCACTATCTTATATGCTGGGTATTTTAGGCTTATTGCTTTCAACTTAGGTTATCTTCCTGGTGGTGACAAAGGAATGATAACAAGATCGGAGACAACATTACTGGCACTGGAAGCTGCCAAGAGAATTTTAATGCCAGGAGGGCTTATCAGCTTAGTGGTTTATGTGGGGCACCCAGGAGGATGGTGATATTCCATACTTACTAGCCTCTATTAATGATAATACATGTTATTTTTTTGCCAAATGTATTAAATTGCTTTCAATCGGTTTGATTAAGACATAATGAAAAGTTTCAAGTGTTTTGAAGCCTACTGTTTTATGTTGTCCTTGTACAGGGAAGAATTGAAAGGTATTGAAGCTTTTGCTGCTGGATTGTCTTCTGAGAATTGGATCTGCTGTAAGCTCCAGATGCTAAACCGACCATCTGCTCCAATACCCATTTTCTTATTCAAAAGATAATGCAAAAATGACTGTTCTGGTATCTTTCTTTCTTTCTATTTCTTTTTTAAAAAAGAAATGTTCACCTTTGCTAAGCCCTGTTCTGATTTATTGATAGAAAGAATATTAATTTTTTTCCTGAGCTCCTCTGCCAGAGGATTGAATTGCATGTACAATTGGAAACTAGGTTTAATGAAGCCTTCATTTGATTGGATCAGCTGTCAATTCAATGGAAACCGTCCTTTCTCTTGAGTTTATACTGAGGCCGACATGATTCCTATCTGATCATGAGACGAACACTTGCGAATGTATCCAGAACTGCACAAATGGATTTATACAGAAAGTGGGTCTAATTAAAACTTATTGACGTCAAAAATTGACACAGTTGCGTGTGCAAAGCCTCTTTTTGCAGCTTGCAAACGCAACTTTACCGGAAATCACCAAGCTCTAAAGTGCTCTTCAACAGGAATAGTCCTGCCCTTCCCTTTTTGACGAGGCCCAAGCCCAAGTTATTTTGTAAAAGAAGAACTTATTGGGCATTATAAAATGATAATACGCAAAGCGATCGCGATGGGACTCGAACCCACAATCTCCCGCTCCGGAGGCGAGCGCCTTATCCATTAGGCCACGCGATCAGATGCATGTTGCGGGATTTAACAAAATATATAATCCTGATATTCTACTAGATTCGGGCCACATTAATTTTTTTTTTAATATAAAAAGGATATCAGTTTATTTAAGATTTTGTGCTTAAGTTGACGTTACTAATTTCATTCATATCTTTATTGATATAAAATATAAGTATACCATTCCATTTCTAATGTGTGCATTAATATTCATTGAATCTTTAAAAAATTGCATTATTTGTTTTTTTTTATTATATCATTTTGAATCATGAACTTTTATTCTCATTAGTTAGGTTAGATTTTATATAATTTTTTTAACCAACATTTTTTTTTAAAAAATAAGTTGCTACCTGTATTATGTAAACACACATGTTCTAAAAAAAAAAAAATTTCACTACATGATATTATATAAAGATATTCACATCTATATAGTGAGGAGTTAGTTGAAAGCCACAACCTTGTACTTGTAGGAGTACTGTTGAGTGCTTTTCCTTTCTTTTCAGTAAACTAGATTAGGTAATTTTATTAAAAATAAGACAGACAAATAGACAAGACTTTACTTATTCAAGCAAACCATAAACTAATGGAAATAATATTAAATATCAAGTTTGAATTATAATATTGTAACAACTAACTACCAACATTTTCTTTATATTAAAATCAACAACGACTGAGTTAAGTGGTTCAAGTTCAAGGACTATAAATGTTGACTAGTCGTCATTAATTTTCATTATCAGTAGATTTCCTTATTTGTTTAGTGAAACACACACACACATCTTCACTCTAAAATTAATGGGAGCATAATTGTATTATTAACAGTATATGCGAAACCAAATCCTTTTATAAAGTAATAAAATTTGATCCTGAAAGACAAAGAGTTCTTGCCTAAAAGCATATATAGAAGCAATTATATTCTTATATGAAGTTAAAAAACATTCAAGAACGGATTTTTCTTAAAGCTTCTTCTTACATGATGAGCTGACAATCCTGTATATATAATGGTTAAAATTTTTTATACTACAAATTTCTTTGTTTCAGTTATTATCAAAAAATAAGAAAGCCTCTCTAACATTAGATTCCTCGAATTGATACCACATTTTTTTTGGATAAAAAGACAAAATGATATTAATTAATAGAAACATTACAAAGTAAGTACAGTTATTTTCTTTAGGAATGACGCTACTATGTCATTTTTTCCCCTCAAAAAGTCCTTTTGTAATATATTTCGGCAGTTTGGTTAACATATAGGTGTGCCCATAACTCCATATATATATATATATATATATAAAGAGAGAGAGAGAGAGAGAGAGAGAGAGAGAGAGAGGGTGGTTGTATGGTTTTAATTACTCCCTCTTGTCCTAAATATAAAACAGACTTGATTTTTATTTTTTGGAGAGATTAATGAAACTAAATAAGTTACTTAATTATATCATATACTATATCCTTATATTATATATCAGTTTATAAGTTAGAAATAATAGTTTGAAAAAAAAAATAATCAATATAAATATTTTAAAGTAATTTAATTAATTTTTTTAATATTTTAAAAAAAATTAACTATATCTTATATTTTAAAAGGGATGAGTACTTTTTTTGCCATCTTATGGTTTTAATTACTTGGTGCGAACGAAATTTTATGAGATTTAGATCCTCTCCTATAAAAAGTTGCGTCATCTAAATTGATCTGAAATCTCATTCGTTGATTTCATCCACCGGTCAGAGAGAGGGAAAAAAACTTGATTCATCTGTGACTAATATGATATAATATATTTCAGTCGTTGGATTAACTAATTTTAATAAACTAACTGCAACAAGCCAACGAACCAGATTTTAAATATTAAGAGTGCAAATAGCTTGTAATGAGAGAGGATCCATTTGCCAAGTCTCTGATTCAGTTATATTTAATTAAAATTACAATTAAATTTAAAGGTGAGATTATGATTAACCTACAAATTATTAATTTTTTAATTAAAAGAGCACATCACATATATTCCGTAACCGCCTCCGATTAATTCCCCTGAAATATCTAAACTGTGTGTATTAATATTCATTGAATCTTAAAAAATATACATTATTTGATTTTTTATTATATCATTTTGAATCTTGAACTTTTATCCTCATTACTTCAGTTAGATTCTAGATAAGGTTTTTTTTTAACTATCAAGTGTTTTTAAGAAAATGAATTGCTACCTATATTATGTGAACAAACACATGTTATAAAAGTATTTGTTCCAGCTGCTGCTACTCTTTTTTTTTTTTATGTCATTTGTTACTACTACTTCTACAAACTAAATCTTACATTTAGAATTAGAGAAATATATGATATGATATAAATATATGCACACCTAATATATATATATATATATATAGTGGAGAGATTTAAACTTACAACCTTATACTGACAATTGATCAGAGTATTGCTGAAAACTTTTCTTTCTTCTTTTCAATACACTGAATTAGGTAATTTTATTAATGATAGCTTGATTAGAAAGACAAATAGACAAGACTTTACTTGTTTAAGCAACCCATAAACTGGTTAAAGTTGAAGGACTACAAGCGTTGACTAAAGTCATTAACTTTCACTATAAGTAGATTATATATATATATATATATATTCACTCTAAAATGGCAGCATAATTGTATTATTAACAATACATGAGAACCCAAATCTTTTTATAAAGTATTAAAATTTGATCCTGGAAGACAAAGAATTCTTGCGGTCTTGCCTGAATACATATATCGTTACTGTTATTTTATAAAGGGACCAATTCATATATGAAGTTTAAAAAAAAACATTCAATAGATTTTAATTTCTTAAAGCTTCTTCTTACATGATGAGCTGAGAATTCTGTATATATTTGTTAAAATTTTATACTTTATAGTTTATACTACTTTGTTTCATTTAATTACTCTGACATTCTATGGAAAAAGTAAGAAAACCACTCTCTATATAACATTAGATTCCTCAAATCAGACCAAAAGAAAAAAGATCATTAGATTCCTCCAATTGATACGACAGTTATTTTCTTTAGGAACAGGATATACTATTATGTCAACTTTTTTTTTTTTAAAAATAAATCTCTTTTGTAAGCTCAGAGAGACAGAGGGGGTGGTTTTATGGT
Source organism: Inga laurina (assembly GCA_963855925.1). NCBI lineage: Eukaryota > Viridiplantae > Streptophyta > Magnoliopsida > Fabales > Fabaceae > Inga > Inga laurina. The sequence continues at coordinate 77,183,267 of OY979702.1, forward strand.
TTTAATTACTTGGTGTGGAAGTTAATGAAATTTAGATCCTCTCCAACAAAAATTTGTGTCATCTTTTATCTGAAATCTAATTCGTTGGCTTCATCTAACGTCAGACAAAGGAAAAAATTTGATTCATCAATGACTAATAATAATATTATAATATATTTAAGTCGTTGGATTAACTAATTCTAGTAACTGCTAAAAGAAGTTAACGAACCAGATTTTAAGTATTAAGAATACAATATAATTTGTGACGGGAGAAGATCTATTTGCCAAGGTGTTGATTGAGTCATATTTAAGAGTTACAATTAAAATAAAAATTTAAAATGAGCTTATAACTAACCTAAAAACATGAGTAATCTTATTATTATTTTTTTTGATTATTAAAAGAGCACATATATAGATTCCGTAACCGCCTCCAACTTCCCCTGAAATATCTGAACCCACAAAGCAGCAACAAGGCATTGACGATCGATAGTGTCAGTTTTTCTCGTTTCCCCTTTCTCTCTTCCTTATTTATTTAACTCTTCACGCTTCACTATCACTTCACTCACTCACTCACTCACTCCTCAAACTAACACAACATCCTCAGCTTCTTCTCTCACTCCATCTCCAAGGTATCTCTCTCTCTCAGACATGTTCGGTTGTACGTACATAATATTCTACATCTACATCTTTTCCCTGTTACTGCATTTTTCTGTATCTTGTCTTCTGTATATATGCTTAATATATCAGCTTCTGCTTCTTCTTAGTTTTTGACCAGTTAATAAGGTACAAGATAAAACAGTGTTTGAAGTACAATGTGTGATAGAACAGTATTTACTAGTGTCGGTTTCCAATAATGAACAAGAGTGTCATCATTTGTTTTATCCGCAATTTTCTCTGCTAAACATTAACACATGCTCATTGTTTTTTGTCTCTGTTGCAGCAATGGCAATTCCTCTAAGCTCTTACTTCAACTGGGAAAACTCTTTCCAAACACTGTTGAACGATCCAGAAATAATGAGCAGTTACTGTCCCTTCTTCCATGAAGAAACACCAAAACCACCAGATTTTTCCGATAATGAAACTTTCTTGTTCCTTAATAATAATAATGATAATAATGCAAACAATTTATTGTTTGATTATTATTATTCATTCCCTGCAGAATATTCCTACCCTTCCCCTCCTCTGCCTCAATGTCATCAACCGCCATCACTACCACTCTCTCACTATAATAATAACATTAACATCTTCCCCGTCAGTGATGATGATCAGACCTTTCAATGTCCTTACCCTAAACGTCGCAAGTTAAGCTTTGAAAACAATGATCATCAGATACCATATCACAGTGATGATTATTTCTATGATCAAGCTAATATGAATCCCTTCTCTTCTTCCTGCTTAATGCCGGAGTTTAATAATTATGATATTGGAGTTCCGCCAGTTCCAGCAGTGCAGCCTCCGGTGTCGGCACAGAGCGTGGCGGCGAGAGAGAGGAGGAAGAAGATAGCAGAGAAGACGGGGGAGCTGGGGAAGATGGTGCCAGGAGGGAGTAAGATGAACACAGCTGACATGCTTCTCGCTGCTTCCAAGTATGTCAAGTACTTGCAAGCCCAAGTTTCCATGCTGCAGCTCATGAACAACACACCCACGGTATGTAAATATATATATATAAGATTCTTAGTCTTCTACATTTTAATTTTAGTTAATTATAAAATTAATTCTTCTCAAGTTTAAAGTTTTCATACATCAGATACTTGTGTGAATATTGCTGTAAGGAAACTGCTGTCATCAGTTGATCAGTTCTTGTTATTATTTTGTATATACGTGATTGCCGTTTTTGATATATAATTAATTATTTGGAGTATTTACTTTAGAATCTTTGATCATTTGTTTGCTTTAGAAATCTGATTTGTGGGCTTTTAATTTGTTTGTTTGTCGAAAACCTGCCATGATTATGGGTCTGGTTATTAATTATAAGGTTGATAGGCCTACTTTGATTCCAAGTCTGTGTGTGTGAGACCAACGGTTTCACCATTTTTCTGTTTTTCAATGTTGATCTGCTTCACATCTTGCTCATGTTTTGCCTATTTTCTTTCTTTCTTTATGCTTTTTCAGAAATATATAGAAAGTGTTTGCAAAACATTAGAATACCATATATAATTATATAATAGATTGATAATAATAATATTATTATTATATATGAGAGGTGGTGAGGGGAGAGAAATATACGGAGGCAGTTAAGTGGATGTAAAGACATGGTCAACATAAGCGAGTCTTTAGGAATAAGCATTCTTATTTATTCTTTTCTTTTTATTTTTTATTAATGTTTGTTAAGCGAATACTTTTGCGAGGATAAGAAAATTCAATATTCATTACTCCAAATGAATTATTCTTAATTTTTACCAATTAATTCTATATGATTATTTACAAAACAGCTATGCGTATTATAGATTACAAATCTATCTATAAAACAAGTTTACAAAAGATAGATTTATTTCATGAATTAATTCGATCATATCTATGTTCGATAATTCATAGATTCCTATTAGGGGCGAAAAAAGGCCCAAAAAAATTATTAATATATAACCAATGCTTTGAATTAAATTCTGTATTTATTTGTTTAATCACATTCATGATTATTTTGCAGGAAGATAAAGCATCAACTTGGAGTGATAATAATCAAAATCAGCATTTGCAAGCAATGCTTGGCAGTGAAAGGGTCGAAGAGAAGCTCTATTTGCAGGAAAAGTGCTTAGTCCCACAACACTTGATCACCACCCTCACAAATCATGCTCATATCCAAACAAAACCTTCCATTCTCAAAGATCTTCACCAGCTGATCATTGTCTCAGACCCTGAGAAGAAACAGCTCTAATAATCATTGTCTCGTACATTAAAGGAAAAGTGTTTCGTTTTCCTTTAATGTAATTAATGGTCCCTTGTTATTAGTAGTTGTTGTTGTAGTCATCATCATTTTGCTGCTTTTAGTTTAGTGTGATCTGAGGATATTTCTCTTCTTTTTGGCTCTGAACTAGATTTGCATTAGAAATAAATAGAGAAAATCTTGCGATCATCACTTCTCTGTTCTCTGTCACACTGGCAAGATTAAACTTCTCAAGGAATGCAAAACAAGATAATACCTTGTGACTCGCAATTTCTATCAGTATATCTCATGAACAGCAGCACATTCAGATTATTTTTTATAAACCACATAACTAGTTTCGGTGACAACTTTTATCAATGCTCAATGACATTTGCTTCTTTAATCATTGAAGGGAAAAAGGGGAAGAAGCAAGGAAACAAAAAATTATAAATGAACAACAGATACATTGAGGGATAAAGCCCCTTCCCTTTAACAGACAGATTAGTTAACTCATGCTGCTCATGAGGATGTGGCTATATTGCAATTTAAGAAGTTTCAACAGGTGTATCAGATTGTGCTCCCCATTCAGTCCAAGATCCATCATAGACAGCTACATCAGACTTTCCAAGACGATGCAGACCCTGAAAAACAGGTGGGAATAACCAAAACAAGGCATGAGAGAGGCTTTACCCTTAAACAACTTCTTTATAAGGAATATGGATGGATCCATATAAGATTTATATATCTAACACACTTGTACGTCACCTCATAATCAAGCCTGTCTTTCTAATGGTAAAGGCTCTAGGGTATGTTGTTGTTCGGGGCAGAATTTTGATAAAAGCTTGTACGCCATCATTAACATGCTAGTAGTAATTCAAGCTAGAAATATATACATAATCTATTTTTTGACAATCTAAAGTGTTACTGTTAATGGATGGGTGTGGTCTGCATGTGCGCTGAGACCTACAGCGCTGACCAAGGATTCGCCAAACCTAGACCCAGCCTGGTTACGAGTCAAGTCTCAAAATAAAGGCTCAACCTACTGGCCGATGAGCCTGTTCAACATCAGAAGTGTAGCCAGCTTGTCAGATGGGTCTGAGTGATGCCAAATTGTTTCAGACCTAGTGTGCCAGTAGACCAAACTAGGGAGGGCAGAATCAAATGTGGTACACAAGACAAGCATATTAGCAATAATACATGGACAAATATGGTAACCGACCGTTTGAGCAGATGGAAAGGAGTTGACAAAAGGATAATAGCAACAACATCGCAAAATAATTATTTCCCCTTCTTCTTTGGTCAGGAAGATAGGTTTAATTAGTTGACCCATCGAGAAGTAACTTCAGAAAATTTGCTTTACCCTTCATTTCCAAGAGCATGAAAATCCCAATTTTGTGTGTGTGTGTGTGAGAGAGAGAGAGATGGGGGGAGGGGTTACCAAAGCAAGAATGCAAGCAGTTACTCCAGTGCCGCAACAAGTCACTACTGGGCTTTCCAAAGAGATTCCTGCATATGAACAAGGATGTCAGGTAACTGTAGAACTATATCAAACATCTCAGCAGGTATCAGAAGTTTTAAGAACAACGAATCAGTATAGGGATATCAGCCACAATGATCTTCAGACCTTCTTCATCAAATCGCTTCTTGAGCTGATCAGGTGGCAACAATGTTTGTGAAGCATCCAGCACCTGCAGATGAAGACAATCATCATTGATAAAATACTATGGCAAATATTTTCATCATTGCACGTTTGCATTTGGGTATATGCAATTAATACGAATTTCATAAAAGTGAGCGTGGCAATAATAACTTCAACAAAAATTTATCATGACCAGCTCTAATGGTTTCAGTCTCTATCCTGGTGGACGTGGAATAAAACCAATACTGAACGCTACGTTGGTTTATAGCTGCCGTCTCATTATTAACTGATGTAGACAGAAATTTGATTCTACGTTTAAGAGAGATTTCCGTCTTTTCCAAGTTTGTCGAGCGGCCCATTTTGTCCTAGAGCGCAACTTATCAAAAACAAAGCCATGACAAGAAAGGTTGGTGCTTTCTGGGTTATAATGATAGTACTGACATGTCATTATGCTGTACCTGGGGAAAAGGAATGCACTTGCTGCCAGGTACATGACCACCTCTAATTCCCTTACGAGGTTCTGGCACAGCTCCATCAAACCTGCCAGAGGATAAAATATCTATAAATTCCAACAGAGGTACACCAGAAATTGAAATCCCAAACAGTGAACTATAGAGAAAATAAGAATTCCCTCTCATCAATTGAAAAAAAGCAAGGGGCACTGTACCCTGTTACTAAGTAATGTGGCAATATATTTTTATGGCAAATGCAAAAGCATGGTACAGGGAAAATTTTTTGTTTGGCCATCTAAATTGACCAACATAAGTTTCCAGCTTACAGCTTATGTTACTTAATTGTTCTAAATAAAAAAAAAAAAAAAAAACTATAGTAGATTTTCAAACATCCTCAGCTATGCTACATATTAGCCATGGAATGAGTTGTCCGGCCTGTCAAATTCCTCCTCTATAAGGATGTTGGAAAGGGAGAGATAAAATAAAAGTACTTAATACGGCCAAGTTGGATACATTTCTATACTTAAAAACTTCTCATTCTGGGCCTGGAAAAGACTCACCATGTCATTCATGCCACTCAATTATAGGAACCTAGTTGCTAGTATTAGAATAAATTTAATTGCCAGTGACCTATAACTATTTTGGCATTGAGCTTTCGATTGGCTGGTTTTAAATTTTAGGTTTGATTTAAACTCATTTCCTAACAGCAATGAAGACTAGTACGGAAATAATGTTGAAATTTATCGAAATAAATCATATACAGTATTCCATAACTGTGAACAATGAATGCTGCTTAAGTTATTAAGCCAATACCAACAAAAAAGGGATGAAATTACATGTTTGCAGCCAACTGCTCACATGCTAAACCTCGATATATACAAAACAGGAAGGCAAATGCTCACAGCAGTCAGATAACTCACGTGAAAGTAAATGGTAAGTCAAAAGGAATGTAATCTACCTGGGCTTTGATCGAGCATCTATTAGTTGGTGACTTTTTTCCTCAATATTTTTCTTGACCTATAACAAGAAGAGAATACAATATAACCAAGGATGCAGTTTGTTGATAGGAGACCGTCTTAAATTCAAGACCAAACATTTCCAGAGGCTACTTACTAGTAGCTTCAGTATTAGATATATTAAATTCAAAGCTTTCTAGTAGATTCAACATTCATTTGTAACTCTAAGTTTTCGGATCCATTATTGTTGCTATTCTTGACAACTTACTACTTGTAGGCTTTTATTATCAACATCACCACATGTATACACTGTCCCGTCATACACAGGCAAATTCCACTCATGATTCACCTACTATTTTGACCAATCAAGACAAGCATTTAAAGAATTCATATATGAAGAAGTGCTAACTAAAAAGCTACCCACCTGCTCCACCGTCCAAACAAGATGTGGCTGGAATTTAGTCTTATATGTGACGGGCCCAACCTGAAAAAAGAAATGACCATGAGAGGAGGATACATTAAGAGATTGTATATTGTTAAATCCAACACAGTCTATAGGAATCTCATGTTAGAGACACAGAACATTATATATTTTTACGTCAGAAAATAAAATTATTTTTTAATAAGCCAAGCAGGAGCATAAGGTTACAAATTGTATTAAGAGTTAAGGATATGCATCATTAAAAATTCTTAATAAGTACGTAATTCATTGTATCTTCTACTTTAGGCAGAAGAGATCCTTCTCTCCTCTTTAAGGAGGAAGCAAGCAGGCATGCATGCAGAGAGATAGAGAGAGATGACACAAAAGAATAACAATAAGAATAGCTCAAATCAATCCAGTATCTGCTAGACCAATAGGGACAGGAGAAAAGAAAGCTCTGACTTCATTTAGCAATTCAGTATTACTAAGATATGCTTTTAATAATTTCTATCTCATTCCCCAAAAAAAAAAAGATTTAAATTAATTAAGAAAAGTTGGACGTATACCACTTGTTACATTTGTATCCCTGATCATCATTCAATTCATTAGCAAGCATTTCTTAACAATTTACAGGTCAAATGAGTAATCTCCTTCCTAATTAATATATATAAGCAGGTGTTCCGTGCTTAGCTATTTGGACAGGTTGCAAACTTACTGCTTGTCCCTTGTATACTTTCTCTATGGCCTCACTTGCAGCACTAGCCTTCAATATAGCATCACTGGAAGCACTTGATTCGACATCATACCCTGATGCACGCCATCTTGGCAGGCCACCATCTAATACCCAAACTCTGTCATGCCCAAAAACTCGGAACATCCTTTTAACCAGTAAACCGTAAAGAAAGATATTGGTTAGAGCTGCATAGCAGAAATCAGAGATTCCACAGTTCAGACATATTAATATGGTTTTCTAAAGATATCATGGCTTACCACCATACACGAGCTGCACTAAATATTCCTTTTCCATCATAAACAATCAATCCATCTTTATTCTCTATGCCAAGAGCAGAAGCAGCAGCAGCAAAAGCTTCTTCTGATGGCAACATGTGTGGTAACTGATACCAGTCATATTTATGTATTAGATATACTGGAGAAACAAATTCCTTTTAAATACAGGGGAGTTCAAAACATTATTATTAAGTGTGAAATCATTACCTAAGAATAAAAGTGTTAAAATAATCGCATCTACAGAGAATAACAAATGATTATGAACGCATAAAATGGGCAGAGGTGAATAAAAGACACCCGCATTAACCTATAGAATTAACATTACCTTCTCCAAAAAACCCATGTATAGTTGCAGAAAGCATTCAATTATTACTGCTTGATATTATAAATGCATTGACAAAACTTAAATTATCAATATTTTCACATGAGGAAAAACTTCCACTACATTGGAAATCAGTTATCATATGATTAATAGCATTTATGGCTAATTGATCATGCAATTGTTGGCCGGCTTTTATCATATTTTCTGGTCAATCTTATCTACTTTCTTTCAATTTACTCTTGTAATTTATTTTAGGTGTCTATTGCCAGTTAATATCTCATGATGTTTAATTTCTTAGGCGTTTGGTTGGCAAATTTTTCATAATAATCATGTGAAAACTTTCATTTGCTTCCAGCATTATGAGTCTTTATTTTGCGTTCATGTTCCTATCTTTTCCTTTTCAGGGAGAGGTTGGTTGGCTGCTTCTCTTGAGGCCTGCCTCCACCTATATGTAGCAACTATTGCTTCGAAACAGATGAGAATTTTTTGGAGACAATATTTTCTGAAAATTTTCACACAAAAATTGCAAAGATATCATTTTGCACAGCAAGACCTAATGTAAGAAAAGTCAATAGCAACTTTAAGATAAAGTATATACAACTTCTAAACTGTCTTTTAGATAAAGACTTGTAAATAAAACAAAGAGAGACCCACTCACATTTGAAGTTTGATCTGATATTCCATCTACATCAAAGAAGAGGGCCCCGGGAATGTGAGCAACCTGTTGCAATTGGGTTAAAATACACTAATAGCCAAATGATAAACAGAAGTGAATTGCAAGGCAATAAATAAACACAAACAGAAGCATATTCCTTCTATATCATGTATCATGAGTTTCTTAGAATTGTTAGCTATACAGAATGGGATTGATAAGAAACTTATGTTCAGACCTGATATTCTTGAATTGGATTCCTCTGCTCATCTGGCATGTACCAGGAGGCATCCAACACCTGAATAGACTAGACAGGCTTAGATATTTGCATGGATGATGTAAAGTAATGTAAAAAGCCACCAAATAGTTGATAAGATCCAGAGAAAACTTTATTTCCCTAATATGGGATAGGTTGTTTTAAGAATTTGCCTAGCTCTGGATTTCTAGACTAAATAATAAAATAAGTTATTTCCAACGCCTGAGGTATAGACTGCACACAAAAGAGCAATTCAAATTAGCAGTGAATGCAAGTACCTTCAAATCAGGCTTCTTAAGATTAGCATAGAGCCAATCCACGGAAACAACAGGATCATCTGTGGATACAGACACTGTTGAATAAGAAGCTCGTGTTCCAATGGAGGAAGAAGCCATGACAAAATGAGCCCAACCAGTTGTCCTTGCTTTTGGAGCAGTATAGGCTGGGACAGCTTGTGAAGGAAATGAGCTCTTCTGCAGGTGCATATGCAAAATGAGAAACCAGAGCCAAAGAGCAGATACATCACATATATACAGAAAGAAATAATGTGTTTTGACTACCAAGATAATTTGTCAGAAAAATGGGCTAACAAATTGAAAAGTTAATATTGTCAAAAAGGTAGAGCTCCTAAATGGTTGACTGCATAAAGTGTGTCTTTTTAAATGCGTTAATTGAAATTTTGTTCATCAAAATATCATAAGCACCGCAGTGGGAACCTAGCTGAAATGGATAATTGTAACTGTTTTTAATCTTTGAGCCTAACTACAATTTATGGCAACAATTCACACATAGAAAGAACAATGACTAATTCCAATGTATATCTAATGACGAATTCATGTGAGAACCCGCAAGAGAAAATATTTTGCATGCTGATGAAAACTTCTAGCCTACATCACCGCCCATGACAAAATGAAATTACCAATTTCACAATCTCTAATCTGTGCCACCAAATATATATATTCCGAATGTCATGTTTATGTACCACCTCGTGTAAGAACCAGCAAAAGAAACCATTTTGCATGATGATCGAAACTTCTGGTTCGTATCACAATTGATGACAAACTGATATCACCAATTTCACAGACACAAAAGCAAAAAGTCAAATTAAAACTTCCAGATATGGTTAGGCTTTCAGTAGGTTGTATTAACAATATATTCATATAAGGAGGGGCATGCAAAATGCTCATAACCAGCAGTTATGAATTTGCTAATTGCCGTTTGCTTCATACTCCATCATACTTCGAGAAGTTAAACAAGGAAAGTCACGCAGCCGAACAGACCAAGAACTCCAAAACCAGCAAAAACCATGGAACACCAATTCACAGACTTAAACATGGGAGGACACAGGAGCACAAGAACATAGTTCCCAATTCACAGACACGGAATCAAGCGTAATAAAAGAGACAAACACATATATACATAATCCATACTGAAATTGGAGAATAAAAGGAACCCCAGATGAGATTTCATGAAAAAAATGGGACTTACGTTGAAGAAAGAAGTGAATATTTGGGGCCTCGGAGAATGAATGAGGCGAGGACCCAAGAGCATCCTTGTGAGAAGAGAAGATGCCATATCCCTCAACGATCATATAAGAAGTGAGTGGCCTGAGATAGCTCGAAGAGTGAGGTGTCAATGAATGAAAGCAGCCAAAGGTTGAGACTGATGAGGGTGATGGAGATGCTGCTGGGTTGGTATCGTTTTCTGAAGCTGAAGAGGTAGAGATTGATGAAACGCAAATATAGAAAGCGATGCCAGCGTTTTGATTCAATTTTTTTTACGAGTTTATGAAAATTGGAAAACGTTGATGTGTAAATTTATAGAACATAAAACAGGCGAATTGACCCTCATGCTATAAAAAAATAAAATAAAATTACAAAAATTTTATATTTCACAAAAGATTTACCCAATACTACAAATTTGCCTGTTGATTTCTGACACACAATTTGTTTTTTTTTTAATTCGAGGATTTCCCAATTAATTTGTGAAATGGGGATTTATCCCCAAATTTTCTTATACATTAAATATATATTTAAATGTTTATAAACATGTACATCATAATATATGTCATGTTACATTATGAATGAAACAAATACATTCTAGTAGTATATTTAAAATCTGTTATATATCTTTATAATATAGGATGGGAGAATGGCATATACATTAGGCATGCTTAAAGATTAGGCCTTCATTGTCATTGCTAATTTCACAATCTTATCCATTAGTTCATTCCTAATACTCAACTGGTCATAAAAAAGTTACCCTATTTTGATTACCTCAGGTGTGTGCCCAGAATTGGACACCTAATTATTGTAAGAATCAGGCAAATGGCCTCTGATGAGATGTTAGCAATTTAAAATCTTTCTATAATTCTTTAACCCTCTTTATTGTTTCTTTGTATGTTTCGGACCTATTTTAAACTATTTTCTATAATTTCTTTCTTAATAGATATCACTCCAACTCTTTTTCATATACGTTCATTACGAATCTTATCTTCTTTTTTTTTTATATAACCACATATCGATATCGATATCTTCATTTTGCCCACCCCACTTTATACTATTCTTACATTTTTAAAGCCCAATTTTTATTACTATATATAGTATTGATATCTTATAGCAGGAAGATAAATTTTCTTTTTTACTTTATTAGGTGTATTCTGATTCTAATTTCAAATAACTTTTATAGTCTTTCTCCATTTAAACCATCGGTCCTGAATTTTATGCCTAACTTCTCTAATCAGGACCGAATTTTATGCCTAACTTCTCTATCAATTTCGCTATGTTTTTGTATAACGGAGGCCAAATATCTGATGAGATAAAGATAGCAAATGGTTTTCAAGCGAAGATTTTGGAATAAGCATTTATACAAAGCTAGTGGATCAAATGAACAGTGATAGAAAAGGGATAATTATTTGACTCACAACAAAGCAAAATTATTTAACTCAACACTTGCTTTGGTGCAAGCCGAGTTGCGTCTCAGAATTTTGGAGGAAGTCGATTTTATAGAAATCAATATGTGGACTAATAGTATGAACAAGGCAAGAGAGATTTATCAAAGAAAAAAGAAAAAAAAAAAAAAAAGAAGGCAAGAGACTAATGGTGTTAGATTTAGAATATTGAAAATCATTTTATAAAATTAAGGGATCAAATTTAAATTTTATATAAAGTAGATGAGCAAAATGCTTACTTTTATCTGAATTTTATAAAGCTTAGACAATTGATTATAATTTTTTCTATACTTAAAATGTCATAACTAATAATTAACATGTTAAAAGAAATTTTAATTTGCTAGATTGATGAAAATAAATCACTTCGAATGCAAAAACTAATAAATTGTTAATACATTTTTTCTGCTGTCTTTTTCCCCCTTAAAAAGGGGAGTGAAAAGCATCTTAACATGAGCAACTGTAACTAATTCCAAGAGCTGATGTGAAGGAAGTTTTGCTTCTCTGCACCTTAACTTAGATCTCTATGCATTGCTTCAACATGCAAAGGAAAGATACTTGAGGAAATGATGTCCAGAACTTAATTTTTTCTCGGAAAGTTGCCCATAATAAATAGAAGTTTGAAAATTTTATTGCTCACAGGTACCTGAAGTCAAGTAACAGTACATATCAAGTACTTATGAGCAATAAAATTTTCAAATAGGTACTTCATGGGCAATTTTGCCTAGTTTCTTTCTCAAAGAACCTAGTTATAAATCCAGGTCCAGCACAAAAGAGCCAGCAAAACGAAGAAGTTAACTGTTTTCTACCAACCCACTTAAGAAAGAAGGGGTGTGACAGTATAAAACTTCATAAGTTATAATCATATTAAAACTCCTGATTGTCCACAAATAATATCATTATATCAATTCACTAACGAAGTATAACAGAAAGACGAATAAGGAATCAATGCAAGACTATGTCCCTCCAATTCACTAAAGAAGCAACATCCTTTCTCTGGGATCAAGTGGATATACGGGCTATAGTTCAACAACTTGATTTAAAATTCACAGTATACTTATCATTAATAAATCCAAATAAGATGCAAGGTCTATACAGGGGGAAAGACCCTTGTCAGATGTGAAAAAAATTACAAAACTAGAAAGAATGAGATTGATGAAGAGAAAGAAGGAAGTAAAGGGAAAATGTGGGGGTAATTAGACCACAATAGATAGACGTTTCTTAATACTCCATCGGGTCCTAATTATAGGACAATATTTGAGAGTTGATCTTTATCCTAATTATAAGACAAAGTTCTAATTTTTATCAATTTCTTCCTAAAATACCCCCTATTATTACTTCTCAATAATAATTAAACACAATAATAATTTAATAAGAGTAGATCGGAAGTTGCTGAGAGAGATTGACAACACCGGAGGAGGGAGTATAAACAAAAACAGTGAATCCGATTTCCCAAACTTCACCAGACAGAGTATTCCATAGATTCTCAGAAAGTTGCACTAAAGAACAAACAAATGTCATGATATATAAAAAAAAAAAAAAAAAAAAGACCTTGCATCAGTAAATATACCACTGCAAAAAAAGATAATATTGATAGCCCAAAGAACTGAGTCCATGGCATATTTCAATTACTTCAAAGCTGGATTTGCAGGAAATTACATGGCTAACATCACAGCAAATAATAATAAGATTAGAAGAAAAAGTAGCAAACATTTTCCCTTATTTCCTAAAATCTATAAGAAGAAAAAATGAGTGACTTGGAGATGAAACTTCTGGAGTTATACAGATAGACGAAACAACTGAAACCCAAATCAACCAATGCTAGTTCTTCTACATTAGTTATTCACCTCAAAACTGAAGAATTTACACCCACCAGAGAGTAAAATTCACAACATAAAGAGAGGAAGGGATAGAATAAAGCATGAACGATCAAACAAGTACAACGAATTTAAGACATGAGTCATGATCTAAATTCAAGCAGCAAATTATGAACAAACATATGGGAGAGACTCAAAATGGGAATCCTACACGTACACACTTCCTTGACGATTCTGCTAGTCTCTTCACTTCTTTTGCCTTCATATAGAAATCCAATAACTCATCGGCCACCTCCTTACTGTGGCACTCAATAAATGCCTTTAGGAACCTCTTTTCTTTCATTCTCATAGCACTAACCATTGAAAGTTGTGGACATTCTGACTTAAAATCCATGTCTTCAATCTTCCTCAACAGGAGAAACCGTGGTTTCATTTTGGTATCTAGGTTTAAATACAAGAGATCTGGATTATCAAGTACTATTTTCGCTTCTAAATTAAGTGTGCTCAATACAAACGTCATATTCCTCTGCACCTTTTCAATTGATAGTGTCAAGACAAAAGGAGAGCGCCCAATAAACTTAAATATCTCTTCCTCAGAGAAACCATATTTGGCAAAATTTGCTATCTTCTCACGAATTGTTTCCAGACGAGAGACACCAATTATTGACACAACAAATTTATACCTCTTGGAATCCGGGGATAGCCCAGTCTTGCGTATATATTCCAGCTTCTCCTCATCGAAAGAAGTCCTGGAAATAAGTGTGGGCCGGGAACAAGTCATGAAAAGGAAGTCATCTTTGCTTACACCCAACTCTTCATATTGTGCAAGAACAGGTTTAATGGTTTTGTTAAAATCATAGATTAGGAGTGAAGGGTTCGCCATAAGGGCTCTCTTAAGCAATGCCTTGGACTCAAACAAGGAACTAAGAAATGCAAGCCTCTCTTCAAAATAATGATTAATCCGAGAGCTAAGAAACCTAGGCCTACAATTGATAATCCTCACCAGGTCAGGCGCCTCTAGCTCGTAGCGACTTAGCAGAGCGAGCTTTGACTGGAGCAGCGCAGCGTCGGAATTGCGCAAATATGGGTTTCGTTTCAAAATTTTCGCCAAATCATCATCGCTACAACCCCATTCCCTGAAAACTTGAATTACATCCGTTGGTTGATCTGGAGTGTTTTTAGCTGCCTCTTCAACTTGGGCTGGACATTGGGTCGAACAGGTGGCAGAAGTGAATACTTGCGAAGGTTTTGGGGCCGAAAAAAGAAGAAAACAACGTGAAAGACGAAGCATGAGAGTGCGTTTCACTCAAATTCATTCCAACCCCGTCTCAGTATTTTCAACCAGAAAATTTGAAGACCGAGAGTCAAATGGGCAATGGCAAAATCAGATGACAGTGAGTACGCCATCAAGTACAATGACAAATCATAGCGAACCTTCCTTCGGACAAGATTTGGAAACGAACCAGTGATTAGTGTAAAGATAGAGAAACTTGACGCTAGAGAGAAAGTGAATAGCAGAGCCAGCAATGGCAACGACGAGTGAGGATTTGGTAGGATGTACTACTATTATGTATAGGTTTAAAAGCCACCCGACCCGAGTGAGGCGCTTGACTGTGGGTCTAGCTCCAGGTTCGAAAGAAACAGGTAAGGGTGAGCAAAACCGAACTGAAACCGAAGACCGAATTGAATTAATTTCGGTTTTTTCGGTTTTCGGTGCATATTCGGTTTTTTTCTTCGGTTTTTCGGTTCAGTTTGGTTTTTTAAAAAACATTTCGGTTTAAACCGAAAACATTAAAATAGTATACCACAACTGAAAAATCGGATGCAAGACAAAGAATGATATATCATTGGATATTCATCTTTTTGAATTTTTGTTATGCTTTCTTTGGATTAAGTAATATTGAATATAATTATTCTGCATCTCTCAAAAACCTTCCTATTTTTGGTTCCATTATTGAAATATTGGGTACTCCAAACTACATTAATCATATATATAATATGTTGTTTATACTTTGTTTTATATCATTTTTATTTAGATCTTGATGAGGTTATTCAATTTTATAATTTGTATTAATTTTTACTGGTTGAAAATTCAGATATTTGAAGTAAAAAATGAAGGTTAAAAAAATTTCGGTTTTTTCTTACAAAACCGAAACCGAACCGAATAATTTCAGTTATTTTGGTTTGGTTATTTCGATTGTTTGGTTTCGGTTCGGTTTCAGAATTTCCTTTAGTTCGGTAGTTCAGTTTTTACCGAAAACCGAACCGAAAAACCGATGCTCACCCCTAGAAACAGGACCTAAAAATAAAATAATTTTAAATTTTTCATTCAATGTATCATAATTTATATATCTTGTAAAAAAAAAGTGTCATAATTTATATATTATATAAATGATGATATATTTGGTGAGCCGTTAAAAAAAGATATATTTGGTGAGAATGTATTAATTAATTAAAGCTGAACTATTATCTATTAATCTATTAGTTAAAATAAAGGAATTGTTGACTATTTTTGGTTAAAAACGACGTTTTTCCTAATTTACTCTTATGAAATAATTTCGCAATTTGTCAATAATAATATATAAATAACTTGATCAAAATAAGTGTGATTTTTTTTTTTTTGCCAATAAAATAAGTGTGAATATAATTTTTTTATTTTATGAAAAAATATCTATATCATGAAAAGTTTGTATGATGCTTATACGTGTTTTGATCCTAGGCATGTGTTAACTTTGTAAGAGATAACACTCCTCTCACATGTATGAATGGCAAAATGCAAAATTACTTAAACTTGAGTTAATCCAAACAAGCATTAAGTGGTGTTTGGAAGCATTAAGTGTAAAATCACTTGATACCAGCAATAACACTAGTCTCTGGTCTGCATCCTGCCAGGAGCTTCACTCTAATTTTGAAGAGACTGGAAACATGAAGGAGCTAAACATCCAACTCAGCTGACCTTTATAAGCTCCAAAGGATGGTATCATGGGACAAAGAACACAAAACCCTGAAGGCAAGCCAGGGCTTAAAGAAAATTTCATCAATTATTGCTTCTGAAAATGACTTTATAGGCCGACGAACCAAAACAACAACTTGAATTGAAGGAAGGATTTGTGAGTACCCAGGGAAGAGTTCAGAGTTGGTACTGTGAGATAAACAGGAAAAGGAATTCTGATGCAGATGGCGACAATGCAAGACGAATGATAAAAGAAGCAAATCAGTTCATCAATTGCAGCTTTATTAGCTATTTAATTGAGTGATTTGAACAGACATCAGGTAAGTCTAATAGCTTGCCAGAGAAATAGATCCACTACAGTTCACAAGGTTTTAGTCCAAGCTGCATAGTTAAATATTGAATCACAGCAAGTGACACTGCTAGAATCAGAGTTTGTGAGTACCTAAGGAAGAGTTCAGAGTCGGTACTGTGAGATAAACAGGAAAAGGAATTCTGATGCAGATGGCGACAATGCAAGACAAATGATAAAAGAAGGCAAATCAGTTCATCAATTGCAGCTTTATTAGCTATTTAATTGAGTGATTTGATCAGACATCAGGGTAAGTCTAATAGCTTGCCAGAGAAATAGATCCAGTACAGTTCACAAGTTTTTAGTCCAAGCTGCATAGTTAAATATTGAATCACAGCAAGTGACACTGCTAGAATCAGAGCATATATCAATTAGAAGACGGGAAATAACAATAAGCAACATTCCACACTTCCAAAACAATTGATGAGAACATAAAAGACATGAAGATCAAGTTTCTTATGTTAGAAGAAAGGTCTACCCCCACCCACCCAAAAATTCAAATGGCTTTCTCCGATGCCGCTCAATGCTTACATCTTATTGCATTCAAAAGAATTTTCTGACTTCTTATCCTACAACTCCATCGTTCAGATTTACCATGGAGCACCCGCATTACGAAGCAATTCCATTCATTGTTCATTGATCTAGAATTTCGTCAGGTTCAAGTCTGGTCAGTGTCCTCCTCCAAGCTATATTCCACCATTTCCCCCCACCACCTTGAAGTCCAATGTTTCCTTTCTTTACCTATAATATCTTGAATGCCAAATCACCATTAAGCATCGGAAGGAAGAAATAAATTCCAAACTGCCAGATGAAACACAAAACTGACACTCCTAAAAAAACCCAGTCTATGTTGAACCAGTGAAATAAGTATCAGCTATCAGGTATGTGTTGTGATCTCAATTCAAGCTGCTATATTATGACAAAACATATCAGAGGTGTTCAAAATGGAAAGCCTTTTTGAACAAACTTCTTTCTCAACCCTGCTAATCTCTTAAAATCTTTAGCTTTCTTGTAGAACTCCATTAACTCAACGGCAATTTGCTTAGGCTGGCTTTCAATGAACAACTGTACAAACCTATGCTCCTTCATCCTCACAGCACGAATCATTGAACTTGGTGTAAATTCGAACTCATCATCCATGTCCTGTAACTTCCTCATTAGGAGAACTCGTGGCTTCATCAATGTATCCAGGTTTATCAACAGGAGACGAGGGATTTCAAGAACTGTTTTAGCATCAAGCTTCATTGTGGTCAGCATGAACGTCATATTCCTCTGAACCTTTTCGATTGATAGTGTCAAGACAAGAGGAGACCGCCCAATAAGATAAAATATCTCATCATCAGAGAACCCAAAGTTGGCAAAATTTGCTAACTTCTCACGAATTGTTTCCACACGAGAGACCCCGATTATTGCAACCACATATTTATACAACTTTGAATCCTGGGAAAGCCCTGTCTTGCGTATATATTCACGCTTCTCCTCATCAAATGAAGTCCTTATAATAATTGTGGGCCGGGTACAGATCAAGGCAAGAAAATCTTCTTTGTCTACACCCACTTCTTGATATTGTGCAAGAGCAGGTTTAATGACTTTGTTAAAATCGTAGAATAGGAGTGAAGGGTTAGTCACGACGGCTCTCTTAAGCAGTACCTTCGACTCAAACAAGGAATCAAGATATGGAAACCTCTCATCAAAATAACGATGAACCCGACTACTAAGAAGAAACCAAGGCCTACAATTGATGATCCTCACCAAGTCAGGTGCCTCTAGCCCCAAGCGACTAAGAACAGAGAGATTCGATTGGAGCAGGGTAACATCAGCTTTGCGCAATTGTGGGTTACGTTTAAAAATTCTATCCAAATCATCATAATTACAACCCCATTCCCTGAAAACTTCAACTGGGTCAGTTGAATGAGCTGTAGTGCCTTCCTCTACCTCTGTGACTGGGGCTAGGCATTTAGTCGAACAGGTGGCGGAAGTAAATGCTTGCGAGGGTTTAGCAGCAATTCCTCTAGAGGAAGGCAGAAAACGACGTGAGACTGTTAATAGAAGCCGAATCATGAGAGCGCGACTCCTTCAAATTCATATCATGCTAATCTCAGCATTGTCAACGAGAAGTCTCGAACAAGATATAAATGGTGACCTTGAGCTTTGTTTACAATCCAACCCGAAACGAGGTCTGAGAACGAAATGAGATGACTAGTGTGGAGCAAAAAATGGCGGCCGCAGATAGGCAACAACAGAGGGTTGAGACGGAAAGAATTTAAAGCTCTTAATTCTCAAATGCTAGGGCTGAAATTTTGCCCAGAAAAGGGGAAAATGACATGGCGAGATAAATATGAATTTATAAGGGTGTGTTTGGTTTGAGGGGAGGGGAGAGGATAAGGGTGTGTTTGATTTGATAGGAGGGGAAGGGGGAGAGGGGAGGTGGTAAATTATTAAAAAAATTTTGAGTTGAATTTAAAAAAATTGGAGAAGCGGGTTAAAAATTTTTAATTAATTTTTCTTACTCTTTTATCTTATATATTCTCTTTATTAAAATTTTATTACCCTACTTTTTCAATCTTTTAAAATTCAACACATAAAAATTTTCCCTCCAAATCCCCATTGACAATAAAGGGTGAATTTGAATTAATAAGAATCAGGTCTCAACAATTTTCTTGCCAATATGGTATAGATTCAAATTTTGGGTATTCAAACCTCTCAAGTCATTTGCATTCAAGGAGATAAGAAAATTTTATTAGTAAAAAAGCTTGGACTTCATCTCATTTGGCAAGAAAGACCAATATCCTCACCGATACATGCATGCTTTTCAACAAGTTACTCATATCAAATGCCATCTCTTTGTGAGATTATTATTTGTCTTCCTCATCCATTATTTTTGACAATAATTTTGTTTCAAAGATTCTACAGGAAGTAATATTTTAAAGGCCTATTTGAGTTATTATTTGAAAAACATGTTCAATAAGCTGGTACAAAACTCTTTTTAGATATTTATTTCGTTTATTATAAATCACGTGTGAAAAGTTTCTTTTATCGCTAATATAAACGGCCACTAAATTAAAAAAATATGATTCAACATTATTAAAGATAGTATCACTCAAAAAATTATCCTACATTCATGTGTGTGTTTATGTGTTGTCAAGGTTAAAAACTCGCAAGGTAGTGCATAAAGACTTGAAAATAAGTACTCCCTCCGGTCCTAATTATAAGACAAAGTTGATTTTTTTGGAGAAATTAAGGAAACCAATTAAATCACTTTAGAGTATTTATATTTTTAGTATCTTTGTATTATATATTAGTTTATTAATCAAATTACTTAGTTTGAAGAAAAAAATATAAATATAAATATTCTAAAGTGATTTAATTGGCTTCCTTAATTTCTCCAAAAAAAGTCAACTTTATCTTATAATTAGGACCGGATGGAGTAATATATTTCCTGTCGCATTATTGTTTTTTTTTCCTTATCTTTTAACGACATTTTTTTGTGCAAGGATTAAATCAAAAGCAAGCTCTTGGAGGAATAGTTCAAATGCTACTAGATAAAAGTTTTAATGTTGCCAAAGGGTGTCAAGTTATTTTTTCCTTCTCTATAATAAGCAATATTAAGTTTTACAAGTGATTATTAGTCCAAATATTTTTAGTTGGGTGTCCACAAGTTTTATCCATTTATTCTTTATGATTATTCAGCAAAGATCTCTGTGTTCAACTTTCAGTGTGGAATTGTTCTTTGTGATGACCTCACTGTCCTTGTATCAAACAAATCAAAATAAAAAGAAAAAAGGAAAGGAAAAAAGACAAAGGCATCTATACTTGTTGATGAAACATCGGTGAGTTTTTATTTGATCTTGCTTTCCCTCCCGTTTTCTTCATGATCATGCCTTAAATATACAAGTTTCCCTATCTGAGGTCATATGCATTGTGTTTCTTCTGCCTATTTTGTTATGCTTTTATGCTATTGCTTGAGTTGGTGCTTTTATTGAAAATTTGATGCATTTTAGAATTTTGTTCTACTTGGTTGCAGGTACAAAAAAATCCAGATATTAACACCAAATATTGGTGTTGTTTATAGGTATGTTTCACTTCTCTACTGGTTATACTGAAACCAGATAACTGTTGAAGGCTACTTTGAGACAAATTATTCACTAATAAGGTAAAAAAGCTCCATCATAGGAAATAGCTTTCTTTCTTAGTCTCAACAATCCTTGTTCATTGCAATTGAGCTTTGTGGAAAATTTGCTTTATTGTTCAGTGACATGGGTCCTGACTTTCGGGTTTTGGTTCGAAAGAGTAGTAAGCAGACTGAGCAGTATCACCGGCTATATAAAGTAAGGTTTTTTCTGTAAATTTTAGCTCAATATATGTTTATTCAACCTCTAGTTCAACTGTTCAATAGTTCACTCCTGTTTTCTGTTTATAATATTTGACCTGACCAGATGGATTAGCAATGAAATTTAGGAATTAGGATATGTTATTCTTTAGAAATTCTTATAGTTTATCATATTTTTCTTATATATTTATTGGTTTTGAACTTAAATTGTGCATAACCTTTATACATATAAAAGAAAATGTGATGTGATGGAAATACTTTGAAAAGTTGCAAATTTTGAGCTAAATATATAAAAGTTTAGATTAAATTGAAGAAATTAGAAAGCTCATAAATTCCTGCTCCTTACAAGAGAATGAGGGCAAGATATAGAAGCTTGCAAGGATCATTGGAAGTGGGGAAAAGGAAACAAAATTCAAAAAGGAAGATTGAAGAAGTAGTTTGAAGATACGCTTAGTCGCTTTTGCTTCGCTATAGCAATGCAAAAGCGAAAACACCTAAAAAATAGGCCATTTTGACCGCGTTTGCTTTTGCTATGCCATAGAGAAGCAAAAGCGAAAACACCTCAAAAATTGGCCCTTCTAACTGCGTTCACTATGGGTTCGCTATAGCGAAGAAAAAGCGAACTTGCGATACTAAAACTGTGCGTTTTAAAAAAGTGACGATTCAGCTGGCTTTTTAACCTAAGAGGGGAGCCGAAATGGAGTGATTATGCATAAGGAGGCTTCTTGGAGAGCTCTTAGGAGAATTTTGGTGCTTCTTAGAGGAAATTCTTGGAGAAATTCAAAAGTTTCTTCCATTTTTCTGATTTTTATCCTCTCTTCTTCCCATTTGCTGATATGGATATGACTTTTAAGTGTAGTCTTTGGTTTGTATTAATTATGAGTAGTAAAAACTCTCATTTAGGATTACTTCTATTCATTGTATGAATTGAAACTACTATATTTTCTTGCTTTTGCTAGTTGTTGAGAATATATGCTGATTTTTCTTTATGCTTAATTACTATCTTGTGCTTAATCACCACATGATTAGTTTAGTTCAATTGAATAATGTTTGAGAGAGCTATTTTGGTTGAAGAACTTGAGAAAAATCATGTTAGACTTGAAATTTATGGATTAAATGGATGGTTTGTTGTTAGAATAAAGATATATCTAACAACCTAGCATAATTTAATGAAGAATTGCTTTGAGAAAGATGGTTTTCATTAATTATAGACAAGAGATTGAATATTGTTAATGAAGATTAAAAACCAATCTTGACTTGAGAGAGCTTGATTGATGATCTTAGAATCTTTGACTAGGATATGGACTCACACAACTAGCATAAATAAATCAATTGTATAGTTTCATGAAATACAATGGGAAAGAAGTAATCTTAAGCCTTTAAGTCTTGAAGTAGAATCAATTTTACAATTACCCTTGTTTTATCTTATTGTTTTCAGAAAAATTCCTTAATTGACACACTTAATTTCAAATAATTTTATTTAACCTAGTTAAGAACATGGTTATAATAATTAATTCACTGTCGTCATAGTCCTTATAGATCAACACGTGTTTTCTCACTAAATTATTATTTGCGATCTGTACGCTTGCGGAAGCTAAACGGCTAAATAGATTACAATGAGTTCGATTGTTTCAATTTTCTCTGTGGCACATTTGCAGCTGTTAGCAATTGGTCTTAGGTTCAAATCCTTGTTCCATCATGTACCCTACAAAATGTTTTTATCACTCCTTTTGCATGACTCTTTTTTAAGTAAAAAGTATAAGCGTGCGCGTGTGTGTTTTGTCATTTATTCTATTTAGCATCTTTATTTGCATGATGTAGACCAGAAAAAAAAAAGGATATATAGAAAGTGCATAGTGATGAAAGCGTGTGTTAAAACAAAATAAAAGTGACACCTGATTGCTTGTGTTCATCTTGTTACTAAAAATCTCATGTTTTTCTTTCTATCCACTTTTGTTACATGACGTTATGGATGTATTGGGAAAGTATAGTTTTTATCTTATATGGTATTGGAACATTGCAGGAACCAATCCCTGTCACTCAGCTTGTAAGGGAAATCGCTGCTGTTATGCAGGAGTAGGAGTTCACTCAATCTGGTAGTTATGAATTTCTTTTAAGAGAAATGTTTCAAAAATTTTTTAAAATAAGGATGGGCTGTCTATATTTAATCTTGCATTGTGGCTAGGCTACTCATAGTATTAGATATATGTCGCATCTTCTCCCTTTCTTCTCAAAGGGCCTGCAGAAGTGGGGAAAATATGTAGTGGATGAATAAAGCAAAAGATTACAGTACTTTCTTTGAATTTATACACTGCACTTTCCTTTATACTATATGTTTTTTTTCCTTTATTCCCCTTTATTATCTTTTGAATTTTAATATTTCTGTTTTGTCCTTACAGTGGTGACAGGCCTTTTGGAGTGTCCCTTCTAGTTGCTGGATTTGACGATAAAGGTTCACAATTATTCCAGGTATACTAACAAGATTTATGTGATGGAACTTTGTTTGTTGTTGCTTTTCAATCCCCGTTATCAACTGCAATTTAGATTCCATTGCCTTGACTTGCTTCTGGATTAGGAATTGAACTCAGCAAGATCGTGTACTGCAATATATATATATATATATATATAGATTGTGCATGAAATAAGTTGAGAACAAATATTCATTAAGCAGTGACATGAATTAATGCTTCGTAGAAGATACCGTTGTAACCTGTTGGAAGTTTATAATTTCGTTACCTAAGTGTTGCTTTTATTTGGTTTCCACCATGAAACTGATTTTTTCACTCGGGGTGAAAACTATTCTTCGATTATTTATGCTGTCTAAATTTAAGTGGGTTTCCCCAGAAAACTAATTGAGCCTTTTCCTCTGTCCTGTAGTTGGTGTGCGTGATGAGTTTGCACTTGAGTCTTTTTTTCATGCGCTTGAAATTATTTAAATGAATTACTTTGGGTCACCATACGAGAAAGCAAAGGAATAAACTAAATTGTTGTTTGATTCAATTAAAATAGGTGGATCCATCGGGTTCATATTTTTCCTGGAAAGCTTCTGCTATGGGGAAGAATGTTTCTAATGCAAAGACATTTCTGGAGAAGAGGTTTGCTCTGATCATTGTTGACAATGCTGCATGCAGAATTCAGGGTGTTGTCCATTCAGTTTTGCAGTTTTTACTTCTGTACATTCTGAGCATAGTTGATCTTTTTCATGAGTTGTCATGCACAATGTGCAAAGAGTTCTATAACATATAACTGTGAACACTTCTAATAACATGTTCAATTTAAGATGACATTAGTGTTTCTCTGCACATTCAGATCTTTTCCCGTGTTTCAAGAGTTGATTGCTCATTTTGCAGATACACTGAGGATATGGAGCTTGACGATGCTGTCCACACAGCCATATTGACTCTGAAGGAAGGGTAGGAGCAAGACACTTTGTTTATGTTTAATTTTATTGTCCGTTAGGTCCAAAACACATTTCATGTCAATTTGTTGTTTCTTTTTTCTCTTCTCAAACTAAGTTTCCCTCACCACAGAATACATGTCAGTGTCTAGTATTTTGGAGCTTGGGGTTCTGGAGAAGGAATGTATCAAAGATTGGTTGATTATATTTAGATAAGGACTCTTCAAGGTCCTTACCGTCTTAGTTGTTCTAGTGAAATTGGCAGTGTGGATCTTTGCAATTACCAAAGACACATCTCTAAACTATGAGCTGCATTTATTGTTGCCAAGTCCCCAGCTTCTTGACAGTTTCCTCCCTCCCTCCCTCCCTCTCTCTCTCACACACACACAACCATGTTTGTAACTGTGTTTGTGTCTGAGAAATTTCTTTCTTAATGCTTTGTTTTTTTCTGTGTCTTCTCGGTTTGAGGGACAAATATCAGGCAAAAATATTGACATTGGCCTAATTGGTGCGGACAAAAAGTTCAGGTGCGACTTTCTATTTTGTGCTTTACATCTTGTAACTTTGTTTTTACGATTTATTTATTTATTTTCGGGTGAACAAAGGGACTAGCCCAGGAAATTAGAGTACAATTCTATGGGGAAAGGCTTTTACGCTATTTATTTCGGTGAACCTGAATCTGACTTGGAAAATTCTGAATGTTGTCAACCACAAGATAATTTCCATCACCCAAAAAGAAAAAAGAAAGGCAAAGATAAAAAAGAAGATAGATCGTGCCTTTATCTCTGCTTTAGAAATATGCTTCAATCAGTGTATATATATATATGGATATGGATCTACTCAGATCTGCTAACATAGTAAATTTATTGTGTTGCAGGGTCTTGACACCAGCTGAAATTGATGATTACCTGGGTGAAGTAGAATAATTTGCCATGAAGAGAAATATTGCATGTTTGAAGTTACTTTAGATGGAAATCAAAGCCTAGGTGGGATGCCTAAGTGGAGAGACTATTGAGACCAGTGGGGGTATTTGAGTTTGAGGAAGTAGTGACTTTTCAGTTGTAGCCTGCAATGTTTCTTGGACAAACCTTTGTTCCCAAGTTCTCAAAGTGTTCCCATAAACTTGATACAAAAACTTTGATGTGGTAATTAATGACTAATTGAAAATTGTTGTAACCTTATTGTTCTTAGAATGATCTTCTGGAACCAAAGGTTATTGGGGTTAGGGTTTTTATTTCTACATCTGGATTGGGGTGGTGGCATTCAAAGGAAGAAGAGCAAATCTATACATGGTAAGCATGGTTAGCAGTGATGTGGAGGATGGAAATTGAAAATAAAGTGATGAATCGATGATCTCATCACCAATTTCGTTCACAATGGAGCGACCAATGTTGCAGTGGAGGAACGAGGTTAGGATCATCAACTGCTTCTACCTTAATCCAATATGCTTCTTTGTCCCACTCTATTATTTAGTTTGGTTTGTTTGGAATCTAGGTTCTTCTACTCAGAGCTAATGGGTTGTTAAAGCCGTCGGCAACGCTTTTCTCTATGCAAGAGCTATTGTATGGTGATAGAGAATCTACTCTCTTGATAGTAGATGAATTCTTGAATAGGATAGGACGATTAGGATAATTCTTTCAACCCCCATCTTTTGTTTCCAGAATGGTGACCATGTCTCTTCAATCCTTTAGCGGCAGCAATTTTGGCTTTCTGACTTCAATCTAGGGTTAGAGTTTGAGATGGGTGTGTTATTAGTGTTTAGGGTTACTTTGATTGGGCCTAAACCTTTTACTTATCATGTTTTATTTTAGATCTTTGTGTTGTACTTTAATATATTTCAGTAATATAGTCTATTTCCGGGGGGAAAAAAATGAAGCTTTTGCTGCACAAATCATAACCAACCCAAGGAAGAGACAGCCTAAGGATGCCTTATTTTTAATTAGTTTGAAAAAAAAAAACCAACTTCATATGCAGTAATACTAAATACAAAATCCTCTACCGCAAACAAAGGATCTCAAATATTGATTCAAATATTTCATTTCTACTAATAAGTAATAACAACATCTATACTTCACAAGTAACTAGCTAGCAGCTGGAAAGGGTAGCTAAAGTAAACAAAGAAGTGTAATTCTAAAGACAGCTCTGCCTCTCAAGTCTCTCCATTGGATTCGCTTGAAGAGCTACACATATTGGAACTAATAAGGTAAGACTTTTGAGATTGAACCCCAGTGACAGATCCTCTTCTCTGCTACCCTTTGATTTTCCAGTTGTGGGCTGTCCGAGGACCACTTGCAATGCCTTCATAATAACGGGATTCAAGCTTTCCTCTATTCCAAGCTTTGGCAAAATCCATGAACATCTCACGTGCCGACTCAGATGAAAGATCAGAGAAGAACACATTCTTCTCTTCTTTCAACCACGCGGCAAATTCATTGTTTTTAGAAAAATAGTCATCCTTGGACAACTCTTGGATCTCCTGCATTTGAAATTACAGAGGTAATCCATACAACCAATGAATTAATTGATTCTTCAACCCATCAACAACCAAAGCCTTTAACTTGAAGGTCTAAATGTAGACAATAATGCATGTGAATCATAAAGAGGTTCTTCTTAAAAGTATTTCACAATAAGACAGAAAGATGGCGTAATCTAAAATTTTAAAATGAGATACTTGAATCCCAAAGAAAGTAGCAACCATTGAAAAGTTATGAAATATAAGAAACAAACAATCTTGGTTTAGCAATATTTCTGTATATAATTTTTATCAAATTATGAATTCAACACTTCAACTTTGGTAGCATGGCAAATAACCCATATGGTTTTCAGGTAGGCATGGCAGGCAATTAACCTGTTCAGACTTTCAACATTTGGCAAATAGCCCCGTTAAATCTAAGTGTGCTCGCTGCATCATATTCCACTAAATTTCCAACTCAACTAATCTCTTATCCTTGATTTCTTTAATTTCTTAGTGATGAAAAAGCCTACACACAAGAATTAAAGTAGATCAATTACCAAATCTGAAACAAAAAGGGGTTACTAACCAAAGACTGCAGTTTTAAAGTTGGGTTATTACTTATTAGCACCTGGCCATCATATTTCTGACTTTTTTTCTCCATCCAGTAAAGGGGGAAAAAGGTTCTGGCTCAGATAAACAGCAATAAACAACCTGGCACAACCAGGGTTTTATCAATCAGGCATTGTCAATAAAAGTAATATCAATATAACTCACCATGTGGTTATCACCTTCACTGTGCTTGCTTTTGCTCTTATCTTTTGACTTCTTGCCTGAAGGAAAGGTAGCGTGCGAATATATTATTGCTAAGGGAAAAATGTCAATTAGGGAAGAGTAGACTAACAATAGTTACTTTCTCAATAATAGCAGAGGCTTAAAAATGCTAATACTCTTCAAACATAATACAAAGAAATGAATGAACAGAAAGAACTTGAAAAAAAGGAAAACACACACACATAGAACCTGAATGTTTACTTTTCACCCATGCCATACTTTCAATCGTCAAACCAGTTGGGGACTTTGAAGGAAAATTGGCCCTCATGGTATTATCCAGTTGGGGACCCTTTGTATAATGAAAAATGACAAAGGAAGGAAATAAGTAATCCCCCAGGCCAAAAAAAGGTTGATTCTTGGATGTTTATTCATTTTTGTATGAACCTCCGGTATATATAATATATACACAACGAAAATGATGGAGGAATGTAGAATAGTGATTTGCAGCAATTAAACCATTTCCGTAAGTCAAATGGTGCCTTGTTGGTTCTTTAAGAGTATCCTTTACATAGACAATCAAATGAAATTATGGAAGATGTAGAGCCCATTTCAGTAAAATTTCCTTCACTAGAGGATGACTCGACAATCAGCATTAGGCTCAGCTTCCAACTTCCAAGCCACAGCTCCAGCATGAAACACATGCTGGAGAAGCTATTGTCTAATCCAATGTCAAAGACCCAGCAGGATGCCTGAACAAGAGCACCTTCATCCACTTGTGGAAGATTCTACAGTATAGAACTAGAAATGGTTTTCATAATTATTTTAAATAGCTTCTAAGATTCGCATACCTCGAAGCAATTTGACATTAATTTAAAAGTCACAGACTGTATTAGCAAGATTTCTGAGACACTTTACGAGACCAGAAGTCAGAGACATCGGAAATCAGGATGTCATCATTGGCAACTAGTCTACATGTTGTCTAGCTTCCTAAGGGCACTGATTCAAGCTTGTACATCTCCAAGACTTTCATGCCAGATTGACAATTGATGAAGCTTTCCCCTCCCGTCACTTGATTTAGATTAAAGTATATGGTACACAGATTGATCACACAGGCCTGCTCTTTATTCATCATAAAACCATTAACCTCTGCCCATCCTTAGATACTGCAAGGGATGCTAGTCACCTCAATTCCTTCTAATTGAATTCCTAGATGTTATTTCCTACCAGACTACTAACTAAATCCCAACTAATCCCATGTAACAATACTAGTGATATCAAAAACACCTAAGAAAAATAGTCAATGACTTTACTTGTGACAATGCTAGGGCAACTTCGTAAGTGAGATACAAGAAGATGAAATTAAATAAAGTTGAATGCTGGAACAATTCGTACATTTAACTGTTCTTGAGAGACAGTATAAAGCCTCCACTGAGAAATGATAAACTTTTCATGCTTACCTTTGTCAGATCTATCTTTGGAGTGCCTGTGAGACTTCTTCTCCTTGCGTTTCTCTTTCTTTTCTCCCTTCCGGTTCCTTTCCTCATCCTCTGTAGTTCGCTGCCTCTTGCTTTTCTTCTCATCTGGGTGTTACCACTATAATTTAGTAAAAAGTAAATGGAAGCACGAAAAACTTCCAAATGGATGTCATCAAGCCGCCTGAAAAAGGTCCGATTATAGACCCCTTGAGATGGGTATTTTGCGTGGTAAGGTTTCTTCAGCTTTCTCAAGCCAAACACGCTGCATAACAAAGATAGGGAAGAAAAAAGAGGGAAAATCAAGTACCTTCGGAGTCTGAAGAATAACTCCTTCGCTTCTTCTTCTCCCTGGACTTCCTATCGCTTCCCATCGGGGCTTTGTTCAGAGCTTGGACAGAATTTGCTACGCTTCAGGGTTGAGGATTTTCAACAAAATAATTAATCGAAGTCGAAGCAAGTTTTCATCCGCTACAACGGCAATGAACGCAGCGCAGAGTGAAAACGTGCGACACCATAGTGTGGAGTGTCTTTAACTATTATTTTTGGGCCGAAGTTTTTAACGATAGGATGGTTCGGGATATTTTATTTTTGGTAATAAATATTTATAAAATGTGATTTATGGTATATGAGGTAGGTATATAAGAGGATTTTTATCTCACCTTATATATATATAAGTAGTTATTTTTTAAAAATAAGATAATCTAAACATGCTATAAAACATTCGTTTCTTGTTTTTTTAGTCCTAACCCAAACTTTTTAACAGTTTAGTTAGAAGTAATGAAGTATAGATGTGTCTTTTTTCATCATATAATTAATATTTAATAAGCTAACTTTACCTTTAATGCGAATGCAAAAAAAAAAAAAAAAAAAAAGAGTTGATTCAAGCAAACATAAGGCTAGAAATATCTTATGTGAAAAAGAACAGAGGAGATCTTTTTCCCTCCTTTTTCTCTTTTTTCATTTCAGTATCTTATCTATATTCTTAGTTTAAAAAATGATATTTTATAAAATATTTATTATAATATTTAATTTTTTTTATTTGTATTATAAGTATGAATTGTGTTTATCAGATTTTAATCATTTCAATTTATTTATTTATTTAAGACTCTAATTGTGATTTTATAAAATATTAAATGTGAAAAAGAGGAAAATAAGAGAACCTAATCCTAGGGGTGGAAACAGGACATGCTAGACTTTTCCTTTAACAAGTCTGACCTGTTAAGGCACATGATGGCCTGAGCCTGACCTGTGGTTTGTCAGAGGCCATTTTTTAGGCCTAGGCCTGGCTTAAAGCTTATTAAAAAAGTTTGAATATTTAAAATTTTTTAAACAAACTGACAGGTATATCTGATTTAAATTTAAAATGTGTCTATCAATACAAATGATTTGGCGTCAAAGAAATAAATGTGTTGTTGACATATAATTTCAAATACAATAAAACTGAGACAGTACATTATTTCAGCCAAAATTTTGAATTCTTCTGGCAAACTAAACTATTTATATAATCAATCAATGTAGTCAGCATTTCCCATCAGGTTTTTGTACAACAAATAGGAAGCCTCTGGCGACAAAGCCAGGACATTTGAATGGAAGTAGTATGTGCCATAATCTATGCCTAAATTTTAACCTTCAGAAGAACAAAAATTGTCATTGCTATCAAACATAAATGAATAAAAGCCCGGAATGGAAATCTGAACTGATAAAAAAACAAGTTAATTTGATATTTCTCAATATAACCCACACATTAATCAGAGAGAAACAAATCCATCTAAATATTTCATGTCAATACAATTGGCTCAGGCAGAAATGAAAAATGGAGAAACGCTTGATGAAAGGGAAAATCGAAAGAGACGACGGAGAGATAAGCTGAGAATGAAATCGCAAAAGCAAAATGTGGAATGAAACCAGATACTTACCTAATAACTAATAGCTGACAGAGAGACGACAGAAAGAGGAGGGCCGTGGGAAGGATCGGCGGTCAGGTTTCTGAAGAAGTCGACGGAGTCAAAGTGTGACGTGAGTGTGAGCCTGAGATCTGAGAAGTCGACGCGAGTGAGAGCCTGAGATTTCTGAGATTTGAGAAGCCAAAATGGAAATTAGAGAGCTTGAGATTTCTGAGATTAGAGTGAGAGCCTGAGAATCTGAGATTTTGAGAAGTCTCGTGAGTGAGAGCCTGAGATTGTTGATATTAGAGTGAGAGATTACGGAGAGAGAAAGCCTACTGGAAGTACTGACGGTTGACGGCAGACTGAGAGACGATAGAGAGAGGAGACGACGGTCAGCTATGAGATAATGGGAGTCTCAAAAGATTCTGGTCACGGAGGCAACTTCAGAACTTCAATTCTGATTATCTGAACAAATGAGTTAGGGTTAGGGAATTAGGGGAGAGGTGTGTAGCAAAAGTGTAATTATGTATGTAATTTCATATTTTTTTTAAAAAAAAGATCTTAACAGGCTCAAGCCGGCCTCACAGGCCTACCAGTAAGTCTTGACCTGACCTGTTAAGATAAACAGGCTTTTCAAGTGGCCTTAGCCTGACCTTTTAGCCTAACCAGGTCGTAGGCCCCTGTCAGGTGGCCTGACCTGTTTTCATCCCTACATAAACCCAAAAACGGAAGGGTTTAAATAAATCTTCAACATATATTCATGCAAGAAAAATCTTCCACTTGTAACACTATCAAGTAGTTAGGGGTGTTTAAATCTTAAGATGGGATCGGGGTACCCTAATCCCGATTTTCATCTCAATTTTTTGTTAGTATTGGGACAGGACTGAGAGATCCCAGTTTTTTTTTTAAAAATATATATAAACCTAAAAAATATTATATGAATTAAATTATCCATATTTTATAGTTTAAAGTGATCATTTATAATAACTAATAAGGTTATAATAATTACATACATTGATCTATAATTGAAGAATAGCATATCATTGTCGTCTTTATTATTATCTTTATACAATATATAATTAGAATTAGTATGATGATATATGTGAGATAACTCCAACTACAGATGTGATATACATCTTATCAAATGATAACTAAAAATTAAAATGTTAATGCCAAACTTTAAAACGTCAACGGGGCCACATTCAACTGATTCAAAATTCTAGGGAGTTTTTTAGATTCTATCATAATATTAAATATTGAGTAATTTAAAATTTTATTTCATTTTCACACTAGCTCATAATTTAACCATCTCTCTATAATATTATTGCCGTGATTATTTAGAAGCACCTTACAATAAAGAGTACAATATATAAATTAGACTGATACTCAATACATAGCCCATTTTAAATATCAAATTTAGCTGCTCGTAGTAGGAGCATTTTTGGAGGCATCAACTGATAACCATTAAGAACATTATTAATTATTGGACCACTAACATCCATCATCTGATAACAATGTATATACATTCAATTTTCAAAGATACCATATTCCATTTTGGAGGTAATTGACATCAATATACACACACATAAAGATATATCTAATCGATCGGCCAGTGAGAATATTTAATATATTAGTTTCAAGATATGTTTTGTAGGTTTGAACACCATAAGGACTTGAGGAGGATTAAAGAGATTGATAGGATGGTGGATGATTTAGTGAAGGGAATCATCAAGAAGAAGGAGAAAGCCATGAAGGAATTGAAGGGGAAGCCATAAAGAAGGACCTATTAGGGATACTTTTAGACTCCACTGACATCATCAATTATTATCAGATGATGTCAGTGGACTCTAAAAGCATCCGTAATAGGTCCTTCTTTATAGCTTCACCTTCTTTCATGGCTTTCAATCTCCTTCTTCTTGATGACTCTCATCTCGAAGTCTTTAATAATTCTATCAATCTCCTTATTCCTTTTGAGGTCCTTACCGTGTACAAACCTGTAAAACAGATCTTGGAGCTGATATATTAAATATTCTCACTCACCAGTTAGGTATATCTGTGTGTGTGTGTGTGTGTGTGTGTGTGTGTGTGTGTGTGTGTGTGTGTGTGTGTGTGTGTGTGTGTGTGTGTGTGTTGATGCCAATTACCTCCAAAATGAAATGTGGTATCTTAGAAAATGTTTCATGGCAAGTTCATATTGCTCTCTCTCTGTGTGTGTGTGTGTTGATGCCAATTACCTCCAAAATGAAATGTGGTATCTTAGAAAATGTTTCATGGCAAGTTCATATTGCTCTGTGTGTGTGTGTGTGTGTGTGTGTGTGTGTGTGTGTGTGTGTGTGTGTGTGTGTGTGTGTGTGTGTGTGTGTGTGTGTGTGTGTGTGTGTGTGTGTGTGTGTGTGTGTGTGTGTGTGTGTGTGTGTGTGTGTGTGTGTGTGTGTGTGTGTGTGTGTGTGTGTGTGTGTGTGTGTGTGTGTGTGTGTGTGTGTGTGTGTGTGTGTGTGTGTGTGTGTGTGTGTGTGTGTGTGTGTGTGTGTGTGTGTGTGTGTGTGTGTGTGTGTGTGTGTGTGTGTGTGTGTGTGTGTGTGTGTGTGTGTGCGTGCCAATTACCTCCAAAATGAAATGTGGTATCTTAGAAAATGTTTCATGGCAAGTTCATATTGCTCTCTTAGGAGATGGAACATTTGTTTGCCTTCTTGAATACAAAGCTACTTCCAAATGCTGCTCGAGATATAACATCCTGTGTCATGTTCATAAGCGAAAGGCCAAACATCCATTTCACACCTCAAAATCATCAAAATTGTTGTTGTGAACATTAGTTAAAGATATTAAATAATAAATATTGATATTGAAGCATATCCAAAAACAAGGAATCATGTGCATGTGCTCTCCTGAATCAAGTTCTTGACCTACGTTTATATTTGGCATGCATACAGATTTAATAATATTTCAAACTTCAATATTATATTAGGTGAATGAATATTTAATTTGATTGTGCAGATCAAGATATCCTCTTTCCCAAAAGTTGAACAATTTCATTTCAAATTTGAAGAGTTCAACATTATCATGTTTACATTAATTTAGGTAGTGTGTGTGTAGTCACTAGTCATGTGAATGGTTCTCTTCTTAATCAATAAAAGAACCAAACATGATATTAAACAAACTGATGAATAATATAACATAAAAGGAAGCTGACTTACAGCTGGCCACTCTTAATCTATCAGCTGCTACCTAACAGATACAAGTCCCTTATCATCATGCAAATCTCTAAAGTGATTGAGTGTAGTTAAGAAAATTGCTTCAATAATACAACTTTTTTTAAAAAAATTAATAAAAAGAGTGAGTGAAGGTGTATTGCAGCTTTTTAATCATAATGCCATTAGCATTATAATTAGAAGTACGAAGTTACCTTAAAATTATTGTGGTATGGACCGACACAAAGGTTAATCATAACAAGTCCAGAGCTGATTAAGGATGTTTTCAACAAGCCATATGACTACACAAAAGGTCATTTGAGTACTCTGACCAAGTATATATGTAGCCCTTGACCTTTGGTGTAGTCATAAGGCTTGTTGAAAACACCACAAGAAAGAATTTTCACTCGATCAAAAATTAGAGACAGAGAAACAAAAGCAGAAGACAGGAAAAGGACCATACTTATTGTAATGCCCCAAATTTTGATTAAGGCTAATGATAATTATTGAGAATGATTTGTGAATTAAAGATAATATGAGACATGAATTAGTTATTGGAAATGACCAACGCTCTGTATTTTAGTATAATTATGTAACAAAGTAATTTAAGGGCTAAAATTAGAGGGAAGGGCGCATGGTGGAGAGGAAAGAAATTAAAATTGGAGTTTTGTAGCAATTTAAGTTAATGTGCCAAAATCAGTGGGAAAAATTGGAAAGAATGGAAATTTTTGGTTAATTAGTCAGTTATTAATTAAGAGGACTTAAAAATATTTAAATAGGACTTAGGATCACCTCATTTCGATTTTTGTAGAATTAGTTATGATTTTTGGAAGCTAAAACACAAAAGTCTAATTTTTCCAATTTTTGCTTAAACTTTCGGCCAGCACTGTTCTGAGGGGTAGGAGATGGATTTTCATGAAATAGATGGTTCTATTGGTTTCAGTGGGCAAAAATAGGTGAGGTTACAGTTGGTCACTTTTTCGGAAAAGATGAAAAAAGTGTAATTACGAAAACGCCCCTAAAAGGCCTAAACCGGGGCTGTCAAGGGCAATTTCATAATTTGACATTGAATTTGGTAATTTTGAGCCCAGAAATGGATTCCTTGGGGGCAAAATAAGTTAGGATAGCTCTAGTCAAAATTTTGGGAAAACATGCCATTGGGCCGGGTACGGCGGGGCCGGGCCGGGGTCTCGGGACATTTTGGTAAATTTTTATCATATACTAATATAACCACAAGAAACACTATAGAAGAGTTTAAAATTATACTTGGATATGTTATAATCTATTTATTATATATTTACTATTTTAGGACCAAGTTGGAAGCCGGAAGCAGCACGTTTTACGAGGCACACTAAAAAGGGTGGTCTTTGAGATAGTACCTCCCAACCCTTTAGGCAGTTGTTTGGGCTTCTAGTAGCCACCTAAGGGGCTTTAATGGTAACCAAATCTAAGTGTTTTGAAGTCATTTGAGTATTAGGGTAAGTGATAATTTGTTGTCCTTAATTATGACTTTAAGACTTGATATTTGACCAGAGCGTAGAAGGCTTGTGCCTGATCAAGAACGGAAAGACCAAGGTAGTGACACTTTATCCTATATCATGTGTAATGCATTGCTTGTTTGGTATTTATAATTGAATGTATGAAGGGACGTGGCGTGAGCCCGGCCTTGAATATTGTTATTGCTGCATTGTGATATATGCTTATATCTTTGTTTAATTATGCATCATATACGTAAATTATTGCTATTGGGATTCTTTTGAATCTCACTCTTTCCGATTAACAATTTTAGCCAGGGCAAGTGGATCAGAGGTAAGCAAGTGGATAAGGGCGACTAGGATTGCCGGTGGTAGTCTTAGTTCTTTTGATTTTGGTTATCATTTTGGACAACTGTATATATTGGTTTGACCATAGATTTGTAGTTATTGTGCAATCCCCAGTATGGGAAACTGAGATGGGTAATGATGCCCCGTAAAACTCTTGGATTAATGATCTTATCCTGGGTGAACGTCGGGAATTTTGCTAGCACTCTGATATTGTATATATGACAAACCGAACAGGCCAATTGTTTTTATTTAAAAATGAATGGAGATCTCATAGTACAGGTTTTGTAAAATTTTTTTAATTATCCTTGATCTTTTATTCAACTATAAACCGTGTTTAAACATTAATTACAGCCTTGATGACGACGGGGGTTACACTCTGGAGCAAGTAGAGGACAAAGGAGATATATAGATCAAGAGAGAGAGAGAGAGAGAGATGATGGGCATGGATCTAGTTTCTTTGTGGAGCAAGTGAAGGCCTTGCTCGCTCAGAAACCTCTCCAGCCTCTTAGGGTTCACCCGCATCCACTTCATCATCTTCCATATCCACTCTCTTTCTGATCCATGTCTTTTCTCTTGTGTTTGTGTTTGAGACTGATACATATGCAGGCTAGTAAGTACATGATATATATAAACCAATGTTATCAAACCGGATTGGATTGGCCGATTTGAGTAGGAAACTGAAAAACCTGCGGTCTAAATTGTCCGATTTGGAAGATTGGACTAGTTTGATAGGTTTTACCTTTTAAAATTTTAAAAAATAATTTAATTAATTTTTTTAAATTTTATTTAAAATTTCATATAAATAACCCTGAAGTCTTCACTTCTTCACATGGTCTAACCCTGGGTTAGCTCTGATTTAGCTACAATCTGACCCACTGACTCAATCAATTCAATGGTCAATCCAGGTTTAATAACCTTAGTATAAACTAATTTGACTCTCATGCGCTAGAGGAGAGAGAGAATCACATAAAAAGGATAAATGAATAATGAATGCTCATTGGAGTCTCTCACTCAAAGAGACAGATGAGCTTCCATTATAGTCTCTGTTCTCTGCTTGCATTGCATATACGGTGAGGGTAGGGATTCGTAAAATATGTAATGACTTTATCTTGTCATCAATATAATGATATTAAAAGAAATTATCAATCATTTCCCCCCAAAAAAAATTATAATTATAGGTTCACGTCATCTAATTCAGGGATCACTCCTAATATAATATAGCTGATCTTATGAATAGAAACATGGAAGCAAGTGGGGTCTTATGATCAGAAATAAACCAGCAACTATAAGGTATTATCAATTGAAATTTTAATTTGGCTAGTTTTTCCACTATTGAAAAGCTATAGTTGTAGGACCATATCAACTTTTGGGAGAAAAATGTCAGTATATATATATATATTATACATAGACACACTTACGTTTTGTCACCAAATCGCCATATTTCTATTTTAATTTGTGCTCATTTTAATTCATTTCCCACAATCTTTAATTTATGTGATCAGCATTAATCATTTTAACTTTTATATTAATTTCCATAGTTATTGACGATATTGAAAGAAGAAAACCATAAGCTGCTAATGTTTCGAACTTGTCTCCAATAGCCTCCGTATGGGTAAAAGAAGATGTTGGAGGCATTGTAAGTAAGGATTTGGCTGGAGAGAAGTTTGAGTCTATTGGCGAATCATGACCCTCTTCGGCCATTTCTGAAGAAGACAAGATGATGTGTGCAAGGAAGCTGCCCAAGTTGAAGGTACATCAGCGGTCCGTACTTGTTTGAAAGGTCTCTCCAAGTCAAAGGTAACTTGGGTGACCTGATGGTAATAAGATTTTACTGCCATATCTTAATTTGATATCTTAATAATCGGAGACTATTGGAGACGAGTTCAAAAGATTTTCACTTTGGAGCTGTTGTCAGTGAAGAAGGTCCAAACTTACAAAAATATAAGTGTGTTAATGGGTCCATGACTTTTACGATTTTCAGCCATTATTTATGAGTATTATTTTATCCATTTTATTCAAGAATAAAGAGTGAAACTGAGAATATTTTCCTTGCTTACGCCTCTGTTTATTATTCACTGACTGCTATTTATTTTCTCCTTTTACCAGCAATAATTACAACTATTAACTATTAATAGAGGAACTTAATCACTTTATTTATTGGTTTAGGATATGTTTGTCAGTGGAGCTGAAACCGTGGCAACAACAATATTGTGGGCAGTGGCTGAGATGATAAGAAACCCAGAAATATAGTTGACTCTCAAGTCACACCAAATATACCAAATTATTGTTTGAGTTTATAAGAGAATTATATTAAGACATGTTGGAAGCAACAATGTTAATAACGTCAATAATATGGCAGCCACGGTAATGGTGAGCTGGCCATGAAAGATAGTGAAATAATGGATGTGGCTGAACCCTAAGAGGTCAGATCGCACTCTCTAATTTTTCGCTAATCCCTTTGCTGCTTCCACAATCTTCGGTTGAAATGTGTCGAATAAACATGATTTATTGTATAAGATTGGACTAAATCACATTTGTTTTCCTTTTGGATAAAGGTGAAGAAGAATCATACCTTTAGACCGAGACTGAGCAGCGATGTTCTAGCTCAAGTCTGTGAGCTTAATGAGAGAGATGAAGATTGGTGATGTGCCCCAAGGCGTACAGAGAGCATACGAAAATTATAGAAAGATTGATAAATATAAAAATCACATGTTATATTTAGAATTAAGATGAGTTTCCTAAATATATTTTATATTAAGGATCAGAAGAGTTTTATTATATAAGCTAAAATGTATTTTTAGTCTTTTATGTTTTACATAAAATATACTTTTAGTCCCTTAAATTTATAAAATATACTTTTGATTTTATATTTGTAACATAATTAATGTTACTAATGAAAAATGTTGACGTAACAAGCTCAAGTGATAATTGTGTAAGTGATAAAGTATATTTAAGTGTTCTTTTTTTATGACATAGTTTTAATTTTTTTAATATAATATATTTAAGTTATTTAACTACAATAAATAAACTGACAAATCACTACAAATGAAATTGAAGTTTTGCTATTTAGAGTATTAAACGAAATTTTTTTAATACAATTGAGGTTTTAATATTAATTGCTCCATTATGTTTTTAGATATTTCTCAATCTGCACAAAGTTTAAATTTAAAATTAATAATATTTAATTATACAGTATGATCTTGAGTTTATACAATTATCACTTGATTTAGTTGCATCAGTGTTTTTTATTAATAACATTAACGATGTTAGAATTATAGAATAAAAAATAAACTTTATAAAGTTAAGAGATTAAAAATATATTTAATGTAAATTTAAAAGACTAAAAATATAGTTTAGATTATTATATATTGATAATATTGACATATGGTTAAGTCACCACTCACGAGCATCTAGCTTGGACACTTTAGGATTTGCATTCTTTGCAGGAAGCCGTGGAAAGTTAGTTAGGAATCATCATCATCACCTTTTGATAACGATGCTCAAACAACGGAGGGAATTTTAGCACACGTTTATGTTATAGTTGATCACACTTTAAAGAATTTCTCTATTTTTGGATTAATTTTGTAAATCATATTTCAGTATGACTATAAATAAAATTGCCCCTTTTATTTTTAAAAGAAATCTGGTAATACACAGTCCTGAAGTCTATTGTCAATTGGAGTAATGTGAGAAAATATCTTGGCAAAAAAAAAAAAGTGAGAAAATATCATCCAAACAATTACGAAACACACTTCAATTAAAATCTAACATGGGTATTTCATAAATTTTTTAAGGCAAATCACATCAAGAGTCCCAATGAAAAAAATGATTATTAGAAAAATCCTATAATTTATCAATGATAAGTGGAAAAGCAATTATTAATAAGTGAATGAGTCTTTATTGATAAGTTATGGGATTTTTTAATATTATTTTTTAAAATTGAGATTTTAGTGTGATTTTTTCAAATTTTTATGTAATTTATATAAAAGATGGAGACTTGACTTATATAGTAAAATTAATTAATTATCACAAAATATAAGCGGACCATTCTTGAAGTTTCAAGGACTGCAGAATAAAAATTCTGACATGGCGAAGTGTAATCGAGTAGGGCGCCAAATGGATTGTGTGTGTTGGTTGTTCATAGACGCGCCGTCCCTACCAGAGCTGCCACGCACCCTCCTTCTTTATCTTCTCATCCCTCCGTTTTCTTCTCTCTCTCGTCTTCATGTCGTCTTCTTGTTGTATGACATTCATGCGATACCACAAGCACACTCCTCCCATGGCCTCCTCCACCGTCTTGTCTTCTAACCCTAGGGTTTTCTCTTCCACCGTCTCCGATCATCATCTTCATCATCATTGCTGTCCTCTCCCTCAATCTCCCACTGAACCCAAATCCTACACTGGCCTCTGCAAACCTTTCCATTCTCGGGTTCCCACTTCGATTCGCCTTCGAGGCTTCCTCGTTAAGGCTACGGTAATTTTTTTCTCCCAACCCCACTTACTGATTGCTGCTTGGTTCTGTGTAATGACCCTCCAGTTGCAATTTTTAGTGAAATAAATTTGATTTTTGCGTAGCTGTAGCAGTAAAAGTTTCTGGGCGCATCGTTGATTTTTCCTTGACGTAGTTTTGACATCTGAGATGCTATTGATTTTCATCTTTGTTGTCTCTTATACAACTTTTCGTATGTTGGCCCTGGGATGAATATGTATTTTTTTCATCGTAGTGGATCTGAATTTGATCATTTGGTTGTGTTGAAGAATGCTTATTTACTCCCATTAAAGTTGCAATACTGGGAGTAAGAATTGTTGCGAGTGGCTGCATTGTTTATGATATATACATTATGTTTAAACGAGAGTCCAGAAAGGCATAAGAGATTCAACCTCATTCCTTTCAATCTGCATTTTGGGAAAGTTGCTTGTGCTATCTTGAAATTACTTGAATGTAGAATACTTTGTCTGCAATTGCTATTTTTCTATCTAACCATTATGCTTTTTTAATTTAGAATGCTCAATCCTTAGCCTTTGAATGGGGGATGGCATTTCCATTGATGTCTTCACAATATCTATAGTAGAATGTAGAATTCTCAAATTCAATTGCAGAAAGGATTGTCACTGTAGGAAAAAAGAGGTGAAAGCATAAGGGAGTACAGCATGTGTGTTGGATGTCCAAATTTAAATTTTTGGAGTATCTTGTTTGATATGAATATGATTAATACTGCTAGGCTGCCTCAAATTATTAATCAAGTTTAATGATAAAACTAAAAAGGTAAAGAATTTTCTGTGGTAAAATTTACACTTACTCTTGAATAACCCCTGATTTGCATAGGAGGTCCTTTACCTTTCTTGTAAAGAGAAGTTGCTTTTGAATTTAGCACGTAACTTTTAGGTGGATGCTTTTCCCCCCATGGCTTCCCAATTTTGCCTGCGTTTAAGGTTTCGTTCGCCACATTGGTCTCTTGTAATGCATTTTAGTTTCATTATTAGGATATCTGATTCATTTCTTGCTTCTGCATTAATGCATAAGCTGCCATCAACTTAAAGTTGGCCATACTTGGTTGTATTTCAGGTTATAAAGTGGCGATGTCCAAAGCAAATTCTCCCTCCTAACTGTGGCACTGATTTCCAGAAAAAAGTCCTGTATCTAGAGTCTATTGGTATTGACTCTTTCTCACTTATCGAAAATCATCCAACTGTTATCTCTGCCTCCTCTCTTCCTAATATAAAATCCACTGTGGAATTCTTTACATCCATGGATTTCTCTGCAATTGAGTTCCGGCGCATTGTTGGCATGTGCCCAGAGATTCTCACATCCAGAGTATCCGATATTTTACCTGTCATCACCTTCCTGATCCGCGAAGCTCGCGTGAATGGGTCAGATATCAAGCGTGTCGTAAACCGTCGTCCCAGGTTGCTTGTTTGCAGCGTTACTGAGCAACTTCGTCCCACCCTTTACTTTATCCAAAGCATTGGCATCGAAGAAGTAAACAGGCACACGTACTTGCTATCATGCAGTGTTGAAGAAAAGCTTATTCCCAGGATTGATTATTTTGAGAATATTGGCTTTTCTCGCCGTGACGCGACTACTATGTTCCGAAGATTTCCTCCGCTTTTTAACTATAGTATAAAGAACAATTTGGAGCCTAAATACAAGTATTTTGTGGTGGAAATGGGGAGAGATCTGAAGGAGCTGAAAGAATTCCCCCAATATTTCTCATTTAGCTTAGAGAGTAGGATCAAACCTAGGCATAAACTGTGTGTAGAAATGGGGGTTTGTTTTCCACTCCCTGTATTATTAAAGACAAACGAATCGCAATTTGGCAATAGATTAGATGTATGTGTAAATTCTTCAACACCCTTGAAAACATCTCCTCTATGGTGTTCAAATTGTGAAGTTGATTAAATATAGGGAAAAAGATCTCATTACATAGTACATTTTTTACATTATTATCCAATTCATTTGACAGCATCTTTATGTCCTCCTTTTGAAACAGCATCTGCTGTATCAACTGTGATCAAAGTGACTCAAAGGAGAAATATTTTCTGAAATCTTCAATTATGTAGTTATGATACAAAGAAACCTTGCTTATGAAAACTAATCGTTTATCCTCAATGTATCAAGATAGAAGGGGAAAAAAAAGGGCAAACAGTGGAAACAATTATCCACATTGTTATGGAGATAGAAGGAAATTCTGCAACAAGGGAAAAGGGGAAAGAAGCTAATCTGTTTGCCAGCATCATCAAGCCTTCTGCTCACTCAAAAGATGACTGCCTTTCTGTCAAATGAACCTAACAGGAACATTGGAAAAGGAAGTGTTACTACGAATGAATTCTTTTTCTATGCCTCAGAAGCATCAGTTTAGCAATAACTAGTGATCTTCTTTTATTAATGTACTGGTCACATATTCACAATGTGATAGGAGACCATAGGGAAATACTATCAAAAACCAAGAAAGTACATGAAAAATAGAAATGGCAGGTGTTGCTTTGTAAATCTACACTAAATTGATTTATCAAATTGACAGTACTGGGTACTTCTGTGATGGAAAGAAACTGATGTAACAGAACAAGGTGACTAGAAACCACACTGACAAAAAGACCCCTTTAGAAAAAAAATGATTCAGCGGATTTTACATTATCTGTATTTCTGTATATTCTGCTTCTGACACAGTATCTTCTTTGACTACTTTACCAGCAGTGATCAAAGTGACTCCAAGAAAAAATGTTTTATGAGATGTTTACAGTTTCTATCACTTAGATTGAAATCTTGCAAGAACTATGAAACAACTGTGCATCCTTTTTCAAAGAAGGAGGGCGGTACCCCCAAGTTCTTTTGA
This sequence comes from Inga laurina, assembly GCA_963855925.1. NCBI lineage: Eukaryota > Viridiplantae > Streptophyta > Magnoliopsida > Fabales > Fabaceae > Inga > Inga laurina. The sequence continues at coordinate 77,226,537 of OY979702.1, forward strand.
AAAGATCTTCAACGATGGCAATGAAATATGTAGTTACAGGGAGAATCAGAATAGATAAATCTAAAATGCAATGAGAGAGCTTGCTAACGTAAATTAGTTTGAAAAATGAGCATACATTGGAAACAATTATCCACATTGTTATTAAGGTAGAAGCAACAATTAAGTCAGGCAAAAAAAAAAAAAAAAAAAGGTAAAGAAGCATCAGTTTCGCAGTAATTAGTGATTTTCTTGTATTTATGTATGATCAAAATGTGATTGGAAACCACAGAGAAAACACTATCAAGAAACAAGAAAGTACGTGAAAAATAGACGCCTCATGCAAAAATTGATTATCAGATGTTGAAATTATGACAGGTACACTGCTTTGTAAATTTACCTTTAACAATTCTCCAAGTTGACCAACCTTGGTAATTTGGTGAACAAAAGAAACTAATGTAACAGAACAAGGTGACTGAAACTACACCAAAAAAAAAAAAAAAAAGACCCATCAAGAAAGAAGAAAAACAGACCTCGGTAGAAGAAAAATGATCCAGGTTGAAATTGCATAAACTGCTTCTTCATCGTCATTTTCCATGAAGCTTCATTGTGGGTTGCGTTGGGACGCCAATTCCAAGGACAAAGAAATGAGTAATCTTTCTCCAGAAAAGATAGAAATCGAGGATCAACCAAAGTTGCTTTATGTGTCAATGGTGATTGTTCTTCTTCTTGGTCTTGTTCTTGTCTCGGAATAAAATCTTCAAGACTGAATCGGCTATATGCTTCCCGGACATAAAATCTGTTCCTGAACCTGATCATGGCAGCGCCATTGAATCGTTCGCGACAGTAATAAACATTCCTTCTCGGTCCTCTCCGGCGAAAATATCCGCTTTTCATGGTGATTATTTCTCACTAGCTACTTCAGTTTTCAGCCTCTGAGATTGTAGTGTACACTCACTGGTATATGAATATGTATGAAATTGCCCGGGTGTACGGAAATGAATAAGGTTTTCTCTGTTGGCAAAATGACATATAAGGACCAAAATTTCAAAACATTTACATTAAACCATTTTAAGATCGTGATTATTTATTAAAATCAGCATTACTGTCAAATTTATTAGAAACTCTTATAAAAAATTTTCAAAATGTGTGTTTCTAATAAATGTTATTTTAAAATTGGTAAAGCGGCCCTCTTCTATACTAGGAAAGTTTATGAAATTTATATTTATAAAAAAAATTTATGAAATTTATAATTATAAAATTAGTATTTTTATTTTCAAACTAAAAAATGAGCTTTGTGTATATAGGACAGAAATTTAAGAAATCACTTATAATATTAATAATTTAATGATTTTTTTAAAAATTTGACTTCTTGTAAAGTTTAGGCTGATATATACACATATTATTATACATTTTTGGGAGAAATTTATTAAAATATATTAATTCTTTTCGTTTTCTTTTAAAACAAGTGAATAACTCTTTCCTGCGCATACATTTTGGTTTGGCGGTCCATGAATGCAAGGGTAGTTTCGTCTTTTGAACGTTTCTCTCTCGCGCTCGCAATTCAGTTATTAGAAGCGAACTTCTTCCCGCTTCTACTACTTCTTCAACGTCTTCTTCTTCTCCTTCACAGAATAAGGATTCTTTCTCTGAAGAAAGAAAATTATAGGTTTTGCAGAAATAAGCAGTGACCCTAAACCCGAAATGCCGAGCTGCTTCAGTGTGTATATTGCGCTGGTTCTTCTGATTCCCGTGCTTCTCTCTCTCCGAAACCCAAGAGGTGAAACTGAACAACATGCCTCGATTAATTTTTCGCCTCCTTTCTCTTTTTCAATTACTTCACTGTCTTCGAGGGATACTTCCGACGCTTTTCGTTTCAATGAGAGGATACGAGATGGTTCCAATTTAGATTACGATTTTTACCGAGATTCTTGCCCAGAGGCTGAGGGCATTGTTAGATCAGCCGTGACTCGAATTTACTCCGATCATAACGACATTTCACCGGCTCTCTTGCGCCTCTTTTTCCATGATTGCTTCATTGAGGTATTTCTTTGCCTCTCAAACATTACATTTTGTAATTTGGTATGTTCTGTTTTTCTTCCAAGATCGGGAGTTCTGTCCATTTTTCACCTGAATTCAAATGTGTCTTGGTTCGGGGCCCATAGGTGTATAGCACATTTTCATTATTTCTTGGTACTGTATGGATGTATCAGTATTCTTTAGGATTTAAGGTTTCTTTTCTCCCAAATATCTCCATTTATTATGCGTTGTTTTCAATTTTACTGTTTTTTTTTTATCGGTCCATCGTCTCAATGTTATTGTTCATTGTGATTACCTGAACGTGTGTCAATTGACTCTTCTTGATTTGATATGGTCATAATTTGGTGTTCTTAATGTTTCGGTTTTGTCAAAATCAGGGTTGTGATGCTTCAGTGTTGTTGGATGATAGCCACGGTAAAAAGAACCGATCGATTGAGAAACAAGCTCTTCCAAACCAGACTTTGAGAGGCTTCGATTATATTGACTTGATTAAGAATGAGCTGGAACAAACATGTGCCGGGGTTGTGTCCTGTGCTGACATTATTGCTCTTGCCGCAAGAGATGGCGTTGTTTTGGTTTGTTCCCTGAATCTATTTCTTATGTCTTAAGGTCTAGTTAATCTAGATAAAACTGGTGATAAAACAGAGATGTGTGTGTGTGTGTTAATAATGGCCTCATGCATTTTGGCTTTACATGCAAGTCAGAAAACTGTGGTCTTTTGCTTTCATTTCTATTTGCCAGATAGTAATACTAAGTTCCTTTTCTTGTTACCATCATCCAAACAATACTTATCTTGAAAAATCATGTGATGAAAAATTTCTTTCCAATTCCTTTCAACTTAAAACCAGACATGTTATTCTGTTCATTGCACAAAATATAAAGACTAAGTTACAGTGTTCATAATTTATGGATTATGCGACTAGTTATAGTTTTTTATATTTTATATTGATTTGATTAGCTTAGGATAAGGCACCTTCTTGTTGTTGTCGTAGTATTTATTAGCTTAGAATCTCTTTTTAACATTTGGTACTTTTGCACATTTTGTCTTTCGCTATTTTTTCCATATATATCAATGAATCTTACTATTTAGATTTACTTCATGTGTTCAACCTCCGAATAGATATTGTTACCTTCAAGGTTTGTAAGCATTTTTGCAAGTGGAGTCACGCTTATATTTCTCTCCAAGGACGCTGCAAAGCTTTCAAATATTTGATATTCTCTCTCGTTTTACATTTGTTAAGTTCTGCACTGAAACTCTGATGTGTTTTCTGGACTTGGCTACGGCAGGCTGGTGGGCCTTTTTATCCAGTTTTGACAGGAAGAAAGGATAGCTTTCAATCATTTTATGAGGAAGCAAATAATCAGATTCCAAGACCAGATGATGACATTAACCAAACACTAAGCCGTTTTGCTCTCAGAGGATTCGACGAAAGAGAAACAGTCAGCCTTCTTGGTAAAATACTAGCTAAATCTACATCTTTCTAAATTGAAAAATAGAATCTCAGTCATAAGGTTTGTTCTTTTCTTGTAGGAGCACACAACATCGGGAATATTGGCTGTGATTTCATCAGTCAACGGCTGTACAACTTTCATGGCACGGGAAAACCAGACCCTTCCATCCCTCCTGATTTCCTGCGTCAGATGAGAATAAATTGCCAAGTCAACATGAATACCAGTGATGATAAGGTGTCAGCAGCTTTCTTCACCAGGAGGTTGAGTGAGTCTGATCTGGGGATGTCATACCTGCAAGCATTGTCATCTTCAGTATCATCTGGGTCAAAATTTGACACACACTACTATGAGAGCTTGCTAAAAGGAAGAGGACTTCTGTTTGCTGATCAGCAGCTCATGGCTGAACAGAAGACTGCTAGGCTGGTTTCTGCTTATGCTTCAGATGATGGATCAACTTTTCGCATGGATTTTGCTAGGGTCATGTTGAAAATGTCTAATCTGGATGTTTTGACTGGGACTCAAGGTGAGGTTCGCCTGAATTGCTCTCTACCTGTAAGAAGTACAGTTTAAACAGATCGATCAGTCATGCTTCCTCAGGCTGTTCAAATATCTCATCTGGATTTATCACTGTGCTCTCTCTGTTTTGCATCAAGGAGGAATTGTTCCTAGGGCTTCATTTGTTGTCTAGTTCCCTATGCAATGCAACAGAAAAGTGACACACTGGCAATGGACTTACAAGTTGTAGAAAATTTTGGCATTGTATGATTACTCTCTCTTAACTGTAAAGATTCTGGTACATTACATTCAACTCTTCAAATTAACAATATCTGCAATGAAGCTTCATGCTATGAACAAGTTCACATCCTTTTGTTGACATGTTCTTCAATTTCTTTCCCCGTGTTAACATTCGAGTTTTGCTTAAAGAATAAAAGATTTCATTAGCCAGCAGGCTATTGCCACTGTAGATTTTCCGCTTATAATCTATACTATATGCATGTATGTGTTCATGATTAATTGTACTTGCTTAAGAATTTTCTGTCTTACAAACTATGAACAGAAATACTTCAAATATTTCAAGAGGTTAATGATATGTCAAAGTTTTAGCAGGATGATTGAATATTACTAACTGGTGCTATAGCTTTTTACTGAAATGCCATGGCAAACACTACTGGAAACGACCTCTAGCACTATTGGAGGATGTTTCATTATTTTAATCACTTTGCTTTATCGAGTGTTGTTTATGTTAAATATTTTAATTAAACAATTTATTAATCGATTACTCTTAAAGCCAACTATACTCTTCCATCGGTGATAGGCGAACTGAAAAGAATACTGTCTCTCCTATAAAATATAAATACAGAGTGTGTTGATTAGTGATGAAATATACCATATAAAATATTATCAAATACATAAAGAACGTATTAGAAAAGTCCTATAATGTGTTAATGGTGGCTTTTTTATTTGTCAATAGCTACTCTTTTATTTATTATTGAAAATTTTTTTATATTATTTTTCTTGGTTAGGATCTTAATGTGATTTTCATAAGATATATTTATTTCTCCAATAAATATTAAAAGCTATTTAGTATAATTCCTACGGCTTGAAAAAATAGATTATTGACCAATTTAATTAGTCAACAGGATTTAATTAGTTTTTTTTTCATTGACTTAAGAAACTCCATGAAAGAGGTGATCAAGAATTGATTAAGATATATATTACTATAAGTGAAGAAGAAATTGTACTTTCGAGGTTGCTTTCATGCCTTTTCGTCAAATTTTGAAGCAAAAAATTGTCAAAATTGATGCTTCTAACTTGTCCCACTTGCCCATTTGTGCTTACTCACCAGATTGTTGCCTATCAACCTTTCCTCTGATATTTCACTCCCCACGTTTTTGGCCAATTTCTTAATTCTATTAAATTCCTTACCATTAACTTGGATCGGATAAAGGTGAAACAAATCCTAAATATAAATTAGTTCTTTTAGCTAACGTGATCGGTTTCATTTACAAAGTTCAATTTCTATACCTCACTTCAGGAATTATACTCCTTTCACTTAATCCAGTCATGATTAATTATTCATATATGCTTTAATTGATTAATTTTTTTTAGTTTGATTGAAGATGGATATTTTTTTTGGGCATGAGCTTGAAGATGGATATATAAAACCTATAAATTCTAGAAGAATTAGATATTTTTAACAACAATGATCAGTATATAAACTAGCACAGAACTCGCGCAATACATGGGTGTTTATTCTGGAAGTAGTATAAGTTGTACGAGTTTTCCTTATCTGTATTGTCATATACAAATACAAGACAATATCTATTTTCTTAATTAGATGTGAAGAAGAATGAATGAAATTTTTTTTCATAATTAATATATACAACTTATAATAGTGTTCCCGTCATATACAATATTAAACTATAGGCACTTAAAAAAGATATTAAGCAACAACCAAAATCTCAATACCCCACCACACAAGAAAGCTTCACATACGGCTAGTCCCTTCAATATTCTGCCTCATTTTCAATAATTAGGTTAGGTATTTTTTTTTTTGGAGGAGGAAAACGTTCAAATACAAATGAGAAACAAAAAAGATAATAAAACCCACATCCATATCCTGCAACATTATAGCTCGATGGACGAAGCATCCTCATTTATGTATGGGTATGTCATCTTCTTCCATAGCCTAACACTATCACAAAATTAGGGAATAATGGTGCACGTTTTGTGTCACTTCTTTCTTCTTCTGGAATTTTATTTTTATTTTTTTTTAAAAAAATTGGCATGCTGTAAGGAAGCGCCACAACTGCTTGGTGGCCTTATGTGGCGATTGCTTGGCCAAGCATCACCTAAGGTATTTCTTTTCTTAAAAAAACTGAAGTAGTAGCTGTGGCGTTTGTTTGAGAAAGTGTCATAACTACTACGCATTTTATGTAGCACTTGACCTAGTAAGTGTCACATAAAGTAATATTTTTATTTTTTTTTCAAACCCTACACTCTCTTTCAATTTGCTTTCATTACCTTTATCCTCTTAGTCCCCACTCCTCATCCAACACGTGCTATCACTCCTTTTCCTCTCAATCCCCACATTTCCTCCTTCTCCTCTTTTTGTCACTCATCACCGTCCCCCCTTCGATCATCACTTCCTCCTCATTCCTTTGTTCCATCACTTCTCACATTTCCTCCTTCTCATCCTTTCATTTTTGGCACTTCATCCTCATTTCTTTTGTCCTATTTCTTGCACCAAACATACCCCACTCCTCCCTTTTGGTCCTATTTTATCCTTCTTATAGTTTTATTTCATCCTGTAAGTACCTACCCATTCACTTTTCCTTCTTTTTTTATATTTTTTTTTTTGAATACAAATCTGGAATACATTAATCTAACAGAGATTAATACAAGCCTCCCACAAAAGGAAGTTCAAAGATTTTTCATCAACCACCGCCTACCAATAGCGGAGGTGGTGGGTGATCTTTTTTTAAATCTACGTATAGCATATTGTCTTCTTAACCACCCTTTTTCTTTTTTTTCTTTTTTTTATTTTTAAACATGCATGCAACTTGTCTTTCTCTTTTTCCTTTATTAATTTTTTTAAGTGTTGTGCTTGAGGTTTCCAATACATAGTAAGGTTTTTTTAAATTTTTTAGCTTACAAATATAATTTTATTAATAGTTAACAGTTTAATTTGCTCAACGTCTTTTGTATTTAATTTATTTTGAAATCTGAAAAAATTATTCACTTTTATATGCTGAAAAATAAATGAGATAAAATTAAATGTTATTATATATGGATTGTATGTGAAGATATGTAGTAGTTATAATTTTTAGTTGATGTAGTAATTGTTAACATTGATGAGTTGCATAAGTAAAATAATTACTTATTTTTAACACTTGTATTTTACTTAGTAGTGATTTTGTTAATTAATTATTTGTTAATTTATATCATTTTGGAATTATTTGATTGTGGTTAGCTTTTCTTCATTTTGTTGTGGATATAGAAATGTATTTAAAGTGTGTTATCAACTATAATTATAGGATTCTAAAAGAAAAATATGAAAAAAGATATTTTTAAAAAATAAATACTTTCTGCGGCACTTCCTTAGAAAAATTCCACAAGAAGCAAAAATTAAAAATTATATATATAGACTTCTTGTGGTGCTTCCTCAAGAAGTGCACACTTTCTCAAGGAAGAGTCACATGAAGTGTTTTTTTTTTATTAATATATATATATATATATCTATTGTGGCGCTTCTAAGCGCTATAGCTTTTTTTTAGTGGCGATGAGATATATAACACTTCCTAAATACCACAGTTAGTTTGAAAATAAGCGTCATAGCTGCTTTTTTTATAGTAATGTAATAATGCACCACGAATGTGGTTGTTCCGTAGCTTGGGATTAAGGTTACGTGCGGCATCGAAAGAAGAATTCACGATTGCTGAGAGAAGGGACGCAAGAAAAAATAGAGAGCAGAAGTAGAAGAGAAAGTAGACGAATGGAGAAAGACTTTAAGATATATTTAGATACTTAAGCATACCCATATGAGTGGCCACCATAACCCTCACCACCACATCGACCAATGGAGGCGTGACTCACGTTAGGTTATTTTGAGTGTTAAAAATAATAGTGGGAAGCGACCACATAATTCTTCTGAAATTTGATAGGTTAATTAGTTGAATTGTTTTTATAAAATAGCTAGAGCTTTGGAGGGATTAGTGGGATTTAAAATACTAAGTTATATTTTTTTTCTTAACTTCCGATTATTTCTAAACTATATATCCAACATAATTTGAAGATATTGCACAAGATGAGGATCTGCTCAAGATGTTGTCACCTCCTGCCCACTGTATTAAGAAAACTTAAAACTTAATATAATTGTGCAAATTTTGGAGGGGCCTTATCAGGGGGAGGAATGCTACCAATTCTATGCACATTCACAGGCACATAAGCATAAGATTAAATGATGTAACGTGCTAGTGATTTAGTAGTGAGCATGCAAAATAACATGGAAAAAATTAGGGAGAATGGCCAAATTATATTTCAAAACAAAAAATTGACCATCTTATATTTTCTCTAACCATATATCTCACGTACCTGAGAGTTATTATTGGCAGATAAACATGAATGGAAGGTATGCGTTCCCTTTTGACCTTTCCAACTTATGAAAATGATCAGACAAATTAAACACACAAAATCATCATCTGTGCATTCCAAAAGAACTTTATATGGTGATCTGTGAATGAAGGACTTGGCGTCGCTAAATGGAAATCCATGAGACCGGCACATGATTGGGAAAACAGCCGATCAATACTCTCCATTTGGTAGCCATTTTTGCATTGAATTTTTTGCTTATTCTTTGTTGTTCCTATGCCTATTGAGATTATGAGGGAACGTCCATAATTCAAGGGCCTCATGGAGAAGGAGTCAGGATTTTCATTGAGGAACTGCTGCGGTACTTTGGTTCAAGGCAAATAAAGTTTGCATCATTATTCAGTAATCAAAAGTTAATTAGGAACTCATCTAATAAAAAATATATATATCATTGAAGACAATAATTTAGAGTTTAATTTCTTCGTAAGGATTAACTTATACAAACACTGACAATAATATTGAATTCACGGACGTTGGCTTCGGCATGTTGGTTCCTGAAGTGGTAGACAGCACTGAATTGATGAATTAAAAGTGAAGAACAAAAGAGGTCTTTATGCAAGATATTCTAAAATATCTAGAACTTAAAACATCTCAAGATGTTCAAAATATCAAAATGACTCCAAATAGACACATGAATATGATCGCCCTAGTACAAAAGAATGAAAGTTCACCAAACATATAGAAGTATAGAGCATAAACCTTCTCATCCTGGAAGACCATCTCCATTAACAAAACCTGCTCATGAGAATACCTGCCATGCATTGTCCAGGCGGGGTGTTCATCGTCAAAGGTTAGACAGTAAAAATGTAGATGGAGAATGAAGTAGGAACCTCGTAAACGGGGGCAACAATTTATAGGGGATGGAGAGGCGCACAACATAATTTTTTGATATTGGAATTTGAGATTAGTGCGCTGCAAAATGAGCCACGACGTAACCGTCGGATCTGTACATCGCCGGCTCAATGGAGGAATACAAACGGTCACCGGGGAACGAACCTCCGCATACCCAGCCAATGGCATCATGCGACGTAAGACCCACGAATCAGATGGATAGTTAAAAAAATGTTTTACAATCTTAAATTCGGCACGTAGAAAATAAAACAAAGATGGAGACTAAAAAATGTTCAAATAAATATACAAGGAGCTTGGCAAAAAATAAATAAATAAATAAATAAATTACAAGGAGAGATAAAGGGAAAGTAGTTACCGTAAGTTATGGAGTCTTAAATTCATGAGGGAGAAAAATCAAATGGAGGTATAAACGAAAGTATTCTCAAGATAAGTAAAACAGAAATAATGATAGATAATGGGGACGTGAAATATTTCCAATTCTTAAAACTAGAATGAGAAACAAAAAAAATGTAAAAAATAAAATATATTTAATATAGGAATGTACAAAATAACATGTATTTGGTAATGGCAGGTTTTAGTAGGCGCACCGAAAAGAAATTAGTTAGTGACAAAATATTTCAAATATAAAGAGAGAGAATGGGATGGTTAGTTACAAACTGTTTTAAAATTAAAAATATTAAATATATTGTTTTAAACAATTAAGACAGTTACAGAATTTTAATTCAAAATATATAAAATCTATTTCAGTTCTTTTTCAGAATATTTTAATTATGATACTATTATTTAAGTCAAAATATATAAATATATAAAATATAAAACTCAAAAGACCATGACTCAATTAGTGGGAGTATTTGGTTGTTATGCATATATTGGAAGTTATTTCTTAAATTAAAATATATAAAATATAATATGTAACTAATATTAAGCTAGGTGAAATGCTTACGTGACAGCAGGAGGGCTACACAAACGGCTGCTTTTATGTAGTAAGAGATAGATTATTTGTAGCAGAAAATAATAGAAAATTAGGAATTGAGCTATATATATATATATATGAATATCTTAAATTAATGAGATATTTATTTAAGATCTTAAAACTTTGTTATCATCTCATTTTCTTAAAAATGTAATGGTATAAAAGAAATAAAAAAGTAACCGCCAATATATCAAGTGTGGAAGTAAAATAAAAATTAGTGGAGAAAGAAAAATAATTGCTGGCCACCTGTTAAACAAAAAAAGGTAAACTTATAAAAATATTGCATAATAATATCTTCCATCTAAACGTGGGGAAATAATGAGATGTAGGGTATAAAAAGTAAATCAAAATGTAACATGATATAGAAGAATATTTATAATCTGCTGTTTTTTTTAAACTTGGTATGCTAAATAATGTCCCTTGTCTGTAACAGAAAATAATAGGAAATTAGGAATTGAGTTATATATATATATATATATATATATATATATATGAATATCTTAAATTAATAAGATAGTTATTAAAGATCTCAAAACTTTTTTATCATCTCAATTTTTTTAAATGTAATCGTATATCTATGGCATGAATTTTTTTTAAGATAATTAAAGAAAATAATAATAATTTTGTCATACATTCTAGATGATTAATCCAATTTATTTAACCTAATAATTTTACATAATAAATGCTGAAAAAATTGCAGAACAAATAACAATAATGAGAGTAACGATGACAGTTATTTAAAATTTAAAATTATTTTAATTCAATAGACCTGTTTTTTATTTAAATTGAATAAGCAACAATTAATTAAAAAGTCAAAAAATGACTAATTTATCTAACACATGTTGTCACACAGCGCACTCTAGAAAGACCTGCCCTTGATTTTATATATTAAAGATATTTTTGTCAAAAAAACTAAATATTTAATCAATTAGATCTAGTTATACCTTCTCTTGATGCATCAATTTGACTGGATGGTTCAGTGTTTGTGTGTGTATCATCCATGTCTCAAAAATCATATAGCTAGCCTCAAACGACTATACGATTTATGTTAATTAAAGATAAAGGTAGTTTGCTTCGTTATTTTTTTCACAAAAAATTATATTATAGTAGTAACATATATATATATATATATATATATATATTGTTGGACATACCATAAAACCCGCGCACAGCCCTTTTTCTTGACATAAAGAGAAAATATGATATAGAAATTATATATATATATATATATACACAAACATGTTATTACCACCCCCTCCTTAAGTGATAGATAACTAATTTGTCAATATTTGAAAAGTTAGTTAAATTAACAAATGTGTATTTATTTTTCTAAAATACCTTCTTTAATAATTTTCATTTGAATTATCCTTGATATAGAAACCCATACTTGATATGTGTGATTAATAGGAATATTTTAGGAAGATAAAATAGATTAAGGTCTTACATCTATGATCAAAACAAAAATCTTATCTAATTTTTATACTCCCTCCGGTCATAGAACCTATTGGGGGAGTTGATATTTGTCATAAATATAAAACCTATATTTTATTTTTGTCAATTTTTTCTTAATTTATCTCTATTGATGCTCTATTGATAATAATTAAGGAGGAGAGAGGGAGAGGAAATTAAGGAAGATGGTTAGAGTATTTTAGAAAATACATATCATATTAACTAATTCAACTAACATCATTAATCTAATCAAAATAAATAAATAAATAAATATATATATATATATATATATTATTAATGACTAGAATGAGTATTAGAGACCCAACGGGGCTGATGGTAGGTAAGTGGGAATGCATTATGAGAGAAATTGAACTTGTAGAAGAAGATGAATGCGAATGTGATTATGAGTCTCCCACATTTCAGAGTCATTGTTATTGGTACAACAAGGACCCACACACCAAAAATTTCAGACCCATGACCTCACAAAATCTCTACTTTAATTTGGTTTAGCTCTTAATGATCATCTTCATTTCACAAAAGCGTGCTTTTAATTATAGCTTTCAACGTAAAAAAAAAAAAAAAAAAAAAAAACTTAAACACATAGTTTTTCATCCAAGTGGCCTGGTCTCATTAATTTATTTGGGTTCGCCATTGCTTCTTCAATATGGCCTTGCATTAAAAGAAGCATCTCATATATATCAGAAACAAGTTTACATGTGTACAGTCTTTGTCCATTATTTGTCCTGCTTTCAGTATTTGTTCAATCCAGCTATATCATCTCTCTTAATTTGATGCGAACAAAACGAATGAGAATGAGAAACAAAACAAGTGATCTAAATTAATGTAAATACGTACGTACGTACGTACTCTGCATGATCCCTATTCTCAGATCACGTACGAATAGAACTAGAAGCAATTAATATGTACAAATTATTCGATGATGTGAGAATATGAGTCACCTTTACAGTAAGTCTCCTCCAATATTTCGTTTTTCTTAATTAAACCTAATAATTAAAACTATATATTGTCATTAGGAGCCAAAACTAGCTAGCTAGCTCGCTAGAGTCCAATGAGAATCCAAATCAAGAATGACATAAGATGACTGACAATTTCTTATGATCTGTGACAACAAATCCCTGTGAAAGTCAAAGTCGGTGTAACCCACGCAAAAATATATTATACGATAAAAACAACCCTGTACCACAAACTTATGATCAATCACCTGCCTATTGAACGCTTTACTTCTAAGATTTGCAAAGGCATATCCTTCGTTTTTAACTCTTTGTGAAGTTCACTACTTAACCATCTGATTACTGACTATACCCCTCATCATCTCAAGCGTCACTGTAACTCATGAAGCTTTCAAACACTGGTTCGGTTCTTATGTGTACTATAATTAATCAGATGCCTTAATAGGTTTCTTTTCTTTATTTTCTCTTGATAATTACAAAACATAATAATAAAGCAGCCAAAGATAATTAACCATATGTGCTATCTTCTTGTTTTGGTAATTAAGATCATATGTTGTGTCACGATCATTATTACTTGTCTTAGCCATGACCACCGCATATTTTGATTTCTAATCTTAGTTTATTACTTACTCCATAACTGAGGAGCTAGATGATAGGTTGATTTAATCTTAAATATAAGACCATTATTTACTTTGTCTTTCATATTTTTATTTTTCTCTCTAAACTACACTCTTATGGCACATACCACCTTCGGTTCTTGATATAAAAACTAATTAGGGATTGAATTTAGTTTTAAATATAAGACATCAATCTAGTTTGTCTCCTATATAATTATTTGCCCAAGGTATCCCTATTGGTTGTATTTGCACTCATTAAAAAAAAATTTCCAAGAGTAATAATGATAAAAAATGGTATAATAAAAATTAACAAAACCAATTTCATTAATTACCCAAATTAATCAATTAGAACTTATAGTATTAAGGACAGGAGGTAATATTAAATAAGTGTTTTTATGAATGGATCATAGTTTTCAATATAAATAATTAAATGTGTATTTTAAGAAAATCAACGCATACTTTTTATAAATAACTAACTTAACTAATTTAATTAATTTTTATAAATTATGTATCTAGTTCTTACATTTAAGATTAGAGAGAGTAATTTAATTAGCCCTAATCTCATATAAAATTTATTTAATAACAAATTACTTGATGTACACCTTATCACTAAAATAAATTTATGCCGAGATTGTTGTTTTTTAAAGATGAATTTAATATGATCCAACTCCTAATTATCACTAAATTAAAAATTACAAAGTCAAGACAGAACTTTATGGCTAATACTTTTTTTTTTTTTTGCCCAAACTTGGTGGCTAATACTTTTACTACTATTATTTTTATTTTTATAATAATAACCTAAGCTCAACGTCCAAATCCAAAGGGGTAATAAGTCATCCATATAAGAAAATTGCGATCTCTTAGAAGACCAACATGATTCATGTGATCAATGATTTTCAAAGATTCCTAAATGAATGCATAACAATTTTAATGAATTTGATTTTTCATTTCTTTTAAATTATTTGACTATATGAAATTGAGGGTTTGGTTTTGTTCCTTTTTTTCTTTGGATCAATTTTCTTGTTTGTTCGTATCTGTTGACTTGAGTGCGGATAGAGGAACTCCATAAAAAGTTTCAGTCAAAACCATTAATTGCTAATTCGTATGAATATGATAGAGTCATGTATACTTGTACTTCCTAGCTAGTTAGTTTCAAGCATTGCTTTCTTTCTTCAAAGTTGTAGGGACAGGAAACAAAAATTGTCAAACTAAAGTTTGTTAAGTGGAGAATATTTACAATAACCTCGCTGCTCCACTCTCCAATTCTTTTTGACTGGTAGCTAGCTATGATAATATTTCTGTTCACCAACAATTTTCTTTTTTGTATATGTCAATCAGATTTTTTTGGGCATCAGTAATCAGATTAAGTAAACCATGCTAATAAGCATATTTTCAAATAATTCATCATTCCCAGTATAACCTAAAATGGCATCTAGTATATTTTCAGACTTCTAAATAATCTCAAATATTATTTTTTACCAATCATTATTATTTTTTTTAAAAAAATAAATTTAATATGTTAACATTTGATAATATTTTGTGAACATTTGAAATATCAATGTTAACATTTTTTTTTGGTTAATAAATATAATGATATTAAGATTAAAGAACTTAAAAGATACTTAATAAAATTAAGGCTAAGGATGATAATGGAATATTGTGCAAAATTAAAGGATCACAATTACACTTTTGCCAAAAATATAAATATTTCATATCTTATGTATGTATGTATGTATTTGCCATTTGGTAAAAAAATAATTTCTTACTATGATGATATGGAATGGGTTTAGAAATTCATTTTATAATCAAATTCTAGGAAATTTTAACTTTAAAAACGTCATATATTATCCATGGAACTACATCCATGCCCTATCTTTATATGTTCACCGCAGAGATAAATCCATATGGAACTAAAATCAAACTATCAAATCCTGATTATCAAGCTCGACTCATGTATTAAAAAGTTATGGCACCTTACCCTATGTTTGGATGCAAAGGAAAAATAAGGGGGAAGAATACCAAGGGAAAACTCCCAAAAATAATAAATTTCTTTATTGTTTTTGAAAGTTTTTATTTCTAGTATTCCCTCCCCTTATTTTTTCTCCACTTTTCTCTTCATCTGAACATAGGATAAGGCAAAAGGGGGGGGGGACACAAACTGTAGAGTCTCCACATCATGATCAGAACTAGTGAACCTAGCAATTATGAACAAAATCCTTAATTAGTAGACTCCGAAACCAGAACTACCATTATTAGGTCATATGTCCATATCATCAAACAATTCTATGGTTAGATCATGAGATGATGATGATGCCTGATGGGGCTCCAATCCAAGATCCTTCTCAATCTCCCTGATCCAGTACTTCATTGTTTCAGTTTCTCCAGCTCCTATGTTGTCATCATCCAACATGTTCCAAAAATCATCGTCAGCCTCCAATGGTATTTCAAGCAAACCATCACTGCTGGTGTTATTATTATTAGTTGGCTTGTCAACAACAACCTCGTTTAGTACTACTACTGTATTATTATCATTATTATCATCTGGCCCTGCTCCTTGATACAATAATGAAGAACCTGCTACGACTAGTTCCAGCTGATGATGATCCTCTTGTAATCTGCAGATAGGTGGTTGTGATGATGATTGATCAGTAGTATAACACTCTTTATTGACATTTTCGGAGTTTTGCTTATTAATATTGTCTGTATTTTTCTTCTGAGGAATTGATGATGTTGTTCCTGCTTGGTGTCCAGTTGGGGTAGAAGATGAAGAGGAAGAGGTTATGCATGAAGATTCTTGTTTATTATTGGATTGATCAGTAATGGTGGACAGGTTGTTATTATTATCTGAATTGTTCTTCAATACTAATTTCTTCTTCAAGTGGGTGTGCCACACATTCTTGATCTCATTGTCTGTTCTACCTGGCAACTCGGATGCAATTTTTGACCACCTGAAATGGAATAATTAAGGAAACCTTGGATTTCAGACTACTTTGGTTTATACTTATTCCGTATGCAACAATCCAACACCAGTCATGGAATTATGACATAATATATGAAAGATGTTTTTTACCAAAAATTCATGCTTTAATTTAAAATGAGATTAGACTAGACAAGTAACTTAACTAACAAATCAACCATCACAAAATTAAAATTAATAAAAAAAATCAATTTTTTACCGGTTCCCCATTTAGGATGCACTTCCTTTCAAAAGGGGTGAGGGCAGATTTCCCTCACCCCTTTTGAAACTGATTATGCAGTGTAATATGTACTATCCAAATTAACTTGGCCAATATCTATTAAAACAAAATCAATTTTTACTTTTATTTTTTAAATTTTCTCTCTAAAAGGGAGAATTTGAAATTTGACGATACGTTTAACAAGCTCTACCTGACATATTCTAATTAATCTTCTTGTCTCAATTCAATTTTAAAACATTAAAAATATATGATACCGAACACATCCAAAAAAATAAAATATGGAAGTATTATATATGAATCCACATCAAGAAGCCCAACAATAAGTGAAGTGTGTTTTATAAAATTAAGAGGTTCTCCATCCAATCGATTAATTTTTAAGGATTGAGCTTACCCTTTGACTTGTGTTCATAAATGAAAGAATATGTTTTGAAGAGGAGAATGAAGAGCTTACTTGTTTCCCAAGGTCTCATGCAGCTTTATTATGGTCTCTTCTTCTACTTTTGTGAAGTTGCCTCTCTTCACATCAGGCCTTAGGTAGTTTATCCATCTCAGACGACAGCTTTTTCCACATCGAAGAAGCCCTATATATGAACACACACGCACACAAAAACATAAATTCAATACGTACTATAATTTTTCTGTTATTCTGGTTTTCAAGGGCATATATATATATATATATATGAAACTTTCAGACTCATCCCCTTTCACTTTCTCCCTGGTTTTGATATAGTCATGACTTTTTCTTGCGAACACAATTCAAACAATAATATATTCTAAAGAAATGTTGAAATCGATCAATAGAGTTTCTGTAATGGTCGAGGCTCCAACATAAAGAGATATGACAGGTGGAATTTGACCTGATATATATATATAATGCTTTTATATATATATGGAATGACATTGAAGCTATAGGTGGTGGCAGATATGGGCCATATTAATGGTAGGTGGGGCGCATTATCAGAAATTGGACATGATGAAGACAAAGAAGTTGATTATATTATTTTATTCGTTTTTTGGTGCAATATATTGTTTTATTCTTCAACATTTTTTTTTTTGGTCAAAGTTTTATTCTTCAACATTTGAAATGTCATTATATAGGTAAAAGGAGGACCCACTGCCAAATATTGCTGACCAAACTTCAAACTTTTTCATCCCATAAGACAGCCACATGTCATCTTCTCCACGCGAATTAATGAATCAAAATATTAAATTTCAACCAAAAAATAAGATAATACATCAATCTTAGCTATTTTGAACACTGATTCACAGACAAAAAGAAACAGTAGCACATAAAACAGTCTGCGATGAAGAAACAGAAGAGAAGAGAAGCGATTAACTTGCACATATATTATCATATATATATATATATATATATGAACAATGCAACGAAATGCAGAAAGCCTGAAAGTTGATGTCAGAAACTACAAGCCTTCCTCGTATATATAAGAGGTGGAAAAAATCATTCAAATGCAAAGTGAAGGATCAGAAATGACTCAAGAATATGAGTTCTGGAAAGAGAGAGACAGGGTTTCTGATATATTCACACACACAAACACAAACTCAAAGATACACACACACACACACATACCGGCTTGCTTGGGGAGGGAACGCCAATTCTGATGACCATGTTTCTGGATGAAGGTAATGAGCTTAAGGTCTTCTTGAGGGCTCCAAGGTCCTCTCTTCACTTTGTTCTTATCACAGCAAGGAGCTCTTCCTTTTCCCATTTCTGATCTCTACCTAGCTAGCTAATAATAGCCTCTAATATATATACACACTAATGAGGCGGTTCACACAAACACACATACGTTTATATACATATTCTCTATATCTCTCTCTAGATCTCTCTTTCGCTTTCTATATCTATCTTTCTCTCTATATACCTCTGTCTATATGTTTCTATATATGTTCCCATATATGTATATATGGAAGTGTGGCAAGAGAGAGAGAGAAGAGTGAGTGGTACAGTTTTGAAGCCACAAGGATCATGCCACGAATTTGGATTTTGTGGCACTAAAAGAGATCTAAGAAGGTATTGATTTGACATTAATTCATCATCTAATGCAATAAATATATTCATTTAAATTTTTCTTGTTTTTTTCATTCATGAATTTTAAGTCTTCCTTGACTCTAGCTATAGTTGTACATTCCGCACTGATTTTTTTTTTGGGCTTTATGTATTTATTATCGGGAGTTTAATTTATTCCCTTGTGGGTCAGATTATTTGAGCAATCAAATCCATTCTTTTTCTGAGAGAACTTATACCCCAACAACTTTTTCCTATTCTCTTAAATGTAGAAAAATGACATTTAAAAAAAATAAAACTTAATAATAATTTTTTGGTAAAAAATATTAAAAATTAAAATTTCTCATGATGATTTATTCTCTTTTAGATTTATAATTATCACTAAATAAAAAAAATTTTGTGATATCAAAAAATATAAGGATAAAAAAATTTCTATGATCTCCACGCCAGAAATGTAAAGGGTTGTCGCTATTGTCAATTCTAATACTAATATCTCCAACAAAGAGAAAACGAGAGAAAATTGTTGGTGGTTAATACTTGATGGAGAAAATAATTACGAATGATATTAAGAAGTGTAATATATGAACTAATATAGGGTTAGTCTAGCGTTGTAATGCCCCACAAGATCTCCCTGAGTCTCGAGTTCGAATATCAAAGAAGACACTTATATTATATATTAGAAAAAGGAGCAGTTATGAATGTCAAAGATGCCGGATAATAAAAATATAAAAAAGAGAAGTGTAATATATATAGGTGATGATAACTTATTCTTATATTTTCAAAAGGATTTTAATTTTTTATCGAAAATCGATGACTATCAATTTTATATACTTGCTACGTCTTGAATTGAGTGTATCTTTACAAGATATAGTACTACTATTGTTTTTGGTAAAAGTTGTATACACACTAATTTCATTTTAAGAAAAAAATTGGTTCGTGAATCATGAATAGACGAACAGTCATTTGTGTAGGAACAATTAATCGTAAAATTGCTAAATATAGTCTCGGTCTTTATCTAAGTAACTTCCTTCTTTTTCATATTTCAGAAAAATGCACAGTGATGATATTAATTCAATTTTGTAAGAAAATTCCTGATTCCTTGCCAGCTTTATATATAATATAAGAAAATTTTCATAATATCCTGAATTCATATTCTGTAATAATTTTATCTCATAAAAAATATGAACTGCTCACTTCATATAACCTAAGCATGAAGTTGGCAAGGAATATTCTCAGGGTTATTATCTTTCTTCCTGTAGGGAAAAAAAATTAATTGTACTTGTCAAGACTGAAAAGGATTTGAGTCAATAATCCTTCCTATACTATATGTGTTAATTAATTAATGAAAATCTTAATAAAATTACATTAACCATTTTATGTTTAACTGGCTGGGCAATTTTTCAGCTTGGGTTCTGAATTCGTGGTATGTGATTCATGTACTTTATCATTAAGTTCATATATGTAATGTTACTTGCATTTAGTTCAGATAGCAAATAGTTTTTCATTGAATTAATAATGTTCTAAATTGCACAACTTCCTTTAAATTTTATTATATTAAATATAGATTAAGTTATCATTCCTAGATCATTTCCCTTACTATACACGGAGTTTTAAAATGAATTTTGTGGTTATGATTTACGAATATACGACTTCATATAATTTAACAGCAATATTGATGATGTTATATTATATTCATTTACCCAGCATAAATAAATTGTGTATACTACATGTTAAAAAAAATTATTACAAGTTACATTATAATTTATAAACTATAAACAATGCAACTTACCTTTTAATAAGCTTGTGTCAAGCACAAAACCCCACCTATTGTGTATTAACTCCACAAATAATGTGTACATGTGTAATTAGCTAGTAGTACTTCCGGTCCTTAATATAAGAATTAATTCACTAAGTTGGATAGATTAACGAAAACAGTTATGTTAGTTGCTTGTAACAAATATATGGTGATTTTCCTAAAATACCATCTTTTATCAGGAGTATTATGGGATATAAATTGCTTAATGTGTACATTCTATAGGGATAATTTGGAAAAAAAAATTATAAATTTAGGAGACAAAATAGATTGGGTTATCATACTTAGCATCAACTCCACCCCTAAGTAGCTCTTATATTGAGGAGGTACCATTTGATAATTTATTTGGGATTATATGTATATCAACCTGCATTATTTACTAATTAAATATGATGAACATTACGACTTAATTTTAGCCACCGCACTATGCATACATATAAAATGTTTCTAATTATCATAGGTCTCGTAAGGGTATTCCCTCACAATATAGTGAATTAAAGTTCTAATCTCTGTTAGAAGAGATGTTTACATTTAGTGTCATAGTATCTCGAATATGATTGTTTCTAATAAAAAGATGTATACATGTAGCTAGCCAAAAATAGGGGGAAATATAAGAAGACACATTACTGTTCACTCTTTTTTTTCGATATGGTTATCTGACTTGGTCATATTTAAGCATTATCAGATCCAATCAAAAGTAACTCTGTCAAAAGGTATTTTGATTTTTGCATTCATATGGGTCGGATTCAAATTTAAGATATTGTGTTTAAAGAAAAATATTTACATATTCCAGGAGTACCACCTCATCTGTACTCTGACTAATTAAAATATAACAAGTTATCTCATTTTAATCTTACATAGTTGATGAGTCACCTTGAGAAATTCAAATTTGATTACTTTTTAAAACATAAAATTTGAATTTCTCTATATGACTCGTCTGCCATGTGGGATTAAAATAAAATGAGTTGTTGTATTTTAATTAGTCACAGTATAGATGGGATGACGCTTCTAGAGTATGTAAGTATTCCTCGTGCTTAAGCGGCCAAAGCCCTTTCCACTAAGGCCAACACCTGTTAGCTCAACACTTGTCATTCCAGTTATCTCAAATCTTGTGCATGGAAGAGCAAACTTAATTAATTGAAAGAAGCTTATCCTTTGTCCTCTGTACGAGATTAGTACTCACTGTTAGCAAGAATCTCAAGCATTATTTCACTAATATCCTGCGTTAATAGCAATCAATTAATCTGATTTGTTGGAATGTAGGCTCACAATAGGGAGAACCTCGCTACCTCCATGTAATTATCGTGGCTGCATACCAAGGGCTCAAACACTTGCGAGACCACTGATTAAGCTGGAACAACCCACAACCAATTTTGATCCAAGCACTTGGTGGTAAATGAATATTATTTTGAAAATTAAATGGGCAATAATGTGACACAATAAAAAAATAATAAATAAAAATGAGCAACAATAACTTAATATTGATGTACTATACATTGAATTTGAGTTATCATTGCATCATATTATTCATAGGCAACATCAAATCTATGTCAGCAACTTAATTAATTATATATTATTAATGAACATTACGTTTTATTAATTTTTTCTTAAATAAAAATACAAATGGAATGTCGTAAGAATCACGGTGTGCTTTCACGTCAAAGACGAGTCTCATGATTTAGGTCACCTGCATGCAGCCCCATTAGTGCCTTCTTTTTTTCATAATTATAATATATATATATATATATATATCTTATATATATTCATATACCTATATATTAGTGCCTGCTTCTTTCACTTGAACAAAATTTAACAAAGATCTCTATTATTCTACACACAGAAGTCTATAAGATTACCAAAATGAAAAGGACGTAAAAGAATAAACAAAAGGCTCACTCAATTTTACATATGACGATGATATGATGTATAGTCTCAAGTCTGGGGTAGGGAAACTAACATTATAAGCTTTTTAATTTGTGTCTCTTCATATGTACCTAATATATTGACCCTTAATTATTCATCACTTGCCAATAATTTATTAAATATGACCGAACAAATCCCCGACCCACCAGGAAAGTACTGTGCAAGACTGAGAAAGTTCAAGGAAAAAAAACCAAGAGGAGAGAGGAGAAACACAAAGAAGATACTCCCCCGGTCCTAATTATAAGACAAAGTTGACTTTTTTGGAGAAATTAAGGAAGATAATTATATTACTTTAGAATATTTATATTTATATTTTTTCTTCAAACTAATTAGTTTGACTAATAAATTAATATATAATCTAAGGATATATAACATATCATATGATTAAATAACTCATTTAGCTTCCTTAATTTCTCCAAAGAAAGTCAACTTTGTCTTATAATTAGGACTGGAGGTAGTATTTAAAAGCCACGACTATTAAAGTCTAAAGCAGTATCACATTAATTAATTAATTAATTAATTAAACATATGTATTTTAAAGGGACGTCCTATAAACAGCTGCTTAAACTATTTTGATAGAAAGACAACTCTAACATATATTTATATATAGAATTCTGATATGGTATGAAGAGTCATTTGATCTGGGATGTACCTTAAAAACAAGGTATTGAAAAAAAATGAATATTGTATACCGCCTGAGGTCTCTTAGAGTGCAAAAAAAAAAAAAAAACACGCAAGCCCAGGTAGAGCAAAGAATAGAATGAAAACAGAGTACCAGGAGAAATATTAGATCACAAAGAAGTCGGGAGTCCTATCAAAATAGTTTAGGGTCTGTTTAAATTAACGTCTGGAAAACACGTTTACTCAAGCAGATATAAAATCCACTCACATACTTATAAATCATGTTGAAAAAACAGCTTTTATTGTTAATCTAAGTGCTCGTTTGGAATAGCTTATTTTTGGACAATAAATATTTATAATTCGTGATTCACGGTATACGAGGTAAGTATGTGAGAGGAGTTTTATCTCGGCTTGCGTAATAAAAACTTATTTCCAAACACACAAGCACTTGATAGGTTGAACGATTTTGATAGAAGATGATCATAACATATACTTTATATAAAATTCTAATAAAAGTGCATCAGAATATACATTATTGCATAATTGTGACGCATCACTTATGTGGACATGATTAGTGACTTGTGAACTCAAGCCTACAAATTTCTTCCCGCACGAGTCGTTAGCTCTCATTAGCTGATAATTTGACTTAGATGGTTATTATCATTCACATGTCACCTAACTTCATTATCAGCTGTGTAATTAAGTAAATGTGCGCGCGAGAGAGACTAGTGTTTTTACTGCAAGAACAAATATTCGGTAAGATTGTTGACAAACCATGTTATTGGGCTATCAAATGAAACTAAGTTAAATGCAATATAGGGTAACTAACCTAGGTTGATCTCTACGTGGAACCTATGTTAAGTTCCTAATTAACTAAGTGTAATTAATAAATTAACCAAAGAATGTTATAAAATTAATTAAATATTCTAGACTAAGCTAAGCTGCTATACTTTTTATGATTTTCCAATTTTAGTGATGGAGTGGATTATGGAATTGATGAAGTGAACTTCCTTGTTGAGTGACTTGGCTAACCTTCCTAGTTCCACTTTCAATAAGTTTAATTGCCCATCTAAGCCAAATGACTAGTGAAGACACCTTCCCCTAGCCTACACCAACAACTACCTAAATTCACCTAAACCCTAGGGCCCTACTTGGTATGAGGCATGGGGGGTAGAAACTGGGACTGGATCAGAGATTAGGCCAGAATATATCGTTTGGTTTGAGGGGCTACGGATAACTAGGGATTGGGAGTACCATGAAAGTGGGATTGCTACAAAGCCACCTCTCCCCTGATATTACGTTTTTAATCTTAAGATTGCAAATTTTAGAGACAAAAATATCCATATTTATAATATTTTCTTGACAAAAATACCCTCTATCAATTTTGCTCTAAATTATAACTCATCACTTTATTTTATTGCTCATCATCAATCTCGCGGGTGTTCATCACTCTCACGGGTGTTTTTCTGGCCGTCAGAATCACCACCATCACTATTGGAGAAAAATTGCTGCAACCGCTAGTAGAGAGTCATTTACTTCCCCTCATATCGTTTCTTCAGTTCCTTAATCTTCTCCGCCGTCTCCGACTGGGAAAACACCAATTCAAGCTAGCCCATGTAGATTCCAGCCCGCAGGATCTTAATCATCACGATTCGACCGTAATAATTCGGTCCCATGTAACCCTTCTTATACTCATAATCCAGGCGAACATCTAGCTACAACAGGACAAGAAATGCCTCACGTAATCAAATGTGCGATATCCGATCAAAGCACAATTCAACAAGGACCGAAGGAGATCATCATGAACTGGTAAAGTTCCATAAATTTTCAAAGACGGAAATGTGTTAGCATAAAGAATCCCAACTTAACCCAGTGGAACCATTTCCTCAGTATTGTAGGCAAGATCTCACAGGTATTTCAAATCGGCGATTCTCAACACACCAGCCATGAATCAAAAAGCGATCGATTGATTAAGTTTGGGATGTAGGACAAGGGTATTTGGGTCTTTCATAATTAGTGGCGTTTATTAAATAAAATTAATGAAATCATTCCCTCCAATTATTACCTCATACCAAACATATTTTTAAAGCATCAATCCCAATTTCAATCCTAGTCCCAGTCCCAATTCCAATCCATCAAAATTCAGTGCCTCATATCAAACAGGGTGTAGGTTCCTTTAGTTAATTAGACATGTCTTAAACGGCTTAGCTCATATAAGACTTACAATCGGCCCTCTTGCTCTCAACCAAACCTTGACACCTAGCCATTTAATCAAGAGCTTAAGAACATGGACAATTAATCACAATACGCAATGAACAATCCATTAAGCAAAATCCAATACAAGTGACATAATTCATATTACACATACCAATAATAATCCTCAATAAATACATCAATCCTAGTCCTAGACACCTAGCTAACTATAATCAAAGTACATAAAGAGTGAAAAATGAAAATGGAAACAAGCAAACTCTCCTATCAACGTCAAGAACTCAGATAAGCTTCATCAATCATCAAGAAGTGGAGAGATCAACTGCTTATGACTAGAGAACAACTCAACCGAGCCTTAGGCTCTCCGTTGGCCATAGAACAATGGAATGAGGATGAAAAGGCATTAGACCGTGGTGCAAAGGGTTGGAGATGGATGATCGGTGAATAGTGATAGAATGGTGGATGGAAGTGGCGGATGAGGATGATTCAAATGAAGGAGCGAATGAGATGAGAGAAGGACTTGATCTGGAAGTGTGGAGGCCCCCCGAATCGAATATGTGAATCGGGATTATGCATATGACGACATGAGATGGAGGGGGATGGATGATGGAGACACCGTCAATGGTGGTGGTGTGATCCAGACAATGGAGAGGGTGAGGGAGACAGAGGAATCGATTTGGCTTTTTGTTTTTGTTGATGAATGTCTAAAATGTGAGAGTTGGGGAAGAGGATGTGATTTTTGGGGATGAATAAAAGGTCTAAGGGCATGCTTGGATTATAAAAATAACATAGGTCATCCAAAGGTTCAGATTAGATCTCCACTTAGGCTTTTAAACAAGGCCTTTAAGAGAAATAATTCAGCACTTGTAATTCCATCTTTACCCTTTATTTATCCAAGTGGCACCACTCCATCACCTACACATATAAATGTACAAAGATAATATCATATATTCATCATTAAAGAATAATGGAAATCACAATTATAAATTAAAATATAACAATTTAGCTAATTTAATTCCCAAATTACCTTTACACTCAAATCTCACATTAATATTTAAGTATGCCCCAAAATACTCAATTAATCCTACAAAATCCTAAGGTTATTTACTAAAAGTTATACAAATATTTGTAGTATAGTGGTGAGTATTCCTACCTATCACATAGGCTACTCAGGTTCAACCCTGGCAACAGCGCCAAATTTGACAAGCCATGTCGTGAGGGCTATCAAATAAAATTAGACTAACTATACACTATAGTGATGCTAACCTAAGTCAATCTCTTTGAAGCGCCAATTGGCTAACTAAGTACTCCCTCCAGTACTATTTATAAGTAACTTTCCCCTTGATTGCGTAAAACGAACTGATAGTTAAAAGCAATAAGTACATCAAAAATTCCATATTTTTTCCATATATGCCCCTAGTTATGAAAAGAGTATATGAGAGAGAATAGAAAAAAAAGTATGAGAAATAATGAGTGTAAAATATAAGAGAGAATTAGTATCTAATAAGGATAAAATAGGGAAAAAAAGCTTATATTTTCAAACAAAAGCTAAAGTTGCTTATAAAAGGGACCAGCCTCATGAAAGAGAAAGTTGCTTATAAATAGGACCGGAGGGAGTATTGATTAACAAATTAACCAAAGGAGCATGAAGAACTCCAACTAGATTCATCAATCACCAAGGAATCGAACGATCAGCTGATCATGACATTGAGAGTCTGCTCAACGAAGCAGCTCACAAGCTTGGCCATCGAACAGGGACGAGGAGATGAACAGATATGGAAGAGTGGTGCAACCAAGAGAGGAACAATGATGATGACGACGATTGGTGGTGGAGGTAGAGAGCGTTGAAGCTAAAACGAGATGGAGGTGGATGTGCGCGCGTGTGCATCACCTTGCCTCCAATAGAGTTGGGGATTGATTTAAATGAGGAGAAATATTTATATATTCTAGGAGCGCTATCTCGTTTTTATTCTGATTAATTAAAATACAACAACTTATTTTATTTTAATACTACATGGCATATGAGTCATCTGCAGAAATTCAAATTTTAAGATTTAAAAAAATATAAACTTCTTAATTTAGAAAAAAAAAATCCTCCTATTATCCCTACAATCATAAAATTTGAATTTCTGCAGATGACTCATCTGCCATATAAAATTAAAATAAGATGAATCGTTGTATTTTAATTAGTCAGAATATAAATGAGATAGTGCTCCTGGAATATATAAGTATTTCTCTCTAAATGAGTGCAAGAAGCCGGGTTGAAGAGAGCCAACATGGTCATCCGTTCATGCTCCCCAAATTTGATTTCAAGCCCTACAACGAACGCATAACTTCATAAGGTCCTCTATTGCCACTTTCTTCAATTCAAGTCCTTAGCTGCAATTAATTTGGTCCTTGATTTTCTATTTCCTTTTTCTAGCTTTGTAATTCCAATTTTCTCTCAAGTTACCTACAAAAAAAAAAATTATAATAATGTAGTATCATTTATTCCAAATCAAATACTTAAGAAAAATCATAAAATATGACATTTTTACCCCTTTTAAGCTATAATTTTATACAATCAATATTGATTCCAATTAATCATAATAAATACATTTTAAACACAATAATCATAACAAAATTCCTAAAACAAATATGAAAATATATAATAAAATAGGGAAATGTCAATCATGAGTATCATTTTTAACGTGATATAAACACATTCTTAGTTTATAACTTGAGGTCGTTTTTGTTATGCTTAGAAACTCCTATTAATACATGAATTATGATTAACATTTAATTATATATAAAAACTAAATAATCCTTGTTACGATAACTTTAGTTGGTATATATTAGACTTTTAGTAATAGGTACGTTATGCAAGTGCTATGATTCTTTGGAGAGATCACTACAAATTGTGAACTGCAATTGTCACTTGAATTTGAAAAAAGGAGGATTAGTGAAGATTAATTATAGTATCTAAGAAGATTAATTTTTTTGTCAAGTGATAAAGACGTACAAAAGCATAAGGAGGATGGCATAGTTGACATTAATGGAGTACCTAATAAACAACCGAGTTTTGAATTTTGAAGAAGAGACAATATTCACACACACACACACACACACACATGTAGTAATTAATGAGGTATGGTTTACGTGAGCAATGAATAAATTTATTAAATTATTATTCATAAAGTAAAATTAAATGCAATTAATTTAGCTTGGGACACGTTGGGATGGAGGACTTAAAAGCATGCTACACGCAACGCTCCAACATTTTCTGTTCCAAATGGCTACTATGTGTGAGCCAACCCTAATACTAATATTATCCACTAGCTATTTTATTATGTCATCAAATGTGTTTAACTTATTAGGACGAATTATCAATATAATCAGGGAAAATTACTTAGATCACAAAGAAAGAATATACCCCCTCCAGTCTTTAATATAAGACATATTTATCTAATTTGATTGGATTAAAGAATTTAATTAAATTAGTTAATATGACATGTATCTTCTAAAATATCTTAGTCATCTTCCTTAATTCCCTTATTCCCTCTCCTCCTTGATTATTGTTGAGAGAGCATTAATAGAGGTAAATGAAGAAAAGATTAACAAATATTAAAAATGTCTTATATTTAAAAACAAAATCAACTCCCAAACATATGTCCTATATTAGGGACAAGAAGGAGTAATCACCAAAAAGTCTCAACAAGAATAACAAGTAAGTTGCATGGACCAACTGATTATTGAAATTTGTCATTGCATATGTTCATTTAATTTGTTATAAAACTTTTTTGTGACTATATTCATTCTTTGGGACCTCTAGTGATTTTTCCATGTGATAAAAGATTAAATTACATTCAGCGTCCTAAAATATTTTTCCAGCCGCACTTGTTATTATAAAATAATTTTAATGAAATATGGGATAAAAGATAACTAAGGTTTAATTAGATATATAGGGTTATCCATTAAGGATTTAAATAAGAAATATAGTGCTCGGAATTAGGATTTATTTATCTTTTAATATTATGTATGTTAAAATATACATTTAATCCTTTAAGTTTACATTAAGTACCAATTTAATCCCTTCAGTTTGAAATGTATACTTTTAGTCTTTTAATTTCAACACCGTTAGTTTTGTCAACAATAAATGTTATGTTAGCAAATTTAAATTATGACTGTATAATTAAATACTGACATATTAATATAATTGATTTCAAATATGTGTAAATAAAAAAATTAAAATAAAACCCTAGCGAAAGCATAAGGTGCCATCAAAAATCAAAACTATTTTAAACATTCTATATCAACAACACTATGAGATCGTGTTGAAACTTCTTATACTTTTTCAATCTTAATTCCCATTGAAGCTGAAACTTTCGTTCTTTGTTCTCTATGAGATCGTGTTGTTTGTTCTCTATAAGAACTTTTTTTTTTTTTTTTTTTTGCTAAGATTTCTATGAGATCTTCTTGTATATAACCGTGAATCCTGGAGAAGAAAGAATAGAGCGAAAATTACATTGAGAGAGCAAGTGTTAAACAGAAAGATACTTCAAGGAATTTGAAAATTCGGAATTCTCTAATGCGTTCAATGGCGATATTTTACTACACCTTATGTTTTAGGGTTTTATTTTAACTTTTATTTATTTATATATATTTGAAATTAATTTTATTAACATATCATCATTTAATTACACAGTCATTAATTAAATTTACTGAGTTAGCGTTTACCATTAACAAAACTAACGGCATTAAAATTAAAGGACTGAAAGTATATTTTTCAAACTTAATGAACTAGAATGATACTTGATGTAAATTTAAAGGACTAAACATATACTTTAGCATATTTTGTATTATCTTGATAAAATAAGATATATCGGGCATCCTACAGTTATTTTTGTTATCTTTATTTTCTTAATATTAAAATTAGGATTTGATTTATGTGTGCTGAAAAATAAATAAATAAATAACTGTCTGATTTCAATTAAACTGAAAATTTATACTTTCACGCATCCTAAATATAAGAAATAATTAACGAATTTGCTTTTTTTCCTAAGTGTAAAATTTCAATTTGCTTTACCTCCCAAATTTATAATTTTTTCCAAACTATTCTTATTAATTGCATATATTAAATGGTGTAACTATTAAAGAAGGTATTTTAGGAAAAACCAACACACATTTATTATAAATAACTAATTAATTAAATAATTTTCTTAAGATATAATTATCTATAAATTATTTACCTAAATATTATATTTAGCATAGGACTGAGTATAATTTAATCTCTTGTTTATTTTCAAAGAATCTTGGGTGACGCTCTGAAAAAATATGCTATGGGCCCATATAAAGTTTCTGATATGATCAGGTTGAAGAAGAAGAAAAAAGCACTATTCTGATACCAACAGGATTAGGTCTAGTAGAAAAGGTTAGTCCCTCACAACATAACATGACGAACTAATATTTGAATCTTCACTGGGAGATGTGCCTATATGTAGTGCCTAACAATACCTCGAATAAATAAGATTACTTCCAATAAAAGAATACTTGTACGTAAGGGGAATACTGCCCTGGTATTTGAGACTTGAGACCCTACATATATGCAGAATCCAGCACAAAAATTGATTTGCACCATTGAAGGTGAAGCGTTTCAAGGTGTGGCCAGCGATCACATTTAAGATTCAGTCCTCTCTTCAATCTGTCCATTCATAATCCAACCCTTCCCACTTGCCTAAGGCCACCCTTCTCCCATATTCATCACTCAAAGTTGACTCCACTTGACAATGAAATCTGACTTTTATCTATTGAGACCTCTCACACTAATCCAACATCCTTCTCTTTCAAAATCCTTCCAAATATAACTTATAATCTCAAATACAAAAGAGGATAACCACATAAGATCAGTCCCTTCACTGACACAGATACTGTTATGTCCCTCTCGGAGGTGTCTGGTTGCAGAAAATGGAAGGAAGTCTTTCCTTTCGCACCAAGTATTATCACTTTATTTATAGATACAAAAAGACATCTCCAGATCTTATAATTACTATCATTCTCTCTAATTTTCTACTTCATTCCATTCTTCTGCGTATCAAACGACCCTCTTTACATTATCATCATTCCAATCCCAAAATAACATTATTGTCATCCATGAACACTCCATCCCCCATTTCGGACGCGTGCCCAAACAAAAAGGAACGCTAGCAGAATTCTTACACAAGACTCCTACATATTTTATCTTCTCAAACTTCTATATATTAAATTCCTCAACCATTAGTCCATCACCCATGTTTGACAGAATTTTTTTTAATAATTATTAAATCATGAACACCAAACACCACATTCCACGCGTGTTTGGGTTAACTTGTTTTAAGTAATTTTTGATTGTGCAAGGTAAGCATGTGAGAAGAATTTTGTCTCATAAAACACAAAAGAGTTTTTTTCTTTTTTTAATTGATCCAGTCATTTGCCAAAAAGGGGATAAGGTTAGGGAGGGAAAACCGAGTTCCTCTGAGCAAACATGATACTGAATCCTAAACTATTGGTCATGAAACAAAAAGATCAATTATCCATCATTCAGACGACCATGGGTTTTGAAAGCATACAACTTGAGTCAACCTTACTAGAACAACAACTGCAGAAAATTGCAGAAAGCAAGGTAAGGATATAACAACGCCATGTTCAGAGACAGATAGTGACAGAGTTTCCATTAATGATTTCAGACTTTAGTTGTAGCCAACAATTTTACCAAGACCGAACCTCTAAAAGCAGAGTTCCCCGTCATGGGATGCTTATTCTTCTACCTAAAGAATACCACCCCTAAGGGCAAGCACCAGATGGAGCACAGAACCACCTTCAATGTTGTACTCCTTTGCTGTTTTATCATCAGCAAGTTGCTTCCCAGCATATATGAGCCTGCAATAAGTTGCAATAACAGATTCTGATGTTTCGAGTAGAATAACAATACGTTGTAAATGTATAAAAGCAAATTGGAAGGAATATCAAGTGAGACTGAGCAAAAGTTACTTGTCAGCTAGATTCCCATTTCACTATAGCTAAAGAAGGCCAAGCAGATAAATTGTTACTCTGATACAACATAAACATGCATGGTTAAGAAGGTTCACCAACAACAATTCAAGACTCAAGCATGCAATACTTTTATTTTAGAATAATGTTAACATATCAAAAGCAAGAAGTAGACAAGAGAGTTCTTAGAATTCAAAATCTGGATAAAATAGGCATGGCTATGGATACGCATTGGCATTCCAAATTCCAAATATCTTTTTAAGTTAAAAACTAAAATGCTTATAATCAGCATTGCTTAGAGAAAAGGCCTAGTGAAGTAAGTTATACTAGACAATCAGGGAAAACAAAGTTCCCCTTTGAAATGTAAGAACAACAACTCAATTCATCAACAGCCAAAAAAACCCTGCCAGGGTGAACTTTAAGGGAAGACAAGACAGTGAAACAATAATATATAAATGCCGTACACCTTTTACCTTAAGTGCCCAAAAATGATAGAGGTAGATTCACATATGATCAGATCAGACACACATAAGTTTCAACATTTAAGAAGTGACCAACAAATTTTCATCTAACAGCCGACCATCTACCAGTGTATAGCTTCAGTTCAATCAGAGAACTAAGCGAACAAAAGAAAGAACAAACCTCTGCTGCACAGGTGGAATCCCCTCTTTCTCTTCAACACGTTCCTTGATCCGGTCAATTGTATCTGTTGGCTCTATGTCGATTTCAATTTCTTTCCCAGTAAGAGTTTTCACCTTGATCATAGTCCCTCCTCTAAGCCTCAAGACTAAATGAAGTGTAGATTCCTTTTGAATGTTATAATCAGCAAGAGTGCGGCCATCTTCCAGCTGCTTACCAGCAAAAATCAACCTCTGCTGATCAGGAGGGATACCTTCCTTGTCCTATAAACAGGTGTTCCACAAGTCATTAGAAATTAACTGCACCAACTTATCAATTGCAATGATATTATGATTCATCCATCTACCCTCAACAAAAGCACCATACGATGTCATAATAAGGACAAACACAGATGAGGACTTAAGGATTCTGTCAAATTCTAACAGTATACAAGAAAAGAAAAGAAATTCAGTTCCCAACTGCACACCGTGGTTACATAGTTTTCATAGCTCTTCAATCTTCACTATTATTCCAGGAGGATTAAGATATCAGCAATGTTTTAAATTGTTCAAGCTTGCATATATCGGTAACCTGTCCTAGCAAACAAACTTAATGTCAAATATAGACGAGTTTCACTTCCTGAGGTAGAAGTTGATGACACAGTAAAACAAGAGCTGGAAGTGGAATCCGTTACTCCTCTATATTTCAATAAAATCTGATGAAGAGTGAATTTGACAGGGACAAACATCATGTGCCAAAGGATCACTTTGATCACTGCTTTCTTATCAATACGGGTTTCCGTACATAATTCAAGTTTTAAGCTTTATGCTTCCAGGAAAACCAACGTCGAATTGGTCACACCCCCTTCGTATTGACCACCATTCTAACACTTCTGGTAAGAACTAAAACCAAAATCACTCATTCACAGTAAAACCCTATCAAAAAGCAACAATCAGGAACCCGAAAAGAAAACCCAGAACAGCAAAACCGCCACCCATAATATGATTGATAAAATAACTACGTTTCAAAAACAAGGGGAGGAAAGAAAATAACTATGACCCCATGCAACTGTACCGATAAAGCCACCTCTTTGATGAAATCCCAATCTATAAAAACACGAAAAAGAAAGGATACGAAACAGAAAATCGAACCTGAATCTTGGCCTTGACATTGTCTATGGTGTCACTACTCTCGACCTCGAGAGTGATAGTCTTTCCCGTCAAAGTTTTCACGAAGATCTGCATCTTGCTTGTTGCTATTGATGGAAAGACTGAGAAAGAGTACTAGACGAGAGGGAGGGG
Source organism: Inga laurina (assembly GCA_963855925.1). Classification (NCBI taxonomy): domain Eukaryota; kingdom Viridiplantae; phylum Streptophyta; class Magnoliopsida; order Fabales; family Fabaceae; genus Inga; species Inga laurina. Next base: position 77,260,733 of record OY979702.1, read on the forward strand.
AGGGAAAACGGAGGAATTGTTGGGCGTAGGTGCCGCGACGGGGAAGACGGAGAATTTGAAGGTTGAAAGAGAATGGGAATCTGCGTTTCGATTAGAGAAGGGATTGAACGCACCGTCCTCTCTCTCGAAGTCTTGAGCATCGGCAGCGCTCATTCTTTATTCGTGTTCCTCTACCTTTTAACGAGAGAAAAATAAAACTTCTATTTTTTTATTATTTAAATAAATAAGAAGAATATAGGAGAATTTAAAAAAAAAAAACATTAGAACTTCAAAATCCCATTGATAAGATATGTAATGGGATTGAAAAAAAGAGTAATGGGATTGATGACACAGATTCTAATCAAATCACTAATTTAGAATTTTGAAATTTAAATGGTATTTTTTTAAAATTCTCTTGAAGAATATCATCTTTTTAATTTTTTTTTTTATATCTGTATGGTGGGATCCTTCTTCTAAAATGCCAAAAAAAAATTATTTTATTTTCACAACAACACAAAACTTTTAACTTATTAATAATAATATAAATAACTCCTAATTTATAATTCTTGCGAATAAGTATATAACTTTCATTATTAAAAAAAAAACTACTTATAACTTTGCCAATGAACCTTGGCTCATATGAACAACAACACAAAACTTTTAACTTATTAATAATAATATAAATAACTCCTAATTTATAATTCTTGCGAATAAGTATATAACTTTCATTATTAAAAAAAAAAACTACTTATAACTTTGCCAATGAACCTTGGCTCATATGAAAGACGTCACACGTTCAAACGTGTAGTGCGTATGAGTTTGTTTGTGAGTGATAATATATGAGTGCTCTTCATTCGACCCTGTAAAAAATATATGACTTTAAAATAAAAATTCACTTGAAAGTATATAATTTTTTCGTTAAATATACACTTGTTAAATTAGAGTTTTTTTTTTTACTTAGAGTTCTGCGTGTTTTTAAATTAGGGTATATTTTTTTATGGTTTACATAGTTTTGGTCTTTTGAAAATGACCATACGTACATCAAATTTCTTACATCTATTTATCAAGTTCTCCTATCACACGATCATGTGTCCTATTTTTCACATTTGATTTATACTTAATTGATAAAATTCAAAAATAAGATATATGGTTACATGTGATTGAAGAACTTGATATAATAAATATAAGGAATTTGATATAAGTATTTTCCTTTTGAAAATGATTGGGATAAACAAAAATTAATTAATAAAATATATTGTAGGAAATTATTTTTCTAAAGTTATATCAAAATCAAGGTTAATTTTTCAAATGGCTAAAGTATATATTTAGTTATTTATACTGGAATTAAAATTTATCTAATATGAAATCTATTTAAAATATTATTTATAAGTATGATATTACTTAAAGGTTGATGATATATTTTTAAATATATTTAAAAGACAATGATAATATATTTTAAAGATACAAACCATGTATTCTATATAAGATGCTACATGAACCATAAAATTTGTAGCATGGCAATTGATCATACTTGATATAATAAATATCTTGTTCTCAATGAATTACTGCCATATGTATCTTTAAAAAAAATTCTATTCACTTAATTGTCTCTGATTTCTACAAATCTTAATCCAAGTTTCTAACATAAAAGAAGAGAAGAGAGCTTTCAGGTCAACATATCAAAGGCAAGCTAGTGTATAAAACATAACCAGGACAAAGATGTTGAAAAGGAAAGAGAAAATGATAGATTACAGTAATGATGATATATTAAAAGATGATCATATATTTTAAGATATATTTAAAAGATAATGACAGCAATAATTCATTGAACACTAGATATTCATTATATTAAGTTTTTTTTTCTAGCATTATATCAAATATTGGATGTAAGTTTTCTCACATATAAATTATCTTATATTTAATTTAGTTTTGTATTTTATCTTGCCACCAAATTTAGTTTTGCAAATAAAACAATAATTTAAGATTTTGAATTTGTCTCTTCGAATCTTAGCGAACCTTATCATGATATATACTTGACAGTTGACCCCTGATTTGGGCGTATTATAATTCAAATAAAAATATTGCATATTATATTACCAAAGATAGAGAGATATATATATATATATATTGCATATTACTTTTCAACTTTTTTATATAGTATAAACTATAAAAAAAATTATTGTTTTTTAAAGTATTATTTATGATTTATTTAACATAAAAATTTTTCTACCCTAATAAAATGTAATCTACAAAACTCTATTGAATTTTGATATCATCTTTTCATTAAAATTGAACTAGCCAAATAAACTCGTGCCATATTTCTTTTACTAAATATATATTAAGTTTGTCAAAAATAAAACTCAGTCCCAAAGCCAAACTATGCATTAAAAAAATTGGTGATAAGTTAGTTTTCATTAAAAAAAATTTATTTTTTGGGACATGATTATAGACTGCATAAATTATTATAAAGACATTCGTTTAATTACATAATTATTTATTTTAAATAGGTTGACTTTTTTTGGGCCTTTTGATCCATTGATTTGGGTTTTGCATAACGGGCTTAGCTGTCAGGCGCAGTAACGGGCCTTATGACTTAGAACGTTGCTCTGGATTGGTTCCCGAAATTGGTTGTGCATTAATACTCTATGTCACAGATGAATTGTTAATTTGATATTATCTGTAACTGAAGAGGCTAATCCCTCACAACATGATAAATTAAATTTTAAATTCTTATTGGGAGGTATTTCCATATTTAGTATGTAACAGCCAGGTTCAGGAACCCGGACCGAACCGGCCGATCCGGCCCGGAAACCAGTGAACCGATCCGGTCTGGGTTCCAATTTTTTTAAAAAAAAATTATATTTTTTCTTTAGAATTTCATATTATAAGCCTAAAATTTTTAATTTTTCACCAGTTTGTCCCCAGTCTGACCCACTAACCCTTAATCCAATATCCCGACTGATTCAATACCCGGTCCGAATTTTAATACCTTGTTTAACAGTACCTCAAATATAATTATGTTAATTTAATATAAAAATGCCATAACTCCCTCTCTATTAAGGATAATAAGGGTTAATAAAACTTCTGAAACAATATTGTTACTCAATAAAAACTTCTAGGACACTTTAACACATCTTTTATCCATTTATGGATTTTAAAAAGTATTAAATGAGAAGTGCTCAAAAATAAAAGTTCATTGTCCATCTTAAATACCTCACCCAAAAACAGTCACTCTAATCTAAGAAATTGAATGTACGTCCACCAATTACTGTTCATATCTGCCGCCTTAATGTTAACATTAAATTCTAATGAATTCATTCAATTCCCATTATTTAATTTTCACCCAATATGCAAGTTATGCCTTAATTTCTTCACTTTAATGTCACCCAACCCTATTAAAATCCCGCGTTCTATTCTGAAAATTTTTCTCTACGTTTCCAAATTTCAATTCCAAAATGCAATTAATAATATTAATCATAATTTAATTCCAAAGTATTACAACTAATTGTTTTTAAAATTATACTACTAATGTCTTGTGGCCTTTGGGATCTCTATAACATTCAACTCATTAATTGAGTAATTAATGTATTGAGAAATATTCATACTCGCGTTGAATTTGTTCAAGAATGTAAACGCAGTAATTATTTTAAGCCAAACGTTTCTGATTTTTGCATTAGTAAACTGAACAGTAGTACTATATCAATGCGAAAATTAATGACTGAGAATGAATGAATTATTTCAATATTTATTTTTGCGTCCTAGTCTTGTACATTAATCATAAAGTCAATGCCCTACCAGAAACGCTTTTTTTTATTTTTTTTGTTTTTTGCCCAGGCCCTACCAGAAACGTTGCAACGTCAATGCATTAAATGACTTTTTTTCTTTGCCTTGTGAAATAAATAAACCTCCGTTCCAAAATTATTATTTTTGGATGTACTCATGTAGAATTATATTGAAGAAAAAACCTAGATATATTTTTTAAGAAATGTAATCGTATTTCACTATCTTACCTTGGTTTATTACTAATATAATATATTAAACTAAACATTCTCGTTTTTAATACACAACACTTCTTATTTTGTTGAAGGGTAAAATTGTAAAAAAATAAAAATTCAATACTTTTTAAAAATCCTAAAGTAAAATTGCATAATATATTAATTAAATTAATAAAAAAAAATAAAACACAAAAAATCTATAAACTGGAGATTCTAATTCTCTTTTATTTTCTTGAAATAAATTAAAGTGTACGATATATATTTTGTGGAGAAGAATTTTTTTTATCCTGGCTAATGTTCATTGAATTTCAATTCAAGTCATCAATGGTGTGCCTTTGATGATTCTGGCTGCTGAATCTGGCACATGGTATTTTATAAGCTTTCATAACATTTGACCATTTGAAATCTTATAGTAAAAGAATAAAAAGACACATAATATTCTTTTTTTAATGTTTAAGCTTCTTGTTCTGCTTCTCAATAGTTCTAAACTTCTAATAGATAGAAAGGTAAGTAATCATCATCGAAAAATATTATTATGGAAATAAAAATTTATATAAAATGAATCCCTATTTACAACACAGCTAAAAAAAGGTTGGATTAGATTTTTTACAAAACACACTGGTGAAACTATCATAAAAATCTTCATTATTATAATAGCCGGGTTCAAACTCCTCATTTTTACGAGATCATAGTTTTTTTTTTTTAACTGATACGAGGCACGAGTTAAACTCTTATTAAATTTGATAGTATTAAAATTCAACCCATGTCACTTAAGAATACATAGTCTAGTAGTGAACTAGCTGTTTCACAAAGTGAATGTACTATATTAAAATCTCAGTTTGTTAAAAAACACTCAATAAAAAAAATCTAAAAAAAGGCTCAGTAGGAAATTGGGTGGCCCACATGTTATATAAAAAAATGGGAAAATCACTGTCAGGTCCCAAGAAAGCAAAATATTATCAAAAAAGTCCCAAGAAAAACTGAAATATCTGAAAAGTCCCTAGGGACTTTTCTGATATTATTTTCCAATGTAAAATGACACACATGCCCCTCTTGTTCATGTAAAAGTGGAAGCTTCAGAAAGAGGAGGGAAGGCGCAAGTTTTTTTCCGGAGACACAGAAACGACGCGAAAGGGACTGGTGTGAACTCCAACATTGAAGGGATCAAGTGTAATGTTGAAGTTCTTGGTAAAGGATCAAATTTGCAAGCTCCACGTACTGGTACCGAGGTAGAACACGAAACTGTATTTGTTGTTTTTGGTTCTGTGTGATATTTGGATAAAGTGAAATTGAATGATGGTGAAAGGTTGGTGCTTGGGGCCAATAGTGGACAAAGTGGTAGGAGGTAGATGAGTAATGACATGATTTAGGTAAAGTTATGAGCTTGAGCGTTGTAGTTGGGGTTTGATTGAGGTTGGGTAGTGTTAATGTCATAGTGCTCTGTTTTTTGGGGAGGTGACAGAGGAAATGATACCTTTAAAGTGGGAATGGCTGATTTTCAGGTTGGTGGGGTGCTGTGAAAATTGTGATATGGGAAGAAATTTAATTGCTGTTAATTCGTGCAGTTAGTGTTGTTAATATAACTGAAGTAGTTGTTAATACAGCAAATGGGTTTGGGTGTCATAATGCTCTGTTATTGGGGAACAAAACAGAGAAAGTTGGACGTTTGACGTGGGAATAGTTGATTCTCATGGTGGTGGGTTGATGTGAAAAGGGTGATATGTAAATAGCTCAAGTAGTTGTTAATTCATGCAGTAGTAGTTGTGAATACAACAGTTTTAGTTGTTAATACAAAAACTGTGCTATGTTTTTAAGTTTTAAGGCAATGTAATAGAGAGAAAGGCCTATTGTTTGGAAACCTAACAAAGGTATGTCTTTGTTTAAAGTGGGAGTCATTGAATGTGATTGTGCTTTATTTGATTATATGATTGTAAAAGAAGTGTTGTTAATATGTGCACATACAGTTGTTAATATAGCTTTGGAAATTGTTAATACGAACTCATGGTGCAGATTATCATGAAAGATGGCAACTAGTTCTGGGAAGAATCTATTGTGTTTCATTCATGTGGGGGGAAGTTTTTAAAGTCGGAGCAAATGAAATGCAATATATTGGTGGTATGGTAAGAACAAGATGCGTACAGGAAAGTACAACATATGAGGAGTTGCTACGAATCATATCATCTATAACGGGAAATGAAAGTAATGAAATTCAAAGTTTCTATTGATACATCAACATTTGTGGATCTTGTAGACGATGAAGGGGTGGATCATTTTATGAAATATAATGAATAATATGGTCATGTGTACATTGAAGACGATGGTGATGATGAGAATACAGTTCCAACATTGAATGGTCAAATGGAAGAGCAAGAAGTGTAAGTCGAGTTATCTTAAGAAAAGTAATTTGTTGTAACTTAATTATGCAAAAGAGAAGTCTAACTTGTCATTTATTGCAGGATTGATCAAATGTTTGTAGGTGCTGGAGGATTGTGTATGTCGCCACCGCCTTTGTTAAATGAAAGTCAAGATGTTCCATCGTTGGAATGTTGTACTTAATTGGTGCCAACACCCATACCGGGAATGAATCATACCAAATGGAAGGATTTAATTATTGGAGAAGGACAGATATTTCCGAATGCTATGAGCCTTTGTCAGACATTATATAAATACAACATTTCACACAAGTTTTCATACCAATTTGTGAAGAATAATAAACAGAAGATAATTGTGAAGTGCAAGGTTAGTGGTTGTCCGTGGTACATGGGTGCTTATTCATCAGGAGAACATCAAGATACAGAGTTTCTAACGATCCGAACATACAAAAGTGAACACATTCACCATGCACAGGACAGCCTAATTGTCTGGCATCCATACAGGTCGAACTTGACATCATCAATCGTAATGGATGATTTAAGGTCCAATATCGATAAGACTTCCAATGAAATTCGAGCAGACTTGTACAGAGAGTATGGGGTGCGACTGAACTACCCTCAAGCATATAGGGCAAAAGAAAGAGCGTTAAAGGAATTAAATGGACGAGTAGAAGACTCTTATCAAGCAATTCCTTGGATATGTGATAGATTGATTGAAAGTGATCCAGACACAGTTGCAAAATGGGAAGGCTCATCTAACAATAGATTTGAGCGGGTATTTATTGCTTATGGTTGCTCGGTTAAAGGTTTTATAAGTGGTTGTCGGCCCATTATTTATATAGATTGCTGTCATCTAAGTGGCCCTTATAAGGGAACAATGTTGTCAGTTTGTGCATACGATGCAGACAACCAAATGTTTCCCTTAGCATATTCCATTGTCAGCGGTGAAACATATGATGAATGACTTTGGTTTCTAGTCAATTTGAAAGAAATAATAGGATCAATCATGATAACCATAGTGTCAGATCGCAATAATGCAATTATCGGTGCTGTTAAAGAAATATTTGGCAGCGAGCGACATGGCTATTGCTACAGGCATGTGAAGGAAAATTATAGTGTAGAGTTCTTGAAATCAATAGAGGTCGAGCACGTACATCGGCGAATAGCAAAGAGACTGCACTCAAGCTTCTTGATGCAATTGCCTATGCAAGGTTGGATGAGGACTTTATAAGTGCAATGGGAAAATTAAGATTGTTCAATCCACAATTGGCACAACGGGTGGAGACCAATGGGGATGTTGACAAATGGGCTCTAAGCAAGTTTCCTTTCAATAGGTGGGATAACATAACCACAAATATTGCGGAGTCGTTTAATGCATGGATGTTGAAAGAGAGGAAGCATAGCGTGTCAATACTAATTCATGAGCATCGAGACAAATTGGCACGGAAATTGCTTGCAAGCAAGATGGCAATGGCCAATTGGAAAATGGAGTTGGACCCAATGTTGAAGAGAAAGTGCTGCAGCATGTTACCTATGCGGAAAATATAGATGCAGAATATTATGGAGACCATAACTTTTCGGTGCGAACTAGATGTGGTGAAGCGACAATTTATGTCAATGTAGATCTTGCTCAAAGAAAATGCACATGTTTAGCATGGCAAATGAGTGGAATACCTTGTGGCCATGCATGTGCAGCTATTAAGGTACTCAATGGTAATGTGTACACATTTGTACATAATTGGCTGAAAGTGGAAGCACAGGAGAAAATATATGCAAACACCATGAGACCATCACCTTTAACACTCGGTCACTTACCCTAACACCGGCTCCGGGACACAACAACGTGCCCAATGCGTACATAATAAAGAGAAATTCAAAATCTGCATCATCTTCTCTTTCAATCAGTCATTTCCCAATTGTCTTATATGGCACTGTCCCATACAATGTTTTTAATTGTTGAAAATCTTTGTCTTCATTCATCGCATTTCTTTCAATGTCCCCCCCACACACGGTAACCCCATAAATTCTGTTACATCTTCCGGGCGAATGTGAAGTGACCTCCCTCGAATGGAAACATTGTTGGTTGGAGGGTCAAATGCACCCATAAACTGCCCACATAAGTCTCGGGGGATTTGTGAGCAGCATATGTTGACCAATTTATCAAATCCAACTCTCTTTGACCGTTCCATCTGCTCTTCTCTGTTCTTCACACTTTTGCACACCTCTATAAACTGATTAGGGGCATACCGAGTAAGGAATGGAACCGCATATTTTTTCCCTTTTTCCCCTCTCCTTAATTTCTTTGCCCTCTCCTTATATGTCTCCTTCTCATCATCTTTCAAAGCGTTCCAAGCTTCTTTTACCGACTTACTCTCCTCTTTAAAAGGCCTTTTCGGCTCATTCTTTTTCTTCTTGTTCTGGTAATACTCTTGCGTGAACAATACATATGCTGACACTTTTGGCTGCCTCTCTTCTTCTTTATCTTCCCTTTTTCTTTTGTTCGCCATTTTTTACTTAACCAGAAACATAATAATTAATCCAATCCTTCCAAAACTCAGTAACAGGAGCTTTAACACAGAGTACAGTCCACTTATTCAAACTATTTTCATGTGCAAATTAAAACTCAATATCAACAACAATGATCTAAAATGACTCCAACACAACACTAGTTTGGTGCCACCAAGAGACTACTGCTTTGCATAGCTTATAACCAGTAAATTCCACAGTCACAAATCAGATTCACCTCCAACATTGCCCAAAATTTTGAAATTTCATTACATGCACCTAAAGTCACACAACTTACCTCAGCAGTCAATATGTATGTCAAATGCAAATTTGGACAAGTAAGCTCATATCAGAAATTTCACCAAACTCAACAAAATGTACAGAATTTCAGCGATGAATGCAAAGCTTTGGAATATACCGTTCAGCAAACATCCACATTTTGACAACAAATTCAAGTCACTGCACCAAAACTCTAACCCAAGTCCACACAGTTCAGTTTTATCACAAAACAACTCAGTATTATGAGTGGAAGTCAACAAACGGTGCACAATAAAGCTGCAGAGACTATAAACAGTAAAGGCGCAATATAAACAAGTTAACATTGCAGAGGTATAGATTAATGCCATATGAACAAGCATCTATAAAAAACCAAAACCAATTACTACCTACAATATGGAGCTAAATGTAGATCATGCCATTTTTTTTTTGGTAAATAAAGGGGGAAGCATACGCCCAACTATACAGATACCCGACGAGGGAAGTAACGACCCTCACAATCATCTCTCAAAATGCCATTTTTGTTAGAAGAAAATTACACATGTTAAATCGAAGTCCTAAATCCTAAATCCAACAACAAAATTAATGAGAAACAGTGATTTCTTTCACTCGCCGGCGGGAATGGCGCCTTCAATTGGAGCACCGATGGAGTCTCGAAGTGGAGGAACGCCGGACGACTCTGGGCGCCAGACACCACTGAAGGAGAGGCAGCCGCAGCCGACTGCAAGACGAGCACCGACACACGGCCACACGACGTCGACCAGCAACGGACACGCACGGCGAATGAAGGGAGCACAGACGGTGAGGCAGGGCAAACGGCCGGACCACCAGCGACGGACATGCTCAGCGAATGACGGCACAACAACGGACACGCACCGCATGGCACCAGACGACAACGGAGACGACAGAAGTTCTTTTTTCAAATGCCTCTCTGGAACGCAATTTGGGGCTCTGCCGCTCTGCTCTCTTTTGATTGAAGAAGAGTTTAAATTTTCATTAGGGCATGTATGTCATTTTACATTGGAAAATAATATCAGAAAAGTCCCTAGGGACTTTTCAGATATTTCAGTTTTTTCTGGGACTTTTCTGACAATATTTTACTTCCTTGGGATCTGACAGTGATTTTTCCTAAAAAAATTTGACCCCTATTAGACAATTAGATTAGTGAATCAATGAAAAAATCTCTTAAATTCATGAGTTTGAGCACATTTGTATCATGAGTTAGTCAGAGTTTATCATTATCAATAATTGGATAGAAAAGTGACTAAATATATTTCAAATTCATATTATTGAATTTTTTAATGAAAAGCAATTTAATTATAAAATAAAAGATAACATGTTTCAAAGGTGAATATTTTTTACGGAACAAAATCCATGCCGGCGAAAAGATAGGGACATTTTCGCGAGTTTGATAAGAATAACAAGAACATAGTACTCCATCTATCCTTATATATAAAGTCATTTAAAAAAAAAAAACTTATTTTTTTATAATATTTTTTTTGAGTTAGTCCCGATAATAAACATATTTTTATCCACTTTTTTCAATTACCCTTATATCATTCATTTCCCATATAACTTTCAGCATTTTTTCATTATTACTTTCTCTCACTCTTTTTTTTCCCCACTTTACTCAATCATAAATAAGGACATTGTTGGGAAAAAAAATTATGTTTCCTATATATTTATAACATTTAACTAATTTTAATTATTTTAAAATCCGCAATTCAGGACCTTATATATAGATACGGCCGTAATTTTTTTTTTTCCATGGCCAAGAAAGAACAACTAATTATATGGGGACTTTAAAACATGTCATTCTAGTTTTATTTATAGATCATTGTTGATAAAAGAATTTGGTGCTATTTATAATTTCAATTTCAGTGTAGTAAATGATATTATGATAATTTTATCAAAAATTGAAAAAGACTCATTTATAAATGAAAGTATAGTTAAAAATTTATCCCATAATTATTGAATTAATTACCTCTTCTTAACCGTTGAGATTTAATTAAAATAGATTTATAATTAATATCAGAGGGATATGCGGCAATGACTAATGATGGAGAATAGTAGGGCCAAGCAACAATAAATGGGGCAATAAATGGGGGGGCGAAAGCTTTGAACTTGACCATACGTTAATGGGCCCAGAGGTTTTTGTTTAAATATTTTTTCGTAAACCAGCGAAAGTTAGTACTACTAAATTTGGTCCTCCCACTCTCTGTAGCCTGAATTTGACTTTTGACCTATTCCCCATATTTCCTTTAGATTTTAATTTTATTTATAAGTATCAATTAATTAATTTTCATATATTATGAGAGTTAGTTAAATTTTTTAATTTTACCTTCATTTATAAATACTTAAATAGTAAAGCTAAGAGTACAGGCCAATCCGATCAGCTCACAAGCAATGCAGCCCGCATTTTCAATGGTAGGTAAAATATCAACCCTTTTATGTTAACGCACAAATCACATAGAATGGATTGCTAATTTCTTAAAATTCACAACAACCACGTTGTAGACTTTATGAAAGGAAAAAGAATAAAAAATAAAACCTAACATACTCAGCCCAAAATTTTTAAAATCATAGTGGGATGATATTGTGATAACACTTACAGAGGGGTGGACCAAAGAGTTGTTGGAGGAGAAGCAAGGTATGAGGGGCATATACGTGTCAAAATTGGATTCTACCGAACAATTAAATGTGGAGTTGCTTGAATATACGTTTCTGACGTCATCCCTTTTCCACTACGTCCAACGGTTCATTTATTACCTTGTTCCCATTCAAATCTATGACTTACTTAATGACTCATGAGTCATGACCTGTCTTTCTTTTATCTTTGATTCATTTGATTTTTGTATTTTACCATGGTATTTAATTATTGAGGATAAATAGCATAGAAAACACCATAATTAATGACGCCCCATTTCTTGTGATAATTATATTCCCAAATATCGGAAGCAGCTCAACGTTGGAGTTCATATTTAAAATTAGACAATTAAAGCATCCATTTGTCTGCTTTTCCCTGCATTTATTGCCTCCCTCTTCTCTTCTTTCCCCTCCCCACTCCGCCACCCCCTTTCATTAATTGCCCCGCTCTCTCTCTTCATTCAATGAATCAATTTCTCACATTCATTTTAAAAACAGATAACTCAATCAATTTATTTAAGAATTTCAACAACAACCCAGCTACTACCTATGTGATTCTTTTTATAAACAATTCTTTCTCTCAAAATTGATCCTTTTTTTTAAATAATTTTTTCTTGTATTTTAAAATTTAAATTATATTTTTTTATTTTTATTAAATACACATCTTTATATTAATTATCTTCCATTCACCACTAGTTCTTTTCTATTTATTCATTTATTATTCATTCTCTCTTATTTGCTCTTTTCATAAATGGAGGGTATATTTAGAAGAAATATGATATTTTTGACACATTTATTGTTTGTAACTATCTTAACCACTAGTTCTTTTTGCACAATAAGTATAAAAGTTATTTATAAAAAAGATCGGAGGGCCTCCAATCTTTTTTATAAGGAACAACTATCTTGTGGTTCAAAATATTAATTAAAAATAAAAAAAGTAGTAACTTATGCACCCTTTTTTCCAATTATACCCTTATTTAGAAAGAATGCATATGAGAAATAATGTATGAATTTTTTTTTCAAAGATAATGAATGATATATACTTAATGAGGGTAAAAATAAAAAGATCAGTTTAAAATTTTAAATAAATATAATTTGGTTTTTATGTTAAGGACCATACTATGAAAGAAAATGTTACTTGTTAAAAAGACTAGAGGGAGATTCGTAGAATACATGTTAAAGAGAGAGAAAGAGAAAAACATCACATTCAAAGAGTCATTTAGAAATGTTAAATTAGAATTTATTTTTTCTTTTAGTAGAGTTAATTAATATACCTTTATGCTCAAAATATATTATTGGTTAAGATGAGTTAAAAGCAACCATCAAGGTTGATCCAATTGGTAAGAGGATGGCTCATAATTATAAGGTTGAAGGTTCAAATTTTATCGATATGAGGACCTTATTAATAGGTGATCTTTAAGTACCTCTGTAAGTACTCTTTGAGCTAGATGACATGCTCTAATTTTGGTGAGCCTTAGACCCCAACTCACATAAATTTTTTGTTATAAAAAAATGAGTTAAAAGCAATAAATATGTGAGAGATGCAATTTTTACTCTTCGTTCCTATATATAAGATCCTTTTTTTTTAGCGGGCTTATCCCTTTTATAAAATTCCATTTGAATTAAGGGCATCTTTAGAAAACAAATTATATTTCCTACATATTTAGTACTTTTAACTGTGTTTTAGAATATCATGATTCAATTAAAAAGATCTTAATTGTTCAAAAAAAAATAAAAGGATCTTATATATAGGGATTGAGGGACTATGTGTAGAGCCCAAAATTTGAAAATATGAAGCCATTACCAAAATTTTAAAATAGGATAATTTTGAAAACCTTTTTTAGAAAATAAAAATCAGACAGTATTTGAAAGTCAATTGTGCATGGAGAATGTGTTAGGCACCCCACAACATCCATTCATAAGAACAGTTACCCTAAGTCAATTATTTAAAAATGAATATGATATTTAATTCTTTTATAATTACCCAAAAATAAAAGAGATTAAGAAAATATTTATAAAATAATAAAATAATGATACCAAGGAATTTTTTTTTACAATGGTTGGACTTAACCCAGGAACAAGGTATAGGACCTACATACCCTTTAGAGGAATTAAAACTCACATAATTCGAGCAGAAATGCGTGTCAATGGATTAGTGCCTTTTAGCAAAATGTTTATTTAATATATTTGAGAAAGCTATCTTTTGATTGGTTTGTATTTTTTATTTTATGGAAATAAATCTTGTTTTTTTATTTGAGGAAAATATGACTTCTTGAAAGGCTTTTAGATTAAACTTCCTGAGGAGATTCTTATAATTTCACATGGAAGAATAATCGATTTGTGCATGAGAAAGCTCTAAAAGCCTCTTATGGCATAAATCCCTTTTCAAAATCTTTATTATTTTTATTTTGATCAAAAGAAATATTTTTATTTTTAGGTTTAACTTATAAGAAAAGTGGATTCCCAATTATTAGTGAGTAGGCAAGGACAAGCATTAATCGCATGATCAACATATTATTCATAACGGGTTATTCAAAAGTATATATAGTGAGAATATGTAACTTTGGTGTTTTGAGTCTAGTCGCAAAAGGGATAAAGTGAAGGAACCATGTAATAAAATAAGGGAAAGGGACATGGAAGTAAAAGATACAGCAATTTGATTCCAAAAAACCATAACCGAACTGCTTTCACCCATCGTATGTCATAATATATTATACGGAGTAAAAGAAAGTTATTGGTCATGCTTACATTGTCAGTCACTCTCCATACGCCAAATACCCATTCAAAACCAATGGCAACCATTGTGTAAGCAAGTATTATATAACAAAAACATTTTGATGCTTGGTGTTGGTTTTAAAGATGAAGAGAGCATGTTGATGATGCCACGAAGACAACAAATGAGAGAAAAATATCAAGGTGGGTATATATATACATCAAAAGGTGGGGCTATCATTCACAAATGGATTAAAGAGAAGGAATGTAATAAGAATCAAATACAAATAAAGTAGATTAATCAAAATTATATTTGATTATACCTTCTAGCTAGTGATATTTAAGCTTACATATGTGTTAATTGTCACAAGAGTATAGGTTTTCCTTTAGGTTTAAAACAAAAAGATAAGAAAAGGAAAATAAAAGAGAGAAGGAAACTTAAAAACATTAAGAAAATGAATCAATTCTTATGATATTGGATTCCTCCCTCTAGTCATTGGCGTTGAAGCATCACATATGTGACAACAACCATAAAAACATCAACTTTCCTTGAGAGTATAAGGAAAAACAAGATAAAAAAGATGAATAATAGATTTTATTTATTTTAGGCACATCTAACCATTCATTGTCTCTTTTCTCTCCTCATTTTCATTTGCCTTGGCTCTCTCAATTCTTTTGTGTTTTGCTTCAATCCTTGTTCCTCTATTTATAGCCTTAAGGTCTGCTTGGTGTGAGGGATTTGGAGGGCAAGGGAGGGGGGAATTTTTATGAGTTGAATTTTAAAAGATTGAAAAAGTAGGGTAATATAAGAATAAGAAAAAGTAATTAAAAAATATTAACCTCACTTCTCTAATTTTTTTAAATTCAACTTAAAAAAATATTCCTTCAGCCCACTTTCCCTTTCCTCCCCTCCCCTCAGACCAAACAAGCCCTTAAAATAGGGTTTTCTTTATAAATGCATTTTTTTATTTTTCATTTTTTTAAAAATTGTTTTCCATAGGCCATTTCTTGATTTAAACCCATCAACATAAATGAGAGATATTTTTTTCATTTTTAGTTTCTGTGTATTTCCCCTGTAAGCAATTTCCTAATTTAAATCAATCAACATAAATGAGATATATATTTTTATTTTCTCTTTTTTTCCCTCCATAATGACTCCACACTAAATTTCCTAATCTAAACATCAATCAACATCAATGAGATGAATTGTTTTAAAAATTATTACAAACATCAATTGCAAGACAATCACAATTAAGGATGATCATTTTTCAATTGTCATTTACTTATTAATTTATATGTGCTGTGATTAAGGATGATTTTTTTTTTTTGATTGAGGCCTAAACAATATGGGGTGTTCACATACTATATCCTTATTTATGAAAACAACTAATAAGAGAGAATGAGTGAGAAAAGAGGTGAGTAAAAATAAGTGGGAAAAATACATGATAGGGCTATTAATTGATTGGATTAAAATTAAAAATATGTATTAAATTTTTAGATAAAACTAAATTATTGCTTATATATAACACCATCCAATACTACTTATAAATGGAGGAGGAGAAAGTAACTTTCTAGGTGGTTTACTTTAAAGATCATGAATTGTATAACAGGTCTTGAATGAGTATTCCTACTGTGCTTAATTGCTTTTGAAATTACCTCCAACCAACCACTCTATTGAAATAAGGAGACAATCAAGTCATTAATTTTATTTAAAAATAAAATATTTCATAGATTTAGTTTAATCTAGATTTAGAAAATTCGAAGAGGAACCGTTATAATAAATTAATGGGTTAAAGGCCAATTTTGCCCCGGAAGTATTCACTAGGGGCCAATTCGGGGCCGGAAGTATTTCGAGGGCCATTTTTGCGCCTCAAGTTTCCAATTGGGACAATTTTGCCCCGGAAGTTTCAAATTTGGAGCAATTTTGCCCTAACGTTAGTTGACCGTTAGCCTGGGCAAATTTGCTCCAAATTTGATACTTCCGGGGCAAAATTGTCCCAAAACCCAATGACCGTTAGTTGGGCACATCGAACACCAGGCGACGTGTTGTGCTCTTCCAGCCGCTGGACCCTACCTCCAGCTGACCTAGGATGGGCAGACTGTTAAACAAAAAAGAGAACTCGAGGCCCATGCCGACGTCTCCAGACTCACTAACGTTCTTGTCAGCTGCCATGTCCTGATTCCCTTTCAAAGTACGCATGCTGAACGCTATCAGATGGGCTTCCCCCATCTCTTAGGGTCGACTAACTCATGTGCAAGTATCGTTCACATGGAACATTTCCTCTTTTTTGCCTTCAAAGTTCTTACTTGAATATTTGCTACTACCACCAAGATCTGCATTGACGGCTACTCAACCCAGGTGCGCGCCTCAGGGTTTGCAGCGACTGCCACACCTTTCTACTCATCAAGGCCTAGCACTTATCCCGACGACGGGTATAGGTCACATACTTCAGAGCTTGGGCAGAGTGGCCGTCAATGCAGATCTTAGTGGTAGTAGCAAATATTCAAATAATGACTTTGAAGGTTGAAGAGGGGAAATGTTCAATGTGAACGGTACTTGCCCACTCTGGCTCAGCTGTGTGATAGCATGCAGCACATATAGTTTGAAAGGGAATCGGGTCAGAATTCCTGAACCGAGACGTGGCAATTGACAGCAATGTTAGTGAGTCCGGAGAAGTCAGCATGGGCCTCGAGAAGAGTTCTCTTTTCTGCTTTACAGCCTCCCCCCTGTTTTAGTGAGTCTGGAGAAGTCAGTATGGGCCTCGAGAAGAGTTCTCTTTTCTGCTTTACAACCTGCCCCCTGTTTTAGTGAGTCTAGAGAAGTCAGTATGGGCCTCGGTGTGGGTTAAGGTGCTATTTTGCCCCGGAAGTATCAAATTTGGAGCAAATTTGCCCAGGCTGACGGTCAACTAACGGTCAACTAACGTTAGGGCAAAATTGCTCCAAATTTAAAACTTCCGGGGCAAAATTGTCCCAATTGGAAACTTGAGGCGCAAAAATGGCCCTCGAAATACTTCCGGCCCCGAATTGGCCCCTAGTGAATACTTCCGGGGCAAAATTGGCCTTTAACCCTAAATTAATTAATGATTTGTTTGATTTAATGACGAATATAAACCATCATTTATTTATTTTAAAAATTATTTATTGAGTATAAAAGATTTAAAGGAATTTCTTTTAAGTTTCTTAATATCCTGCTAACCTCTACCACTCTTGTCCTATTTATAAGTCATTTATAACTAATTCTCAGAGAGTTAGTTAACTCATTAACTATGGGTTAAATTTTCAATTTCGCCCTTATCTATAATTGGTTTCAAAAGTTAATGTGAATAAATTCTTTTTTTATTACAATTAATAGGAGTAAAAAAGTACAAAACACATTTACTATCCTGAAATTAAACTTATAAATAGAACCAAATTTTTTAATAAAAAATGACTTATAAATAGAATCAGAGTGATATCTAAGTATATATTCCCTTCGGTTCTTTTTATGAGAGCTCAATAATCGGTATAAGAAAATGGTTAAAATTAGTTAAAATTAATAAGCATGTTAGAAATAAATATTATTTTTTCATATATGCCCTTATTTATGAGGAGACAAGAAGAAGGAGAAAATGGATAATAAATGAGGGCAAGTAAGAAAAAGAATGTAGAATAGTAAAAATATAAAATAAAACAAAGAAAAAGAATAAAATAAGTTCACCTTTTTAATTAATGTCATATAAATAATTTATAAAAAGTAAATATAAAAAAATATTAAATATTGAGACAATATATGGCGGATTATAATAAAAAGAATTAAGACTCTTAAAAAAACGACCAGTGCACTACTAGAATAGAACATGTACCCAAAAAAATAGTATTTGATCACACCGTTTTAGTGTATGTTTGGCAAGCATCAAAATCATGGTTTCAAATGATGCTTTGCATAACCTGAGACAAAACTCCTCTCTCACACTTACCTCGTAAGTCGTAAAAGCTATTAAAAAAAACTAATTCAAACACACATTTAATCATCATTCAAGTCTCTTTAATGTTGTTGGCCAGATAAAAAGTTTCTTTAATTTTTTTAAAAATATTATGGGAAAATTCTAAAAAACTACTCTCAAAATATAAAAAGGACAAATCAGTACATCGAAAATGAGAAATGACGAATTAGGCGGGTGTCAAAAAAAGGAGGAATCTGTCATTTTGAAATTTCGGCCAAATTACAAAAATGCCCTTCAGCACTTCATGCCCACTTCAGAATAACAACATGATCATCGTAATTAACAACTTCGGATTCAGTATTAACAACCAAGGTATTAAAACCCGGACCGGGCATTGAACCGGTCGGGGTACTGGGTTAAGGGTCAGTGGGTCAAACCGGGACCAAACCGGTGAGAAATTGAAAATTTTAGACTTATAGTATGAAATTCTAAAGGAAATTTTTTTTTTTATAAGTGACCCGGACCGGACCGGGAACCGGACCGGTTTCCCGGCCGGTTCGCCGGGTCCCGGGCTGGACCGGGCGGTCCGGTCCGGGTCTCATAACATTGTTAACAACTGCAATTCTTCTTTTACAATTAACAAATTTCAGGACCAATAACAACACCTATCTCGCCATTAACAACACCGGATTCGACATTAACAACTCCAATTTCTTCTTTCACACTTTAGAAGTTTCAGGGCCAATAACAACACCCACTTCGCCATTAACAACTCCTATGTTGTTATTGCAACTGAGGGCTAAAAGACATTTTCATAATTTGGCCGAAATTTCAAAAGGACATATTCCTCCTTTTTCTGACACCCACCTGATTCATCTTTTCTTATTTTCGATGTACTGATTTATTCTTTTTATATTTTAAGTGTAGTTTTTTAGAATTTTCCCAAATATTATTGCCTACACCAATTAATTAAAGGGGGCCCAATAAGATTCATTTCCGACAGCCAAAAAAAAAAAAAGGGAGAGATTCATTTCCCCTCCCACTGCCGAGTTGCTGATTCATTTCATTAATATCATGGCATTAACGGAGAATTAATTATTTATTAATTGATGGGTATTAATTTGTTGATGAAAATTTATTTTAAAAAAATCATTTTACTGCATTTATTTCCTCCTCTTCTTTATTTTTATTATTATAACTGCCCATGTACATTTATTAGCGTATATAACTCCCATAACATACGAACAATTCATGCTTCTCTCTCCATCTTCTTCTCTCTCCGAATCTCTCTTTCTCGCTTCCTCGCCTTCTTCTCCTTCGGAAGGCGAAGTAGCTCTGTGATGGCTGCCGACGTAAGTTCTCTCGTTCGTGTTCTTGCCGGTGGTGTGTACAAGGACGACAAGCATCGGACGGTGGGAAATGAATCGAATAGTGAGAGATCTCCGGTTCTGATTACTCGCGACTTGCTTGGCGGGTCCTCTAAATCTGTTGTTGAATCTCAGGAATTGGACCTCGACTTGCAGGTCCCTAATGGCTGGGAGAAGCGACTAGACCTTAAGGTTTTGTTTTATCCATTTTCTGTTTGTTTCCTGTGAAAGTTAATTTGGTCGTTGTCGTGAATTCTGGTTGGGAAATACTCGTCGTCGTCGTTTCTGGGAATTGTAAAGCCTCTTTGTAAATGTCACAGGTTACTTTGTCTTTTGAAGGAATTTAACTGTTGAATTTTCTACTATTGAAATTTCGTTGATATTTTTCTTTCTAATCTCGATTTCTTTGCTATGCTGTTCTTTGTAATCCTAAACTATGGCTTCTGTTTTTAATCTGTTTAAAAATATTTTTGGATTGTTACGAGTGTTTGATTTAGAGGGCCACTCATGTTTTGGTGGCCTTCTGAATTGTTACTGAGAATTTGAAGAGAATTAAGGATCTGATAGTTTGGAAAAACTTATATAGGCTATATGCTATTTAATTTTTTTTTTCGCTTCTTATTTAATTTGTTTCGGTTCTTGTAGCCTTCTGATCTGAACGTTTATTCTGCTTTGATATGATTTTCTAGCTTTTGGAGTTCTCATGGCATGATGCCCTGCATCCAAATTTCTTCTTCAAATTATTTTATTACGTTGATGAATTTTTTGTGCTAAAAATCTTACCATGTTTCAGCCTTATTGCAATTCTCCAGCCAAAAAAAAAAAAAAAATTCTCCAATAAAAGCGTTTTAATATCTGAACTTATTGGTTTTGTGCAAATAAGTTCTTGCTTGCTTTTGCTTTCCATTGGTTTTTTGATGATGTGTCAATACTGACGTTTGTCAATGATTTTCAGTCAGGGAAAGTCTATATTCAAAGATGCAACTCTTTAAGCTCACAATCAGTGTCAGAACGCAAACCCAATTCAAGTCCATCAGGTTCAAAACTTCAGGACCTAAACTGCCCTCCTTCTCCATCAAAACTATCTCTGAACCCATTTGACGAGACAAGCTTAGACCTGAAGTTGTTCTCTTCTTCATCGCCATCAACCAATTACCAAAGTGTATGCACCCTTGACAAGGTGAAATCAGCCCTGGAAAGAGCAGAGAAAGAGCCTATCAAGAAACGAACTACAGCTTCATTCTGGAAATCATCATCACTGTCATCGCCATCGCCTTCATATTCATCTTCATCCTCTTCCATGAGAGAAGCCCAGGAAGAAGAAAGTGAAGAGAAGTTGTCATCTCCACTTGCAGCAGGGTGCCCTGGTTGCTTATCATACGTTTTGATAATGAAGAACAATCCCAAGTGTCCTAGGTGTAACTCTGTTGTTCCTTTTCCATCCATGAAGAAACCTAGGATTGACCTCAATATATCAATCTGAGAGAGATTCTGATTTCTGGATTATTAGTGATCGCTTCTTCCATAATTTTGTAAATGATAGATATGTTTAGGCTGTTTTAAGGATAGGGATTATCTGTAAAGAGTATTAGCCGGGGTTTATGTATATTGCAAAATCATTGCTATTTTGCTAACAAAGCTAATACAAAATATTTCAATTTCTACAGTGCTGCCTGCTGAGAAATTCTATTTCATTTCCAGAATAAATGCCGATACTATTCAAGTATTCATCAATTGAATGATCGTATGTAAATTCTCTGCATCTCCCTTCCCTTGGGCTCTATTCTCTTCCAAAATACTCCTAAACAGTATTCTCAATTGAATGATGTATTATTTTATATTATATCTTATCCTAAACAGTATCAAACCTCTTGCAAATTTGTGCTTGGCATATCCTAGAAATTTCTTGACTCTCAGGATTTCATGATAAAGTTAATAAGTGTAGCAGACATCTGACTTCAGCTGCTACAAAATCCAAACGGTTAAATCCAAGAGTTGGTACCAATAATTAGTGGGCACTCACAAGCACATGAGCAAGAACACCAATGTACTTTACTTTTCCCTGTAGATTTACAGGGTTTTGTAAAACTGATGATGCTCCAGTCACTGCTTATAAAAAACCAGAGATAAAATATACATGGATAGAGAGAGAAGGAATTGAAAGTAAAGGTTTGGCTGATTAGGTGCAACATGTGACTGTGATTTGTCTAGAATTTCCCAAACCAAAGGATCATCCTTGGCACGTTGTAAATAGTAAAATCCCTGAGAGCCGGACACACAATTGGCTTATCCAAAACAGAAGGAAAATTGATGGAATAACAATTAAACAATATGCAGTATCTGGTACCGGTACGTTTCATTTTGAAGGACTTGCAAGTTGTAACAGCATTCAACCTTTTAATTGTACTATGGTCCCTTGATTAAACCACTCTTCTTTTTTCTTTTTCAACAACAGAAAAAACTCATTATCATTTATTCATGAAGCTTCAATGACATGTTTTTCGGTCCCCAAGGCTTCAGCTCTATTATTGAACCCCACTCATTTGAACTTGCCCTTCGCAATTTGCACGCAAAGTGACATTCAAAAGTCATAACCTTTGAAAGTTTTCACTTACCCCTTTCCATTTTCAAAGTTAGTTATGGTCAATATTTTAGTTGGCATTTGGAATTATTAAGAGGGGTTTCTAAGGAGATTTGTTATGTAGGGAATTAAAAAAAGAAATGCCAATTAAGTCAAACAGAAAAAGATCTACAGTACTTGTGTGGGGGAGATAGAGAATACTCACAAGAAAGTAATTCATTAAGTTCTCTGATCAGAATATGCTAAGTTGTAAAAGGTTTTCCTTCATCATATTTTTTATCAAAGACCACACATATGAATAACGAATTCATGAGAGCTTAGATTTGAAACCTTAGAATTGGAATTAATTTGAGCAAGGAAATTTCAGAAGGCGTCCTTAAATTAGCCATGAACTAACATTGATGGTTCAACAACTATACTGCCAACAATAGTTTGTTGGGCGGCATGATAGCCCATGAAAATCACACATATTGATGGCAACATTAAGCAAATTCAGGTTAGGCTTTATAAATGCAAGATGGTGGGTCCTTAACCCCCTCACAATAAATAGGCTCCCCACGCAGCCTTGTAATAAACCTCAACTAGTTATGCTGCCACCAATAAATACTCCCACCATTGGAAAATATAAGTCTGTTTCAGGCTTCAAAATATGTACTCCCTGCCGTCCACGGTATAAGTCTTCCTAGAAAAATGATTTGTTCCATAATATACATCATTTAGAGATTAATTATTACCTTCGATTTTAAATATAGGATAAAATTTATAGTGCAATTTGCACTACAAACTTTGTCCTATATTTAGGACCGGAGGGAGTAATATTTATTAATTAATTTTGTCTCTATAATTAATGTTTAAATATGCCTCTTTGTATTTCTCTCTCTCCTTTGATATATTATTTAATAGGGGTAAAGTTAGAAATTTATTTTAATTTAAGATAAATTTAATGATTTAACTACCATTTCTTGGTTCCAATGAATTAGTTAAAGTAACTTATATTGTGGATTAGAGAGAGTACTTCCTCTGTTTCTTAGTAAATAGATGTGTCCTAAAATATAAACTTCATTTTATGTTTGTCTAAATATTTATTGAGTTTTTTTCCCAACTTTACCCCTTATTGATTATATTTATTGTATTTATTCTTTCTCACTTATCCTCTTTACACATATTATACTGTTAAAAAAATAATACATATTTATTGCATTTAACTAATTTTAATTGTTTAATTGATTAACTCAAATTGGTTATTTGAAGCTTATGATAAGGAAGGGAGGCATATTAACTTGAAAAAAAAAATTTCAATTTGATATTGTGTAACTAAGCTGTCTTTATGTGAAAATAAACAAATTTGGTATGGTAGTTAGTTGGAATGTATTTTTATATTTTGAATGCTTCGAAGCTAATCTATCTTTCTATACAACTTGATCAATCAGAATTAGGCTATCTACCTTGACATTATGATATTCAAAAACAAAATTGTAGCCAAACACAACTAAAATAGATTCACTATTTTATTCCTTTTAAAAGATAACGGAGTTGTATGCTGGCTAGCAAATTAAGTTCATAATTAATATTGTCGAGAGATTAGTATTGGATTTTTTTTTTAATTTTTTTGCCATATTTTTAAAAATTACTCACTCTACTGATTGTTTATATCTTGTCAGATCATTTCTTAAAGAGAGTTTGTTTTATTTAAAGTTAGGCTTTGTTTGTCTCCTTTTACAATAATATATTGTTGGTTATATTTTTACAAGACATCTGTTGGTTCAGTGAGTATTGAATGCTTTTACAAAAAAAAAAAAAAAAAAAAAAGAAGAAGAAGTGAGTATTGAATATTTTTTCATATACTATAATTATATTTAATAAAAGTAGTGAGCTAGGCTATAAATTAATATGATGCTGACTACTGTATTTAGTGGATTTAATGAGAGTAATATTAAAAATTACTTGAATTCTATGATAAATTTAACAAGTTTTACCGTTTTTATTGTTATTTGAATTAGTTAGTAGTGACTTATATTTAGGAACAGTGAGAGTATAAATCATCTCCAACCACCTCATAACAACCAATGAGATGGTTAAATGATTACATTTATTTTAAAATTGAAAAAAAACATCCAAATTCACTTAGGGTGTGTTCGGATTAGCTTCTGGAGAATAGATTCTGAGCAAAATAGATTATAAGAAAAAAGTGATTTTGATAAAATGAGAGTGTTTGGATATTATGATCAGAATAACTTTTTTTCATGATGTGGGACGCACATAATGAGAAATGACCAATAAGAGGGGGTGGGACCCATATAAAGAAAAAGTAGAAAAGAGAGAGAGGATGAGGCTCACACAAGAGAAAAAAGTAAAAAAAAAAAAAATAGTTTTTCCAAAACCTATATTTTAATATCAAAACCTAGGTTTGGAAAAATTTTGAGTGTTCGTCAACCAAACATAGATTTTGTAACAATTGCCGAACACATACTTATATATAAAACCATAAATTATATTTTAAAGAGTAAAAAGAGTAATTGCACCAAAACTTTAAATAGAGAAAAAACCTCTTGAGAAAATGTTTAAAAAAATTTAACATGTGTGGAGATTGGTTGAGTAAATAGTTAAAAGAGGAAAGTGATGTGAAAAAAACGTTGCTGTATGTGTGAAAAGAGCGTCCACCTATACGCTTTATTGTTAAAGTGATGGTGATATACGTGCGTGAGGTGAGGCTTCATGGCCGTGCCCGAAACTAATTAAAGGCCATTTATTTACTATACCAATTCATTAATACCCCAACGCAACGCTATTAAATGACCAATTTATTTTTCATCATACACTTTAAAATTGTCCACCAAACTTGTCATCAACTCTCATCACTTTGATGTTTAATTTATTCTGAATTCTCTCACCACCTCCAAATGTGTTTTTGCATCGCCCTCTATTAACATACTTTTACTCATTTTTATTCATAAAAATTACTCCCTCTTATCCTTAATATATGACGTATTTAGAAAGTTAGTCTTGATCATAAATATAAAATATATTTATCTCTATTAAGCCTTTTTCAACAACAAATAAGGAGGAGAGAGATAAAAGGAATTAAGAAAATTGATCTGGTTGTTTTAAAAAATACATGTCATATTAACTAATTTAACTAACTTTCTTAATCTAGTTAAATTAGGCATATATGGTTTATATTAAGGACGGAAGGGAGGAATTATCTGTTCATATTTATATACTCTGTCTTTTTCTTATTATAAATAATCTTTTAAAATAATTCTATAATCCTAAATATAAGTCATGTTCTCAGTAGGGTATAGAGGCGGTAAAACGGGGCGGGCTGGCGGGCCGTGAAAAACAGTCGGGTTCGGGCCGCCGAAATGGCGGCCCGTTTATATTCGGGCTAAACGGGCTCAGCCCGTTTAGCCCGCGGGTTGGTGCGGGCTGGCGGGCCAGCCCGCCATCCCGCAAAAAATATTTTTTTTTTGATTTTTTTTATTTTCTTCTCCTCAAATACCCTCTTAGTATTCATTTTCTTCTTTCCTTTGATGATGTGTTTAATTAATTCCCCATATTTTTTATTTGATACTTATTTTCATATTATGTTTATTTATTCTACTATTATCAAATTTAAAAAATATGTGTTTATATAGTTTTGTGATGTGAATAGATGAAAAAAAAAGAAAAGTAAGAATGAAATTGACTTTATAATATAAATGTATAAAAAAAAGAAGTGTGATATGAGCGGGTGAAAAAGAAAGAGGGTAGATTTTTTTTAAAAAAGAGTGAAATTTAAAATAAATAAAAAAAATGGCGGGCTGGCAGGCTGGCCCGCCAGCCCGCCTAAACGGGCTTGCCAGCCCGCGAAGGTAGCCCGCCCCGTTTAAATTTCCAACCCGTGCGGGCTGGCCCGCAACCCGCGGGCCAGCCCGCATTCCCACCTCTAGTAGGGTACATGCAAAGACCCTTTTTTGTAGTTCAAGAGCTATATATTGGCGTCGTGGGTCACTGGATGAGTTGGTGGTCCGTTATGGTATCCTCCCACATCCCTTGTTTTATCGATGTTGCAGAGAGGTATTCACTCCTACCCTTTGGGACTTCGAGTAATGTCTGGATTGATAGAGTTGCTGCTAGTTTGAGATGGGACTCAAGATTTGCATGGTCCTTGAAATGTTGATTGCCAAAAGACCCTTTCTTATAAATAATAATGATCCATTATGGTTTTACAAAAATTTAATTAACCAATCATAATTGAAAATTATTTCTTTCGAGAAGACACATCGGGGTTCAGGCCACAAAACCCGCCTACAAACCCACTACAAAGAATTCATTACTTTGGGAACAAATAAAAACTAGAAGAAAACATAGCCCACAAGTTTTACAACACTGAACCCCACAACAAAAGGGTCTATACAAAATAATTTTTAACACAAGGTATGATTGTGAATTCACCAAAATATCAGAGTATGCAAGATAAGGCCTTATGCCCAACAATGATAAAACAATCATCCCAAAACAATTATCCAAAACAATAAATATAATATTTTAAAACCATGAGGGCCCTAGAATGACAATACAAAAACTAATACCAAAAGATGTCAACACCCGTTTCCATTTCGATAATCGAAGAGTAATAAAGACGGAATTTAATGGGCATACAAAAAAGTAATGTAACGCCCTTATCTCAATTTCAACCTTTTTCAGAGTATTTGCGGAAAACGATATACGGTTCAATAGGCAACACAGGAATAGCATAACTATACTGATAATATGTGCATGATTACATAAATTCCCCATAGGAGTTTGTACATGATACTTACGATTAAGGTAGCCGCACAAGGCTACTAGAGTGTCTAAACTCATCTCAGTGAAACAGAGACTTCTTCCTGTCTTCGTTCCACTATTGCTATCTATAACCACGGACTTTAACTTCGCCTCAAGACACGTGTCAGTCACTTTCCTTTATCCACGTCCTTGCCTTTTGATCCGCTAGCACCCGCTGAGATATTTGGTTTAGAAAAAAGGGTGAGATTCCAAGGAATCTTAGTAGAAACACACGATCAACACATAAAATACGAAAATTAAATATGCAATGCACCGTATTTAGTAAAATGAAAACTCATATCATCCGTGTGTGTACACAAAATTCAGGGCCAACTAACCCATTGAAACCCCTACATGTACCTCAGCTGAGTCCTTGATTACAACTAGGTAAGACTAGTGTACCTCAGCTAGGTCTTAGACCACAGCTAGGTAATGTGCCTTCAGCACGTGTTAAAGTCACAAAATATAGTAACACGCATCATACAAATAATCACATAGTATATAAGAGATAGTAGTTCCTACCTCGAAGTTCTATCGACCCCTTTTTGTGTGCCTCGTGAAACGTGTCGATTTTCAACTCTTGATTCGATCCTAAAATATTAAATATACAAGAAATAGGTCATAACCTATCCAAGTATCATTTTAGACACTTCCATAGTGTTTCTTGTGATTATATTAGCCTATGGTGAAAATTTACCAAAATGCCCCTGAGACCCCGGCCCGAAGGCACGTTTTCCCAAATTTTTGACTAGGGCTATCCTGACGAATTTTCGTCCAAGGAATCCATTTCCAGACTCAAAATTACCAAATTCAATGTCAAATTACGAAATTGCCCTTGGCAGCCCTACTTTTAGGGTTTTAGGGGCATTTCCGTAATTATGCTTTTTCAGCCTTTTCTGAAAAAGTGCCCAACTGTAACCCCACCTAATTTTCCCTCCTGAACCCAATGGAACCATCAAATCATTGAAAATCCAAATCTAAGGCCCTCAAACATCCCTGGCCGAAATAATGGTGTTCTCGGGGAAAAATCGGGGTTTTACAATTTCGGCTCCGTAAACACATTCCTTTCTAATCCTAACCACTTTATTAACCATCTAATTGAGTTATAACAACCATTTGAACTAAAATTTGGCAGCATAACCCTTAGGCACACACTTTTCCAAAATTTAAAACCAATGGCAATCTGGTGAAATTTCACAGATTAAATTACCCACAGCAGCCAGAATAGTTAATATAAGAAGGTTTGGAAGTTACCTCAAGCTCCCACAAGCTTTTCCCAAAAATGGATGAAACCCTAACCTTTAGAGAATAGATTTTTAAGCCTCCAAACCCTAAAGAACAAAGAGAAGTAGCTTAGAGTCGGAGTTATACGCGTTAGGAGCGAAATCGTTAGAGAAATCGACTTACCTTGTGATTTTTCTTCTCTTTCTCTCTCTAAACTCTCTCAAATTTCTCTCTCTTATTTCAAGTATTTTGCAGCACGAAAATGGGCTGAAGAGGGTGATGATATATTTATTTATCATATATTTTGCAATATTTTATTTATTTGTTTTGTTTTCCAAAATTTCAAAAAATGAACTTATGTACATAAATCCTTATGTACATATAACCATGCTCCTTAAGCTCAATCAATATTTTCTTATTTATGCCACATGTAGGAGACACCTAGGGGTCCCTCCCTATGGTCTCAATTGGCTTCACAACTTGTTCCGGTTACGTATACACGTAAAGTCTCAATTTTGGTCAAAATTGCACTTTTTGCTCAAATTTTTCATAAATTCATATTAAATTGACCAAAATATTCTAAATATATTTTTAACCTTTATTTTCCTTAATTAATTGAAATTAACTTCAATTAGTTGAAAAATAATTTATTTTGTACTATTTTGACAAAATTACAATTTTACCATTACCTTTTTAATCCAATTTCATTTCTTATTTTTCTTTGGTCAATTTTCATATATTTTTGGACCAAATATTTTCTCTAATATTCCTTCATTTTTGGACCTTAATATTGGGATTTCTAAATTACCCAAATTAATTCCATAATTATTTTTGCCCAATTTCCCATGAAATTGAACATTTATGAAATTCATAAATCCAAATTCATGAATATTCACCATTTTATTGAATTTCCTAAATAATTATAATATATTTGATGAATATAAAATTTGGGGTGTTACATTAGGTAAAGTTTATTTCTATATTTATTTGAATCACTTTATATTTATACTCTTCTAGTTCTATTTATAGGGCAAAGAGAAAAGCTTTTTTCCCCTCATATTTATAAAGTATTTCATTAAATTTTTAAGGTGAATGTATAATTTAACTTTTCACTTATTATTGTATTGACTTTATTCTCTTATGGCATTATGTATATTAAGTCGGAGTACCGTACACTTTGTAAGTTGTTGAATTTTAATATTTTATGTTAAAATTAATAAGGTTTAAGGTTTTTATTGATCTACGTGAACAATGTTGAAAATACCCTACTAGAGAAGTATATTACTAATAGCTATATATAATAAATCCTTAATATTTAAATTCCAGGACTCGAACTCACAGTTACACTCGTATTCTCTCTAGTTCTTATTATAAGAGACCAACTAACAAATATTCTTAATTCTTTTTATAAGGTACTTGTAAGTTTTCATGTCAGCCTATATTTAATAAGGGTACTGGGAGAGAGAAATAATTAATATATATATTTGAGTTTAGTGTAGTTAGTAAAGGTAACATTGGAAATCAATTGTATTTTATGACAACTTTAATGTCTTTAACTGTTTTTATTTGATTGTGAGAATCGGTAGTTGATGCCTTATAATAAAGATAAGATGGGGTATAAAATAGGGGATTAGTACTGAACTAATCATTTATTGCCATACACTACTCACAACCTTTTTCATATGCATATTTTGTACTCGTGTTTTTTATTAATATAATTTAGATTTAATAGTATCACCCAAAATATAATAATACAGATTTATTTATATAATATAGATTTAATAGTATCACCAAAAAAATAATAATACAGATTTAATAGAATTCTGGATTGGTTACCGAGTATCTAATATAGCTCTTCGTTTTCATTCGGGTTTTAGAAGAATTATATATAACAAAATATGAGCTGAATTAAAGTACATGGGTGATAAAAAGCAAGGTACTAAAAATCAAACTAGATATTAAACCGGCCAAGGTATTGGGTCAAGGGTCAGTGATTTAGATCGGGGTCAATTTAAAAAAAAATTTAAATGTTCATCCATACTATTTAAAAAATTACGTAAGAGTTTTTTTCCAATTAATAGTCCAATATAATCTCCCGAACTTAATACCCACAAAAATATCATTAAGTACATAAGAATTTTTCTCTAACCAATGCCAAAAATATTCCACAATCCTTTTAAAGCTCCTTGAAAATTAAAAAATTTTAGGGAAATAATTTTTTTTTAAAAAAAAAAGCCAAAACAACGTTATTTGTTTGGAGCATAAAAAAGTAATTTTTTTTAAAAAAAAGGCAACATGTGACTCTGCTGGGTTGCATCGGGTCAGAAATAGTACAGTTGCCTAACTGAACCGGATCAGAGAGTTGGCCGGTTCGTCGGGTTCCGGTTTAAACCATCCGGTCCGGTCTGAATTCATAAACCATGATAAGAAGCAACTGGGTTTGAATCCAGCGAAAGTGACTAGTTTTTCATAACTTTCCTAGCTAATCTAAAGTTCAAATTTATATTGAGAGCGGTGCTTATAGTGTGCGATGATATTTTAAACATGATTGCATCTAATGAAAAAATATATGTACTTTAAATAAAATAATACGGGTCATAAAAAATAGTGATAAAAATTGAGTATCTAGCCGCATACGATTTGATATTTCACTTTCTTACGCCACTATCTCGTTAATTATTGCAACTCTAAAGAAAGAGAGCCAGATTCCAAGTCTAACATTATGAATGTGTTTACCTTTCAACTCTATATGTGGACCATGGCAACGCGGATAATTAATACAACTAAGTGAAGACATCAAACAATTAATGTGGGCATCACTTTCTTAGGAAGCTGCCATCTGAAATCCAGTCCTACAGTACTTCTTCCTCCCTTCCTGTTTTTTACTTACCCTCATTTAAACTTTTATTTTTGTCTCTAAATACTCCCCCCCATTCAAAATTACTATGTTAGTTCCAAGTATCTCACTAAATTTAAGGAAGAGTGGTGACTCAATAAATATATTTTAGTTATTTTTTTAAAAAAAAACTTTATTCATATTACATAAGGTTTTGAAGGAGATAAGAAAAATACAAGGGAGAACTATATTTGAACATTAATTACAATGTCAAAATTGATTGATAAGTATTAATTACTTTTCAAGTGATTTATAAAATATACAGTATACTAATATTATAGATCAAAGAATTCTTCAAAAAGACGACTTATACTTTAGACAAGGGGAAGCATATAATATGTCTTGTTCCAAATTTTAGATGGAGGATATTCAATAATGGAGGTATATACATCACGCGTAAGTTTTTGTGAGTTTTTGTGTCTTTTTCAATAAAAACAAGTAAACAAAGACGGAGGAAAGGAAGCGTGCGATTTAATGATATCCTGGTTAGGTTATAGCTGGATGGACAGCAACTTGAAATTCAATGTGAATTTAATTCGATCAAGACTTTGTAATAACGACTTTCATACTGCATTATTTTTCTAATATTACTATATTTGACCAAATGTGTCATATATCAAACGCTATATAAAGTATAGAATTCTACCTATTATATTGCATTAAAAACCAATTGAAGGCCATGCAGAAGAATAATGGCATTAATTCATCGTACGCTACATACAATTATACCAATGTTTAACCATCTCATGTATATCCACCAGGTATTGTTGACTATGCGTTGTGCGAGGAAGTTCATATCTATGTAATACTTCAATTAGATTATATGAGGTTGATTATATGTGTGAACATTTATATATGCCTTTCTCATATTTTTCCACGAGCATACAAGGTTCAGAGAGAGAGAGAGAGAGAGAGAGAGAGAGAGAGAGAGAGAGAGAGAGAGAGAGAGAGAGAGAGAGAGAGAGAGAGAGAGAGAGAGAGAGAGAGAGAGAGAGAGAGAGAGAGAGAGAGAGACATAAAGACTTTATAATTATTTAAATTTAAATTAATATTATTGCACTCAAACTCAAACCTATAATGTATCAAAAACATGATCCAAACAAATTAGAACTAAATTAGGAATTAAAAAATAAATTAGAAAATAATCATTAATAAATTATATTTATTGATTAATGGATTCAAACAGAATCCCCTGACATTTATTATTAAACTAAATCCCCTAATATTTATTATGAGTTTTGGAAAAAAAAATTACAAAATAATCATCAATAAATTATTTTTATTTATGGAGATAAAAAAATCAATTATAAGGGAATATAACAAAGAAATTAAAAAATAATCATCAATAAATTATATTTATTGATTAATGGATCCAAACTAAATTTCCTAATATGTATGATAACTCTTTTATTTATGGAGATAAAACAAAATTCAATTATAAAAGAATATATATATATATATAAAAGCAATGTTACTTAACGAAATAAACGGAGTTACTTAAAAATAAAACAGAATTTAAGGGGGTTACTGCGAGTATTATAGAATATTATAGATATGATATACATGTGTGTGAATTAATTTGAATTTGTTAATCCTTCAACAAAAATATCACTGTTATTAAATATTATTATGAAAATAATTAATCAAAACTTAAGATGGTGTTATTATATAATTAAACTGCAAACTCGTTCACACCAACAAAAAAATATCTTTAGCATATATATGAATACAATTTTCTTATAGTAATGATGATCATATCTCAATTTAATAAAAAAACCATAACTGAAAGAGAATACAGTGTGTGTGTGTGTGTGATATTCATTATTTTATGTGGTGATGGATCACTGAAATAATGTCGATGAAGGTGTAAGCTGCATAGATATTCATAAATGGCTCGGCATAGTACTTAGTACAACATGGGACCTTCACTACCCTGCCCTGCTTTTTTTTGCTCCTATTTTTAATATTCATAAACAAATATACTAATAAATAAATAAATAACCTTGTCGTCCTCATATTTCCGTGATATTTTCCTCGATGCTTTTATGTTTTATCTCTGAATGTTTTCGTCGATGTCCACCAATAATGTAAGCTACTCATTGGTTTCGTCTAATGATCATAACTGTACTGTCTGCACATACTTTTCACTATAAAAATGCGAGGCTCGTTTTTTTGTATAATTTAAAACATTTTCAAGGGTCCTTATTTGAAGTCATTTGATTGGGGGTATTAATGGATTTTCCTAATATCGATCACCTCTATGTAAAGTTTTTTTGACCATATTTAAAGTTATTGGTTATACATAAAAAAAAATAAAGCCATTAACGGTGAGGGAGAACCTCACATGAACCTTTTTTTCCCCTTTAAACAAAGGTAAAATTAAGAATTTATTTCAGTTTTAACTAAAATTAATAACTTAATCATATTTCCTCAATTTCAGTGAGATAATTTGGGGTGCCTTATAATAAGAACCGAAGAAGTATTTTTTCAATGGTTGATCATATGATATCACTAGTTCTTGATAAAATTTAAATTTAAATGAGATTTATTCAATTCATTATTTTATTACTGTCTTGGGAAATTTAGATATATATATATATATATATATATATATATATATATATAAAAGATTAGTTGGGAATCGTTAGACTAAAAGCAAAGGAACATGTGATGAATTTATGGTAAAGAAGTACTATAAGTTCAATTTGTAGATATTGTTTGTTTTGTTAGGTTTGCATGATGGAGATTGATCAACACCTTCATGCTGTGATTCAATTCTTTAATTTTTCGTGCAATATTATCATAATTATTATATTTTTTGGGGGAGAGTAAGTTTTCGATATCTTATTTTATTCCAGCTTGTTTATTGGTTTCATTTCTTATTATTTTAACCTATTTTTATTTTTAATTTATTTGAATATTGTTATTGATAGTTTAAGGTCTTTGTGCATTTTGTGGACAATGTTGTTATACCATTCTTTTTCTAATTTTGAATTGAAATGGGAAGTGCTTAATTTTTGTTGGCAAAAGCCAAATAGTCACAAATAAAGTATAAAAAAAATTAAAATTGAACTATAAATAATGATAAGGGATGAAAACATTTACACGTACTTGAGTGGGTGCAATTCATTTTCAATGGTTGAACTCTCTTCTAAGTTATATGTTACAAAAAATAGGGATTTTTATTATATTTTTTAAAAATATTAAAAGAAATGAAGGTTGAAAGCATAGTTCATTAACCCGGACCGGACCGGCCGGTCCATCCCGGGAACCGGCGAACCGGCCGGTAAACCGGTCCGGTCCGGGTTGTTAATTTTAAAAAAAAATTTTGATTTTTTTTTTAGAATTTTATATTATAAGTCTAAAATTTTCAATTTCTCACCGGTTTGATCTCGATTTAGCTTTGGTTTGATCCCGGTCTGACCCACTGACCTTTAACCCAATACCTTAACCAATTCAATACCCAATCCGAATTTTAATATCTTGGTTGAAAGTGCAATTCGGCCGCACGCAAGTGTTGAGAGCGAGATAAGAAGGGAATTAATAAAAAATCAGAGGGCAATAAATGCAGAGGGAAGGGGTCAACATAAGCAACAAGATTAGTTGAGATAATTATTGGGGGAAAAAAAAAGATTAGTTGAGAATGTGAAAGAAAGCAAAATAACGAGAAAAATGAGTGTAAGTGTTCCACCAAATGGGCAAAGAAGGGTGACTAATAGAAAGAAGTTGTGAGAGGCAATTAATGAAGCATTAAAGAGTGTGGGACCCCCCTCATTTAATGTCTCACATTGCTTCTCTCAGACGGTGTCCTTCTACTTTTCTAGATTTTCCCTTCTTAAATTCACCACGTGTGCCTCCGTATATATCTTCCTTTCTTTTCACCTCATTCTTTTTTGTGTGGGAAAATTACTCTTGGTATGAATAGTTTTGACTGAGACACACTTTGACTCGGTATAATATGATTTGTATAATTTTGACTCGATTATTTTTTTAATTTTGATTCAGTATAATTCAATTTTTATAATTTTAATTATTTCATAATTTAATTCTTAACCTTTATTTTAAATCATAAAAACTATGTTACAGTGAGTCAAAATTCAGAGACTGAATTATAACTTAATTAAAATCATAGAAACTGGTTTACATAGAGTCAAAGTGTAGACACTTAATTATAACTCAGTCAAAGTCATAGAGACCAAAAAAAATTAATTTTAGTTTTTTCAAATACTCCATCTCTTTCTCTATGATTTTTAATGGATAAGTTGTGGTAGGAGTTCATAAACCTCGTTTGGCTAATTTTTTTAAATTTTGATGAATCGTGATTTTGGTTCCCCAGCATGTTTGGACACAAGTGACTTGAGGCTGCTCAAGCGTCTGAATTATATTTCATAATAATTATTATTAAATATAACTATGGAAATATAAGCAACTTGATTAAATTTATACCAATTCTGGTAATTTTGTATCTTCATTAAGAGAAGAAAACCCTTAACTACGTTAGGTTAAAATTAACGGTTTTTATGTTGGATGCCATTTTTTAATTGTTCATTAGTATTTTTGCCCATTCTAAAACATATTTATACTAGACGTTCATCGGACAAAACTTCGTTAGTAAATTTTCACCTTAACTCTTTTAAAAAATGTTAACTTTTTTTTTTTGACCGATTTTAAGAAATGTTAACTACCTTATGCATATTGCTATCCATGCCAATGCATCGCTGACCAAAATAATCTCTAAACGCCTTCTCTGTAACATTACTTTTACTTTGGACGTGAAGTTAAATTTCAAAAAGAAAACGATATACGTATTAAACTTGCTTTCATATGCTGTAATTTTAATGTCCCATAATTGGCCAAAAAAAAATTAATGTCCTATAATTTTGAAACCACCTCTAAATTACAGCAAAATAAGTGAACTTTATGATTTTAAAAAGGGAAAAATCACTTAGTAGTCAAACTGATCAGTATTTTATGCAGACCCAGTAATAGTATACTGACTGCATCTAACTTTTCTATGCATAAAATTAACACCTCAATGTATAATTAACAAAATTAACAAAAATATAATATTTATAATCCATAAATCACACAACCCAATTTATCCTTTACATATGATAAATAGGAAACTCTCTGTATTTTTTAATGTCTACTTTCCCCAAAACACATATCACGATCGATTTCATACTTTCCCTGTAATACCAAATATCCAATGTCGTGTTTTTGTGGGCCGGTATATTGGATTTGGTGATAAAATTCCATTAATTAGATTAAGCCCAGAAACAATGGAGGCCCAGATTGCTCGAAGTTTTTTTTTTTTTATATAAAAAAAATAGAGAGTAGGGAAATCAGAACTTGCATGCTCGCTTGTTGCTTCTTTCTTTCTCACTGCCATTCTGGACAACCGTTAAACGTTGGCAAAACTACTGAGCTAAGAAAATAAGTTGCCTTTTGATATATATAATTTGGTATCTCATTTGTTTTGTTCTATCAAGTTTATATATTTTATTTTAATTAGCATATTGAGTATTGGGGGAAAGCCACTTAATTATCCATGACTTTGAAATTAGCCTAGCTTATATTGTGGACAAATTTTGCAACTTGAACACTGTAAACTATATATTCCCTCCCGTCCTAAATATAATACAGAGTTAACTGTTTTTTAGAGATTAAGGAAGCTAAATAAGTTACTCAATCATATCATATGTTGTAAATCATTTGATTATATATGAGCTAATAGGTTAAACAAAATAGTTTGAAAACAAAACGATAAATATAATTTTTTAAAATAATTTAATTATCTTCCTTAATCTCTCCAAAAAAATAAACTCTATATTATATTTAAGATCGAAAAGAGTATTGCTTTTCAGGTGAGTTTGCTATCCTTAATCTCAAAAGAAAAAGTCAGCTAATTTTTACATTAACGATTTAAGTTAATAAGTCTTAGGGATTGAGTAGTTATAAAGCCAATGCCCTGTCAGAGACCTGACCTTGCAGCCTTGTAGATGGGTTAAATAATTTTTTTTAACCCAAACCTATGGTAATAATATTTCACAATCTCACTTTTTTTTTAATTGCTAATATGTTAAAATTAAAACCTCTCTTTTTTTAACAGTGAAAAAAACAATTAGTACTCAATTCGAATGAGAGATGTTAAAAAGCGTAAAGTAACAGTTATTTTGAAATGAAGGTAGTGTCATTAAATTTCAATTGTAAATAACCGCATTTGAGCATACAAAATTTCGTCTCCACCATGCCGTTGCAAGTTTCTCAACTTCTTCAATGTTGATTCCGAGCCTGTTTGGTAGAGCGTTTGGAGGCAAAAACGCCTAGCAGTAGACGAGACCGTGATTTGGACCGTTTGGGAAGGCGGCTGCAGCCACTGGGCTTCTCCTATCAACGTGGCTTCTGGAAGAAGCTCCTTTGCCTTGCTTTTCTCTCCCGCGGTGAGCACAGCAGCACCATGCCGGTGGGCTAGCCTCCTTCTCGTAGTTGATCCTTTGCGCTCAGGTTGGTGTTTGAAGCTTAGGGTGAGCCGTCGGCGTCTAGTATAGCTCCGCCACAACTTAGATTGGGAGGAGATGAAGGATGACTGAAGGGAATAAATGATGACTGGTGGAGGTAGAAGACTGAAAGTGGAGATAGATGAAAGAAGCTCGGCTGTTTCTGGCGCTCTGCAACTCAACCTCTGAGTGAAGAAGCTCAGTTTGGCTGCTTTTCCTCTCCTTCTCCGCGTGGTGAGATGCTTCACAGAGAGGGTTGAAACAAAGCAGGCACGGCTCGCGTCTTCATCTTTGCTCTGTTTTTGTTTTGGGGTCTCTGTTTTAATGAAAAAGATGAAGCTTTGGTCAAATTAGGCTTTGACCAGGGACTTGCTTGCAAATTTCAAAAGTTCTCAAAGAAGGATTAAAGTGAAAATTTTTGAAATATTTGTAGGGAACTGTAATTTATGAAACATTTGGGTTCTTTTCTGTGATTTTTCCGGTCCCTTTTCTTCATTCACTTGTAATTTTCATAAATTTCGGGGTCCTTTTCTATAATTTTCTCTAATTCTCAAAATATTAATTTTATTAAACGAGTCATCAACTACTCAGCGATCTATAATATAAGAGCTTTAATTAAAGATGGAAGATAAAAAGTTATAATTAATTCATTAAATATGTTATAAATTTATCCATTTTTAATTAAGTATTTTCCTGTATTTTTATTTTTTTTTCAATAATAATTTATTTTTTTATTTTATCAAATTTTATTTATGTTTTTGAACTTTAATTATCATAATATATACAAATAACACACACACACACACACACACACACATATGTAGTATTCAATAAGATTCATGCCCTTTTTAGTCATTTTATATCTAAACGGGCTTTTCAAACTTTAATTCAAACAGGTTCAAGGTTAGAAAAAAAGTCACTTCTGCCACCGCTAATCCAAACACAAATGACATTTACAATCTAACTTTTTTTCCTACCGTACTTTTTTAAAAGTTAGATGGTAAAAAAAACCACTTCTCTACCTCTAATCTAAACGGGCACTCCGTCCAGGGGGCTTAAGCAACAAAATATAATTATAACAATAATTATAACACAGACCTGAGTTATCAGCCTCTCTCAAGCTTTCGGAAAGATTACTAATCCCAAAGAGAGCCAACCATACTATACTCGTACTATGACATAGCCTTTGTCCCAAAGATTACTAAGCTATGTTTGAAATAAGTTATTTTTGGGATATAGATGCTTTCTACATAAGTTGAGATAAAACTCCTTTCACATACTTATCTTGTATACCGTAAATTACGATTTAAAAGTACTTATAAGTCAAAAATAAACTATCTCAAATAAACACTAAGCTCCTCTCTTTGTTTCTCGTCTCACACTTCACGTTGTTTCTTTGCCTTTCTTTCATATAGAGTAACCACTGGTTGTTGGTACCACTAAGAAAACGTTGTTAGGATTTTTTCTCTCTTATAATTTAACGCCGTTAGAGAACAAATTTAACTGTTTTGTAGTTGATGCTCCATCTTTAATTTCTTATGTATATTTTTACCCCCTTTTAAACATAACTGTGCCCAACACCCCTTACTTAAAACTTCATTAATAAATCTGCACCTTCACTTTTTTTTAATAAGCAGGGACTAAAGCATCATCAGTTTTATCCAAGCCCAATATCCCCGACTACATGTAACTTTTCCATGCATAAAATTAATATATCAATGTAAAATTAATATTCATAATCCATAAATCACAACTCATTTTATCCGTTATATTTTTTACCATAAAGTTTATCACACAACTCAATTTTATACTTTCCCCATAATATATCACGATCGATTTCATACATTGCCCTTTTTTGTATACAAAAAAGTTTAGGTGTTACTTTCCTTTTTTTTTTTTTTTGTAGGTACAAGGTATCCACTATTTTATTTTTGGTACATATGAAGGTTGATAGCCTATAGACTAATAAATTAACCTACTAGGGAAGAGATTCCCATACAATCATTGATAAACAATGTCTTCAGAAAATCTGGGCAATTGTGAAATTGAGCAGTAACAGATAAGCCACGTTTTGCAAGCGAGTCTGCCACCATGTTACTCTCTCTCGGGGTGTAGTTTACTAGTTTATATTGACCTCCCAGGAATAATTGAGAAATTGCTGGATCTGGATAAAGGATAGACTGCACCTTAAATCAACGTCCCTCATAAGGAGCATATCGACTAGAGTCTTTGCATATGTCTCTATCACAATCTTCTTGAAACCAAGGTCCCAAGCTATATGAAGGCTTTTGAGGATAGCCCACTGTTCTGCCTGAAGCACATCACAATATCCAAGAGTATGGGAAAAACTAGTTATCCACAATCCATGGTGATCTCTTAGCACACCTCCACAGCCAGCCTTTTTTTGAGAAACAGAAACAGCCCCATCAATATTAAACTTAACCCAATCAAGAGGTAGGGGCTTCCAAATTACCCTTGAGCTAGTATGTAAAACTACATCATCCATTTCCTGGATTATCACATACTTCTTCTATGTTTGCTTGATAACAGCATGTAGATCTTTTGGTTTCAAAAAATCATCTTCAAACAGATCTTGATTCCTCCATTTCCATAAAGACCATATAGAGACACCCCATAACATTTGCGAATTATCCTCATCATTAATTCCCATATTTCTCTGTAAATTCAAGGCAAACCAGTCACATAAAGGAGCAACAAAGATGGTCGTTGAATGCCTTAGTTTAACTAATCTGCTCCACATCTGTTTGGCATAATTACAATCTCTTAGTATATGCATTAAATCCTCTGCCTCATCCTTGCACCAATTACAATCTACTGGTTGAGAAGACCATCTGTTTCGCCACATATTAGTTGGTAATATGTTGTTATATGCAATCCAAATGGAGATTTAAAATACGCTCTGCTCCCTCCCACTTCCATATCTTCTTATAAACAGAACTATGGTACGAAGGTTCAAGAAGGTAATAAGCACTCTTCGCAGTAAAGGATCCATCAGTAGTGCCATTCCATGCTATCACATCATTACTAGTGTTTTCCATAGATGGGATCATGGCAATTAGTTTATGAAAGATTGAGCTTGGGACAATAGTTGAAAGTTTTTGAAAATTCCAACTTCCAAAGGATGCCCTCTCACAAACCTTATTGCTTTCCTCTTCCAAGGATAGAAGACGTAGAGATAGATCTTTAATGGCTTTATCTGCAAATAACCAATGATCAATAAATAAATTTTCCGTTTTGCCATCTCTTATATGCCATCTAGTACCTAAGTCTACTAGATTTTGTTGCTGGGACATAAACTTCCAGAAGGCTGAGTCATTGCTTTGTGCTTCCAATAGATTAGATTCATTCCTCAACATATACTTATGAAGTAGAATCTCATACCACAATCCTTCATCACTATTCACTAATTTCCAAGCTGCTTTGGCGCCATAAGCATTATTAAATGTAGATAGCTTCTTAAAACGAAGTCCCCCATGTAGTTTGGGTTGGACTATCTTATCCTATCTAATAGGATGATAAGCATGTGAATTTTGATTATTTCCCCAAATAAAGTTCCTCTGCAATTTCTCCACCTCTTAGCATACAGAAGTAGGTATCCTAGAAACTTATATCGGATATATTGGAATAGAACTAAGTACGGATTTAGCCAATGTTATCCTACCGGCTAGTGTGAGGCTATGAGCTTTCCAAGTTGACAGCTTCGTCTTAACTTTATCAATTATATATTGATACGTATCTGTCGGTTTTTTCCCTATAGAAACTGGCACTCCAAGATACTTACCAATCTCAACTGATATTTTCATCCCAGCAATATCACAAATGTGTCTTCTTGTTTCATTCTGCATCCGTGGAGAAAAATAAATTGAAGACTTCAACTTATCTATCTTCCCTCTTGATGCAACATTGAATTTATCCAAGCAGTCCATCATACATAGGGCTTGATGGGTGGTAGCAGCTCTAAACAAGAGAAGATCATTCGCAAACATGAGCTGGGATATGGAAGGCCCTCCTGAACAAACTACAATTGGCTTCCAGTTGTTGTTGTTGTTGACTTTATCGCATATGAGATGTGATAGTTTGTCCATGCACAATACAAATAAGAGAGGTGAAAGAAGGTCACCTTGACATAGCCCTCTCTTAGGGTAAAAGAACTCAGTTTGGGGGCCGTTCCATAATACACTATAAGATACTGATGTTACACAGTTCATTACCTGATTTATAAATTGAGGCTCAAACCCAACATCAACAAGTACTTGCCTTAGGTAGTTCCACCTGATTCTATCATATGCCTTCTCTAAGTCTATTTTTAAGGCCATCCAGCCTCTTCTCCCTCAACATTTCTTCATGGTATGCATAATCTCTTGCCCAACTATAATGTTGTCTTGGATTGGGCGACCTTTGATCAAACTTGATTGAAAGTGCGATATTAGCTCATCCATATGGGATCGTAGTCAATCCACTATTACCTTGGTGATACACTTAAAATGGATAGAACATAGAGAGATTAGGTGGAAGTATCCCACCGTTTCTGGGTTATCCCTCTTTGGAATCAAGGAGATAAGACTCTTATTAGATTGAGGCATAATTGTTCCCTCCTCAAATGAAGTTTGAACATACTTGCAAAGAGATGAGCCAATAGAATTCGAATTCTTTTGATAGAAAATAGGAGCGAACCCATCACAACTAGGAGCCTTATAAGGGCCTATTGAGAAAAGTGTTTTTTTAACCTCGTCATTGGTGGGAGGGCGGCATAAGTTTGGCTGCCTGGAATTAAACACATTAGGAAAGGTTGTAACAGTCCTTAAGTAGCTAGTGTTGGAGTTGCAATTGTCATAAAGACCTTTAAAATAATCTAGTACTAAGCTTCTTAAGGCCATATCATCGTCAACCCAGTTTCCTTTATTGTCTTTTAGTGCCTGAATTCTGTTCCTTCTCCTTCACATGTGGGTTTTCAAATGGTAGTATCGTGTATTCCTATCGCCTTTAGCAACCCATGTTGTTCTAGCTTTTTTAAACCATTTGATCTCTTCAAGCTTCAAGATCTCATCCAGTTCAAGTTGTAAATTCCTTTCCAGATTACACAAGAATTGAGAGTGAGGGTAAGTAGTAGATTTTTGAATTCCTCCAATTCTTGCTAATAAAATACGTTTCTTTTTCTCTACAAAACCAAAAACGTTTCTATTCCAGTCAATTAGAGAGGCCAAATTCCTCCAAGGATTTGTCAAAATTAGCGTGCTCCACCCAAGATTCAGCTAAGAGATTCATGAAGCTTTCATGCTCCAACCACATTGCCTCAAACCGGAAAGGTTTTGGACCATTAATAATATCAATTTTAAATTATAAAATTAAAGGATGATGATCAGAGAAAATTGTTTGAGATAGTACCTTCACTAAGCAATCTAAATGTTGTAAGAGGAACTGTGAATTTACAAGTGCTCGGTCGAGTTTTGAAAGTCCAGCATTCCTAGGACCCTTCTAGGTGAATTTCAGACCCTGCGACCCCAGATTAACCAAGCCGCACTCATTAACTTTATCACCGAACCAGTTTATTCTGTTGTATAGGCATCCTGATCCTCTAACCCTCTCCGAGGCGTGCATTATATCATTGAAATCTCCGTAAACCACCCATGGTAGAGAGATAGATTGAGAAAGTATCTTCATTTTGGTCCAGAAGCTTTGACGAAGATTTGAATAGGGAATTACATAGATTGCCAATAATAAAAACCGAGGATGACCAGGGATTTCACACTCCATATGTAAATACTAACGATCTTTTTCAATCACCGTAACCTTGATACAATTATTCTTTCAGGCAATAGCTAATCCCCCTGATCGTCCTATACTTGGAATAGTCCTCAACATGTCAAAACGCAGCTTATGCAGATTCTGAAGTCTTGAGGCTTGCTCACATTTGGTTTCAGTCAAAATGATCATGGATGGTTTTGGGCCTGCACATACATTTCTTAAATTTCACAGGAGCCCATTTGAACAAGCTCCTCTTATATTCCAATAAAGGATACTATCTATAAAAAAATCTTAAAAAGGTGATAGTAAACCCGTAGCTTGTGGGCTACTAATCAAGCTGGGTCTGTGGAACATAAGAGTCCACACTCATCATCTTCTCAGTCATTTCATTGTAGATTGGGGTGCCATTCTCCGGCCTATTTGATGGATCACCTGGATCGACTTCTTCCTCTCCAATAACATCTTTATTATTTGTAATATTTGGTACATGGGCTTCTTGAGTTGGTAAATGGCCCATATTATTTTCAACCCTATCCTCCACCATGTCTTCATCATGTGGCTGTTCATGGTCCTTGTTACCTTCCTTATTTTCTTCCCATGTCAACATTAACGGCTCCCCACTGATTTTCTCGCTCTGCACCATTTCCCTACCTCTTTTCTCTATTTTCCTCTTTGTTACTTGTGTCTTTAGCAGGGTAATGAAACCCAGACTGGACCGGCCAGTCCGGCCCTGAAACAGGCGAACCGGCCGATAAACCGGTCCGATCCGGATTACCTATTTTTAATTTTTTTTTAATTTTTCCTTTAGAATTTCATACTATAAGTCTAAAATTTTCAATTTCTCACCGGTTTGGTCCCGGTTTAGCTCCGGTTTGGCCTCGATCTGATCCACTGACCCTTAACCTAGTACCCCGACCGGTTCAATTACCGGTCCGGGTTTTAATACCTTAATCTCTAGTGCTGGTCTAGCATTATACTCTACTAACGTCTCTGAGCTGCTCCTTGTAGCAG
The DNA here is from genome assembly GCA_963855925.1 of Inga laurina. NCBI lineage: Eukaryota > Viridiplantae > Streptophyta > Magnoliopsida > Fabales > Fabaceae > Inga > Inga laurina. The sequence goes on from OY979702.1 coordinate 77,305,295, forward strand.
GGTGCTTTTTCATAATGCTTTTCCTTATCCCGCGATGTGTTCATACACCAACAGTACGATTTTCAACACTAAATTGAGGGGCAACATTTTGTACGAAAACCCGAAAACCCCTTGCTCGTTTTCATGGTTCCCTTGATCTTCCATGTCAACAAGGATACTAAAATGAGTTCCCCTATTCTCTGACCGAGTTAACTCACCTTTGGTTTCCTTTGCTTTCTGAGGGCGGCGGTTCTTCTGCAAAACTCTCCATTGGTCTTGGTGTGTGACTTTGGTAGCGGTCTACATTTGAACAGGATCATTTGGCAAAGGATTAGTATCCCCCATATTCTCTGGTTGCTATTTGGGTATTGCTCTGTTTGGGCATGTTTCGGCTTTGTGACCGTAGATACCACAAGTAGAACACGAGAGGTGAAGGCCTTCATACTCCAAGTAGTATTCTTCATCGTCTAGGGTGAATCTAGACATGAGCTGCTTGCTCAAATCAACCAAAACACAAATTCGTGCATAATGACCCCTCAAATGGCTTCCCCAATCCTATTCCCTATTACAGTGAGCGCTTCACGGTCATAATATTCTAAGGAAATTCTGGGCATTCGCACCCAGACTGCAACCTTATCGATCTTGGCACTTTCAGGTCTGAAATTAGGTTCCCATGACCTCACTATGAGGTAATGATCATAAATCATCCATGGTCCCCTTGTTAGAGCATTGAAGTAATATTCCCTATTGGACATCTTAACAACATAATATCTAAAACCAATATTAATCAAGCTTACCACCCCTTTTTTTGCCCAGGCTATTTAAAGCCGATTATATAGCACCTTATATCCAATAGACTTGTCCAGCAGCTTGACTATAACTGCCTTTCGCCAAGCTTTGTACAGTCTCTTTTTCTTTTTTCCAGAAAAGGAGAAAGTTGGGAAATTCTTCACTGGGTCTTTGATAGTCTTGCATATTGGTTCTTAGTTTCCTTCTTGGTGAGAGGAATTAGACATCTCGTTATCTGATAAAGCATTCTCATCCTCTGGAGGTTCATCTTCAGAGATTTTACTCTGCCTATCAATGCCTTTGAGTTTTTCCAGAAATGAAGGCCCCCTTTGTATGAACCCTGAGCCCATCAATCCAAGCTTTGGCTAGTTGCCTTCCAGAATATTACCTTTCCCTGCATCAGGATTGTCGTTCTTGATTTTCTTTGAGCTACGTCGTAACAGGTCATCTTCTTCTTGTGTTGGTGGAACAAAAGAGGGTGTCGAACTCGAAGGAACAATCGCCATGTACGGAGAGAGAAAAACTCTAACAGCCGTCGCTTAATGCACAAGGTATCCACTATTGATTAATGACTAATCCCCTCACAACATAAACTTTGCGAAGTGGTTTTCATACCCAATATCTAATGTTGTGTTTTTGTTGGCCTGTACATTGGGTTTGGGATAAAAATTCATTTCGGGCTTAAGCCCAGTATCAATGGGAAGCCCAGATTCCATGAAATTCAAAAAAAAAAAAACAGAGTAGGGAAACTGGAGCTTGCATGCTCCTTCTCCCTCTCTCCGCCATTCTGAGCTACCGTTAAACCTTAGCAAAACCTCTGAGCAAGGGGCTTTGTTTGTTCTTTGGTCTTCTCGATGGGGAAGAAGCCGAAGCAGAAAGTTATTCTACCGCCGGAACTCCCTCCGGAGGTCTCGGAGGACGAAATCGAAGTTTCCGATGAAGACCTGGATTTCGTTCGGGAGAACCGCGACTACGCTGGCTTGATTTCAACCTTGGACACCCAGTCCATTACCAAGTTTGTTTCTACCACCTTTTGATGATTTCATCCTCCTATGTAATGTTATGCTGCAATTTCACTAGCAACAGGCTAATTTGATGCATGATGGGTCTATAAGTCTTGGAACTTGATATAACTAAATCTCTGAATAGTTAAGGACACGAGCCATTATAAGTCCGCAACGAAGCAATAAATTTATATTAGCGGAGAAAAATGAGTCTAGAGACTAGATGTCATTCTTTAGTGGTGTGATTAGTCAGAAAGTTTCAAGTTTTGCCACTTTTTGAAAAATTTTAGAAGTTGCTTAATATGTCAATCAAAAGGTCTGACGTAATAAACTTTAGATCAGTACTGGTAAGTTTACTGGCAAAAAAAAATATATATGTATATATATCAGTACTGGCAAGTTTGCTTATCGTAGCTTTTTGAGCAGCCGTCACTCTCTGGCGGATATATATGTATATATATTTTTGTAGCTACGTTTTGTTTTGTTTTTTGGTTGAACTATCTGGTATCATTACTCACATTTTGGTTTTTATTATGTACTTCTAATTTAGATTAAAAATGGAAATTTGGTGTGATTGTCATCTTTGCATGGTTATATAAGGCAGAAATATCTTCTGGGCCTCAAATTTGGTTTTGCGTGATTGAATAACTTAGGCTTACTATCTTTAAAATCTAGACATGTGACTCGAGTTGCTGATGCCAAAGAGGATGACTTGGAGGCCCTTTATGAGAAACGCATGAGAAAGAATGCTCTGAAGAAAGAAACAGAGGAAAGTAGTCTTCAAGTTGATCGTGTAGACGCTCTTCCAGTGAAGAGCTTGGATGGAAAACTCTACTACCGGACAGGTCTCTATTCTTTTACTTCAAACTTGTGCATTGTGAATGTCTGATTGCTTGATCTATTGTGAAAGCATTATATTAATTAGTTGTTTTCATCACATTCCGTAGTTTCAAAGACAGAAAATGGTTCAGCTGAAGAGGAAATTGGAGGGGATACCACCGATGGTAATGCGGATAAAGGTTTAGTGAAGCTAAGTAAGGCTGAAAGGAGAGCAAAACTCAAGAAAATGAAGAAAGAGGCAAAGAAGCAAGGGAATGAAGTGGCCAATGCAGAGGTGCAGCCAGCACCACAAGCAGCTGTACTGGTAATGTATCAATTTATATCAGAGTTAAAGTTCCCTTGGATCAGATTGACAAAAGTATTTGTATTCCTTTTGATAGTTCACAAGCCCACTTTAATCTAGATTGCCTAATACTATATTGATTTGCTAGCGGCATGTTATGAAAGCTATTTTTTCCCTTTTCAAACATGCGATTGCTTTATGGTTGTTTTGATGAATCATGTGGCACATGCGTGTTCCCTATGATGGACTCCATTTGATGGAAATGCAAATTCTTGATATATTATACAATTGAGGCTTTTAGTCCGCTGATGATTTTGTATGTATTTATTATTTGTATTTGTGCTGCCAAGAGAAGGTTTCCCTTTTAAGGCATTAAGGCGATTAGAACATAGAAAAGCGTCTTCTGAAAAGGAAATGGAAAGTGCCTTGCCTTGTCTAAATTTTATCATAAGGCAATGCATTTTCCTTTTTCCTTTCCAGAAAACACTTTTCCCTATAACAAAAATTGGCTAAGGCTTTTCCCACGTTCATCCAGTTTTATAGCATTCAATTGTTTTGTCCAATAAATTAAAGTTATACATTTTTTCCTCACTTCCTATTGGTTGCAATCCTTTGTATTATTTTTTTAAACTGCATCCGATGTGATAGGGTTACAGATTACTGAATTAGAAACTCGGGACTCAATATACAGGGTAGTTCTCAGCATATTCTCTTCTTGTTTTTTTTTGTGTTTGTTTAGGCTGAGGTAAAACAAGATCTTACTGCTGAGGAGGCATTTGAAAATAAGAAACTTAAGCTTGCAGAGCTTGGAAATGCCTTGCTTGCAGACCCAGAATCTAATATTAAGTCGCTGAAAGAGATGATTCAAATCGCTAAAGAAAATGATCAGAGCATTGTTAAACTTGGACTGCTATCACTCTTGGCTGTTCTCAAAGACATTATTCCTGGGTATGCCTGATAATTTCATCATATATTCCACATTTAATGCATTATTATATCAATATAATCTACATTTACCTTACTTCCTCACTCTGCTTATTTTCATTTACTTTTTTCTTAATTAACTTTTACATTTATGCATTTGATAGTTATCGGATTAGGCTGCCCACAGAAAAGGAGTTAGAGATGAAGGTTTCAAAAACTGTCAGAAAGATGCGTTATTATGAGTCCACTCTGCTTTCAGCATACAAGGTTTGTGCTCGTGGTATATAAATACTGTATTTAGTACTATAAATTGATAACTAATTTTGGTGAAATGAAGTTTTTCTTTCAGCATCTAGTTGTTGTTGTTTTTATAAGACTTCTGTGCTTGAAATGGTGTTTGCTGTCCTATACTTATACCTACTTTTCCTGCTGGCCCTATTTTTTGCTGTATGATTCGGTTTTACTATAAAGTGTCCTCATTGTATGTATTATAATATTTTTATGGTGGACTGGCATGATATTTTAATATGTTGTGTCACTAAGAAGATTTGCTTTTGGTCCCTTCTATTTTTTGCATTTTATCAGGCATACCTCCAAAGGCTGATAGACCTAGAACATCAACCCATATTTCAGCATGTTGCAGTCCGTTGTATTTGTACCTTGCTTGATGCAAATCCCCATTTCAACTTCCGTGAAATCTTGTTGGGCACTGTTGTCAGAAACATAAGTTCTACAAATGATGCTATAAGGTTGAGTGCTATTTTTGTTTTAATTAGATATTTGTTCTATCATGATATTTGTCTCTACGGTTTTAAACTGTTTGATTTAATTATATATAAAAGGTTTTATAGAGCAGAAGATTGCTGTCCTCAGAGAAGGCTATCTTCTCTAGGAAACATGGCCCAAACAACTTTTTGCTATTTCTGTGGCTAATTAAATTTCATTTGCATGATTAACAGAAAACTCTGCTGTTCCACAATTAAGTCACTATTTACAAATGACGGTAAACATGGTGGTGAAGCTACTGTAGAGGCTGTTCGGTTGATTGCTGATCAAGTTAAAGCTCATAATTGTCAACTACATCCTGAATCCATTGAGGCAAGAGTTCCCACCCCCTCCTTTTTTGGTTCATGTCTACACTTGGTTGGTTTTCTGTTTTGCTGATCAAATTGCTATTTCATTCTATATAGTCAAAAATTATAGAGTTAAACCCATTTTCAGGGGCAGACTTTTACCTCAACATTGAGTCGTTTGATATCTTTTTTATCTTCATCTGTATTTCATTACTCTGAATACTTCTCCAGGTTTTCCTGTCTCTTTCGTTTGATGAGGATCTAAGGAAGTCTGAGAGGACAGATGATGATCATAGAGTAAAAAACAAGAAAAATAAGAAAAGAAAAAATATGGACGAATCAAATCAATTGCAACAGAATGAAAGAAAGAAAAGTAAGCAGGAATTGATGTCAAAGATGAGAGAGGAGGTATTTTTCATCGTTAAGAATGACTTTGTTGTGATTACTCTGGCTAAGCATATCATTGGTTTATATTATTAGGTAATGCTTTTTGTAGGTTGAAGCTGATTACAAGGCCGCATCTTTTACACCAGATGTTATGGAGCAGAGACAAATGCAATCTGAAAATCTATCTGCGGTGTTTGAGACATATTTTCGTGTTTTGAAGCACACAATGGAGTCCACAGCTGTCAGGTTTCGTCATATGTCATTTGTATTTTGTGTTCCGTTGAAGCTTTAATATCTTATGGATGCGAATCTTTCTGTTTCTGTCTAGATTATTGATAATCTCTGCTTTTTTTTGGCTTAGACCTGAAGCAAATTCTGGGACATCATCTGATGCTGTTGGATCCCACCCATTGCTTGCTCCATGTCTTAAAGGACTAGGAAAATTTTCACATCTGATTGACCTTGATTTCATGAATGATCTTATGATCCATCTGAAAAAGCTTGCTTCTTGTAGTAGCAACTCAGGCAACACTTCTGACAAGTTTCCTAGATGTTTAACTGTATCTGAGCGTCTCCAATGCTGCATTGTTGCTTTTAAAGTGATGAGGAACAATCTTGACGCCTTGAATGTTGATTTACAAGACTTCTTTGTCCATCTTTACAATCTTTTACTTGAATACAGGCCAGGAAGGTTTGCCCTAAAGCGAATCTCCCAAAATTCATTGTGTGTATTAAGCATTATAGTGCATACTTTATTCATGTGCCTCCAAAGGAATCATGGTAACATAAAGCAATATTTGGACTAGTTAACTTCTGTTTCCAGCATTGGCAAATTCTTATGCTTTGTTTAGTGTTTAAATTTTTCTGGGTTTCTTTTCTCTTATATGAAACAGAGATCAAGGAGAGGTGTTAGCAGAAGCATTGAAGCTGATGCTGTGTGAAGATAAGCAACATGACATGCAAAAGACTGCTGCATTTATAAAACGTTTGGCTACAATTTCATTGTGTTTTGGATCTCCAGAGTCCATGGCTGGTATGTTTTTGTATTCTTTTACCCCATGAAGCACATAAACTGGCACAAACACACTAAAACTTAAATAAGGAAAAAGAACCAGTGATGTGATATCTGGTTATCCTTTTGAATTTTTTCAGCCTTAGTCACAGTGAAGCATCTCCTTCAGAAGAACGTGAAGTGCAGAAATCTGTTAGAAAATGACACTGGAGGAGGCTCTATTGGGGGCTTGATTCCAGTAAGCTTCTTAATTTCATCTGTTATTTGTGGGCACTAAAACGATATTCTTAGCAGACACATTCTTGGAGAAGTGAAATACAAATGAGTTATCAAAAGGAAGTTGTAGTGGAGTTATATAATTTATAATAAATAATTGGGGCTTCCCTTGTCTGTAGATTCTAAATTTGGTAGTATTTTACCGTTGACTGTTGCATTATAATAAACTCTTGGGCTGTTAAACACTGTTACACTGAAACACACCTTGAAGTACCTGGCTCCTTAATCCTGTTAGTCTTGTAGCACTAATCTCATCCAAACATAGACTGTCAATATCAGTTTATTATAGTAAATATGATATTCTAACAAAATTGCTGCTTTGTTAAAATGGGCAAAGGCTATTAATATTTATGTTAAAATGCTAAGACTTTGTGAATTCAGTTTTAAAATCCTTTTTAGCCCGGACCATCAGAATCCTGTCAGTTTTTTTTAAAAATGAAAATGAAAAAATGGTCGCACTGCTACCATTATTATTGACAATTTCCATGTTTCTTTCTTGGTTGCTATGTTGTGCAGAAATATCAACCAAATTCCACAGACCCTAGTTTAAGTGGTGCTCTCGCCTCAGTATTGTGGGAGCTCAATCTTCTGTCCAAGCATTATCATCCAGCTATATCCACAGTTGCCTCTGGCATTTCAAAAATGAGTACTGCTCATGACCAAGTTTCTCTCTCCAATATTTCTCCTCAGCAAGCTTTTAAAAACATGTCCCTTGAACAAGAACTTCTGTCCCCACAAAGTGGCAGTATAAAGCTAACTAACAAGAGGAAAAGAGCAAATGGAGCTACCCCATCTTCTTCAGCTGGATCTACAGCAGATTCAAGTTCGTTTGATGAGGATGAGTTGAGGAAAACACTTGCTTCCCATTTTATGCTTCTACACGACATTAAGGAGAATGGAAGGTTGAGAAGGGAGTTGGATAAGACTACGCTGTCTCTTGATCTTTATAAACAGTATAAGCAACAAAAGAAGCAAGGATCAAAGAGTAAAAACAAAGCTTAGTGATGCGTCTTGAATATATTCTGAGAATTTTGTAACGTCTATTCTCATTTTTTGGCTCCGTACTATTAATTTTCCATAGGTATTTTTTGGAAGTCAAGGTTCCCAAGTTTTGGTTGGGAATTTATCAACCGGCTGATGTAATATTAGATCAGTTCATATCATTGGCTGAGGGAAATGTACACTTCTTTTTGTGGGAATCGGACAGCAAATTCCCCCTTAATTTAATTTGTTAGCTGTTGTAATTTTGATTTTATATTGAGATCGCATTTCTTCAAAAGCTTCCTCTTATTGTCAACATGTGCTGGTCTAAATGGAAGGAGCTATGGCCACGTAAACATGAGGTCTTTGATTCCAGTTGTAAAATTGGAAAACTTTTTTTTGTGAAAGCTACTCTTAGTCAAGTCTTAATTGAACGAGTCAATAATACTGAATCTCAAAAATACTTGAACAATGCATTTAGTTTGCCCATGGAATAGCACACTCAGCCACAACAGTAATGAACGTTAACCCAGCGGCAGGAGGAAAAGAATATACAAGAAATTATTTTAGCTCAGCCTTAAATCAGTTAAAACAGTGAACTCATTGGTTAAATTAATCATACACTTTTGTTTAACTACAGAGTATTGATAGATATTACTTCTTTTATTAACTATATCTAACCATAAATTTCTTCTTTTGAATTTAAATACTCTATTAATTTTTAATACAAAACATATTTACCTAATTTCATTTGATTAAGGAAGTTGGTTGAGTTAATTAATATGACATGTATTTTCTAAAGCACCTTAACCATTTTCCTTAATTTCCTCATTCCCTTTCATTCTTAATTATTGTTGAAGAAATATCAATAGAGGTAAATTAGGAAAATATTGATAAAACTAAAAATTATATCTTATATTTAAAATTAAGATCAAATCTCCAAATATATCTTATATAAAGGATCAAGGGAATACTTATTTTTATGATTATAGATTATCTTTTGATTTTATGTTAAACATCCATTATTTAAAATACATCAATTTACTCAACTATTAAACCATGAGCTGGTGTTCAACCGGCAGGTCATGTTTGTTTGGGCGTTACGATTGCTTATAAGTAGCTTTTCAATAGTGATTTACGGTATACGAAGTAAGTATAACCCAATTTTCTGAGCAGAGAGAAATGAGAAATATGCTGCCTATGACTTCCTTATATTTTTTTTACCACTATTTTTTTCCCAAAAAAAAAAAAATTACTCGCGCCTCTCATAAAATTCCAAAGGTAGACAACGAGCTATTCATGCCCCTTCAAGACAAAAACAGAGATGCATAAGATTATGAAAGCCACTAAAATAGATGAACCAATATATAACAGAGCTTGTAGTCAAAATCTTCAATGCTAGCACCAAAAAGATAGCATCATGGAGTTTAATCTACAATTTCACCCTCCTCTTCAGATTCTTCGAATTCTTCATCAAGACATTCCTCTTGTGGAATGACTTGCCCTATAGAGTCATTTTCATTATCATCACAATCTCCATCTTCAATAACATTACCATCCTTTTCATTCATCAAGTTCACAAGGTCTTGATCACCACCTTCAGGCCCAGTTCCTTTGACCATAACAGATGGATATCTGAGTGGCTTATCAGGCCAATCTTGCAAAAAGGAATTCATCGCCATGAACCTAAAAGCCTGAAATAAATGACTCTTATCCCTCTTTATATCTGCACTCAGGAGTTTTTGCAACAAAGTTGGACTTCTCTTGTCTGATGAAGAAGGGTCTAGTGACAAATCTTTGTTTGCAAACTTCTGCTTCTTGGAATGCCTATCTTTTCTGTCAGTTCTTCTGTCAAACTTGTTTTTGAATTTTCTTTTGTTAGTGGAATTCCTCTTCTCTTCACCCTCAAGACCTTTTGTTGTAGATTCCTTCAAATAGTAAGAGGGTATTTCAGCAACTTCAACTCCTAACTCAGCTTGCCTTGCTAAAATCTCCTTGAGCTGCCACAATCAAATTATGTATTATATTGCCAAAGACTTTAAATACTACTTAGGAAGCTGAAAAAGAGATATCTATTGTCACTTTGATTTCATACTAGAAATAAAGAAAAGTCAAACCCAGGGAGCGTTAGCTATAAAACAATTCAGTTGAACTACAATATCAAATTGGGACAATATAGTTAAATATAAATCAAATGGAACAGCTTTTATAAATTATTAAATTTGGAAATATCATTCCCCGTAATATTATCTTCAGGTGGTAAAGCTCAACTCTTCCGAGAAAAGGGATCTCTATTTACCAAATTCTATGATTCACAGTTGATGCCTCAGAGTAATATCTTCTGGCTTTTGGTGTAAAATTTTGTTTCTCTGTTCATATAAATCAGGGAACATGACCAATCTTTGACAATTACGCATGTCAATTGGGAAGGACTCATGAAATCACAAACTTCTAGCTTTAGTAGCTGAATGTGAAACTAAACATGTAAATGTATGAGCGGAAATAATTTGAGCATATAACTATGAATACCTCTCTTCGAAAAACCTCCCTATCAGTGACCTTCAAGTCACGTTGTTGCCCCCTTTGCTTCTGCAGGCAGTATTTCAGATCTTAGACAGCAGCTTTTGATAAATAAAGTTGAAATAAATAGAGAAGTCCATTTAACCTTTTGAATTTTGTCTTTGGTAGGGTAGTTCTTCTTCCTTGCTTCGCGCCACTGTTGGATTTCTTGGTCAGTGTATATCACTGACAAAGATCTAACCATTTGAGAAATAACCCAACTTTTATCAGACACAAAATTTAGGTTTGAGAGTCAGATATTATGAATAGAAAATGATATGTGATACACTAAGAAACAAAAGGTTATAGAAAGTTGTCAGAAAGAGAAAATGAAAAAGTTAAATCTAGAGAGAAAGCAGACTTGGGTTCTGATCTTTAATACCCAAAAGAGAACAAAAAATTTTCATGTTCTGTAGAGAAAGTGATCAAGGAAATATAGGCATCTGAAATCTTAAAATCCATTACCAACATCAAGAATGGTCTAAACCTTATTGATTGACTAGACAGTGGAATGAAGAATTTATTCAATTTCAGGACTTGATGTGTAGCTTCAAACTTGTGGACGGATTCAAATGATAATTGGGGGGCATAATATGCTAGACAGCAACTTATATGTAAAGTGAACACATTAAAAATTTTTAGTATAACATTTGTTAGAATGAAGTATCCAAGTGAACCAAATGACCATCTCTATATTTAAAATGAGCTACAATTTGAGTGTAGTAGTAGTTATCTATACAAGGATAAGTTCATTTGAATTAGCATATATTCAAACAAGTTTATGAGTAAAATATGTCATTAAAGCAATAGACTGATTCCGCCAATGAAAATAAATTGAAAGACCAACAGCAGCTACCTTTTCTGTTCCCTGTTCTGTTCCATATAGTTAACACCAGAATTTCCTGCCTTCTCATTGTTGAACCCTGTTTGTTCAACAAGTATGAGTCAAATAACTGTTAATGATATATAGCACCCTTGGAGCACGAAGGGCTCCAAAATGCTTGTATGAAAATGTAGCTCAATTTTTTTCAAAAAAAAAAATCAAAATGTAATTGATGGTGATGATTTTATATGGAAAACCAAACTCACAATAAAAGAAGCGTAATGTCAAGCTAAAACCCAGGCTTACGTGACTTTCTTTAGTTTTCGCTATGAATTTCAAATTTCCATTTCATTATTGGTATTGAATAATTGTTGAAATTTGATGGGGAAAAAACAATAAATTGATAAAGTAATTTGCAGAAAAATACAAGGAAAGTAGGAATGTTACAACAGCTGTAGCAGAGCTATAAGAAAATTGCAAGCATAGCAACATAGCAGGCTATTAATAACTATCTCAAAGCAGAATAGGCATTGTAAGAAGGTAGAGAAGTTCAGACCTTTGTGGTGATGTTCTTTTGGAGCCCCAAATTTCTTCTTCTTTTTATTCATGTCATGAAACTTAGACTTTTGAAATCTAGATCAGTCAGATGTAGGTAGTCATTTGGTCATCATCATATGTAAACAGAATAAATTAAGAGCAATGAAGAAAGAAGAGAATCGCATACCCTCCTTGAAACCTCCCTCGATTTGGATTGTTTTTAAAGTTTTTGCTAGGTGAACCTTTCCAATGAGGGTTTGGAGCATTAACTTTGACATTGTTCATAGGATTTGCCTGCAATAATCAGATTCATACTAAAAACAATAGCCACCACTATTTTACTATGGTACATGCTGTTGAACAGAATACATGACTGGAACACATTAGTGGTGATTATCGTATTTAATTGAGAGAAACACGCAACCTGAGAATTTGTGAATGCAGGTTGGGAGTGTTTTGCATGTAGGTGCTTCAAACCATTAGGATTAGGTGGTGCCCGAGTGTTCCCCTCTAACTGCTGAGATGAAAAAGGCGATGATGTAAAAGCATTTGTTTTTACAGGTGAGAAAATGTTTTTCTCATTCTGGTTAACCCGTGGTCTAACCTGGTTTCCAGGCACATGATTTAATGGCAGATTCGCAGAAGAAAATGGATTTTGAGGAACCATAGTCTGAGGCACTTGGTTTCCAGTAACACTATTGAACTGCATATTTGCAGAAGAAAATGGATTTTGAGGAACCATAGCCTGAGGCACTTGGTTTGGAAAGCTGCACACAGGATGAGAACCTGGAGGCATACCATATGGAATAACTTGAGCTGGGTTTGAGACCTGCATAGGTAACTGTTGATTCATATTTTGCAGGGGCAACGGAGCACAAAATTGTCCATTTTGCATATTCATATTATTCTGTTGAAGTAAACTTGCAATATTTTGTGCTAAAATATGCCCCTGGGCCTGAGACAAATTAAAGTGACCACCATTCACCATGTTTTGTCCCTGAACTTGAAACAGTGGATTGCAATTCATATTGCCAACACCATTCTGCTGACCAGCCAAAGTCAAATGAGGCGGAACCAACTGATTGTTTTGCAATGGATGAAAATTATTAGCAGCATGCATGAATGGAAGAGGATTGATCATCGGTTGCATATTGGTCATAAAGGGATTCATGTTTTGGAGGATCCCTGCGCCCAATGGAGGGCGGGTTTGTATGCCCAGATTACTGTTTGGCAAGGGAAGCTGTTGCTGGTTACCATTATTCATGAGCCCAGATTTACTTATGGAACAGAAACTCAAAACTCTAACACCTCAAAGTCCAGCGAGAATCGCAGAGACACAAAATGTTTGAAGTTTAGAAGATATAACCTGTACATTGACAAAGCATGTTCTGATTAAAAAATTTACTTCTCAACACAAACGAGTGTGCGCATGCACGCACAAGGGAAAGAGATAACTCACCAAAAGCAAGGGTGAGCTACCAGACCAGTGCACCTATATGAAGAAGATCATGAAAAAATCAGCCTAAGATGTACTCAATGATCCTGAAAAGCAAGAAGATCAACCCAATAGAGCAGCTAAATTTCAGAAAAGACAGCCTGACTGGAGAAAAAACGAAACACACCAAAATAAGTACACTTAATGCCACTATAGTCATGTTTCCCATCAAGCCACATAGTCCCTAGATAAATAAGTTCACCTCTGGTTAAAAATGAGAAAAGAAGAGAAAACTCCACTCTGCAAATTAGCTTTCCAGCACTAAACCACAAGACCAAAACCGAAACTCTGCCAGCTGTGGAGATTTCTACAAACTCAATTGAGATTTCAACCTTGACACACACTCAATTGTAAAGGACTTCAGGATTTATAGAAATATTTACATATTTACACTAGAGTATTACAAATTATTTCCAGTTAGTTAATCAACTCTGAGGAGAGAACTTATTCAGACTCACTTATAGCCGAACTTGAAACCTCTGACATCTCAAAATGAACCGCCAGGCCGGGCGGAGGATTCAACACCAAAGTGCATGAATATATTTCATTATTAATGGATTCAAACATAAAAAGCACCCTATTGCCTATAAAAACTCCCAGTCAACAAAGCTGAGTCAGCAATGCAGCTCTCTCCAACCCTTTCTCCTATATCTCATCTCTCTCCCGTTCCGTTTCATACTTATGAAGCCTTCATAGAGAGGGCGAGAGAAAGTAACCCACAATGACACCTGACACCGCTAAGCTTAGGGTTGCACATATTATTGCTTTCTTAAGTGTAATACAGTAGCGCAAAATACATGAACACAATATCTTTCGAGCTTCCATTTATTTCCTTGAAGAGGACTAAAAGAAACATCGTCTGTGAGTGGGATCGCATGGAGTGAGAAGAAGAAATCAAAGGGATGAGACCTTTACCTGATTCTGTGAGTTTGCTTCCCTTGCTGTGGCGAGGCGAGTTCGTGAGGCATAAACCCTGCATTTTTTGGTTTTTTCGCGGCCTCGGGGAAAAAAGATCCCGTAGGGGACGATCTACCCAGGGTTTCCTAAAGAATTAATTTTGACCGTTAGATTTATTCGATGGCCCAGACGAAGAACATATGGCATGTTAAAAATAAAAATTAAAAATTGTCTTGTAAATAAAACGGAGATTAATTAAAGATCTTTTTTTTCCATCAATTAAAGATTAAACTATAAGATTGGTAATTTTATATTAAATTTCAAGTTAATCCTTAGATTTGTAAATGGGAAAATCCCATATAAAGTTATTTAAAATAAGACAATTTTAAATCAAGTTGGTAAATTTAATAAATCCCTAAATGAGTCATCAACCTAATTTAGGATTTTAAAATGTGGATAAAATGACTTTAATATCCTCTCCTCTTTTCTCTTTAAAGAATTTCATTAATGTGACTTATGTTTCTATATATATATATATATATCAACATTAATATTTAATAAAGCAAAATAATGATTCATCTATAGTTTAAATATATTAATTATCATAATAAGAACAAAAGCATACAATATTTTTAAGCAAGGAGTTCATTTTATTAATATATTAAAAATTATTTTTAAAATAAATATATTAGTTATAAATTTTAATATATTTATTTCATATATAAAGTTTTTCTTGAAAAGTTCTATATTTAAACAAATATTTTATGAAATTTTAAGTGCATTTAATATTTTTATCTAAAATATCCTTAAAAATATATCGAAGTTTCTCGCATTTATAATAGAAATGAATAATTCATATTAAAAAAGTGAAATCTTAACTAAATTATTTTTAAGAAATTCACATTTATGCATTAGGAAGAATTATTTAGAGTTTGTTTAGATTACTGTTGGTAAAAGTAATTTTTATTTTAATTAATTTTTGCAAACCGAAGTTGGAAAGTATTATCCTTTCCCTTTTCTTTTATCTCCATTGATAAAAATATCTACATTATTTTTTTTAAGAAAACTCAAAATTTTTATTATTTTTTTATTTTTAATATCAATTGAATGATTTTTGGTTGAAAATCAATTTTTTAATTGATTTTTAATATCAATTAAATGATTTTTAGTTGGTATGTATCATAGTTCTTTTTTTTTTTTTTTGCTTGAATTATTTTTTATGATCCTTTTAGAGCATAAAAATTTCATTTGATTTAGAAAAACTATATTTTGTTTGATTATATATTAATGTTGATATATATAGAGCAATAAAGTCATATAATAATAAAACTCTTTTAAGAGGGGAGAGAAAAAAGGGAAAGGCATTAAAGTTATTTTACTCATATTTTAAAATCTTAAATTGGGTTAGTGACTTAATTAAGAATTTTTTAAATTTCCTAAGGATTTGGCAAAAAAAAAATTAAGGATTTGTTAAATTTACAAACCTAATTTAAAATTTCCATATTTTAAGCAGCTTTATATGGAATTTTCCTTTTATAAATTACAGTATATTGTTAGTTCTCTTAATGTTAGTATCATTAGTCTTATCGACTTAAAATTTCCAACTCAACTAATAGCAAAGAACAAAAAGGTAGATTGGACTAGTCGGTTCAACCGATTGGACCATGAATTGGTCCGTGGTCTGGTTTGGTTCACTCATTAGACCGTGAACCAGTTTGAATCGGTTAAAATCGGAAAAACTGATGGTTCAACTGGTTGGACCGATTTTATTTTTTTATTCTTCTATCTATTATCTCACGTTGTTTTTTAAGAGAAAATAAAAGGCTGAAAACCAAGATGAAAAGAAAAGTAGGTAAAGAAATAAAAAATCTAAAAAAGAAGAAGATGATGATGAAAAAAATTATTTAAAATGATATAATAATTAAAGAAAAAGAGATATCATTGCATAAGTATAAGCATCAAAACTAATACTAATAGATTTTAAGTATTTTTTTCTAAGGATTTTCAAGTTTATCTATAGAAGTTTAGAAATATATTAATATATATATATATATTGCCACTAACAAATTATAATATTTTAATATGGCCAATCTGATCACCAGTTAGACCCCAATTGACCTATTAACCTTTAAATCAGTACCATGATCGGTTCATTGTCTGGTCCAATTTTTTATCCCTTGACTAATAGACATTGGTCTAGTAAATTAAGTTTTGACTTCTTAAACATAAAGATTCGGAGAATTTAAATGAAGACTACATGGTCCAAAAAAAATTAAAACCTCGGGGTAAAATTGCATGATAAATGTTAACACCAACCAGTCTTGTTTTACATCGAATTATCGATAAGAAATTCCTTTTTTGGAAATTCAACAAGACTGTTTATGGACTAAACCATTCACATATTGGGCTTGGTAGGTAAATGGGCTTCTCAAACTGGGCCAGATACTTACACTTGGACATAGCAATTTGGCCCATATCAAAACACGAAAACAAAAGGGTGATATCATTAGTGTTTTTTTTTTTTTTCTGGACCAGCATCCTTAGTCATTACTTTAGTTTCTTTATTTAAAAGAACTGCAAGTTAAATGATGAAATTTAATTTTTAAAAAAATAAAATACTTTATTTAATTTGACATCGAAAATTAAATCATGCCCCCCTACTTTGTTCGGTGGTAAGGAACTTGTTTATCGTTAACCAATAAAGATTTATCCAGTTGATATATTATAAGGTTATGAGTTTAAATTTTACTGATATAACGACTTTGTTAGTGGGTAAATTATAAATACATATATGTAAGCGTCTTTTGAACCCGGAGGCATGTCGTGGCCCTAACTTTATCGTTTAGGAAAAAGATCATAATCAGGCCTAATATGTTACAGCTTGTTCATAGTTTTCTCAAGCGTTATTATGTCAAAATCGGTCAATGTGTAGTCGGTTTAATCTGGTTGTTATTAATTTAGATTGCCCACAATTTTGAAAGTGGCATATAGAGCGTATAAATTATAGCCTTAAAACAGGAGAAGACAGGGCACGATGATAAATTAATTAGAACAACATAATATCAAGTGATGACTTTTGAGTCCATCAAAAGAAACCCACATGGATTAATTGAGACAGCTAATTAGTTTAGCAAAAGATAATTAAATAGCTATGATCGTAGGTACGGTTTCAAAGTTGAACTTGACAAAATTAAGCTCATAATTAATCATCATCACTAATTATCATGTGGTTAGTAAATATTCAAAGTCAGATAATATAATTAAAGTATAGTTGTATCATATGTTGATAATTTAAAAACAAACGAAGAATATGCTGTTGCTTTCCATATAAGAATATGATCTTTCATTCATATGCTAAGGAAAAGGTATTATTGTTTTTTTTTTTTTTTTTTTTGGTTAAAAGAGAAGACATTATTGATGGGCATGTGAGCTATGCAGAAACTCACATGCAGCCTCCATTAATCTTCGAGGATTGGTTAGGTCGATGGTTCAAATTTGAAGGTCATGCAGCAACACGTTCAGGTACAAGATGACAATATGGCTAGCTGGTATTTACTTATTTTTAATTAATTTCGAGAATCCGAATCAAAAACTATGGCATTTCGAATAATCATGATTCCAAATTACAAATACTAAAGGGTGTCAGAAGAACAATGATTTCTAAGAACATGACCACATCGTATCGATGATCGTATCATCGTGTTGATCATTAAGTTACCACTCCCATGCTTGTGATTATGGCGTTAATAGAGGTGCATCGCACTACTTCATCATTAATCAGATTCTGAGTTATATCTATTATATCCTTTTTGTTTTTAATTTTAGGAATTGATCCCATTAATTTTATCGTGTGTGTATATATGTATATAGGCTGTAAAGTTATGGAGTTGTTCTAATTTAGAGCTCAGGGCATATCGTGCATGGAACTTCGATAGAAGAAAATTATAATGTTCTAACTCTGTATCACATTCAAAAAAACTTGCTTTTCAAGTTATTTTCTCTACACACACACACACACACACACACACACACACATGAAGCACATGATCTAGACGAGAATGAGTTTCTTGTTCACATTGAATATAAAATTTTGATATCTATTTATGAGCTTGGTTGTGGTTGTTCAGATTGGAATTCAAATTCAAGTAAATTCTAATTAATATTATATGGAGACTGCAACATTACACTATATATAATTGAGTCAAAGTTCATTAATTTAATATATCTTTTTCAAAGCCCGTGATTATTCTATAGCGTACGTGGCCATGCCTAACCCATAAATTAATTAGATTAACTTTTTTTTTTTTTTTTTTTGCCAAAGATCATTAGATTAACTGGATCTTGGGCCTCTCATGCTTTGCATTAATTGGGTCTTTTTTTAGGCTCCTTATTTACATAAAATAATCTTGAACGAGTCGCATTGTATTCATAACCATTTCTATATATATACAAACCATTAGAATTTGAAGTAGTATTTAGGAAACAGCCTTAAAGATGTGATTACTCGAGTTCGATGACACTGTGTAAAGTTATTCCATTCACTCTCTGTCGGGCTGAGATTTTTAAAAGAGCCAGATAAGAGATATGGGCCATTAGAACTTTACTTAATTTCAAGTGCAATGCCTGAGAGAGAGTGAGAGGAAGAGTGAAAGTGAGAGTCAAGATTTAATTTATAGGTTGGAATAGTTTCAGAAATGGAAGGTAGAGATAGAGAGTGAGAGTGACGATGAAGAAGACGATCATGGCGATCGAGAAAGTGAAAGCGCGTGTCTTGTGGTATGGATAAGGAAGTCTGCAGATATGATGGCGTTAGGGTTTTTGTCATCAATGAATCATTCATGGCAACGATTTTTTTTTTTAGAGGGCATGGTTGTCTTTTCATTTAGGTTATTGAGGACAAAATTGACATTTTATAAAGGTTGCAGGCTTGCAAAGAGTATTCATCGAGTCTCCCTAAAAGTAGATATTACCAAAAAAAAAAAAATTGCAACTCTTTTTAGTGATGTGTTATCATTGTTACCATCAATAAATTCAAATAAACATGTCATTTATATATGTTAATGCAAATGAAGTTGAACCAAACCGAAATAAGGCTCCATTTGACTTGAACAATGTTAGACCCTCTTTTGTCACACACAGACACTCCAACATTATTTTTATATATTTGATATTTTATATATGTGCGTGTGTGGTATGTGTGTGATAGCTTGATTTTAGAGTTGGACCGGATGGGACAAAATGAATTAATGTTCAATAAAATTGTAGCTGCGTTCACACTCTAAAATGATATTGGAGAATTTAGTTCAAAAGGAGAGACAATGTTTGAAGTACCATATATACAGTCAAAAGAGTAAAAGGATAGTTTGTGTATATATGAATGCAACCTGGTAGTATTTAAAATTAAGAAGAATGGTGTGCTTATTATACGTATATATGAATCGTATTATTTAAAATTAAGAAGATAAATAAACTAATAGTATATCCAAGTAAAGTGTCATTAGGCACGCGTTCATGTGACGCAATCATCTTCAACGCTATCTTGTTGAACGTTAATACTATTAATTATTGTTGTTAATTAACACCAATCAGTGATGAAGAAGCTTCATTATCGATCATGGAACTTGATTGTTAGCCCTCCTTATAATGATCGTTCACTTTTTTATTCCATTAATTATCTTGTTCTTACTAAGCAAATCATTCAAATCAAAATCCCCGTTCATTCCAATTATGGAAGTTGGATGAATTAAATAAAACTAACTCAGAACTACGCTCAACTCCACCCATAAGTCACTTTCAACTAACTCATCATCAAAACCAAGAATAGTGTTTTTGGAATAACAGTGGTAAAAATGGTTTTTTAGCAATATGGCTTTTGCAAACTTAAGAATGGGTAAAAATCAGATTGTATACTGTGATTTATATTTAGATTGACGAATGATAACATAAGTGGCTTTTTTGGAACTGAAACTTGTTTGAATTGGCAGTAGTATAAGTGGATTTTGTGATAATTAATTATAGGATAAAAATTAAAATCAAAATTATAAAAAAGTGAAAAGAGTTAACTTGGAAAATTTGACAATGCTAAAATACATAATTAAGTATGGTTAATGAATAAAAATGCATATAAATTAGAAATCATGGAAATTTAAAATTTTTTAATCAAATAATATTACATAACTAATCGAATCACATGTCATATCACATACAATTTGATCTCTAATTGTGTCAGGGAAATGATTCATTTGGGTTGAAGATAGCGTAGCATAATTTGTCGATGATGGTTCTTGATCTTGATTATTATTATCTACATCATTTATATTCTCATTTTCAGCTTGTATGAAATCCACGTCAGTTTGAAAATTTCTCTTAATAAAATCATGAATAAAAAACCACCCAATCTGACTTATTCACTGTAATAAGCTAGAAATTGTAGCTTTGGGGAAAAGTGGCCTTTTTCCTAAAAACCCAATTAGCAAAAAGTTGAACTAAACACACCCATTTACAAAAACCACCCAATTTGACTTTTGGAGTCTAAATCCTGTGTTGTTTGAGGCTGTAAAAACTATCCCAAACACACCCCATGATTAACTTATCAATTATGTGTCTTTTTTTTTTTTTTAAAAGAATCAACTTAATTTCCCTATATTTAGATTTATCATGTCTCTCCTCTTACTTGATAGCCAATGTATACCACCAATAAATAGAGGTTAGATTAAAAAAAAAAAAAAATTAAGAACTTGCTAGTTCACTTATACATCGCTTTAGTTTATTTATTTATTTTTGTGGGTGGGGTCTTGCACGCATGCAAAGAGTCAAATTAATGCTAAATAGAGATAAAGTGATTTTCTTTGACTAGTTTGCAATCATACCTTGAGGTCACACCATAAACCTACCCCCCAACCCACCTAACCCTATTACTGTGTTTATCTATTTATACATTCCCATTGCAAGCACCGCGATTTAGGGTTTATTAATAATATGAACTGCAAAATTTGTCAATCAATTTTCTATTTGGTTGTGGATTAGGGCTCCGTATAACTGTTATAATAGATATATTGATTGATTTTCATTAAAACTAATACTTCCTCTGGTTCTAATTATAAGATAAAGTTGACTTTTTTTTAGAGAAATTAAGGAAGTCAATTAAATTATTTTAGAGTATTTTTATTTTTATTTTTTCTCCAAACTAATTAATTTGACTAATAAACTAATATATAATCTAAGGATGCTAAAAATATAAACACTCTAAAGTAATTTAATTGGCTTCCTTAATTTCTCCTAAAAAATCAACTTTATCTTATAATTAGGACCGAAGGGAATACAATATGTGCATTTTTTATAGATGTGAGCCCGCCTATGCGTGAATATATACAAGGCCAACTATTGAAGGTTTCGAAAACAAGATATTAATTTAATAACTTTTAAGAAAAATTTAATTCAATAATTAATTCACATGGTGTTTTGAATATCCGGGATATTATCTATGATGTTGAATTGTCAACGAGAACTACTTTAACATTACTGGTTGATATATATATATATATATATATATATATATATATGAGTGTGTGATATATAATTCGATATATATAATGAACAGTATTGGCTTGAAAATTATCACACTATTTCCTTTTCGGCTTTTTATACACAATTATCACACTATTTCTTTTTCTAAGTAGAATAAGAAATCTCAAGCTAGCGACCTCTTAACAAATTCCACGTTCCTATTTCCCAATCATTCAACTCGGTATATCCTCTGTGATCTGACTCATTAATCAAAATTTGTATATTGATGTCATGCTTAACACACTCGGCTTATTTATTCACATATAGAGCTTAAAATTACATGTATATATACTAAAAATAATTTAGTGATATAACCAGCCAGCTGTCAGTTCAAACTCCATTTTTTTTATGGGAAAATGACATTAAAGTTTCAATTAAAAATAATAATATCATAAAAGTCCCAAAACTTATCAATGATATCTGCTCCACTTGATGATAGTTGCTCTTTCAATTGTCATTAACAAGCTACGGGACTTTTATGATATTGTTTCCCTTAATTGAAACCTTGGAATCGTTTTCTCTTTTTTTTAATTAGCTGATTTTGATTAATAATTTTCTCATAGAGGCAGTCACTTAATAATTCCACAACTTAATCAAACCAGACCATAAAACCCTTTATCGATCGACTATGCCTATTCTAGTTAAAAGAAGTTGCTTGATTAGTAATAATTACATATATACGTGTATCACATCGATGTATAACAATTAAAATTAATACTGCAAAACAATATATTATGGAGGAACGAGTAACTTGGAGATCGAGCATGTAGGAGGATATGATACATATACTCTCCCATGTTGAAAATATAAGTAACTTTTTCAACCAGCTCATCAGAATAAAAAAAGAGCAATTAATTGATTAAATCTATGTTAAATTGAAATTTTTTTCAACTTTATCCATATTAAATAAGGTTTTGAATCAACAATAGCAAGCTTTGTTCCACTAGGTAGGGTAAGCGACATGAATTGTAGTACTGTACAATGTCATTGTGCGTTATTTACAATTAAATTTTTAGATAAATTGCTAATCAAAAGATTTCACTCAATAACTTCATTTAATGTTATTTTATAGGGTTAATGTGTAAATTTACTAATAAAGTTTTGTCTAAGGAGCGTCTGGCAAAAATATCTTTTAGAAGGGGTAAAAATACCAATGAACAATTAAAAAGGGGCATCCACCACCAAAACCGTTAATCCGTACTAACGGTGTTAAATTATAAGAGAAGAAAACCCCTAATGATGTTAATACGGATTTAACGGTTTTTGTGGTGGATGCCCCTTTTTAATTGTTCATTGGTATTTTTACCCTTTCTAAAAGATATTTGTGTCAGACGCTTATCGGACAAAACTTCATTAGTAAATTTGCACCTTAACCCTATTTTATATGTTCCTCTATCTTTTTTCAAAGAATCCCATATTGTTTATCATGCTGGTCTTCTTGACTGGTGTATCCAATGACCTTATTTAAACATATCTAAACCACACAAACCATTTTCTACTATTTTTTCTTCCGTCATTGTTGGCTGGCAGTAAATAGATAAAAGGGACAATTACACTTAGGTCCCATGAAAGAAAAAAAATAAAAAAATGGTCCATATAGATTGCAAAATGAAAAAATAGTCTCATTAACAACTTCATGAGCATGTATTGACAACTCATTAATAACTCCATGGGACCATTTTTTCATTTTAAAATCTATAGAGACCATTTCTTTATTTCTCCTCTTCTTTAGGACCTAAATGTAATTCTCCTTAGATAAAAAGGACGACAAGCCAGGAATAATTGCTGGATGGTTGATATTGAGTCTGTGGTTGTTGCGTCGAGTGAAGAAATCTGACAAACAAGAGCGTAGAAGAAGAGAAAAGCATATTAATGATGATATATAAGTATATATATGTGTACGGATATAACATAAATGTAAGCATGTGCAAGGAATCAGAGAGCCCATGCATGTCTCGATCTCCAGATCTTCTTTCTCGGACCTTCAATTCAATATCGCCTTCCCACTGGAAGACTAATAATAACAACACAGAAAATTTCGCAGAAATTAATAAACATCCAAATTAAATAATATAGCTAGGGATTAAACGAGGAGATCCATCGCCTGAGATAATGCATGCATGGGGAAAAGAAAATGGTTAAGGAGTAAGAATACACCTATGAACTTTCACTAAAAGTATGTCCAGCATCATATATTTGGAGGTGAAAAAAATAATCACGAACATTCAAAATAGAAGCAAAAATGCTGCCAGCACTTAGGGATGAGCATGGACTGGACTGTTCCGGGTTTGACATCAACCCGAGGTCTGGTCTTGAGAAGATCTCAGGTTCCACAAAGCAGTCCGTGATCTGGTCTGGTCCAGCATCAACCCGAGGTCGGGCTGGACGAGACCGGGCCTGGTGGACTACCTGGACTGGTCCAGGTAGTCCAGGATCTAAATTTAATATTTTTTATTTTTATTTTTTTCCTCTTTGGAAGGCAAAATTTGAACCTATTAAACACAATTAAGACCACAAAAATACCTATAATAGTATAAAATATGTCACCAAAAATTAAAACATCATAAATCTATAAGAATATCCAACAACAATAAAAAAAATATGTTGAGAAAAAAGATTTAAACATGATAAATATAATTAAGATAATAAAAATACCTATAATCATATAAAAATCATCATAAAAAATAAAACTTGATTATAAATCCTTAAAAAAACTCTAACAACATTAAATAAAAAATAAAAAATAACATCTAAATTATAAAAATATTTTTTAAGAAATTGACTTGGACCAGACCGGACCAGTCTAGGTGGTTTGGTCCCCTTGGTCTGGAACCCGGTCCAACCCGACTAGTCAGTCTGGTCCAATATGGTCCGATTTCATTATATTGCTTATTTGGACTGGACCAGACCGGACTGAACCAGCTCGGGTCAGACCAGACTGAACCGGACCATCGGATTTTTGTTCATCCCTACCAGCACTATTAAAATATAACCTAACACCATTACATATGCATATATTAAAAGAGTGTGGGCCCACTACAAAAAGTAACGATATTATATCAAATTTAACGATGCTAGTATTTTTGTTCTCATTTTAAATGTTCATAAGTATTTTTCACCTCTAAAATGTATATAGTGCTAGACGTGTTTTGGGTAAAAATTTATTGGTAATTTTACACCTACCTTCACCAAAAAAAAAAAAGAGTTAGGGTCTGTTTGGGATAACAATTAAAGCCTTCAAAAACAGCTTTTGAACCGTTATTTAAGGCATGTGATGTAAATATATAAGAAGAGCTTTCTTGGCTTAGTAAAACATGTTTATGATATAGTTTCAAACAAGAACTTAATCAACAGTGAGGATGGAGATGGAGTTTTGAGAAATGAATCAAGGGAGAACATGTGATGGCCTGATGCAGCTAGCTTGTTAGATCGATATTGACGTGCCATGTGCATTGTTTTTATTAATTTAAAGACCTACATTGATGATATACAACCATGTTTTTGTTTTTGTAAATAAAATTTACACGTCTCTTCCTTTAATTATTAATCCCAAATATACGATTCTTTCAACGCATCTCATACAACTAAAAAAAAAAAAAAAGAAGGCTTCAATGCAGAATTTAAGGACATTATTGTGTTCGTTTCTGAATATAAGGTTTTTAATTCATTCATAAAATAAAAAGTAGTTAAAATAATTATTAATCCCAAATATATAAAGAATTTGCACTTTTTTAAATAACATGCCAACCAAATAATTATTATAATATAATTTAATGCACAGGGTAATAAATAGGTGTATTACTAGAAAGAACAATTAATGAAGGAAACAAGAGAAAATTTAACCTTATATTTAGGACAAAGAGGGGTAGTTCTTTTGTTTTTTTAAGTGAAATATTATACTCACCTAAATTATAACTATAACTTTGAGTAGATTACACACTGCCAACGTCCTTTGATTTGATTTAAGGAATTTCACTTTTAAACAAAATTTAATTGTTGGTAAATTAAAAAGGATAGAGAATGAAGTTAAAAGGTTTTTGGCTTCCTTAATTAGCCAGTCTTTCTACCCACTAACCCACTGCCCCATTTGACTCGCATTATTCATATAGTCGATTGTAGCTTATAGATCGATGTCTGAAGGCAAAAAGGGGGGGGGGGATTCTAGATCAATGTCCAATGATTTAATACTAACCGTTGAGAATGTAGGATCACATTAAAGTATAAAGAAAATACTAGTATTATTGATCCTTAAGATAAATGAGAGTAAAGGGAGGCCTTTATATAGGTACCTGCAATAATAGATAACTCTAACCCTAAAATCTATCATAATCAAATCAAAATATCTTAAAGATATATTCCTAAAATATAATATTCATATCTAATCCTAATAAATACTAAACGATATCCATAATTATAATAATAATAATAATAATTAATATTTCTAAGCTTGATATTCTCAACACTCTCCTTCAAGCTGGAAGCAGCTTGCACGTGCTGCAACTTATCTTCAAGAAAATAATGCTCCATAGCCTAGAACTCAAATAACAAAGGCCAAGGTAATAATCCATCAACTTCACCAAGAGTTTAAACAACAAAGAGTATCAAACTATAGTAGAAGCAGCAACGAAGAGTCTTACAAGAGACCAAAGCAACAACGAACATCTCACTAGGGACAACTACCAAATGGTCACCAAGGACCAAAACATCTCACCAATGATGAACACCAAAGGTCTCACACTAGCACAAAATTTGTTTTTTAGACCGTCATATTTAGACCGGTTATAGCGGATAAGGTCTAAAAAATTTGACTGGTGGCAGTTTTGTAATTATATAAAACTTCTAAGACCGGTTCTCAAAAAAACCGGTCTTAAAAAAATTATTTAGACCAGTTATAAATAAAATTGATCTAAAAATATCAAAATATTTAAAAAAATTAAAAATTTTAAAATTTTAAGACCGGTTTTAAATATGAAAAATTTAAAAATTATTTTTTTCCCACCCTTTTAAGACCGGTTTTATATATACTCGGTCTAAAAAAATCGACCCTAAATTTTTGAATCTCCTCTTTGTCGTGCCTAAATCTCTCCTCTTAGTGCGATTACTCTGTGAGCTCGGTCATCTTTGCTCGATTTCATTTTCATGTTTGTTGCTGCTATGCTCTCACCCTTGCACTGAATGAGTTTGTCACCGCCACAACCTCGCTTGCTCTAATCTCGTTCGTCGCGAATTTTCTCTTTCCCCGTGACATTTATCATTCATCACAACCTACCTTAGCAGCCTCACTTCTTTGCTGCCATGAGTTGCTTGCTCCTTTGCTTTGACCTAGAGATGCATGAAGAAGATGCAACTGATGTTATGAGGTTTGAATAAACTTTCCTTTTAAACGCTTAATTAATTTGTAAACTAATTTTTGAGTATCTACTGCAAGGTGACGTAGATGAAAGAGGAAGGAGAAGGTGTAGAGCGAAGCACCCGCTTAAAACAGTTCCTCGTCTGCTTTCTTTACCAGAGGAACAAGGGTCACGAAGAGAAGAGAGATCCTATTTGCATTTTTGTTTTTTTAGGGTTTTATTGTAGGTGTAAATGGTATACATACTGATATACACTGAGTTGAGTGTGTGGTCGGTCTCTGGGGGATTCTATCTGTGAAATTGCTCTGTTTGCTTTTTTTAATTTCATCTCTAGTTTTCTTCTTCCTTATGATTGTGACAAAATAGTTTCATAGTTTCAACTAAGAAACTGAATATGAATACAAAGTTAAATTTATAGGTGTGCCTGAATTTTGTTACAGGAGTTGTTCATTATCTTTCTACGTTGTTTGATGTTCTTAGTGAATGATACAAGAATTCAAGTTTTCAGATATTTTAGCAACAGGATTCACAGGGAAGGTGTTTTTGTGAAATCTGATGGTGGTACTTTGCTTGGAAGTATCCGCAATCGAATTTTCACTGTAATCCCTTCTACTCATCTGTACATTTGACTACAAAAAAAGGCCCTATTTATTTTTTTAAAAAAATATCACTTTTAAGACTGGTTATTATAAAAACCGATCTTAAAAGTCTTGAAAAAAAATTTAGATCGGTTTTTAAACAACCGGTCTAAAAAATCTGAACTTTTTAGACCTGATCTTTGAGTAACCGGTCTAAAAAAGTGTTTTTTAATACCGGTTCCGTTAACCGGTCTAAAAAATAGCAGACTTTTAAGACCGGTTGTATCAAGACCGGATCCAAAATCGGTCTAAAATGTCGTTTTTATTGGTCTTAAAAGTGATTTTTCCACTAGTATCACTAGGGACCAAACAACACTCCAAATGTCTGACGAGGGACGAATACCAAAGGTCTCACCAGGGGCCAAACAAAAGAATGCAGCTAAAAGAAGGTGAAACTCACAAGAAACCCTAAAGCTCTTACTCAAAAGGAACCCCAAGGCCCTGTTTAGTACGACGCATTGGGGGGTAGGGACTGAGATTGGATCAGGGATTGAGTCAGAATATATCGTTTGGTATGAGAGACTATAGATAACCAAGGGTTGGGAGTACCACAAAAGTGGGATTGCTGTAAAGCCATCTCCCTCTAGTATTGTGTTTTCAATCCCTGGACTGCAAAATTGTAGAGACAAAAATATCTTGGATTAAATTATTTTTCAGACAAAAATAACCCTGATTTTAACCTAGAATCAATCTCTCTCTACTACACAATATAGATTCTACTACCCTAAAGGACGCCCCTTTTTAAAAAAGAGAAGTAAAAAAGAAAGGCGGTGGCATTTTTGTAATTATGCGTGAGAACTGAATAGCTTTAGGCGTCCCCAATTCAAATGAGGACATCTAAAGTTCGACTTTAGAGACTTTAGACGTCCTTATTTAAATTGGAGACATCTAAAGTAAAAAAGGAATACTTTAGACGTCCCCAATCCAAATAGGGACTTTAGACATCCCTAAATTAAATTTGGGATACCAAAAACAATTCAAATTTATACTAAAAGCTTTTATTTGTCAATTTTATACTACTCTTACACTCATCTTTCTCTTCTCATCATGCAAACACAAGAAGAGTCACTACCACCACGCCTTTTAACTCTTGCTTCTTCTTCTTTATATGCTCTTTTTACTCTTACTTCTTCCTTTCTCTCTCTTTTTTTCACCTCCAGATCTGTTATGCTTTCTTATCATTTTTATTATTATTTTATCGTCTTTCTCTTTTTTCTTTGGGTTCCCTTTCTATTTTATCTTCTAACTAGTGTTGTTATAGCCTGTAGATCGAGACTCTGAAACATGCTTCATGGCAACATTCCCACCGTAAAAACGAGGTTCATCTCTCCCTGTTACTCTTCTTTAGACGTCTCCATTTTAAAATTGGGACGTCTAAAGTGTCAATGTAGCATTTTAGACGTCCCTTTTTAAAATAGGGACGTCTAAAGTTCAAACCTTAGGCGTCCTTTTATTTACGGACGTTACTGCCATTTTTTACTACGTCGCTCACATAGACGTCCCCTTGTTTTCAGATGTTAAAAGGCTTAAAAAATGAATGTTAAAAGCGTTTTTTGTAGTAGTGCCTCTCACATAATCACTCCCTTTTTTTTTTGTTCTCACCAACGACATAAATCACTCTCCTGAAAGTACAGATTTTTTACAATTGTCTAGTAAGCCTTCTCTTTATGATATTAATGTATTAAGATTATCTTAACCTTATTAGTACAATTTTGCAAAAAAATGGCCTATGTAAGGAAGAACCTATCAAATATCTGATTGATGATTTCTTGGTGTAGCCTAGTCCAAGGGATCCCCTTTTTGCTCACCATCCTTCTCCATCGAGAGATTTCAGTGTTCCAGTTCCTCATAATCACTTGAAGCACAGGCTGTAGGTCCTCGCAAATCGCCTCTACACATCATCATTATCGCGCCACCGATGAGATTTGTAGCAATTGTGTAAATTTTGAGATCCAAAACTAATTGAAGTATCAATTTATTAGATTGGGAGAAATGATGAGGAGACCTAGAAGATGATCAATTTTTAGAGGGAAATCGTCGGGAGTTGAAAGAGGAAAAGGAAGTGATTTAGGGCATGCACATTTTAATCTTTTCATAATTAGTGGTTATTTATTAAATAAGGTCAATAAAATTATCTCTCTAACTATTACTTCATACCAAACATTTTTTTAAAACATCAATCCCAGTCTCAATCCCAATTCCAATCCCAATCCATTAAAATTCAGTGTCATGTACCAAAC
Source organism: Inga laurina (assembly GCA_963855925.1). NCBI lineage: Eukaryota > Viridiplantae > Streptophyta > Magnoliopsida > Fabales > Fabaceae > Inga > Inga laurina. The sequence goes on from OY979702.1 coordinate 77,334,949, forward strand.
AGGGTCTAAGGGCCCGTTTGGTTTGATCCCATTACACCCTGCGGTGCAATGCAATGCGATACAATGGTAATGCAATGCAATATTAATTACAAGGGTAGTGTTTGGTTTGATTTTTAAACAACATGCAATGGGTTAATATTTTAACAATTATTTAAAATTAATATATTATGCAAAGTCTATTTTACCCCTTAATATAATCTTTGTAGAAAAAATAGTTACAAGCCGGCGACGGCGGAGATGGAGGAGGAGGTGGTGGCGGTGGGCCTGGGGCAGCGGCGGGGGTGGAGGAGGTGGTGGTAGACAGTGAGTCGGTGGTGGTGGCGGGGGTGAGGATGGCGGCGGAGGAAGAGGTGGTGGTGGCAATGGGTGGTAGGCGGTGGGCCGATGGAGGAGGTGGCGGCGACGGCGGGTGGAGGGCCGGGGGTGGCGGCCGGGGGGTAGAGGTGACGGTGGTGGAGGAGGTAGTGGTGGTGGCAGAGGGTGGAGGTGACGACGGTGGAAGAGGAGGAGGTTGTGGTGATGGCGGTTGTGACGTGATGCGGCAAATGAAATGAGATAAGTGAAACAAATACAAGGGAAACTAAATGGTAAATTGGACTTTTTAGACCATGTAATGGGATGGTAATGAGGATTCATAGGGGGGAAAGTATGAATAAGGATTACCAATTTTTTGGTGATCATAATTTCTATGGTAAACCCTATTACCATGCTAAAGAGTAACTAAACACTCTTCTCTTGGTAATGCAATCATGATTACCATTGCAGGCATGCAATGAGGTTGAACCAAACGGGCTCTAAGGCTCTGGCTTTGATACCATGTTGAGATTGAAGGATCACATTGAAACATAGAGAAAATACTAGTATTATTGATCTTTAAGATAAATGAGAGTACAAGAAGACCTTTATATAGGCAACTGTAAGAATAGATTAACTCTAACTTTAAAATCTATCATAATCTAATCTAATCAAATAAAATCAATGATAATATTTTAAAGATATATTCCTAAAATATAATATTCATATCTAATCCTAATAAATATTAAACGATATCCCTAATAATAATAATAAATTAATTAATTAATATTTTTAAACTTGATATTATCCATACTAACCATCAACAGTTTTGTTTATTCCATCTTCAAAAGAACATTATTTTTGACCAAGGACCTTAACTGATCAAATCAACACAAACAGACACGGCATATTATATTGCATTTTAGGCTATTTTTGTTTTATTTTCTCAAGGACAATTACATTAATTAATCGAATGAGACAACTTTCTTATACTACGCTTCCATTTTTAGGTCAATATTAGAGACTTTGCAGCCAGCCTTTTGACTGTCTAGCTGGCCGTTTCACATTGGCATGCAAACCAACCCCCTTTGGATTGTTTTTCTATAGTGAATATAAATATTGAAGTGTAATAAAATGTTAATAATTACTCATTATTAGTGAAACTAACAAATATTAGGCCAAAATTTTATTATTCTTATTATTTCAACAAAAGTGATCTAATTAGTCTACCGATTTTATAAGCTAGCCAGTTAATTGATTCGATCGAGTGGCTTGAAAATCTTAAAAACTAAGAATTGTTTTTAAGAATCAAGATTGTTATTAAACTTTAAAAAAACAAAGGCATATTAATACATTATTATTATCATATATGATTTAAGCTATTCAGATCATAATTAAAAAAAAATGAGAGAATCACCCTTATGTCTAAAAAAAATCAAATTAATGACAATTATATCTTAAAAACTGAGTTATAAATATAGATTTAAATAATTGCAAATATGATAATATTAGTTGTAAATTAAGAATGCATGTGTATTTAAGTAGCATTAGTTAATAATCACTCGCAATGATTTTTACATACTAAGATTTTTATACTTGTAATTATCTGAATTTATATTTATAATTTTTTTTTATCAATTTTTTTATGATAATATTTTGGGATATATATACATATATAAAAGTGCCATCCTCCCAGAAAAATATACAATTTAAGCTATTTATTAATTATTTTTGGGTAGTGTGAATGAAAAACTCTAAAATGATTATTGTTGTGAAAAGGAAGACAAGGAATTAGGGGACAAAACTGTTGATTTAATTTGAATAAGAAGTCAAAGTGTGGTGGGGGGCAGTAGATCCAAAATGAAAGTGGTGGGGTCAAAGTGAGAACAAAAATACACGAGACATGAACAATTGTTCCATAATTCCATTGTATATTAATACTAAATTGTCCCGTGACTTGCTGTGTGTTGTGTTGAGGTTGAGATATCCCTTGAATCTATTCACATGCCATCTAATCAATATATGTATCTTACGTTTATATGTATCTTACGTTATATGTATCCCTTTTTTCAAAATTTTCGCTTATCTTCTTTTCTTTTGGACCATTTAATTTCTTTCCTCCTCAAGCAATTAACACCTCCAAATTCTAAGTTTCATTCCTATAATTAAAGTACTATATTTTTACCTTCCCCCTACAATAAGTTATATCTCTTACTGCATTCCCATCTATAATATAATAATGTTATAGTATGTTGCATGCGTATATCTAAGTAACACTATAGTCCTTCGGTTTTAATTATAGAGCAAAGTGGACTAATCTCACGGTTTATTAAGAAGCTGTAATTGATGTTCTTACACATTGTAAAAAGATGTGTGATTCTTAATTTTACTTTTCATTGGAATTAGTGGCCACAATGCATGAAATGCTATTTAGGAATTAAAAACATATACGCCAACAGCTTATTGCAATTAAGGGGGGTTAATATTGTGAAAAAAGTTTAACCACCACACATATGTGCCTTATAGGACTAATTAGGGTTTTAAAATTTTGTTCTATGATTAGAATGGGAGGGAGGATACTGCACATTTTATAGTAATATTTTTTCCCAAAAATAATCAACTTATATTTATCTATGTTCTGGGGTGAGAGAGGCGCTATAAAAAAATGATAATTCGTAACGGTGCATTTGTAGCGGTTAAAATAAACCGTTATAAATATTAGGATTTGTAGCAGTTTTAAGCAACACCGTTACAAATTTGCAACGGTATGCTTCGCGCCAAGTGGCGCGTGGGTTAGGGAATGCCACTTGTAGCGGTTTACAAGACATAATCGCTATAAATTTTGGGCCAAACTCGCACCAAATTTGTCGCGGTTATTTTGTAGCGGTTAGTCTATAATAACTGCTACAAATGTGGCGCCAACTTGGCGCAAAGCTAGCGCGACTTGTAACCTCCCCTATGTAATTATATCCGAAATACGCGATTAAAGTGAAATAGAGACCAATAACAATCAAATAACCTTTACTAATCCATCTACCAGACGAGATTTTCATAAATACATTTCAAAAGCGAATTCACCTGGTCTCACATTCACCTTCTGAATACAATTACTAGACGAAGATAAATCACATTCATGTAAATATTAGAATGCATAATAATAATCCCGCAATCCCGGATTCATACCTTCACTAAAGATTCATAGAGCACATACGCCCTTTACAATATCTCAAATGAGGATTACACAATACTCTTTCCCAATACACAATCCAATATGTCATCTGAATAAATATACGACTAAACATATACAATTTTTCTAACATATAACAATAACCAACTACCAATGCACTTGCCCATAAGGAGACCTAACCGCCCTTGGTTGCTTGCTCCATCTTGATCCACTTGCCCTGTCTATACTGTTGGTAGGGGAGGGTGAGATTCGAGAGAATCCTAGCAGGAAACAGATACCAATATGCATCAAGATAAGTGTTTAATGCATGACATGCTTGCATCACAATAACTCGTGCTCACATAATGATATATCCGCATGCTCAATGTTTCAACAACATACTCATGGCCATAGCATAAATAGAAATAGAGCTTCAATCATTTATATATGTTTCAAATAATCAAATAAAGCAATAACGTGCATCAATACACAAACACAAATATCAATACGTGCAGGAGAGGTATGTTCCCTACACTTATTCTTTCCACGTATGCTCTAGCATCGGCTACTCGCGATCCGAATGAATATCGAACCATGATTAAAGCAAATACCCAACTCTATAACCAAATCAATGACATAGGATTATTCATTATTCTAAATCCTTACTTGAATAACACTTATCGTTGGTTATCATCACTGCTCTTTTAATACCCATGAATGCCTCTATAAATTACTCTAAAGAGTTGGAAGATTATCCCCAAAGATTCCTTTTTTGAAAGCTCAACACTGATATTTTTCACTGAGACACTCGAATGAAGATAGCCTCACTCGAGTGATATTGTACGGATACTCGAGTGAAGAAGATCTCACTCGAGTGATGGTACGGTCTACACTCGGGCAATAGAGAGTAAAAACTGTGAGTGAATACCCGAGAGCACAAAGAAACAACGAAACCCAGAGTTGCTCGTTGCACTCGAGCACAAACACAATCACTCGAGTGGAAGCCTAATGCTCACCCGAGTCCCCCCAAAGTGAGGTCCAAGAAGTACTCACCTGAGAGCACAAGAAACTTTCAGAAGGGAACATCATTTGAGCAGGGACAAGAGCACTCGAGTGATGGCTTGACACCAGCGAGTGTCAAGACACACTTTTGGATTTTGATCACAGAAGCACAACAGAAAGCTGAAGAGAAACAAAACATACACGTAGCACTCGAGTGATACTCAACCTCACCCGAGTGACATTTATCCCACACTCGAGTAAACCCCAGATCACTCAGTGATCTTATCAGAAATCAGAAAACGTAGAAAAACTGATCATACCTCCCAACACTTGCCCAATTGATCCAAAGGGACCCAAAACTTCAACCAAAGCTATCCCCACACAAAATCACTTAAGGAATCCAATAAAACCATCAAAGTGATCAAACTCCATTCCATTATCATGCTTTGGCTTTGGGCAATATAAACATCAAAATTCCAAAATCATTAAACTCAATCACTCCAATCCCAAATCAATCTATCTATCCAAAACTCATACCAAACACCCATTTCTATACCAATAACATGTCAAACTACCAATGACCCTAATCCAATGAAAATAGGCAATAATTTCCAGAAATTTCAATCTTAATCATTTGGCATAAAACATAGATAGAATGATTGATTTCACCTACCTCTTCAAATTTTCCAAAGACACTTCTTAATTCTCCAACTACCAGATTTTCGTGGTTCCTCCAATCACCACCAATGGAGAAACTACAACCACCACAATGAAGCTCTCAACTCAAGGAACAACATTAGATAAGAGAGTTTGAGCAATGGAAGCAAGTAGCTTACCCAAATCACAACCTTTTCTTTTTCCTTTCTTCTTCTTCAATGGATTATGAGAGAGAGAGAGAAGAGTGAGATGAGAGAGATAAAAGAGATGAAGTAATGATGATGATACTCCCTCCATGTCCAGCCGAAAAAGAGGAAAAGAGAGGAGAGAGAAATGATAAAATACTCCCCCCTTTGACTTTTCATACTTTCTCTCTCATCATACCCACTTTTGCCATATGTCTCATTTCTATTGGCTCTCACAAAATAAGCAACCAATTAGTCATTCTAATATTTCAATTAGCCATTTAATCACATATCTCATTTTTTTCTCTTAGCTAGTAATTAACTCTTCTATTAATCACTAACTAATGACCCAACAATTTCATTCTTTCAATTTCCATTAATCATAGTATAATAATTAATATTGCCACAAAACACATAATTATTCCACTTTAATTCAATGATTATCCTCAATAATCATTATTAGTCCTTAATTGAAATTTGGGGCATTACATGACTATTGTGGTAGTTCTTTTATAGCGGTTTTTATGATAGTAACTGCTGCAGAATTTAGAGGGCTGCCTTTTTCTAGCGGTTACAGAGAACCGCTACAAAATTTAACTCATATTTGTGGCGGTTACAGTGTATAACTGCTACAAAATGCATTTGAAATAAATATTTATTAAAAAAATAACTAATTAAAACATTTATAGCGGTTTATATATAAAAACCGCTACAAAATACAAATATTTATAACGGTTAAATGGATGAAACTGCTACAAAGTGATACGTAACTTTGTAGCGGTTAGAAACAAAGCCGCAACAAATTGAACATTTGAAATTTGAAAAATTTTAATTCCCACTAATGGTTATGAATATTTGTAGCGGTTTCTCAATACTAACCGATAGAAAGTGTTCTTTTAAAATTTGAATATTTTAATTCCTGCCAACAGTCATGAACATTTGTAGCGGTTTTTTTGACATAACCGCTACAAAGTATTGCACATTGAAAGTTTGAATTTCAAATCCTGTCAACGGTGGTGTAAATTTGTAGCGGTTTTTATCGTATAACCACTACAAAATGAATTTGAAATAAATATTTATTAAAAAAATGAATTTGTAGCGGTTTTACAAACAAAACACTACAAATTGAACATTTGAAATTTAAAATATTTTTATAAAAAAATTTAGACAAATATTTGTAGGGGTTATAAAATCGCTACAAGTGTGAAATATTTTTATAAAAAAAATTCAAACCAATATTTCTAGGGGATATGAAACTGCTACAAATGTAAAACCGCTACAAATAATGTCACATAAATCGCTACAAAACTGTTCACATTAATCACTACAAGCGCGACGCAGATCCCTATAAATACCCCCGCATATCTTATTTCAAACGCTCCTCCATTTCTTTCAACCCTTCTTCTCTTTTGTTTTCTCTTATCTGAATTTTTTTTAAGAGCTGAAGAGCTGAGTAAGGTGATCAAATATAGTAAAAAAAATTTCAATTATTTGATTTCAACATTTTTTCCCCTTTTATAATATTTATGCTCATTATTTGCACATTCTCAATAATATTACCTATATAAAGTTTATACTTATCTAACTTAATTTAATCACTCTTTATAAATAATAACTACTATTATTTAAGTTACTTAAATAATAAACTATTCAACACAATATTATAACAATGGACTCAAATAATTGTTTGTTTTTTTTAAAAAAAAATCCTAAAATTTTGTAGCGGTTTTAGAACCGCTACAAATTTAAACTCAAAATATGATTAAATTTTTTACGCTACTTTTGAAATTCCCATTTGAATTTAGTAGCAGTTTTCCAACCGCTATAAAATTGGAGCCAAATTTTCATTTTTCATTTCCCGCCGCGCAAAATTGTGGTGCCAACATTTGTAGCGGTTGTGTTACGTGAGTAGCGGTTGTTGTAAACCGCTACAAATACGTTTGTAACAGTGGATTTTATAGCGGTTTTTACAACCGCAACTAATATCGTCTGTAGCGGTTAAAACAACTACTAATATACATTTTTAACCGCTACTAAATCACAATTTTTTTGTAGTGAGGGGGAGAAAGAATGAAAACAAAAATGCTCATAATTTGAGTGTCAATACTTAATCTTTAGCATTTTTTTAGGGTCAATACGCATGGCTTGTTTGGAAAGACGATGGGGCTGGAAAAGTACGGTAGGAAGGGAAAAAACATGGTGGGAGTAAAATAAGATGTTTGGGTTGACATTTTTTTTACATGGGCTTTTAGGCGGCTACTTTTAAAAAGAAGCCACTAAGACCTGTATTTTTGCAATGCAGATAGGCTTCTATCACCGTCAATCCAAATATATAAATTACATTTATAATCTGACTTTTATCTTATCTTAAATTTGCAAAAGTTAGATTAGAAAAAAATCACTTATGTCACAGCTAATCCAAACGGGCCCCTAGTCTTTTGCATTCAGAAATTTTCAATAATACTTTTCTCATAATTTAATTGCATTTTTCTAAAATTTAATTCTAACTTGCATAACGTTTAATGATTTTAATCGTCAAAATGATGATTTTTAAAATTTTTCAATTAAATATTTATACTATTATTCCTTAGATTTAATTTTCCATATTTTGTGCAAATTTATTTTTTAAAAAACTAAACTACAACTTACATATTTGTATAGAATTTGTGATGAATAGTTTTGTGATGAATAGTTTGCTCACAATAATATATGTTTAATCGTCTTATAACATAGTTTTTTTTTCAAAAAAAAAAAATCAGAGTCCTATGTATAAAGTTGCTTTCAGATTTTTTATAAGAATTTTTTTAATTTAATTGACACAAGAACACATTTTTAAGATGGTCTGAACCAAAATAAATAAACAAGACTCTGGTAATGGAAAACTGCACACCACATGTAATTAAAAATAGCCCGGGTGATAATTAAAATAAAAAAAAGTAGCCCAGGTGATATGACTATGTCCAAACAAGTATGCACCAATAGAGCAAATATATATATATTTTTAAATTCACATAATGTTTTACTTTCATCTTTATTAGTAGTTTTATAAAACTTCTATTCAGTTCTCCAATCCTAACACTATTTGTTTCAATAAAAAATTGCTAACATTAAAAATTTAAATCCCAGCATATTAATAAGTTTAATTTTTCAAAATAACAAATTAAAAACTATCATTTGAATTTTACGATGTCACAGTCAAAAAGACTAAAAAGGACATGTTTTTTCAAAATTAAGAAATAAGAATAAAATCCTGTATAAAGTTATGGAATCAAATGGTCAATATTCAAATATTAAGTTTGGCAACGAAAATTTGACCAAATGTGTGATAAGTGAACAACAATACAAATTAAAAATACTCTATATCTCATGAGTTTGTCATGTATATATTCATATATCCTTATCAGCCGTTTTTCTTTGGGAAACCTAACCCCACATGTACGTGCCCTAAAATTAAAGCCAAAGTAGTGGAAAGAAATATATCATATTGGTGGAGTCTCTCGTAGAGCCGTAGACCCACCAAACCCTTTGAATGTGTCATAAAAATTTGATAGCAGAACATGGAAAGTAAGACAGGTGCCAAAACAATTTGACCAGAAATAGCAAAACCATAATTATACTGGTGAGATATATATATATATATATATATATATATATATATTAGCTTAGCTTGCTCGTTAATAGTAACTTCACAGATTATAATTAATGATTCTGCCAGCACTAATTATATGGATGGAACTTCCTATCTTCACGCGCGGCATGCCAGGCAACACCATTATTCAAGCCTTCTTCCTTATAGTAATTACTTTCTTAATCATTATTAATTGAAATTGAAATTAAGGAAGCACTAATAAAGTTAGTATGTTCACTCCTCATCTTCATCCTCACAAGTCGTGACCTTAAAATAAAGGCTTAAACACTTCCAACCAAGAGGACGGTGTCTATATATATATACTCTCTTCCTAGTTCTTATTATAAAAGCTAGTAGATAGATTTATCTTAGTTATAAATATAATATCTCAATCAATTCTATCTCTTGAGTTTATAATTTTTTTCATTAAAAACGATCCATCATATCGTATTTATTACACATATTAAAGGAGTTCTATCGAGGAAGTGGTATTGAATGCAAGTGATTAAAAAGACAATTTAGAGAAACCAACATACCACACGTATATTGGTTATATATTTTCATCCAAAATACTGCAAAATAAAAACACTAATTAAACTTGAAAAAATAGACAAAAATAAAATCAAAACTCGAATTAACTACTCCTCCGCTCTTTAATATAAGACATATTTGGGAAGTTGATTTTACTCCTAAATATAAGACATAGTTTTTATATTTTTCAGTCTTTTTTTAATTTTTTCATATTAATCAATTTAACTAACTTCTTTAATGTAATTAAATTATGTATCAATATGTCTTATATGAAGAACCAGAGTTGTAATAGCCAAGGATTAGACGAATCCTTTTCAAGACATAAAGATAATTAAGTACTTCCTCCGGTCCTAATTATAAGATAAAGTTGACTTTTTTGGAGAAATTAAGGAAGCCAATTAAATTACTTTAAAGTATTTATATTTTTATTTTTTCCTCCAAACTAATTAATTTGACTAGTAAACTAATATATAATCTAGAGATACTAAAAATATAAACACTCTATAGTAATTTAATTGGCTTCCTTAATTTCTCAAAAAAAAATTCAACTTTGTCTTATAATTAGGACCAGAGGGAGTAGGTTTTACTTCTCTTAACAAGGCCCTTTTTTCATACAAAGCTAGAAATCGAACTCTTAACTGTTATAAAAAAAATATAAAAAGAAAAAGAAATCGAACTCTTAACATGCTCAAGAAACCCAGTTATCTGCCAATTATACCAGACCTTGTTGGTAAGAGACAGATGTAAAGTTTAATAGTAAGTTAAAAGCTAAATGAAATTGAGTGATACAAAAATAAAACTGAGCTCAAGTATTACGTATATTTATAAGGAGAGTGATTAAATTTAAAGCAAAGTTCAGTAAATAAATAATAAAAGAAAAATCAAATTAATTAACAAGAAATTAAGGGGAAGCAAGAGGCCGGCATGCTAATCAATAATATAGGGAAACGACACATTTTGATAGAAACATTCGTGGGAGGTATTAATAATATTGTTGCTTTGTGGTTCCCATTCCGTGAAGCAATACATAATTTGTGGCGTTTGTGATTATTATTGAAGTTATGATATATAGATGGAGTGTTTCAGAGCCATACCTACAATTAACCTAATTTCAAAGTGCATATAAGTGTCTTCCATTATTTGCTGAAGGAATTCATCCTCCTTATTTATTGCATATTAGGTGGGGATCCATGTAAAGCCAATCTGAGGCATTGGATTCTTTTGAGTAGGTTTTCTATAAAATTAGCTGATATTTATCCCTTGCATGCTCTTTAATTAGCTTCCTATGTTAAAAAAAGCAAAAAAAATAAACAAAAAGAGCATATGTTTTAGCTTCCTATACTATTTTAATTATCGGTGATTATTCTCAAAAAAAAAAACAAGAAATGGGAGTGATTAATTATGAAAATCAATCATAAATTAAAATTCATGATTCTAAGTTTTGGTAATTTACAACATTAAGGCTACAGCTAAATTAAGATTAGCTAGGATTAGGCTTCAAGGCGAGATTAAGAACAAAACTCCTTTACATAGTAAAAAAGAGAAAAATATAGACTCCTCCTTTCTATAGAAGTGGGATATGATCACAAGTTATGTTACTTTTCAAAATTTAAAAATTATCAGGACATGGGAAGAAGAATCCAACATGTTTTTGCTTTGTACAACAAAAACCAAGGTAATTAAACCTGGACCGGTCAGGGTACTAGGTCAAGGGTCAGTGGGTCAGACTGGAGTCAAACCGGAGCTAAACCGGGACCAAACCGGTGAGAAATGAAATATTTCAGACTTATAGTATGAAATTCTAAAGGAAAAATGTTTTAAAAAAAAAAAAACAAAAATCTGACCCGGACCGGTTTAGAGGCCGGGTCGCTGGTTTCCGGTCCGGGTTAGATAACCCTGACAAAAACAATCACATGTGAATTAAAATTCTTAAGAAAAAAAAACTTAGTTGTAATTTTTTATAATTTATTTCTCAATTGTTCAATTAAAACATAATAAATGTATAGCTTTTCAATTTAAAACAAGCCAAACATATAATTTTTGGCAAAAACGAATTCAAGTGTGCCAAACATATATTGCTGCTTCAGAACTTATGATGAGAGGTATATATCTAATCTTTCACTGTTATTCTGATGTGTTGTATGATTTTTTATATACTTGTTCTTGGCTTTAATTAGAATATGTGGTACAATTATCACTCGGAACGATGAATCATAGTTAACTAGATTTGAACAAACTATTCATTCACGGGCATAGTATATTATGTCTAGTCATGTAATTAAATAATACTATATATATATATGTCGTGTCGTGATAAATTTATATGAGATGATAATATAAATATAGTGGCGTAAGAATAATGCAATTTCGGAGGGATGAAGTGTTTATAGGGTTAGTGTGTGTGTTTGGATAGAATAGTTTTTACGATTTATTAAATAAAAGTGTGAGATTAATTTTATCTCGATTTACGTAAATATAAGTTTAAAACCTAAATTTAGATAATTGTCTAACACTTACTTAATATAATTTAATCTTTTAAGTTTGTTCTTATTTTGATTTTGGTCTCTTAAATTTTATTTTATTTAAAATATTAATCCTTATAACTCAATAAAACTTAAATCATTTAAAGTTTGAGAAATTAAAATTATAATGAGGATAAATTTTAAGGATAAAAAATTATATTAACCCAAGATAGCTTATTAGAGCATCTTCGGTCTTCACGGTCCAACCAGTCTAAAGCCACCCACAAGGGACCACCGGCTTACGTCACATTCTTTTGTCGTTTTATTTTAGCCAATGCTATATTGCCATGTCCCGTTACTTTCTCAACATGCCTTTTAGAATGACGAAACAGTCCTCGTCCCACAAGACGAAATGACGCTTGCATCCTCACCTCACGGAAATTACATTCCTGACCTTCCACGCCCCTTGGTGGCTTAGTTCTACTCGAACCGGTAATCATTTACGTTATGATCCATGCTTCCTTCTGTGGCCGTCCTTCCCATTTTTTGGCCATTTTCCCCCATGAATCATAATTTAAATTGAAAATTATTCATCCAATTAATATTAACAAATTAAAAGCTTTATTACGAATAAACATTGTAAGAAAGTTTGGCCGATTATTATAAGGTATCAAATTTAAGTCTAAGTAAATCTTAAAAAAATGCATTTGCAGGAACTATTATTGCAACTAGGCTTTACGATCTCGAATCTCACCTAGTCATATAAAAAGTTATTATAAAAAGGAAAATTAATTTCTTTTACAATTAACATCAGATGCAACGACCATTTAAAAAAAAAGAAAAAGAAATTAGTAGATCAGCTGAACTGCATGTCTTCCTTTGGAAACGGCAAGCTCCATCTATGGAATGAAACTGAACTGCATGAAGCGGAGCTTTGTGTTCCGTAAAGTGCATCCCTTTTCAGTTTCTTCACTTCTCCGTTTCTTTCCGGAGAAAATGAAAAAAAAAAAAAAAAAAAATCACAGAACAAAACTGGAAAGACGATACTGGATAGATGCAGAAATTAAAGAGACTCTCATATCTTAGTTGCTTTTCCAGCAGCGATCGAAGTTGCAATATCTTCGCATTTACACTAAGCAACAAGAAGAAAAAACGAAAAACTTAATAAACACCTGATTAAATTTTCTGTGCCTTGTAAAATGTAAAGTATATTTACAGAAAAAAGGATCGATCTCACTAACATACAGTATGCACCTTCTTCAACCTCCTAATTTTCTCCCCCTTTGCTTTACTTTTCTTCATTCATTCCTAGCAAAACTCTTCAGATGACGAACAGAGTAGATCGTGGAGGTCACGCGCGTCGTCGAGTCCCAGACGAAGAGCTTCGAGGATGCGCTCGAAGACGAACACATGGCAGGGGATTCGGAGCACGCCTTTCTGCTCGTAACCGTACTCCTGAGCCGATTTGTTCAGAAGCTTCACGAAGATCGGGTGGTTCAGCAGCTCAGCGTTCACCTCAAATCTCCGCATCTCGTCGCCGACGTAGATCGGCACGTGACCTTCCGATGCCGCTGAAGCCGACGTCCTCGCCAGCTGTCGCCGGTTCCTCCCCCCGGCGGCGAGCACTCGGCGCGAACGACGGCTCTGCGAATCGGATCTGAGGAGAGTGTACTGAGACGAGTCAGCGACTCGAGCAAGCCGGCGAATCAAATGCTTCATCGTTTTCTACGGTGGAGAGAGAAAGCTGTGGAGACAGAGAGAGAGAGACTGTGTGTGAGTTGGATGAGAAGAGAACAAGAGAAAACATATATAGAGAGAGAGAGACAAGGGTGAAAGGGTAACTTCATTGGGGTAGACCATAGAAAGGTCATGATAATAGGAGTTGGGGAGGGAGGTACAGGTAAGCGTACTTGGCAGGTACAAACAGAGAGCGGAGAGAGAAATAATAAAAGTTAAAAATAGTTATCTAATTTAATATTTGTAACTCTGGTATTTATTTTTTACTCGACCACCAAAAATGTGGTATTTATTTATTATGGTTTCTTTGTGTGTGTAATTTGTTTTTGGGAAACTTTCTCATAAATCTCTATTTAAAAATTTATTTTTTAATTGAAACCTAGAATCTTGTATAAGTGTGGGGTTTTTGAATATATATGATTATGATATGAGAAAGACAAAATTGCCATTAATGAAAACATTCCTTTATGTATTACATCTTTATTTTATGTGCAATCTATGTTTCTTTGTGTGTAACTCACCTTTCTTATGTACAACTCATTTTCCCTTGTATTACAAAATTAGTTCAATGTGCGAATTACGTTATGTGCAAACAATATTCCTTTAATGCAAACGATATTCCCTGATGTGCAAGCGATCTTCCTTTTATGCATCCATTTCCCTAAGTGTAAACTATTTTTCCTTATGTGCAATCCATATTCCATATGTGCAAAATTAGTCTCTAATGTGCAATTGCAGTCTATACAAACCGTCTTTCCTTATGTGCAAATGATTTTCTCTTTATGTAATACATCTTTCTATGTGTAAATCGTTTTCCCTTTGTGCAATCAATCTTTCCTTATGCGCAGTTCACCACCCTTATGCACAATTCATCTTCCATAAAAAAAATATAAAATTTTCAATTTCTTGACTCATAATTCATTTTCCCCCTTCTCTTCTTCAAGCTTGTGGTCCTTCTATTTTCATGACTCATAGCAGACACACAAACACCCCACTCATTGACGTCATTGCTACCATCGACTTCCCCAATCATTAGCGTCGTCACCGCCATCATTGACGACCATCTCCATCCTCTTCATTGAGTGACCTTCACTTCTCTATCTTCTCCACCTCCACCTCGAGATTAAGTCCTTGTTGACACTTACACCCTCACCTGCACAATTCAATTTTCTTCGCTTTCTCCATACTCCTCATCATCGTTCTCATGGTGGAAGCAAGATGATGGCTTTGCTCAATTATAGCTTATTCTGTAGATCTTCTTACAAATCTAAAGAATATGGCCTTTAGCTCGACAATGGCTTCTGTTGTAGAGGGTTTTTGATAGATTCAAGACATTTTTTGTTTTGTTTTGTTTTTAGTTTTATTGATAACAGGGGTTTGATATAATTGAGATTAATTGTTTCTAGATTCAATTACGTTATGTTTGAGGATGATGATTTGTTTCCACAGTTCTTTAAGTTATAAATCGCATTGAGGTTTTTCTAATGATATCATTGTTGTTAGAGGAGAAATGTTTTTTGATGAATGTTTGGCACCTAGGGAGAGACTGCATATAGGGAATGTTTTCCTTAAGAGTGATTTTGTCTTTCTCTTATCACCATTATTTACACTTAAGAACATCACACCTTTGCATTCCTTAGGCTCTATTTCACAAATAAATTTTTAAATAGGAATTTATGAACAATTCTCTCCCTCTCTCTCTCTCTCTTGCATGATGCAGGCCTGATTTGGGCGGCTTCGCGATTTAGGTGAGAAGTGAATGTCTGGTGCTGTTTCTAAATCATTTTTTATTTCAGGATTGAATCTGGTTTTAATATAAACCAGTCAGTGACATGCAACCAACCAACTGATTCAATGTAAACTGTTCAAAAACTTCGTCCATTTTTTATGTGTACGGATTCCCTTTTCATTTCTTATGTCACTCCATGCTCCATTAGTGGGAGTTTATTTACTTTAATTTTTTTTTTCAATGAATAGTTGGGAGTATTAACTTAAGAATGATTATTTCTCTTTTTGGATTCAACGCTATGAGGCTAGGCATAAATATAAATAACTAATTTAACTAATTTTTTAAATATATCTAGATTAGTTATTTAAGTAGTCCTATATTTAATACTGTATTGTTAGCGTGATAACCATGACCAGCAGCATTGGGAGAACGATGTTCTCATGTGGGCTACGCATCACAAAACATGTGAACAGATAACAAGGCTGGTTTCGCTGTATCATGTCAGTTATATACTATTGGAAGTTGTAAAATCACCTCAATATCCCATTCATTGGGTTCAACCGTTAAAGTCTGTAACATATATATGCTTTTCTCAAATTAAACGTTACAGTTTCATTCCATCATCCTTTTTCGTTTCTTTTTCTGCAATCAATTTGTTATCATTACGAATTTTGTACTCGTCTTATTTATAAATAATTTTTTTTTAATTGTGCAAAATGAACTAGCAGTTAATTAAAAATAATAAGTGTGTTAAAAATATCATATTTTTTTCATATATGCCCTTATTCATAAAAAGAATATAGGAGAGAGAATAAATAAAAAGTATGAGAGATAATGAATATAAGATATGAGAGATAATGAATATAAGATATGAGAGATAATGAATATTTGATAAGGGTAAAATAGGAAAAAAAAAACTTATATTTTCAGACAAAAAGTGAAAGTTACTTATAAAAGGGACCAGCTTTATAAGAAATAAAATTACGCATAAATAGGACCGAAGAGAATAGTTCGGTATCTATATAATTTCAGTATGGACACTTTAATTTTTAATCTATTAACTGTTGTCTGCCTTTGCCAGAAAACAAATGAAAGGCCGAAAGGTGATCTGGCTGTTTACGTATAAAATCATTAACACACGTATTCTGCCCTTCAATGTTTACATATATTTTAGAGTTAAGATGCAGATTTATCAATGAAGTTTTAAGCAAAAGGCGTTAGGCATAATTATGTTTTAGAGCGCAAAAATATACATAAGGAATTAAAAAAAGAACATTCACCATAAACCTGTTAACTTGTTCATAACGTCCGTTAGGTGTAATTGCAAATTGTCTACGTGACATTTAAGGAAATAAAATGTGGCAGTGAGAAGAGGATTAAATAGATTTATTAAAGAGGAAACCTAACTCTCTGCAACTTGATTTACTCAACTCCAAGAAGCAGCGACAGAGTAGACTTGGAAGAGGAATAAAGATTGGAGCCATCGAGGAGCTAAAGCAAGGTCGAAGAGTAACATTGATGGCTACATCATCATCGTTGACAGGAAGATATAGATGGAGGGTTGTGTTGCTGTGACAACACAGTCACAAGGACGACTGTGAATGTTCGAAAAGGTATTGTCGTCACATATTGGAGGCTTCGTGATGGATGTTTTTTCTCCTTAAATGCCATATAAACAATTTGTAATTACACCTAACGGACGTTATGAGCAAGTTAACGGGTTTGTGGTGGATGCTCCATTTTTAATTCTTTATGTATATTTTTATTTTATTTAAAATATAATTATGCTTGGTGCCCCTTATTTAAAACTTCATTGGTAAATTTGTATTTTAACCTTATATTATATAAAGAAAGTAAAAAAGTAAACAATGTTTCCTACCTCAATCAATAGGAGTTGTTCTAGTGAAAAGAGTTAATCCCTTCTAATATGATAAATTAAAATTTAAATCCTTAATTAGAGGATATGCCCACATTTAATACGTGACATTATTATAAATAATTTTGCCTCCAACCCTAACAAAAGGACGCCAATTCTAATAGAATAACTAATGATAATTATGCGTGCGGAAAAATTTTCACATATATATCATGCATCACATGACACGCATTTTGTGCGGCGGATGTTATTAATTTTCCTCGTCGATAGTTTGGTCATGTCTAAAGTATCTTCCTTGTGTCTTGTTTCATTCTGTCCTTTATTCCTTTTTTTAAAAAACTACTATATAATTGTAATTCACATTAATCGAACAAATCAAATTAATTAATTTCCGTATATGATATATAATAATATTAATATATATTCGAATATAATTATATATATGCTTTCATATATACTCTAAATAAGGTGAGTTGGAATGGTGTGATGGAACAACTAAATTCTAAAACATTTGTTGTTAGACATGGAACCTGTTTGGTCTAACTTCATTACATGTTTATAATGATAATCATGATTGTATTATTAAGATAATAGTGTTTGGTTGCTCTTTAACATGGTAATAGAGTTTACCATGGTAATGATGATTACCACAAAATTGGTAATCCTTATTCATACCTCCCCTTTATAAATTCTCACTACTATCCCATTGCATGATTAAAAAAGTCCAATTTACCTTTTAGTTTGCTGTGTCTTTGTTTCATTAATTTCATTTTACTTGTCATATCACGTCACAACTGCCACCACCGCAACCTCCTCCTCCTCCTCCACATCGTCACCTTTACTAGTCGCCGCCGCTACTACCTCCTCCTCATCTACCCCCTGCCGTTGCCACTACCTCATCCTCCTCTACTGTTGCAGCCGCCACCCCTACCGCTGCCACTACTTCCTCCTCCACCCTAGTTGCCGCCCCCCACCACTGCTACTACCTCCCCCTCTATCGCCACACCCGCCACCCCTATTGTTGCTGCTGCCACTACCCCCTCCTCTTCCATCCCCGTTGCCGCTACTACCTCATTCCCCTCCACCTCCACCACCGCCACCTTCACAATTACCACCGCTTGCCAACACAACTTCCTCCTTCTCCTCCTCTGTTGCTGCTACCACCGCTACTACCTTCTCCTTCTCCATTGTCATCGCTGCCACCCCTCGTCGTCCCCTCCACTACCTCCTCCTCCAATGTTGTCGCTATCATCACCTGCCATTGCTATCGCCACAGCACTGTTACCATCCTACACCACCGCAACCATCGCCATTAGACGATCCTCAGTGAAATAGTATGACAGTTATGATGAGGTAGCATGATGACTTTTAACTATTTTTTCTATAAAGACTATAGTAGTATTAAGGATAAAATAGACTTTATGTAATATATTAATTTTAAATAATTATTAAAATATTAACTCATTGCATCTTATTTAAAAATCAAACCAAAATGCTAGCCCTATAATTAATATTACATTACATTACTATTACACCATATTGCATTATACTGCAGGGTATACTAGCATCAAAATAAAGTAGCCATAATTTATTAGATACAGGTTAGAAGGAGACAAACGGCAAGAGCTGAAGATACAACTTACAACCGTACAACTTCCATTCATTTTTGTGTTTGCCTGCCGCACTACAAATATTATAATTATCATTAATTTGCTGTAAATTAAGAAAAAGGAATTCAAAAGAGAAGTCGGGGAGTGAGCTGGTTTTTACGCGGCAGCACCGCGAATCCGTACCGGGTCCCGATTCAATCACTGCACCTCTCAATTCTCTCTCTCCATATATTAATGTAAATTTTAAAAAAAAAAAATTAAAATATTATATTTAGGATTAAACGAATCCTCCCATCCGGATAGAAGGTGATAATGTATATACTCCCTTTAATTTTAAATATAAGATAAAATTAATTTTTTTTAAATATTAAGAAAACTAAATAAATTACTTAATTACATTATATGTTATATATTTTTATATTATATTTCAATTTATTAATCAAATTAATTAGTTTGGAGGAAAAAATAAAAATAAAAATATTCTAAAATAATTTAACTAGCTTTCTTAATTTTTTTAAAATAAATTAACTTTAACTTATATCTAAGATGGGATGGAGTACTTTTTAATTCCTTAGATAATTATTCTTGTTACAAATATAGCATACAGTATTTGTGTATTTGACTTAAAGATACAACTGTATTATCTTGAGAGAAATATATAAATAAGAGAGGGGTGATGGTTTTAATTTGAAAAAGGGAAAGAAGATTTGAACATAGTGGGGGGCATTAAATGCACATGAATAGAACACGTTGTAATAATTAACATGTAGTCTCGTATAATGATTGGGAGGGATTAATTAAAGTATGGTGGAGTTGGGATTAATTAAAGTCTGTGAATACGATGATACAGAATAGTTATATACACAATCCCATTCTCTCCGCTTTATTTCAAAAGAAGTTCTTCAGTCTTAAATATAAGATAAAATTAATTTTTTTAAAGATTAAGGAAACTAAATAAGTTACTTAATCATATTATATATAATGTATCCTTAGATTATATATCAGTTTATTAATCAAACTAATTAGTTTGGAGAAAAAAATAAAAATAAAAGTAAAAATAATCTAAAATAATTTAATTAGCTTCTTTAATCTCTCTAAAAAAATCATTTTTGTATTATATTTAAGACTAAAGGAAGTAATTAATTAGATAAAGATTATTGTTAAGCAATCAGGTTTTGTCGATGAAAATTGCCCCTTGACCCTGAAAACAAAATCAAACAAGCGATATACATGAACTCCCATGTTTTGTCCATTTTCATCGCAATAAACATTTTCAAGCTTCCACCGGAAAATGTTTATTTAATTAATTAGTATTCTCTTGTGATGTCACTTCTTGCTGCTTTATTATACAAATCTCTTCTTTTCGATGTCGACTCAAAAAGCAAGCTATCCTCATGGAAAGGAGCCACTTTCCACTGGGCTCCACGTGCCCGGCCCATGATCCTTTTTCTGCAATTTGAATTCAACCAAAACACTCTTATCTAGCCACTCAAAAAGCCCACGCAACAACGTCACTTTTTCTTTGTTTGCTTTTTCCATGGGTCAAAAGCAGGTTTTTATTTCTGATATTTGTGGAATAAGCAAAAAAGTCTATGGTTGTTTAGTTAATTTGGGATAATGGGTGCCACACCTTCGTAGACATTCATAGGAATAAATTAGCCTCCTGGATTCTCCAAATAAAGCAGTACTCCATTCGAGAAATTTTTTAACGAATGGATGATTTGTCATTTCTGAAATTCTTAATATTATTTTTTTATTAATTCCATACATAAGAATGTTTTTATATATATTTATTACCTTTAATAAAATCTAACCAACTTTTTTATTTATACAATTCACTTGTATGGCGGGCATTTTCTTGCCCTCCTTTTCATCTTTATGCAAAAGCTTAATGCCCTACCATTGTTTTGGCCTTTGATCCATATTTGTAGATACGTATAAGCGTGCAACTTTTGAAAATTATAATTTTCTTGCATCACTTCCATAGTTTTGTTGAAAAGCTTTAACGACTTTTTTTTTTTTGGCCAACATTTAACGACTTCTATTTATGTGATCCTCTTTTGCTTCAATGTTAAATCAGCTGATTTAATCATACGTTCTCCTTGTCTTTCTCTTTCTCTCTGTTTTTTAAAATATAGTAATTGTTAATTAAAATAAGGAATGGACTAAAATACTACTCATAAATATAAGACTTAATTAATTTTTTTTTGAAAAAATTAAGGAAGTTAAATAAATCACTTAACTATATTATATATTATATGTGACTAATTTATATATAAATTTATAAGTCAAATAAATTAATTTAAAAAAAATGATAAATATAAATATTTTAAAATAAATTAATTAATTTTTTTAGTTTCTCTGAAAAAAAGACTGAGTATTTATATTTATAAGGAGGTGATTGAAGAGCAGAAATGGATGCAAGTGGAACGGAAAAGTGAAAGGATGTTGGTGGGGCCCAGATAGGAATGATGGCGTAATACCGTACGGAGATACAAAGTGGCCACCCATTTATGATTCATCTAATCATCTCTATCCGACTCATCCGGCCTTCTTTCTGACTTGGAATTCCTCCAACCTGTTCCCCCCACCAACTCCCTTTTTATTACATATTTTCTATAAATACTAATATTCCTAACATTTTCCCTCCATGACGTACCAGACATTCTTCATCGTTCCTAAATATACTTTTCATAATTATATATACTTTTTTTTTTAATCTAATACCTAATCAAAATGGGCTCATTGTTTTCCCGCAATCGGAGGATGATCCTATCATCTTCTTCGTATATAAAAAAAAAATAAAGACAAAGAGTTTGATATTAAAAATTAAAATTTATGAAGATTAAATTTAAATTTTAAAATATTAGGAGTTATATGCAATTAATATAAAGTTTGGGGGTTTAATACGTTATAGCTTAAATATTTTAATCCATGTAAGATAATATGACATTTTCTTTAGTCACTTAATAACAAAAGTAACGATATGGGGTTTAAAGTCAAGCATTTAAATTTTAATAAGATTAAATTTAAACTTTAAAACATGAGTTTGTATACAAATCGTCCTAATTTTAAATGGTATTTGCATATATTTTAACGAGAATAAATTGGACGCTTTATCCAATGGGCAGCACTGAGAGAATGGGCCAATGCCTCATTACTTGCTTCGATTGGGCCGGCCTTGTACAATCAGGCCTGTATTATGTTATTTTTGTAGTTGCCATGTTGTCCAGTTAATTAATTAATATACTCAACACAATGGAATTAACTTTTTATTTTTATGTTGAGTTTGGAATTATTTTTCCCCTCTGGATCTTAAATAATGTTTTTCTTGCTGCTCATTACACCCCTGAAGTAATTCAAATTAAACTGTCCCCTAAGGCGACAAATCTACCTCTATCATTCGACTTATCAAAGATACATTCCTAATTACTCACTCTTGTTCTAGCTCATAACAGAAATCATCTTGGGACCAAAATGCTAAGATCCTGAGCGTTAACATCGTGAATAGTATAATCCTAAACTAAGAATAAAGAAAAGAAATCATAGCTTTGCAAGGAAGATCAATTGGAGGGTACATGGTAGTATTTGCCTTTACAGACACACCTGTAAACTATAGGGCAAGACTCTGCCACGGAACACTTGAAACTCACCACCACCCTCTTGCAAGGAAAGCATGGCCCACATGCATGAGAGCAATCTGGTAAGTTTGATCCTGTCTGGTAATACTCCATTCCCACCTCTTTCTTTTCACCTTCTTCCTGCGAATTCATCATAATTCACCCTTAATCTGATACACACACACAGCAGCTAAATGAGTTCATGAGAAGTAAAACCATGAAGCTGTTTGAAACAAACAAACCTTCTTATCTGCACTTGCAGGTTTCTGTTCTTGCAAGCTCACCACCTTATCTGGCAGATGAAACAACAAAGCTTAACTGCATGTGTTGGTTTTAGGAAACAGTAACAGTGAAGAAGAAGATGCTTACCTTGACTAGGAATCACCCTAAGACTCCAAGCAAAAGAGAGTAGCATGAAGAAGGTGATGAGAAGGAAAGACTTGTGGATTGGGAGTGAGAGGGAGTTCATAGTTGCAGAAACCATGCAAACTCATCAAAGAATTAATAAATGAGGATGATGCAAGCAAGCTAGTGAACAAGAAGCATATATGAAGATGGAACTAGTTGTAGTTGAGTTTAAGGATTGGTGCATATATATATATATATAGAGAGAGAGATAAGTCTTAAATGTGGAGTGAGGTACCTCTGAAGGGTTTCACATGATTCACAGTTGTCGTTTCTGCTGCTGTTTTTTCCCCCCAAGGTATCACAAGTTTTGGCGAGTTGCCTCAGAATGAACTACACTTATTACCGTTTTTTTTTTTTTGCCAATGAACTACACTTATTATCTGAAACTATAAATGAAGGAGAAAAGCCAGTATTTATGAAATTTGAAAGTGCGTGGAGCCTCGAGCTTTTAGTAGGACTGAGACACAAGACAGGGTTTTGGGCCAAACTTACTGGGGAGTCGGTTGTCTCACAGCAACGGTCTCACCATTCTGGTGAAAGAGTAACTTAATTTGAATCCCGGGGGGAGAGAGAGAGCATTTAATATAGTGTAATTTGAGAAGTCAGGAGGAAGCTTGAAATAAAAATGTAGTTTCAAATCTTGATATATGAACTATTAATGATTAAGCTCTATAATGAATATCTCCAACTTTAAATTAGAAGGGTAAGCACTTATGGTATAAAATTACTAGTGTCATTAATCCCATGACTTCCTAATTATAGGGAGCTTTCATGTCACTAGACTACAAAGCAATCGGTAATATCTCAAACTATGCTATTTAAGTATGATGCCTTAATTTGTAAAGAGAGAATAATACATGGTGTAGGCCTCAACCTTCTTCTGTCAATTAAAGTCGAAGCGATAATAGCCATGGTTTTGATGCTTCAGAAAAGATATATACTTTGTTGAAAGTATGTGCTGGGAAAGAATTATTAGTCTGTGTAACATCTTGCCTTGACAAACTCCAGTAGAAATTAAGCAGAAATCAAATTGCAAACACACGACTCTTAGAGACTGTGTGAAGGAGATTGCATTCTAGTTATTTAACAACGATGACCATAATACCTAATGATAATTAGAATGCACGAGTTTCTGTTTATAATACATAAATCATCTTTTTTTCCCCCTGATGGATTAGCATTAATTGGTGGTTGAAATTAACTACAGTGCTTTTATATGCATCCTTTTCTCTTTCTCTCCATCATGCTGATTATTGCAAGCATTGATATGAGAATACTGGCAGGTACTTGCTGCCATTTCTATACGGAGTTTGCATAAAAGCACATTCAAATTTGGGGAAGAGAATCACGAAAATGAAATGCAGAGGAGCAGGAGGAAGCATGATTAGGGATTGTAAGTTATGATGAAACTGATGGGGCAATGAAGAAGGAGAAAGTTCACGAGACGTGATCTATGGAAATGGAAGAGATACAATTCAATTGTGTCTGACATGAACGTGAACCATCACTTCTTTCCTATTAATGAACTATGCCTTCTCTTTTGTGTACATTCCCATGCTTTCTTTATTACTTAAGTAATCTGATCTGTCTCTCATTTCAGGACCCTTCTTCTCATCATTTAAGTCCCTCCTACTACATGATATTTTCAGTTCCCTTTGTCTGTGATATAAGGCGCCTTCTTAGGGAAATTTTTAGTCCATAATCAGTCCCTTGGTATATATTACCACTGTTATAGTTTATTAGGAAAAGGTTTGACTTGAAGTAGAGTTCCTCTACATTCTTAAATTCTTAAATATGGATGAAGTTGAAAAAAGGGTTTCATTTTTAAGTAATGTTATGAGTTAACTACCTCTTATTAATTATGATGAAGTAATTAGAAGTGACTTGTAATGTGTACATTATGAAGTATTATTTCCGGTTTTTAATATAAGATCCATTTTGTAGTTAACTATGACGCAGATCTTATATTGAAAATGAGAAGTAATACTTTATAACATGAATGTGACTAATGCATACATACCTAAGAAGTTCAACTAGTCAAATGCTATTGGTTTTAAGTCTATATAGTCATTCTTAACATATAAGAATTTACAAAAAAAAAAAAAAAGCAAACTTAATTCACAGCCAGATTTTATTTACAGTGTTTAACCCATGTTTGGATTGAGAGAAAATGGAAAGAAAAAAAATTAAAAAAGAAAATGATGGGAGAGAAAATGTGAGGAAAGAAAAGTGGAGCACCCCACTTTCTCCCCAAATTTTCTCTCCACATGTAGAGAGATTTGGGGAGGAAAATCGCATTTCCACGGCTGCCCTCCCGCGCGCGCCAAATCTCGCCGAAGCCTAGGTCCGTGTTCGCTTTGCTGTTCTCTCGCCGTCGACGTCAGGTTCGTCGTCGTTCCCTGTTCTATTTTCTTCCTTGCGCAGTTTCTGAGCCCTAATCGCCGTCTTCTTCAGGCATAGTCATCGTCTTCTCCTCCTTGAAGGCGGCCCCTTTCTTCACTTTGTTGAATTCGTGCCGCATCTCCGCTCCTATTCTCCTTCGGGTTTGTGCTCTGTCTTCTATGATCAACATAAATATTAATGCTGTGTTGAAATCATTCCGCGACTTTGCTCCTGCCATTTTTGTCTGGTTTGTTGGCTCCAATAAAGTATACTCGATAGCTTTCGTGCCATTTTTGTTCTGATTTGCGGTAGAGGCATAGTCTATTTGATAGCTTTCCAAGGCCAATGAACAAAAAATTTAAACTGATAAGAGGTGTCACTGTAAAAGCTTAGCCAAATGATCATCATTATTATTCATAAAGGATACCCGCCAACTTATGTAGCTTTATTTATTTATTTATTTTTGGTCAAACTTATGTAGCTTTATTGAGTTTAGATACATTTGCATGTGGTGGCGTGGCTTTCTTGTGGCTTAACTCTTGATTGCAAAGTAGAGATCACTAGGTCCCTAGAAAATAGAGAGGATTAAATGGACCTTTATGCCTTTGGTATAGTATTTTACATTTATATCAAATTTCACTGCTGTTGTTTTTTTTTAAATAATGAGTGACTTTCTTGTCGCCCTCCAGAGATCATGTGTTAAAAAATCAATTCATGGGGTTAAAAACAAAAGAAAGAAAGCGTTCCTAACTTCTAGGTTCTAATATATTTATATATTTTAAGCTATATGTGACATGTTCTGTATTAAATTTGGGAAAAAATATCTTTTTTCTATAAAATATTCTCTAAATGTGAGTTAGATCGATTCAGTATTATTACTTAATAATCTCCTACTAGTTAATCGTGTTACTGTTAGTTGAAAGATTGCAACACCCTCTGCTGCAGAATCTTTTACTGTGTCTAGAACTCTAAGTTTGTTTAAATAATCTAATAGTATCAAGACCATCACCCTCAGCTGCAGAATCTTCAGCAATTGTGACTGCTAATTTTTCAAAGAGAGGAGCAACACAATCAGATTCTTGGTTGAAATAAACTACTAATTATTCATTGTTGATGTCAGATGCTTTAGTCTGGCTTGTTCTGGTTACCCATTACAACATTTTGTATGTATTTGTGTGGCTTTGAATTGTTCTATAGACAAGCAACCATAAAAAGAAAGGACTGACGGAGGATGTTGAGGGAGAAATGTTGGATTTTGAGTCTCAAGTTAAACAGTTCATGAATTTTGAAGTGGCAAATGAAGGTCCTAACTTGAACTTCAACCATGTGTTACAAAACTGGGAATGTCATAGGCGAATATGTGTTGTACAACTTGTTTGTTTTATTGTACTTACAATTTATTTGTTGGGTGAGATATCAACACTAGTTGATAGACCTTTAAGTGATGGTAATGCTGAAAGAGAGGGCATGAGAAAATATTAATGAAACGATTAGAAGAGACAAAAAAATGTTGAGGTTTTATTTGCATGGGACCACAAGAAGGAATATTCAATAAGATCACCATAAAATGTAAGAGAAATTTTCAACTATCGACATGCTTCGTTGCAAAATGTGATCGAAAGAACATTTGATATTTTTTTAAAAAAAGATTTCCCATCATTAGTAGTGCCATTAAGTCACATTTTTTATTGGAGACAATGGTTGACATTGCGTTGCTTGTTACATATTACATAATTTCTTGATAAGTGTTGACCCTGATGAGACCCTAATATCAGAGGTAAATCATGAACTATCATGCAATCCTAACATAGTGATCAAATAGGCCACAATCAAGAGGAAGACCATAGACAATGATCAGTTTTAAGGGATAACATAGCAGCCCATATGTGGCATGACTACTCAACCAATATGTCACATGGATTGTGATTTGAACTATTCATTTAAGTTCTATAACTATGAAATTGATCTTGCCTTGTATTGCTTGAAAATATGTGTTTCCTTGTATTAGTTTACATGCGTAATTTTTATGGAAAAAATCAAGTATTTGAGTAGGTTTTTTTTATTAAAAGCATGTGTTTCCTTGTATTTATTTGATGTACAATAATCTTTAGTTGACTACGATTTTGTTTTTAATTTCCTATGTAGATTGGACAATGACACAAAAGAAGAAGGAACCAATAAATTTGCGTTGGACTCCTGAAATGGATGAATCTTTTATTGATGCCTTGTTGGAAGAGATGATGAATGGGAATCGTCCAGATGGCACATTTTCAACGTTTGCATATGGTAATATGGTACAAACTCTTAATAACAGATTTGGTTCTCACATTACAAAGCAACATTTGAAGAACAGGAAGAAGACTTTATCGCAGCGATTTGCGGAGCTTTATGATTTGTTTAACGGATTGAGTGGATTTTCATGGAATCCTCTCACTAAATTGTTTGAAGCTGATAATCAAGTTTGGGATGATTTGATTAAGGTAAGTAACTTGTAGCATTTACCCCTATGTATAAAATGTGAGATTCATGTGTTCACTTTCATGTTTGTAGAGAAAGTCAAATGCGAGAAAGTGGAAGAACACACCTGTGCTACATTATGATAAGTTGTATGAGCTATTTAGTGCAGACAAGGTATCAGTGGGAACTACATCAGTTAAAGAACAAAAGCGTAAGGCTTCAACGATTGAGAACGAGTCTAATCAAGGCAGGTTTGAAAAAATGACGGCAGGAATAAAAGAACTAGTTGATGTCATGCGAGATGGCAATGTTGTCGCTGAGAGGCAAGTTCAAGTTGCCGAGAAGCAGGCACGAATTGCTGAGAAACAAGCTCAAATTGTTGAAAAGGGTCTTTCGATACTTGAAAAGAGTAGGTCTCATCATTATAGTGAAGGGGAAGTGTGGACTGCAATTGAGAAAATTGGAATACCTGAAGAGCAGAAGCTAAAATATTACTTCTTCTTGTGTAATGAGGAGAGGCATAAACTAATTTTTTTTGGGGTTCCACCTCATATGCGATTACAAACATTGCTCAAGTTGATGACTGATGCTGGGGCTCAATGAAAAAAGTACAGATATGGTGTTGGACTCTTTTGGTTCATATATCTTTCATAATGTAGTGACATGGTGGCCTCTTCTGTTTATGGAACATATATTTTTTGTTATGGTGTTTCGAATATAATGACATGTTGGTTATTTTTGTTTAGGGAACATAGACACCTTTTATTATGAAGCTTATGATGTAAATGGCATGTTCACCTTTTTGTTTATAATGTTCCATGATCATGGTGTTGGACATTTTGTTGTATAAGTACTATGATTAAATATATTTTAGGAGCACTCATTATCTTAAATTTAGGGTGTTCATTACTACTAAGGAAAATATTTTAAAGGTATAATTGTGCTAAAAATTACTTGCGATATTAAGTGCTTTATAGAAAAGTACTTTATAATATTAAATGTACTAAAAATTAGTTTAGAATACTAAACACTACTGAAAATTAATAATACTTCAAGATGTTGGATGCTTCTTAACCCCTTAAAAATTTAATTATGCAAATATGAATAATTAATTATAGTTATATGGTATTTGTTCAAAAATAAAATTATATAGCATTCATTACTAATTATTATTACCATAGGAGATAAAAGTAAAATGTATTTAGATGTCTTACTGACGCAATCTTTTATTTGTTTGAAGTCATTTAAGTTGGAATGTGGTGAAGTCTCTCAGAACCACAATAGTATTATCTAATTAGTATATGCTTTCTATTCCTCAAGCTACTCATTTGCCCTTGTAAATTTTAAAAAAGAAAAAGTTTACTGTTATTAATGTGAACCTCTTGGCTCTGTTAATTTTTTTCAAAAAAATTGCGTGATTTTGTAAAAAATTTAAATCTTCAGCTCTGTTCGGACCGGTAAAAAACGACGTCGCCTCAGGTAAGCGGACAGGAAAGAATAGGAAAGAAGCCGAATCCCTGTTTTCGGTACTCAATCCACGAGCCCAGTCATCTTCTTCCTCTCAAATGCCGAATCCAGGATTCCCTATTGTTCTCTGCCAAGCAAGACGACATCTCTTCATATTAAATCTCAGGTAGAGCTTCTCGGTTGCTAGCCTGCGCCTTTTCAGTTCTTGGATTCATTGTTTGCATATCAAACTTGTCCACAATTACAATACCCTCCTGGTACATGATGTCGGCGCTCAGAAGAAACAAGATCGTCAATTTGTTTTCAAGTTCTAATCTTTGCCAATTAATTTCTCATGAATTCGCTTTGATTCCTCAGTCAATGCAACATCCTACGTACCCTTTTGCTTTCCTCAAAACCCTGAACCCTTTTAGGGTTTTGCTATCCTATGCATCGCATTCAACACAGGCGTCGAAATTTCCCGAGTATGAGATGCCCTCTGTTACCTGGGGTGTGATTCAGGGACGGAAAGAGAAGCTTGTTTCGAGGGTAATCATATTTGATTATCTGAAGGGTTTAGGGATCATTCCAGATGAATTGCATGACTTGGAGCTTCCTTCCACCGTCGAGGTCATGAGGGAGCGTGTTGAGTTTCTTCAGAAGTTGGGCTTAACCATTGATGACATTAATGAGTACCCTTTGATGCTGGGATGCAGTGTGAGAAAGAATATCATACCTGTATTGGGGTACCTAGAAAAGATTGGGATTCCAAGGTCAAAGCTTGGTGAATTCTTAAAATCGTACCCACAAGTTTTACATGCTAGTGTGATTGTTGAACTAGCTCCGGTTGTTAAGCTCCTAAGAGGACTTGATGTAGAGAAACAGGACATTGGATTTGTGTTGCAAAAGTATCCTGAGCTTTTGGGGTTCAAGCTTGAGGGTACAATGAGTACTTCAGTGGCCTATCTTGTTAGTATCGGTGTCAATCCCAGAGATATCGGTCCCATGGTGACACAGTACCCTTATTTTTTGGGGATGAGAGTTGGGACTGTGATTAAACCTCTGATTGATTATTTGGTCTCTTTACGACTGCCCAAGAAAATTATAGCTAGAATGTTGGAGAAGAGACCCTATATACTTGGTTATGATCTTGAGGAGACTGTTAAACCTAATGTGGATTGTTTGATTAGTTTTGGAATTAGGAAGGAATCACTGCCTTTAGTTATTGCTCAATATCCGCCGATTCTTGGGCTGCCTCTCAAGGCTAAATTGTCTTCACAGCAATACTTCTTCAGTTTGAAGCTTAAGATTGATCCTGAAGGATTTGCTCGAGTGATAGAGAAGATGCCACAGGTGGTTAGCCTCAATCAGCAAGTGATAATGAAACCAGTTGAGTTCCTCCTCGCAAGGGCTATACCGTCGCATGATGTGGCCAATATGGTGATCAACTGTCCTCAATTAATAGCAGCAAGAATTGAACTTATGAAGAACAGTTTTTACTTCTTCAAGAGTGAGATGGGGAGACCCATAAAAGAGCTTGTGGAATTTCCAGAATACTTTACATATAGCTTGGAATCCCGGATCAAACCCAGATACCAGAAGATGAAAAGCAAGGGGATAAGGTTTTCATTAAATTGGATGCTAAATTGCAGTGACAAGAGATTTGAAGAGAGATTGCAAGGTAATTACATTGAAACTGAAACTACAGGTCCATCGTTCTGTATGGGTGGGAAGTTAGAGCTACCCGGGAATGAGATAGTGTCAGATGAGGAAGAAGAGAGTGATGACGAAGAACTATATAGACGAACTGTTTCTGTTTAGTGATTTTGTCAAATTAATGAAACATCTACAATATTACAGATGTCACTTGGTGGACAACAAATTTGTATTAGTTTGTCCATTTTATGTGGTTATCTCCAGTATGTCATAGCAATGATTGACATGTGAAGTTCTGTCTATTCATTATGTTCAACTGTATTGGTGGGTGATCAAGGTCTGAAAGCTGAATGAGATTATATGCATTTTAACTATGTTGCTTCAAAACTTATCTGCCATTTAGTTGTGCTAATTATGCCAAAGTTGAGTTTGGAATCCCCACAAGCAAACCATTCCTGAATCCTAATTCAAATTCTTAAGAACCATTGTCAGACAAAGAACATTCGAAATTTCATTTCGGCTACTATTTAGTTTAGTGGATTGGCATGAACCATGAAGATCATTCTGCATAGTGTTGAAGCAACAAGAAACAAGAGAATACTCTTTTTTTCCCCATATTTCTTGAGGCTTCTTACTGTAAGCTACTTTTGGGGCTCTTGGAACTCAAGTTAGGTTTTGCAACAGCGCAATGGACACATGATCAGCAGCCTCAAGCAGGGTTTTACTTGTAACAATGCAGAATTAAGGCTATTTACATGGTTTTCTGTTGTTTCTTAATTCTTATGCTTATGTTCAGTGTGCATCTGGAGTGAAATGAATAGAACACTTCCTGTCACTTGTTTTCACGGAGTGCTGGAGGACGTTGTATTTTTCTAATTTCATTTTGTTCTTAAAAGCTTGAAAGCAGTGAATTAAGGCTATTTACTTGTAACAATGCAGCAGCCTCAAGCAGGGTTTTACTTGTAACAATGCAGAATTAAGGCTATTTACATGGTTTTCTGTTGTTTCTTAATTCTTATGCTTATGTTCAGTGTGCATCTGGAGTGAAATGAATAGAACACTTCCTGTCACTTGTTTTCACGCACTTGTTTTCACGCAGTGCTGGAGGACGTTGTATTCTTCTAATTTCATTTTGTTCTTAAAAGCTTGAAAACAGTGAATTGGACATACTAGTTTATTTGGCAGACAGTATTTTGCAAGTCTTTTTTATTATTTTCTCAGTACAATCCCAATTAGTTTATGCGTGACTGGAACCCTTCCGTAAGGATTAATTATTCATGAACTTTAAAACAGCATCACTAATTTATTCGTCAGCACCATATATGCTTAGAAATGAGCTTTTAATTTGTCAAAGAGATTTTCTGGATTTTGTCACTGAGCTTCTGATATACACCTGGAGTGAAATGAATAGAACACTTCCTGTCACTTGTTTTCACGCAGTGCTGGAGGACGTTGTATTTTTCTCATTTCATTTTGTTCTTGAAAGCTTGAAAGCAGTGAATTGGACATACTAGTTTATTTGTCAGACAGTATTTTGCAAGTCTTTTTTATTATTTTCTCAGTACAATCCCAATTAGTTTATGCATGACTGGAACCCTTCCGTAAGGATTAATTATTCATGGACTTTAAAACAGCATCACTAATTTATTCGTCAGCTCCATATATGCTTACAAATGAGCTTTTAATTTGTCAAAGAGATTTTCTGGATTTTGTCACTGAGCTTCTGATATACACCTGAATTTGAATATTAGATCCAATTTATTAGATAATCAGACTTTTAACTATCTTTCACATTGCCAAGAAACAACAGAAGCAGAAGAGAACATTCTGCATCGACCTCCCTCGCCCACAAAAAGTTTCAAAAGAAATGAATTGATCCATTTAAGGATACTAACTACACAAAATAACCCTTGCGATTACAAGACACAAGCAAGACAGAGTGAAGAAAAACAGAGACACGAAGTCCCTGGAGGACCATTTTCGAACCTCCTTAGCTTCAACTCTCAAGCTCTTGGCCCTCCTCAACGCATCAACCTCTTTGAGCAGATCAAACTCCAAACCCTTCTTCTTCAGCTCCTCCACGCACTTTCCCAACAAGCCCCTGTCCTCCTTCTCTCTCTCCAGAAGCTTCTCCATGTGCGACTCCACGTCGCTCTTGTACCTCACGGCCCAGATGAGCCCCAGAGAGAATAACAGAGAGCACAGAGACGGGATCCAAGATCTGCGACAGGCCTTTTCCATGTGGGGTTTCGATGAAGACGCCGTGGTGTGGAAGAGGAGCATGAGAGATGTGGAGTGGAACAGGAAGAAGAAGATGTAGAGCATCGTGATTTCCTTGCGAACAGAGTCGATTTGGGTCTCTTTGAGTGCGATTCGATTGAGGATGAGATCTTCCTCTTTGAGCCATTGCTTCAGTAGAAGCCTGTGCGTTGGGGTTTCTGCGATTTGGTGAAGTGGGTGAAGGTGTTTCCATTCCATGATCGAAGATCTTGTGCTCTGGGGATCGGATTCAGCCATTCAGAGAGAAAAGTGAGACGCAGAAAACAGAGTAGTATGTTACTGAATCGAACAAGAACAGTAGTAGAAGGAACGAGGGGCGTGGCCACTTTAAACGGTCCTATTTTTCGAATCTAGTAACGGTCATATTGGGCACGAAATTCCAGGATTGCCCCCTTCGGTTACGTCTTCGGCCTGGGACGGCCGTGGGCTCAAACGGCTAGTGACGGTGATTATTGTTATTAATAAAAAGAGATTAATTTTGAAACACTTTTAAAATATGATTATCAAGTTGCTTATACTCAAAGGAAAGTTGTAGTTTTAAGTGGTTCTCAGTTCTCACTCCTCATCAGCACTGAGATGATTTTATTAGGATGATTCTTTTTAAGCAACAAGTTATTAGTTATTATACTTTTTCCTCACTACTTTTGCATTATTACTTGTAGTATTCATAAAGTTTTGATTCTAATACATAATAATAATAATAATATTTAGTTAAAAATAATAGTAGCTATCCATGGACGCTCCCTGGGGAATTTACGAGTCTCACACTTTTCCTCTGATTCGTAACGTATGATAACGAAAACCATATTTCAAGCTACTGGCCACTTTCTAACTACCAAAAAATAAAATAAAATAAATCCAACGGTAGCAACTCGCAAATCACTCCTTCGGTTGGTTTTGCGATTGAAAAGAAACAGTATTGATATAAAAAACAACAAAAATAATACAAAATGTGACAAGATCCATTTTGTCATTTTCATGCTTCTAGTTAAGCCATTATATTACATGTTGCTTAATATTCACACCTTTCAAGTTAGATAGCATCCAGTTTCTCAGGGCATGTAATCATGTCATGTCTCATTTATTTGCTAATACACATCAACTACCGATGATAGTTTCTGGGATTTTATTACAAACTTGTACCAGCTTTCCAGCTCAAAATCAGCACATTGATTACAACTAGAACACAATAATAAAGAATAATTACAGCAGCTGAACCACGGCAACAGGAAAATTTATCACCTCCATGGCCATACAGGGTATAGGTCTCAAGTCTCAACTGTTGAAACACTCTTCATATTTGATCTCATATAGAACTGACTTAATCTGTATCACATCAGATCATGAAGTCTATGCCAATTTCAGAGTCAGGTAACTCATTTGACCATGAAAGGCCAGTACTCCCCTAGGATTCAAGCATCTTTACGACAGAACCCATACGCAACTTGAACAAACCATTCAGTCCATGAGACTTTGTTCTGTACACAATTGGACTGGAACTACATGGTGGGCCATTCTCTCTTTACAGATCGTACACCTATGGTTCTTACACGAAATCGGTACTGGGGCTGAGATTCTTCTTCATCTTCATCATCATCGCTGTCATCATCTTCACTTGAATCATCTTCAACACTGTCCCACCGTGCATAGTTTAAAGCTGAATGCCCTTTCGGTTTTGGAATTGATTTCCATGCTTTGGAATGTTGCTCAGCCGGTTCCTCTGGTGGTGCTTTGGCGATTGTCTCTGACGTGGAAGTTTTTGGCTCAGAGTTTTGTTCTCTTCTTTGTTCAGATGACACCTTGGAGTCTATTTCAGTATTAGTAATAGTAGCCTTGTCAAGCTCATCTTTCTGATCTCTTCCAACATCTTTCTCTTGGGATTTTTCCCATTTATTATCTCCTTTTACAGTCACCTCATCTTCATCATCTCCCAGTTCCTCAAACTCCTCTTCTAACTCTGGTATTGGAGTAAGTGACTTTCCTTGAGCAGAAGAAAAGTACACGATTTCTTACTTAAAGCTGAGAAAGTATTCCAATTACTAACTACATTCTAGGCCAAATTTACTTGGTTATAGGGAAATCTTCACAAGTTAGCTGTGTCCCACAGGACGCGTGGGCAGTTAAGTTCTCCCTATCATTTTGGACTTTGTTACTTATCAACCTAAAAGTTCAGTGCAATCAGAAAACATTCAAAGGACTAAAACGAGCTTGAGTTATCACAAGACCTATAATTTTAATTAAAACTATACCATAGGGAACAATTTACCGATGACATGAACTCAGATGTCAAAAGTCAAAACTTTTGAATAGCAAGTTACCAACTGAGCAATCCATTTAACTGCAATTGTAAAAACGTAG
The DNA here is from genome assembly GCA_963855925.1 of Inga laurina. NCBI lineage: Eukaryota > Viridiplantae > Streptophyta > Magnoliopsida > Fabales > Fabaceae > Inga > Inga laurina. Next base: position 77,370,433 of record OY979702.1, read on the forward strand.
TGGGAGAAATAATGCCCTACCAATTGTGTCCTTAAGCGAGCTTGAAGATTTTGATACACCTCTGAGGATGGATCCATCTCTAGGAGCCGGTTGACATCAAAAAGTGCTGAATGGTACTCCTTAAGGGTGACCAGTGTTTGAGCCCGCAGCATCAATGCTCCACTGTGCTTGTGATCTAGCTCAAGCACTGAGGTACATTCTTCTGCAGCCTGAAATGGCAGCACCACCAACTAATTACACCCCGAAAAAAGGAAGAGTGTAGGTCATACAGCAAAAGCTTGCAATTAGACATGTAGGGGCAATGACAAGCGTGGAAGTAATAACAAAAGTTTAATTCTGAAATCTGAACCAATGCTCTAAAGTATCTAAAAGTCTAAGAATCAAAAGGAAACTAAAGTTTGATATCCAGCTCTTAGAATCACAAGACTAATGGTTTGGCATTAATAAAGCAGCTAGTCTTTGTAAACATCTGTTGCAAATTACAACTTTAGACAGATGACCGAGAGAAGAAGCCAACACATTCATTTATTTTTTCATTCATAGTTCAATTGATGGAGGAAATTTGTATCTACACGCCTTGTTTGGCACAAGGATTTAATATTGATTTTATGCCTTCAACAAATTACAAGCATGATTGTTAGTCAATCCATATGAGATTTCATCTTTAAGCGCTATTATGTTTTCCATCTTTCTCTAGCTGCTCCAATTACGCCTAAAAACTTGGACTTAATGGCTTTCTAAGGAAGAGGAAGAAAGGAAGTAGCCATTCTGGAATCTGGATTGAAGATGCTTTTCTCCGTATTGAACAAGTTATCTTCACCCTCAAGTATCAAAATAACAGCTTTGGAAATCAAAGAAATGCAGATAACCTAGCTAAGTGAGCACTGAAATTGCTATACAAACTAAAGCCTGTGGCTGCCCATTTTCCACATAGTACAAAAAATGACAAAGAAAATATACATCACACAACCCCAAAAATGTTTCCCAAAATATAGTTGTCATTATTGGCACTATCAGAATTAGGAAGAAATATAGCAGAGATGATTCAATTTTAATCATTATTTATCTTAAATCTCTAACTTCATCTAGATATCAAACCCCAATTGAAATTACATCCAGAAAAAATAGCACCTAATCTTATTAACAGTAAACAAAACAAAAAACCCTAACTTGAAGGATCCCACCAGAACAAGTTCATCACGAGAAGTAACATCACCAGCTTTATCAGCAGATTTATCCATAAAAAGTGTAAAAAAGATCGAACCTTCTTGAAATCTTGAAGCTTCAGATAACAAGCAGCCCTATTGCTATGCAAAGCGATCTTTTGAGCCTTGGTCTTAGCCATCCCAATAGCCTCCGTGTAGAAACCTAACGCGTCGCCATACCGTCCGTCGCGGTACAGCTGGTGGGCGCGTTCGATCTTTTTCAACGGCGAAGTGGCCATGGCGGTCGATCCAGCGTCAATCATAACCATAGACGAACTCTGTCAACCACAAAATTCAAACCCTTCAGAAATTTGAACTTTGGGCAGTTCGCTGCTCAGCTCAAAACGGCGAAACAGAGAAAGACAGCGAGAGCGAGCACAGTTCGGCGTAATTATCTACTCGTATATCATCAATTATCATTTACCAATGTTCTTCCTCCGACACGCGCATTTGCTGTATTTGCTGAATAATTTATTGCATTTCCTTTCAATAAAAGAATAATTTTTTTTTTCTTTTTTGTTCGTTTTGTCCCTAAAACTTAGACAACTGTGTTGGTGTGTGTTTGAATTAATTTTTAGAGAATAGTTTTTATGATTTACGAAATAAGTATGTGAAAAAATTTTTATCTCAATTTACAGAAAAATGCTTCTGAAATCATGGTTTCAGATACACACGGACACACACTTCTTCGCATTGTAAGAAGCAAGCAAGTTCAAATAATTTACCAAGACAGTTGTGTGTTTGGGGACCCAAAAAGCCCGATTGAATATAAGAAGCCCAATTGTTAATTGTGAACTCAAATTTTGAATGTTTGATTGAAGCAATTGGAGGTTGAGCTTACAATCTAAATAGCACAATTGGTTTAAAAGCTGAAATTTAGAGCTTATGCAGTTGAGCTTTTAGCATGAAGGTGAATAATTAAAATATTTTTTTAATTATGCCTAGTGTATTATTAGATTGATCGCAATTTTATCCTTAATATACTTTTTCAGCTATAAAAATTAATTTAAAATAGTTTAACCCCTTAAAATATTTTTTCAACTGTGCCCAGTGTGTTATTAGACTGATTGTAATTTTACCCTTAATGTATTTTTTTAGCTACGAAAATTAATTGAAAATATTTTTTGATGCTTTTAACCCCTTAAAATGTTTTTCTAATTATACCTAGTGTGTTATCAAACTAATTATAATTTTACCTTTAATGTACTTTTTCAGCTACAAAAATTAATTTAAAATATTCTTCCAACTGTGCCTATTGTGTGTTTGATGATCCAATTAGTTATGTAGTCTTATTTCATCAACTTGTGTTAATTTTAATTTTCAAATTTCCCAACTTTAACTTTTATAAATTTATAATTTATAATTTAATTTCTTTCTTACCATTATCACAAAAGCCCTTATACTTAAGTTAATCCAAACATAAATCACATTACATAATTTGGTTTTTACCAAAAGTAATATTACAAAAAGTCAAATTGAAACAAACCCAATTGACAATCGTTATTTCAAACACACACTGCTGAGAAATTTTGGGTGCCAAGAAGCCCAATTGGGCATATAAAAGCCCAAATTGACAACAGTGATTTTTTTTTTTTTGCATGTTTCATTGACAAGGTGAGGGATTGGGCTTCTTCAAATCTGATCATTGTGGAGCTGCGATTGGCAAAAGCTCAATGTTGGAGCTTTTGTTAAAAACTCAGTCAAATATTATTGTTTAATCTCATTTATATAATATTGGTTTTTCTCATAAAATATTTTTTAAATAACATGTAGTATAAATAATATTTTTTTAGTACTCATAACCCCTTAAAATATTTTTTTAGTTGTGCCCATTATTCAGTGTACTATTAGACTGATTATAATTTTACACTTAACGTACTTTTTTAGCTCCAAACATTACTTAAAAATATTTTTTTGGTGTTTTTAATCCCTTAAAAAAAATTTCGGTGTTTTTAACACCTTAAAATATTTTTTCAGCTGTACCTAGTGTGTTATCAGACTGATTACAATTTTACCTTTAATGTACCTTTTTAGCTCCAAAAATTACTTTAAAATATTTTGTGGCGTTTTTAACTCTTTAAAATACTTTTCCAGTTGTACCTAGTGTTTTATCAGACTTATTACAATTTTACTTTTAATGTACCTTTTCAACTCTAAAAATTACTTTAAAATATTTTTTAGTGTTTTTAATCCTTTAAAATATTTTTTCAGTTATACCTATTGTACTATCAAACTTATTATAGTTTTACCCTTAATATACTTTTCAACTCCAAAAATTACTTTAAAATATTGTTTAGTGCTTTTAATCCATTAAAATAATTTTTCAGTTGAATCCAGTCTTAGGAGACTAACTACAATTTTACCTTTGATGTATTTTTTTAGTAGTAAAGAGCATCCAAAACTTAAAATACTGTCTATTGATTTCCACCCACTCTAAAATATTTTTCCAATATCACCTAATATTTTAAAGTAATTTTTAAATATTTAATTGATTTTTTAAATATTTTTCCACCCACTCTCACTTACCATTATCACAAAAGTCACATGTGCTTAAGTCAATCCAAAAAAGTTTTATTTTTACAAAAGTCATTTATATTGCCGCCAATTCAAACATATATTATAATACACAATCTAGCTTTTATCAAAATTAATATTACAAAAATTCAAATTGAAACAAGCCCAATTGACAATCGTTATTCCAAACACACATTTAGTGTGTTATCAACAAGGGAGTTCAAAAAATAAAATGTGTGTTTGGAACAGCGATTAACAATTTGGTTTCTTTCAATTTGATCAAAAGCTAAATTGTGTATTATGATTTATGTTTAGATTGGCGGTTGTATAAATGACTTTTGTAAAAATAAAACTTGTTTGAATTGACTTAAGCACATATGACTTTTGTGATAATGGTAAGAGAGAGTGGATGGAAAAATATTTAAAAAATCAAGTAAATATTTAAAAATTATTTTAAAATATTAGATGTTACTAAAAAAATATTTTAGAGTGGGTGGAAATCAATAAATCAGTATACTAAGTTTCGGGCGCTCTTTACTACTAAAAAAATACATTAAAGGTAAAATTATAGTCAATCTTTTAAGATTGGTACAACTGAAAAATTATTTTAAAAGGTTAAAAGCATCAAAAAATATTTTAAAGTAATTTTTAGAGTTGAAAAAGTACATTAAGGGTAAAATTGTAATAAGTCTGATAAAACACTAGATACGAAAAACACCAAAAAATATTTTAAGGGGTTAAAAACACTCAAAAAAATATTTTTTTGATACTACGTACTATTTAAAAAATATTTTATGAGAAAAGCTAATATCATATAACTAATTTTTAAACAACTCAATCTAACATAAAATGTCACTATCTTTTAATAAAAGCTTCTTTCTCCAGCTTCTCATAATTGAGCGTTCACCAATTGGGCTTTAGCAAAAGCGCAGTTGCCTGCAAACCTCCCCAAACACTCAAAAAATAAAAAAAAAGGCTTCCAATTGGGCTTATGGTTGCCAATCGGGCTTAAGGGCCCTCACCAAACACACAAAAAATAACCGTATTATTGTTTTGTGATTCTTTTTACTGATAAAACTTAATTTTATTTTGACCCAATCATACAGTAAAATATTAAAATTTTTGAAATTGACTGAAATAAAATTATTTTCAGGCTATGTAAAATTTTTTCCTTTAAATGATCTATTTCCTGGTTCATCAACATTTAAATAGTTTAAATTTAATTTTATACCAAATATATTTTCTATTTTTCATTGTAATGCTATCAATATCATAACTTGACAATTTGAATTTGATTAATTATTATTGTAAATTACTAAAACTAGGCCGGTCCTCCAATAATTGTCCGTGCTTCGTAAAAGAGGTTTGACTTTGGTGAGAGAGAGAGAGAGAAGCAGGACGATGAGACAGGACTGGAAGAGAGAGAGAAGGAAACAGGGGAAATGGAGCTTCAGCTTCAACCATAAACATTGAATGGATGACAAGCAACCAAACTCAACAATGTATGTGTTTGGAATAACGATGGGAAAAATGGTTTTATTTTATTTAATTTTTTATAATCTTACTTTTAATAAAAGTCAAACTGTATAATGTAATTTATGTTTAGATTGGAAATTGTATAAATAATTTTTGTAAAAGTAAAACTTGTTTGTATTGGCATAAACATAAATGACTTTTGTAATAATAGTAAGAGAGGGTGGGTAAAAAAATATTTAAAAAATCAAGTAAATATTTAAAAGTTACTTTAAAATATTAGATGCTACTGGAAAAATATTTTAGAATGGGTGGAAATTAATAAATCAGCATTATAAGTTTTGGGTATTATTTACTACTAAAAAAATACATTAAAGGTAAAATTGTAGTCGTCTCCTAAGACTGGATAAGGGTTAAATGCATAAAAAAATATTTTAAAGTAATTTTTGGAGTTGAAAGAGTACATTAAGTGTAAAATTGCAATCAGTCTAATAACACATTAGGTACAACTAAAAAAATATTTTAAGAAGTTAAAAGCACAAAAAAAATATTTTGAAGTAATTTTTGGAGTTGAAAAAATATATTAAGGATAAAATTAAAATAAGTCTAATAATACACTGGATACAACTAGAAAAATATTTTCATACATATTGCAATAATTAATAGCAAAAAACAGAAAGCTCCCCCTTGCTAGCTTTTTCCATATCGCACAAATCAGGCAAAAGTGCGAATTGCACTTACTCCAACAAATACTCTAAAAACGTTATCCCTCCACAATCGTACGAATTCACCTTGATTCGTGCGATTGGACCCCAAATTCGCCAAACCAAACACACACAATATACATATGTTTTGGAAGCACCAACAAACAATTAAAGGAGATAGCTCTAGGTGTAGAGGCATCAGGGGGAATTTATCAGAATGGCTACCCGAAGGATTTGAAAGCAAAACAAAAGAGAAGGGATTGATTTTGAATCTTAATTTCACTCTGCAAATGAGAGAGAGAAGAGGAGAGATCTCTGAATGTCAAGGAACAAAAAGCCGAATCGGGTAATGAACCGGTTACGATACAGGTTCAAAGGTTAATAGGTCAATCGGGGTCTAACCGGTGGTCGGATTGGCCATATTAAAATATTATAATTTATTAGTAACAATATATATATTAATATATTTTTAAATTTCTAAAGATAAAAATGAAGATCTTTAGAAAAAATTGCTTAAAATCTATTAGTATTAGTTATGATTCTAAGACTTATGTAATGATATCTCGTTTCCTATAATTATTATATCCTTTTAAATAATTGTTTTCATCATCTTCTTCTTCTTTTTAGATTTGTTCTTTCTTTACCTACTCTTCTCTTCATCTTGATCTTCAACCTTTCATTTTCCTCTTAAAAACAGTGCGAGATAATAGTTAGAAGAATAAAAAAAAATGAAATCGGTCCAACCAATTAAACCACCGGTTTTTCCGATTTTAATTGGTTCAAACCGATTCACGACCCAATAGTTGAACCAGACCGGACCACTGACTGATTCACCGTTGGACCGGCTGGTCCAATTTTTTATTCCATAACGAATATAGATGACATTGAAATCTTCACTCTTGTGCTCCATTTGCCATTACAAATCTATAACCAACCTTCACGTTTTCAGTATCATCATCTTCCTTCTTAACTCCTCCTCCCTCCCCAGCCTCATCTTCCATTACCCGAGTTAAACCTCTTTTTCACCCCATGGACTAGTTTCGGATGACTGACCCAGTTTTAGTAGTTTACAAGGATTGAGCCATAGCAAGCTAAAATTTAAAGACTAAATCATGGGAAGAGATTGAGTCATAAGGGACTGAGTCCCAACTGAGGTAAAAATATAAGGACTAAATGGTTAATTTTCCTTTTTATAAAAAAAATCAAATTTGATATGAATAATGATTAGTGTTTCATATGCTCATTTGATAGTTTTTAACATCAAGGACCATACTTAAGTCAAATTCTTCAATTATATTTGACCATATGTTCTATTTTGTTTCTTATAGCTTTATAGTTAAACGATAATAATTCAAAATCAAGACATATGGTCACATGCAAGGTAATTAAACCCGGACTGGTCACTGAACCGGTTAAGGTACTGGGTCAAGGGTCAGTGGGTCAGATCGGGGTCAACCCGAGGTTAAACCGGTGAGGGATAAAAAAATAAAAAATAATGTCATCTCTCATTACACCATGCAAATTATGAATATTATATATTTAAGCTCAAATTGCAAACAAAATACTGAAAATAGCAAAAACAATCATATGGTTAGCAAGTGTTTTTTACAATTTCCTTAACAAAGTGACATGATTATATCATATATATACCACCAAATGACACCTGCTATAACCTGTAATCCCAAAATATATGCCAAAATATTTCCACCTTCAATCACTAAACTAGTAAACTAATAATTATCATCATTAAAACAAGCATCAACCACATCATTCAGATCTCTAGGTACTGAGACATTAGGAGGTAGAGCTGTAGGAGGTAAAGTAAATGCACTAGGAGCAACGGAATCAACATTTGAAGATGAAGGCCCAACGATATCATCATCACCTATATGTCAGGTGAATAAAATTAGTAATAGTTGTACTAAAAATATGATTATATTCTTTTGTGTAAGAAATAAGAATATAATCTTAGATGATAGAAAATATGGTTAAAAACCTCCATAATCCTTCGCCATTTGTTCAAATTGAAGATTTGTCGCTTCTACATTTTCAAATTAAGGAATATGATCTTCTTCAAGCACCCAAAAGTCTAGTCTATCAATTGATTCATAGTCAATGGGATCATAATTATCTTTCTTCTTCTTCAATTGATTCCTATAATGTCAACACAATAGAAGATCAATATTTAATAAAACTACAAAATAACCATTCAAAAGTCATGACATTTTAGATTATCTAAACGTTAACTTCATATTGTAGTTTGTGAAAACCAAATCATTAAGCCTTTGATGCTCCAATCTGTTTCTTCTTTTAGTATGGATATGTTCAAATAAACTCCAATTTCTTTCACAGTCAGAAGAACAAGAAGTTTGACTCAAAACACGTATAGCAAATTGTTGCAATTCTGGCATTGAACCACCATAATACAACCACCATTCATCTTCAAAATAAAATAAAAGACATTTAGTATGTAATAAATAATCATAACATGTGCTTTCGAATATAAAACTTAATATACTTACGAGGGACTAGCTTTTGCGCTGTTCTTTCACATGAAACCTTATCAAACGAGTCTTTACGGTCACGATAGACATTGATTTGTTGCATCATTGTAACAAAATGATTATCATTGTTAGGTATGAGTGCCTGAAACAAATTAATCACAGCATCCATCAGTCTATGCTTTCGAACAAAGTCAGGACTATATAAAAATGAAAGATTCAAGAGATATGCCGCTGCATGTAGTTCATTTTTCAAATGTTTATCCCAACGACTTTGAATAATATCCGTGTAAGGCTTGTATAGTTCCTTCTTCCTTTGAAACATGTCCTTAATTACATTTTTAGTTCTCTGCATGCCTTCATAGACATAAGGCATGGAAGGTTTCTTATACGAATCCACAACCCTCAACAACCTTATCAACGAAGACACAAGTCTCACAACTTCAAAGAAATCATCCCAAAACTGATTATTTAGCACGATTGCACTGAAAGTTTTCCTTGGTTCAATGGCTGCTAATTTGTGCTGCACAAAATGCTGATCAACAACCAAAGCTTGTAAATCACATTTGTGCGAATATATGCTATGAAGGTTGATGAATGTGGTGGCGAATCTGGTTGCACCAGGACATACAATTTCCTTCCAACCAGGTCTATTCCTTAATCATGACAAGAAGATCATATGATTATATGCAAATACAGTGATTTTAGATGCGTTCTTTGCAAGTTTTGACACATGAGACATGGTTGCAATGTCTTTTAAAATAAGACTCAAACAGTAAGCTGCATAAGGTAACCAATAAATAGTTTTATACTTTTTCTTAATCAATCTACCACATGCTACATTATTAGCTGCATTGTCAGTCACCACATGAACTACATTTTTAGGACCAACCCGCTCAATAACTTCTGTGAACAGTGAGAATAAAGTGTTGGCATCTTTAACTAAATCCGAGGCATCAACTGATTTCACAAATACCATGCCATGTAATGAATAAACTAAGAAATTAATCAAAGTTCTCTGTCTAACATCTGTCCAACCATCAGCCATGAGGGTGCAACCGTTTTCTTTCCATTTAGCTTAATGGCTATCAATCAGTAGTTGAATATCTTTTTTGCAATCTCTCAACATACTAACTCTATACTCATGAAAACTAGGGACCTTAAATCCAGGCCCAATTGCAGAAGCAACATCAACAGCTTTCTGAAATAAAGGACAAGTCATTGCAGTAAATGGAACACAATTCACATAAGCCCAATGAGCAAAAGCCATTTTTGTATTGTATTGTGCTTCTTGACTTGGCTTTGCACTCTTTATGCTTGGTTAGGCAGAAGGAGTTGTCCTAAATGCAAAATAAGTGTCAACCTTCCCAGCCATAGGAACTTTCCTCTTTAAAGCAATTGGTTCCTCAACCTCTATAGCTTCAATGTCATCTTCTACTTTATCATTATGAACATTTTTTTTCTTTGAATCTTCTAATAAAGATTCTTTCATTCTAGCTTTAATATCATGGGAAACTTTCTTGCAAGAACTTACTTGACCACTAACACCAGCTAAATGTTGTTTTAGCCTATTAATCCCACCTCCCATATAACTTGAACCACATAAAAGACATGTAAAAACATTTACTTTCCCCTCTTTCTTAATTGAAACATATTGCCAAGCTGGGTCTATTTTTTTCACACTCCCTGATGATGACTGTGGTTAGAGCCGGGAATTCGGGCCGAGCCCGTTTAGGCCCGAGCCCGTCAAGGGCCGGGTCTATGATTTAGAGGCTGAAAATGGAAGCGGGCCTAAAAGGGTCGGCCCTTTTAGGCCCATTTAACCCTTTTTTTTTTTAAAAATGGGCACAAGGCAATGGGCAACAAGCATTAGTTAGAGGGTAGAGTTAACCTAACCTAACCCTCATATTAGAAATACTCTCACACTAACTTAGACCTCATTTGAAGCTTCTCTTCTTTGATTTTCTTTTTTATTTTTTTGCATGTATACGCCAAAATCCAAATCAGGTGTTATATTATTACTGACATTTGAAGCTTATAGGCTTGTTTGATTGTGGCTGTGAACTTATTTAATTGGTTATGAACATTAATTATGGTTTGGACATAAGTTTTAGTGTTTGTATTCTATTAAACTTGGATAATATTTATGTTTTAAATTAGTGTTGATGATATTTATATTTTAAATTAGGTATTTTAATCTTTATGAGAATAAGAAATAAAAAAGGAATGGCAAAAAAAAAGGAAAAAACATAAACGGGCCTAAAGCCCGTCGGGCCGGCCCGCGAGCCTACCTTAAACGGGTCGGGCCGCTTCAAACGTGTACGGATTTGAACTCGGGCCTAAACGGGCCGGCCCGTTTTCCCAGCACTAACTGTGGTGTGGGCATACCACTGATATGATCAGGAGGATTGGTAGAATTATCATTAGGGGTGGTTTCTTTCTCAGCTACTTCATTACGTCATTCCATTAACAAATCAGAATGACACAAGTATCTATATTTTCAAGAAAAGACATAGCATCATTGAAAAAATACAGATTGCAGCAAAAATGTAAAGTATTTCTTATTAAATATCAGGCTATAGCTATCTCATTCCATTGTATACGGCAAGGCAAGTGTTAAGAAAAAATGAAAAATAAGCTTTAGTCTCATCCACTTATACCAACAATATAAAGTTGTAGTAAAAGTCATGGATATAGTTTCTTAAATGATTAAGCTTTCTTGCAAAATTAATAACATATGTTAAAAATGATAGTGGTGTGCCCCCAATAATGAATAATCTTCAAAAACTAGCTTTTTGGTTTTTTGAAAACGATAGTGGTGTGCCCCACTTTCCCTCTCCACTTTGAGAAGTGGTTAAAATTGCATGGGAATATAAGATCAGAAGCATTGTATCAAGAAAAAAAAGATCAGAAGCAAGCATTTGCACGAGGCCTTGGCGCCTTGCAACATCACAGTATCTTCTTTTCATGAAAATCTTACAGAACAACAGGAATTTGCCATATTGTTTGCCTCACATGCACCAAAGAACCGAACATTATTAACCCACAATGCCATATTGTTTGCCTCACAAAACTTTATTAAGCTTTATGTTTGCCTCACAGAACAACAGGAATTTGCAAGGGTAAAGAGTTCAACATTTTATATGCACCAAGTTGGATAAATAATTAGAAATAGAGTAACACCAACAACACAAACGTGAGGCAAAGATGAAAGAAAAAAGCCAAAAACAGAGCATTAACCCAAAAATCAGTTTTGAGCATCAGGTACACAAACGCGAGGCAATGAAAAATTGGTGAGTGTCGGAAATAGAAATAGAGGTTAAAGAAGTGAAGAACATAGAAGGAAAACCGTAAAGCTCAGAACTTGTAACCGGCCGTGGCTCCCTGTGTTGCCTAAAGTTAATCGGTTAAACCCTTCTTTAAGGGTGTTTGAAGTGTAATCAACTGGAAGAACATCGAACTCGGCAAAGATACAATGGAGGAGAGAAGTCGACGCCTTTGGGACCCCAAAGCTTAGACCTTGCAACCGGCCATGGTGTTCGACAGCGACACCGACAATGAGAAGAGCAACACTAGCGAATGACGGGGCTCAAGTGACGGCCGAGATGAACGGCGACGGCAAACTCCAACGAGGAAAACTTCGACCCAACACCAGTAGTATATAGTCAAGCTTAGGCAAGGACTCCCATGGCATTCGACAGTTGAAGTTGAAGTTGAGATTTGAGTGAGAGAGACGAGAAGAAGAAGACGCGGGTGTTTGTGCCTTTATGGGTCTCCAACGCAATTGGGAAATAGGAACTTAGGATTCAGGTATATTAAACTCAAATTTTAAAAAAGAGAGGACGAAACGACGTTGTTTCGTCCTATTAAGAGGGCAAAAAAAATTAACTCAGGCGACTCGCCCAACTCGCCGAGTCCCCCGGGTTAAAACCGGGTCACACTGGTTCGGTCCGGGTTGACCGGGTCAGTGTGAGCCCGGTTCAGAAGGTAGACCGGACCGATTTTTTTGGCAGGGTCGGCAATTCCCGGTCCGGTTCGGGTTTTATCACCATGGTCGCATGTTATTAGAGAATTTAACGAAATAGGTATAAAGAACTTGACTTTAAATATAAATATGTTAGGATTGATTCATACCCTCTATATTTTACTTTATCTTTGGGAATTATATATTTACTTATTTTCTATTTTTTTAAATTTCTCTGCTAGATATATATAAATTTACCTACTAATTATATAAGTTTCCTAAAATAATCCATATCCGTCTATTTATCCCAACCTAATTGATAAAAGTTAGGGAAAATCTCATATAAAGTTATTTAAAATAGGAAAATTCTAAACCAGGTTGATAAATTTAACAAATCCCTAAATGAGTTATCAACTTAATTTAGGATTTTAAAATGTGGGTAAAATGGTATTAACGTCATCTCCTCTCTCCTCTCTAAAGAGTTTTATTACTTTATAAATTATGTTTTTCTCTATATATATATCAACATTAATATTTAATAAAACAAAATATGATTAATCTATAATTTAAATATATTAATTATCATCGTATGAATACAAGTTTACAATATTTTTAAGTAAGGAGTTCATTTTATTAACACGAACAAATTGTTCAAAAAAAAAAAAAAAGAATATATGTCACCATAAAAAAATTATTTTTTAAATAAATATATTAATTATAAATTTTAATATATTTATTTCATATATAAAGTTTTTCTTGGAAAGTTCCATATTTCAATAAGCATTTTATGAAATTTTAAGTGTATTTAATATTTTTATCTAAAATATCCTTAGAAGTATATCAAAGTTTCTAGCCTTTCTAATGGAAACGAATAATTTATATTAAAAAAGTGAAATCTTGACTAAATTATTTTTAATAAATTCACATTTATGCATTAGGGAAAATTATTTAGAGTTTTTTTAAATTAATGATGATAAAAGTAGTTTTTATTTCAATTGTTTTTTGCAAATTGAAGTTGGCAAGTATTATCCTTTCCTTTTTCTTTTGTCTCATTTGACAAAAATAACCACATTATTATTTTTTAAATAAAACTCAATTTTTTATTCTTTTTTATCTTTAATATCAATTGAATGATTTTTGGTTGAAAAAATAAAATTTTTAATTGATTTTTAATATCAATTAAATGATTTTTAGTTGGTATGTATCATCATTCCTTTTTTTTTTTGCTTGAATTATTTTTTATGATCCTTATACAGCATAAAAAATTCCTTTAATTTAGAAAAATTATATTTTATATGATTATATATTAATGTTGATATATATAGAGCAATAAAGTTATATAGCAATAAAACTCTTTTAAGAGGAGAGAGAATTAAAGAAAAGGAATGACATTAAAGTTATTTTACCCATATTTTAAAATCCTAAATCAGATTAATGACTTAATTAAAGATTTGTTGAATTTACCAACCTAATTTATAATTTCTCTATTTTAAATAGCTTTATATGAAATTTTCCCCAAAAGTTAATCGAGAAATAAAGTCAACTTTACAAATATTAATCAAAACAAATCGTTATTAAGAAGCCAACGAGGTTTGACACAGTTGGTTAAGGTCTTGTCACCCCGATCATAAGGGTGTGTGTTCGAACCCTTTGACTGATGGGGAGACCCTATTGGAAGGCGATCTCGTAAGTCCTTTGTAAGCTCTCGAAGGTCCTTGGGATCGTGCCCTGACCTTGGTAGGGACTGATACTGAATTTATCTAAACTTTTTTGTACCAAAAAAAATCATTACTAAGGAGAAATTCGGTGTTTGTTGGGTCCCGGGGTTGGACTGCACGGCGTGGGCTATTTCTCTGTCTTCTCTCCTTCGTCCCATTTCTTTTCGCCCCTCTCCACTCTGAAGAACCCTAAACTCTGATATTCGAAGTAATCTTCCTTCCCCTCTTCCTTCTTCTTCATCATCTTCGTATTTTTATCGGTTTATACCCAGTCAGAGCAACTCAGTTGCAGGGAGGTCCATTATTTTGGTGTTTTATTTAGTACTTGCATATCTAATTTGTATCGAGCTTATCGAACTCTTCTCTTTCACTGGAAGGTAAGTTTTTTAGATTCGTGCCATTATCCTTTTGAGTGGTCGAATTTTATTTTTACTTGTATTGTTGGGGTATTTATTAGTAAAAATTAATGTCGCGGACGCGGGGTATCGGTTGACTGGGTCCAATGCTGGAAATAGGGTTCTGGGGTAGCATGACGATCTTGATGTCTGATCTATCGCTTTCTTGTAATGAATTTAACATGAAGTCGGGAGCTTTTCGAAGCTCTCACATTTCATTTCTATGTGAACATATGTGCTTATAGTGAGTAGCTTGTTTTTAGTTGCGAATTGTGGTCTGTCGGGTGCCTGACTGCCTTCTTTTTTCATGTAGCTATTAATTGGCCTTATGGAAGAGCGTAAACTGAGACTAGGCATAATATATATCTTAGGAATTATGTGTTTCTTCAATGTCTAATATAAGCAAAGAAGTGTCTAGAATGAAGTCTAATATAAGGATGGGATATTGACTCTGAACTAGCGTTTAGAACCCATTCTATACCTTTAAGTTGCCACGTGATTGCATTCTGTACCCATCATGTCACAACACACCTTCCTATTTAATAAAAAGAAGAGATACTGTAGTAAAAAAATCCCCCTTCCTCACTGTGCTTGAGTTCTTTGATTGAGAGGATGTTGCTACTTTAATAGCTGTCGACAAATCCAAAACTTTTATATAGCGTAATGTTTGTTAATAACATTGGATATGGAGATTTAATAAGCATTTGTGCGGATAAGGTGTGGCTAGCAACATATTTAAGGGGGATATTGCTTATTGTTTTAAGGGGATATTCCTTTCTTTATGGCAAAATTGTTTGTCCAGAAATTTGCTAAATGTGAGATTTTTATGCGTGTTAAGAAATTTTTCAAGTTGGTTAATTATGTCTTATTGTCTGTTAATTGAAGAAGACGAAAAATTTAAGGATAATTTGCTATCGTTCTTTTTTGTGTATGCCTGTTTTCTCATTCTCATAGTTAATGGGCAGGGAAGCAACCGTACTTTGCAGTCTTGGTCATTGCATTGTTCCATCATATACACAATCTGAACAACTATAGTCAACATCATGGCTGGAGTGCTGTCTGGAGATGTCTCTCATCATGGAACATATCAAGGGAGTTCTCAAAGACACACTCCAGAGAAGCCAGAGGATGGTTCTCGTTGGTACTTCTCTAGAAAGGAGATTGAAGAACAGTCACCATCTAAGAAAGATGGTATAGATTTGAAGAAAGAAACTTACTTGCGCAAGTCATATTGTACATTTCTGCAAGATTTAGGCATGAGACTTAAAGTGTGAGTTCTCTGTTATTCTATTAGCCTTCTGCTTCCCTCTGTTTTTCTCTTTTGGTAATGTTAAAGCTCTATTTCAGCTGTAATTTGTACTTGTTATACCAGTTTAACATTCATTGTAGATCTTAATTTCCTTGGCAAACCAATATTGATGCTTTGTTTTGGTGGCACTGTTTATTTGAATTTTACACTGGCAAGATTGTGCTAGCGGTGATTTGATTTTTAAACCATATACTTTTGTCCCTCAAAATTTAGGAAAAATTATTATATTTTTTTGCTAGTTGTAGCGAAAGTACTATCAAATGGCTTTGAAGATGCATAACTTAATATATCATTAAGTTGATTCTGGTTTTTTGTGACACAGACCTCAGGTAACCATTGCCACAGCAATTATTTTTTGCCATAGATTCTTCCTTCGTCAATCCCATGCAAAGAATGATAGGAGGGTGAGTCTGTTTTCTGTTTCCTAAGTTTCATATTGCCACTGGCTGATAATAGTTCTCTATTCTTGTAGTAAACATTTTTATTGGATCTCGTAATATGGTAGGCTGATCCCTTTTCTGAATTATGAATTTATGTATTTTGAACCTTCTACTTTTAGGGCTTCAGTTCATTATGATCAATCCACTCTTTCATTGTGTGTCTGAAAAACACGACATTGGGGTGGTTCTGTGTCTGTTTTGGTGAAATGGCTGTTCTGTAGTCTTCTGTGTCTAATCAATTGATTGCCTAATCCTTGAAGAATTTAAGACAGTTGAAAGAAACATGAAGAATTATCTCTATTTTTTTGTGCTACCCTCCTCTTTTTATTTTCTATCGTATTTCTTGATCTTAATAAATACATCTAATTATTTCTCTTGGAATGCATGGATTGGTTATAAATAGTCTTGTGGTATAAAAAATTCTTAATACAGTTGATGGTATATTCATCACTTTCTGGACCTTTTGTTTTACTTGAATATCCTTTCTTACGGATAACCAATTAGGAGAATCTATCCTTAGTAACCACTTAAAATAGCTAATAATAGGTTGGTGGAATAGCAGAATCAGGAGGAAAAATAGTAGTAACCAGTGGGAAGATTATAGACAAGGTGAAAAAGAGAAGAAAGTTACTCAGTTGACAAATTTGAGGAGGCCAGACGATGAAGAATGGGAAAATATCATTAGGGGTATAATTGGTAAATACTTGTAAGTTAGTGATTAAGTCTTCAATTAGGATAAACACAGGAATCATAAGTGTAGGGAATTCTGTTTTTTTTTTTTTCCATTTTATTACGTTTATTGTATGTTTTATTATCCTTTTATAGTTTTTTTTTGGGTACAATTATTTTTATTTTATCTTTTTAGGATTTATAAGTTATCTCGTTTTCTTGTGAACTCCTTATAATGTCCTCAGTGAGTGCACTAGGGTAGTTTTGCGTATTGAATCCCCCCTTCTTCCTCCTTCCCCTCTTTCCCTCCCTTTGAGATTCTTGCCATCCCCTGTCTATTATTTCTTTACTTGCACCACATTATTAGCTTACCACTCTCCATCAACAATTTCTACCAACAGCTTGTACCAACAGCTTGTCATGATCTAAAACAAAGCAATTGGTAGTCCCATGCAACCCTTACCAGAATCCTAGCAAACACAGCTTCCACGTCTTTTTCTTTGAACGGGGTGTTTGAGGGCAAGAATGTGAGAGTAATTAGTCATTTAGTGCAACATTACACATTATTAGTCTTGGTGATGTAGGTAAGCCTGGTCCCGTTTCCTTAGAAATATCTTCCCATATGTGGAATTGGATGTAAATGGGTTGTAATAAACCTGTTGGACTTTATACACTTGTGCTGTCGCACTTCACATTGAACTACTAATTATTTAAGGGCATGTTTGTTTTAGCGATCCGATTGCTTATAAGTTGCTTTTCACATAAATCGAGACACAACCCCTCTTACATATTTACCTCGTATACCGTAAATCATGATTGAAAAGCTGCTTTTAAGCATTCTAATCGCTAATCCAAATGAGCACTAAATCTCCAGGGCCTCCCAAAATGTGACCACCAAAAGAGGAAGGTTTTATTCTGATTGATTTCAAATAAGGGATTATAAATTTTCACCTTTTAAACCAGCCAAATCATACTTACGAGGGTTTGTTTTAAACCTGTTGGCCAGTTACATGTATCTCTGGTGATTGTTAACCAAGTACATCTGTTGGATGATTTTTAATTTGATTATAGTTCTTGGTTATGAATTGTATTTTTAGGGTTACTTTATGCTGGCAACCAACCCACTGCTTGTACTTTGGATGCGTTTTTTAGAATCATTCTGTGCTTGACTGAGTTCAGTCTCGCATCCTGCTGGTTTGATAAATCATGTCCATAGTCCTTGATCGTCTTCTTTTTTGCATTCACAAATATGATTTACTACACTTTGTGCACTATACAGTATAGAATATTTCTTTTTTCTTTTTTGCCTGTGTACAGGTATAAAATATTACATTGGATAATGAGAGAGTAGTTAATTAGTTGTTTAAACATGCTTTGCTTTTTGCAGACCATTGCAACGGTATGCATGTTTCTTGCTGGGAAGGTTGAGGAAACTCCTCGCCCTCTAAAGGATGTAATTCTTGTTTCTTATGAAATTATACATAAGAAGGATCCTGCTGCAGTTCAGAGAATCAAACAGAAGGTGTATTATATGTCTCTCGCTTCCTTGATTTCATATGAAGAAATCTCTGCTAGGTGCTACCATCACTGAACTGCCTGTTTGAGTTTTTTTTTTTTTTTTTTTTTTTGTGGTGTGTGGGGTTCAGCTCTTTGTATTTTTTGTCTGAGTTATTATCTTCTACCTAAACTTTTTGAGTGGTTAAAATTTCATTTTTACTGTTTGTAATAGATTAGATTAGCTCCTGCTGTGAGAATGAAATTGAATGCAACAATGTTTTATTTTGGCTTTTAATTTATATCTGAATTTTGTTTGCTGGACTGAGTTAAATCTTTACTTCATATTTGTCTTTTTAACATTTTCATCATTTCTTTCCAAATTTGGATTTTCATTTTTGTTGCCTGTGTAGTTTTTATAATATCTTTCTCACCATTTTTTTTTGCAACTATGGTGCAGGAGGTATATGAACAGCAGAAGGAATTAATCTTATTAGGAGAAAGGGTTGTACTTGCGACCCTTGGTTTTGATCTTAATGTGCACCATCCTTACAAACCACTTGTTGAAGCAATAAAGAAATTCAAAGTTGCTCAAAATGCCCTTGCACAAGTTGCTTGGAATTTTGTGAATGATGGGTATGACATAACGCCATTTTTGTTATGCTCAATTGCCTTTCTTTGTACCATCCTGAAATTAGGATGTGGTGTGCAGACTTCGGACATCTCTGTGTTTGCAATTTATGCCCCATCACATTGCAGCTGGAGCCATATTTCTTGCTGCCAAATTCCTCAAGGTGAAGCTTCCATCAGATGGTGAGAAGGTTTGGTGGCAAGAGTTTGATGTCACTCCACGCCAATTGGAGGGTTGGTATCCTTTTCATTGTTTTGATTTTTCTGCCAGTATTTAGGGATATGAGAAAATGTAAAATGAATCTACTATGTTTTCATTTCTCTTTCCCTATTACCTCTTCCCTTGTTCTTCCACTTTTCTCGGCCCTTTCTATGTGCGGGATGGTGTTTTGAGTATGAATCAATTGTCTAGTTAATTGAGATTCCTGTGCTTACAAAGAAACACAAACATAGCATGATCAGTTTAAACAGGCGGAATCCATTTAACATCATATGTCATTCTTGATGGTTTGCTACTTTCTTATTATCAAGAAATACCCTATTGTGTACTTTCGCAATTCACTTTATGCAGAAGTAAGTAATCAAATGTTGGAGCTCTATGAACAAAACCGAGTGCCACAGTCCAATGATGCTGAAGGAGCTGCAGGCAGTGGTGCTACTAACCGGGCCCCGGTAAAAGGTCCAACCAGCAATGATGAGACTGCAACCACAAACAGCAATTCTAAGGCGCTGCCTGAATCATCTGCTACTAATCATGTTGGGCGCCCTGTATCCAACCATAATAGAGGTAGTGATTATGGGAGCTCAGAAATGAAACATAGGGCAGAAGATGATGCCAAACATAATCAACATCCTGAATGGGAACCTCCTGTCTATAAGGAAAACTCGCAGGAACCTGCAGACATGGTCAAATCCCGTTCAGGTTATGGTGAAGAGCAAGAAAGCAATGTTGGGAGAAGTGAAATGAAGGAATCTGGTGAGTTTAAAGATAGACATACTGCCAGAAACATAGATCACAGAGATGGTACATCTGGCCGGCCACCTCAGGAAGCCATAAAGAAAATTGATAGAGACAAGGTAAAAGCTGCACTAGAGAAACGGAGGAAAGCATCTGGTCAGCTAACTAAAAAAACTGAATTCATGGATGATGATGATCTCATTGAAAGAGAACTGGAAGATGGGATTGAACTGGCTTCCCAGAATGAGAAGAACAGGCATGATAGGAGGCAAAGCTGGTCTAAGTCATCTGATAGATCAGATCATGAGACTATGCAGCATGGAAGGCATCAAGATAACGAAGATGAGCACCATCTTGGTATGAAGGGTCTGCCTTCATACCAATCTGATCCAAGTAATGTGGAAGAAGGGGAGTTATCGGCACTTGATGACATTGGTCCAGGACTTCAGTCACCCAAGTCGAACAACCGCAAGAGAAAAGCAGCAAGCTCACCTGATAGAGTTGTAGAGGGGAAACAATGGCACAGTTATGGCCATGGTTCTCATCATCATAATCGTTTTGATTATATGGATGACCGAAACAAAGTCAGTCGGCTGGGTCATACCGAGAGGGATAGCAAAAGGCA
The DNA here is from genome assembly GCA_963855925.1 of Inga laurina. Classification (NCBI taxonomy): domain Eukaryota; kingdom Viridiplantae; phylum Streptophyta; class Magnoliopsida; order Fabales; family Fabaceae; genus Inga; species Inga laurina. The sequence goes on from OY979702.1 coordinate 77,391,032, forward strand.
CATACAAGAGAACCATGTTTGACAGTGTGTCTGCAGTTGAGGGGTACGTGTTACTTGTAATTTTAAAATATATCTGGGTATATGCCTTAGCAAAGATCTTGGAACGCTCTCAATTCTGTTCTGATGCAGATGCACACCGAGTTGATGTTTATTCCCCTGGGCTTAGAAATCTAGATTGAAGGTAATCTAGCACCCCTTCTCCAACTTGGTTGGTTGAACCAACATTGTTGTATTAATTTTTGCCCCCTTCAATTAATGGGCTTATAGTTTGGCCAAAAAAATTTTAACGGGCATATAGGATAAACGGTATTATATGAAGTAAGGTATATCTGAATTGTAGATGGACATGCAATGGAACGTCCATTTCCCCCCTATTACTATCGATGTTTATTTTGGTTGCCCCTCTGAAATTATGGGCATTGTGATATAAACTAAACAATTAAGTGATTAGAAGATGGAAAGGGGTTTATCTGGTGCTGTACTAATCCCAATATCATGAATGAATACTGACCCTGGTCTAAGCAATTTCCGATTGTGGTTATGTTGCAGAGGATGAGTTATCCAGTGATTTTAAACTGGATATTTGTTCCAAACCGGGAACGTTGTTGAACCTCCGTGATGGAGCTAGTGAAATAAATTATTTACAGCTTTCCAATAAGTGAGCAATATGAATATCAATCTTTCTGTATGGTTTTTTTTCTTAACGTGTTTGTACGATTCTGGAATTGATGTTCATGAAAACCCTGTACTGCAACCGGGGTCACAAATTGCTGTAGTGACGCTATTACCTTGTGCTATAATTTTGGTAAACATTACATTGAAATTCCCTAGCCCTATCTGATTTTTCATGCTGCTTCTGTTTTAATCTTAAAATTGGTCCAGAATCATAACACAGCAAATTTTTCTCTTGGAAATCTTTTGGCTCAAGTTTCACTTCTGAAACAAGTGCCAAAAAAATGAAATGATTCTAACATGCACAGTTTCGATTCTCATTACTCTATGCTTCCTCCGCTGTCTCTGATCTCCCAAAAAAATGATGCAAGTGTTACAATTTACATAAGAATTTGACTGGCAAATGCGAAGCATGCACCCGCGGTACAGTGAAAGCTTTTGTTCCTCATCTAAAATAGTGCGAGTCAAAAGAATGAGAACAATAAAAAGTAGTGTGAGTGATATTAGCGTTCAGACAAAGGTCTCATGCCTGACTTGAATTGCATGAAAGAAATTTGATCCTACAGATAAAAAGTGGGAGTGTGCATGACAAATGTTGAGGGAAAAGGGTGTACTAAGCAAGGAACAGAACAATCTTTTTAGTATTGGAAAACATGAAAAAGTGAGTCTGATGATCTTATGCTTCCAAAATCAGCCTCAGATTCACTTCCCTGCAACACCCACCATTGACACCAACATGACCTTGTTGGCTTCAAACATCCAAAAAGCAGATGGGAAACACAAACGTGTGTACCTCAACCAATGGAACAAGTATTTCCAAGGATTCACACATTAAAGTTTCCATTTTTCTTAAATTTTTTTGGGTATTATATGTATGTACTGATTTTGTTCAAAGAAACCATTCGGTGAGTGAAGAGAAAAAGTTGCTTGGTTTCAAAGCAAGTAAAAGATTGTGCTTTTTCATAATTCGATTTAGTTCTGAAAACAAGCCTATGAGGCTCCGTGTTCATCATCCATTAGAGCATAAGAAGGCCCTTTCATGAAAATTAAGGCATCTGAAAATAGAATCTGTCACTTGTCATGATTCGGTCAAAAAAGATTAGAAAAATAATTAGATCTTATCATATCAATGCACTTTTGTTCCCAATTAACTACTCCTTATTTTCACAACAGAATTTAGCCTTGTACGCCCCCCCTTTTCTGAATTATTTGTCGTTTCTCCATTTATTTTTCTTATATATATATATATATATATATAAGAAATCTTTCACACAAAGCTTGAAAAGGGTCAACAACTTGAACATATTACGCATAATTTTGTTTTAATTTCTATATTAAAATTATAATAATCTTCTATCTTTTTCAAAATCAATATTATTCTTCCTCAAGTTTTTCTAAAATTACAAGAACCGAATTTCAACGAATTTTTGTCAAGTTTTGTTAAAATTATATAGACTTTCTTTTCGCCCAACAATGGCATAATTCGAAAGCACCCATCAAGGGCAGATTAGCTTATATAGCCTATAGGCTTTCTTTTTCTTTTTAAAATATTCACAAAATTCTTTTAAAAAAATTAAAGCAATGCCTGTAAAATTTTAAGAAAAATTCATGAGAAGTCTTTTTATAATTTAGTGAGACATTAGGAGTATCCTTTGTTAGATGTAATGAAGGCTGGAGATAGATTTCTTCAAACCAGATTAGTTTCATACACAAAAGCTAGGAATTAAATCACAATCATTTGCTCCATACACATCAATTAATGTTTCTCACGCACTCTCCATTTATCTAACAAGGTAGTTTAAGTGATTTTAACAAATTTTATAAAAATCCCCGTGATTATTTTACAAATTTTATTGAGAGATCATGTAAGATAACTAGTATATTGACCAAACCGGACAGGCTCCTGCATATGATATGAAAAATAATGGGATGCTACAACATGAAACTGAAAAAGTATTTCACAAGTCCTTATTATAAGGTACCTTCCAGAAAAATAGATGCTTCTTAAGGATTTCTTCTTAGAGAATCTCATTCGAACACATGACATGTGGGATACTCTTGGTCTTAAAACTAATTTGGCACTTGAATATTGACAAAATAGATTATTCTTATTATAAGTCACCAAGAGGGATATTAATTACATTTTTTTAAGATGGTCTCTATTTAAAATCTCATTAATTGCAACTTCTATGACTCTTTTATGCAATTCATTTTATTAAATATGAATAAATTTATAAATTTATTTCATTCATAGACAAGGCTAATGACTTAACAATACCACTCATTCGCTCTGACGAGGTGATTAGAGGTGCCTATAACAAGTATAAGAGGGATTATTTCTTATGACTTATGAATAGTATTACCTAAGAGATATATCAATATTGTTGGAGATTAGCTTCTTTCATGAATGGAGAGAGGGAAAATAAGAAACATTGATCAATGTGTTGCATAAGGTGGAACAATTAATTAATTATTGAGTTTAGTAGAGAGAATCAAACAAGTGGGATAAAAGAGAGAGAGGGGGAGAGAGTGATGAGGATAGAAAGAGATGAAGAGTACCAGATACTGCGTACTGAGGCGAAGATAAGTGTTTGAAATGTATCACACTTATATCAATATGGATGCTGTATGTGGCAAATAGGCCTCGAAAAAAGATGAACTTTGATGAAGAAGCTACCTTTTCTCTCTTGTTCTAATGACGATGATACCGAGTGAGGTAGGAAGCCAGGAATCTTAATTTTCTCATCTCTTAACAAAACATCGTGCCACTGAATTTGAACCCTATTCCTCTTTTTTATATTATCATATCTGATCTATAGTAACATTGTTCCAGATAACCAACACATATCTCATATACATATCTCTCCTGTTCCTTTTGATTCTCTTGCTTACCACTCTGTCAACCAATTTCTTAATGCGTATATATCATAGAATAAATTACATCATGCTTTATATATTTTATAATGTGTAATTAATTCTGATATTTGTTATGCATATGAAGGGTGTGTAAACTCCTCTTTTAACTTGAAATATAAAGAGGTTAACACTTGACTCTTGATTTCTTCCATAATCACTTGTTTTAAAAGCATTTCTTGTTAATACTCCTGAGAATTAAAATTCAAATGTCCTTTTCATCTGGCATATGTTTATATGTCCCTCTCATATGGCATATGTATATCATTATCAACACGTATATGGTTGGGTAACCCAATGTCTTGCTCTCTATTATTTGTTTTGGGCCCGATCAGTCCTTACGGTTTTAAAACGCGTCAAGAGGAAGAGTATAAATCCAAACCTTTATAAAGAGTCATTCGTTTTCCTCCTACTGACATGAGACATCACAAAACATGGGTTCGGGTGTCCCAAACGGATCCTCAAACATGGGTCTTCATTTGATGCTCATCACAGTAATGAGCACATGATATTGCTCTCCATATAGTATGTGTATGATTATTGATACGTTTGGTTTGAGTAACACGCTGAAATATAATTACATTTTTCTCATTAGCTAAACATGGGTTTGGGGACCCTCAAACACACTATATGTGCACATATGGTTTACTAAATTCACAAGAATTTGTTAGGCTTACCTAATTTAAATTGTCATTCTAAATGACCTTTATCATATGATTATCTAATTGGGTCATATCCGAACATTGTCGGATACTATAATTCCAAGTTCAAAATATCCATTGCAGGGGTTGTATAAAATTATATACTAAATGAAATTCACATGAATTTGTGAGGCCTAATTGAAATTGTTAGCTTGATCAATGACACACAAGTAGTTCAGCTTAGATAATAATCAGGTTTGGTATAGGTGGCAATAACAAAGTGAGATGCACGTAGATAATTAACAAATCCACCTTATATACTTCCTTTGGTCTGCAGTGCAACTTTTAAAAGCCTTTTTATTAGGTCCAATTGTAGGACAATATGTAATATTAACAAATCTTCTTTCCTTTTTACTTCTTAATTTTCTCATATTTATAAGGTTGCACTATATTCAAGGTGTGATTAATTAATTTTCAAATTGACAACACTAGCTACTCTCTTGATAATGAGGAGATCCAAAAGTTAATAATGAGAAAAAAAGCGTTTAAAAGATTTTATAATGCAGTTTTCGATATTAATGCAATAAATAAGGAACTTCCTCCTTCCCTATTTAAAAGTCTTGATTTAAATTTCCATTTTATCCTTAAGTATAAGTTCAGATCCCAATTTTAAGGTACAATTATTACCACTCTGGTCTTGTGTGTGTGTAGGTCACTTGTATTGGAAAAAATTTTGGTCATAAATGTAAGTCACTTGTAAGATACTTAATTAATATTGTAACATTTTTTTCCAATTATACTCCTATTTAATTTCTATTGAAAAGAGAGAAAGAGGAAAGAGAGGTAAATGTAGAGAGAGACAAAAATTTTAATGAGGGCATATGTAAAAAAAAATCTAATCAATTTAATACATTTTTTAATATGCGAGAATGACGTACAAATGACTTGCATTTAGAATTAGAGTGGTACTTGTTTCCAAAAATAATACATTTGTTAGAAAACAAAATTGAAAATTTGAAGGTAGTTAATGTTTAAAATAGTGTGGCATTAAATAGAGGACAAAAACAAAAATGAAAGAAAGTAATTATTGAATAAAATATAGATTTTTCTCTCTTTATTTATTTATTTATTTATTTTTTTGAATTTGGACAGCCGTAATAGCTCCTGAGAAGTAATGGGAATCGAACCCAAAACCTGGTGCCACAAAAGAGTACATCTTGTGCAATTCTTCTTAATCTATGTTTTTTTCTATGAGAACTTATAAATAGAGATAGATGAAGTAATTGAAAACAACTACTATTATTCAAAAGGCTACGGATATACAACCAAAATTTTCTTAACATGTATGAATTAGTTAGAATTGTCCTATATCTAAAATCAGAGGAGGTATAATCAAGAGATTACTATTAGTGAAAAGGCATTATCTTATGAATGGACAAGACACTGTAATTACAATGAAATGTGTGAGGATGATATTAATTCGAGTATTGAACACATGAACAAATGAAACAAGAGAAGCTTCTTCTTGGGACATTAAATCAAATCAAACGATCGAATAATATATGTGCTGTAGTAGTGTCCATCCAATCAAAAGGTGTCACTTTGGCCTACGTACCAACTAATAAGTTCCATATATATACCATTCTTATGGTCGCCAACGGGTGGATTTTCATTAAACATCAAGTCAATGTACTTGTGTTTCAACTAAAATGATAGCCAAGAGCAATTTGGACTCTCTCTAATAATGTGATTTTGATCATTGATTCGGGGCATCGGATGAAATATAAAATAATAATAATAATAATAATAATAATAATAATAATAATAAGCACACCATTTCTTATTCATAAATTGTGCGGCTCATGAAAATTTTAGAAGCAAAAAAAAAAAAAAAAAAAAAAAAAAAGCTTATAGTGATAAATTTTAATTTAACATGCATGTGAAACCTATTAACGCACATATTTAATTTTTCCAAGGGCAAATGTATATCTCAAATTCTTTAACTTCACACAAGTTTTTATATCATTGGTTTTAATATTATGAAATATCTTTTCTTTTCTTGCAAATATATGCATATATATATGGATGTGTCAAAAAAACTAGTCCCACATTATTTGGAAATAAGAAAGTATAAACCTATATATATTATCCTATTAATTTGGGCTTGTAAAAAGGCTAAGAGAGGAGTAGTGGGCTTACGTCATTATTACATAATATAGATTCTCCTACTTTAAAGGACGTCCCTTTTTAAAATAGGGACGTCTAAAACATAAGCGATGACATTTTTGTAATTCTGTATGGGAACTAGGTAGCTTTAGATGTCCCAAATTGAATTTGGGACGTCTAAAGTTAAAAAAAAAATTTAATTTTTTTATTTTTTAATTTAGACGTCCCAAATTCAATTTGGGGCGTCTAAAGTAATTTAAAAATTTCCTTACGAGTTGTATTGAATATAAGGGACGTTTGTGCCTTATATTAAATAAAGGGATGCTTTCCTTCCTCTTCCCCCCTCTCTCCCACAACATTTTTCAATTTCTCTGAGAAAAGTTGCAGAGAAAGACCCACATTCTATAGATTCAAATGGCTTTTTTCTTCGGTGTTCTCGCCATCCTCCCCCCCTCATCATGCCCTTCGGTGCCCCTATTTGCGACGGCAACTCTCTCTTTATCACTTCTCAAATCTTACATACTTGTCTATTTATTATTATTATTATATAAGTTTCTCTCTTTTTTCACAATCAGATTTGGTACAGCGCATCTGGGTAAAAAATGAATTTTTGAATTCTAAAGTTTGACTAAAAGAAGTTTGAACAAAGCTAGCAAAGTGGTGGAAGTGTGGTGATGCCAAAAAAGAAAATTCCGGAGCCAAAAAGAGAATGGAGAAAGCTAGGATTTGTGTTCAACAAAAACTATTACAGAGGATTTTCTTCTGGAACTTGTGTTTGCTTCTATAATTGATGACTTTAGCATCTACAGGAAATTTGAAATTCAAATGATTTTAGATGTCGCTTTTTCAAATTTGGGACGTCTAAAGTTTCACTTTAGACATCCCATTTTTTAGAGACGTCTAAAGTCCCACTTTACTACGCCCCTCACATAGACATCCATATATTTTTGGACGTTGAAAGTGTCAAAATAGAAACGTTAAAACCCTTGTTTGTAGTAGTGCATGTACAACAATGGACCACCGAAAGACAAACGTAGTGAAAATTAAGCCATTTCTTCCTTGTGCGCGAGTAAATACTTTGTACTAGCACTTTTTACTTCTAATCTCTCTCTTCCTTTACATAGTCTTTTCTCGTTGTGGTTGCTTCTAATCTCTCCTCCTCCACATAGACTTTTCTCATAGTGGTTGCTATTATCTGCCGCCTTGACTTGCTCAAGAAGGGTCTGTTTAATCTTGGGGAGCACCGCTTCCTCTCTGCTGATGGTCACAAAATAACTTTTAAGGACAATGTCCTCAGACTCGACTCAGATCATCTACTTCTTCATTCTTACATATTGCTCATGGTTTTCAACATCTTTTCACTCATATAATTCTAGTGCCTATTAACAAAACTTGCGGACTTTAAAATTTTAAATATTAACAAACACCCTCAAACGTCGACATTAAAAAAATGATTGGCACAAAAAATCATTTTTTGAAACTAAAGATATTAGGATTAGGGGACTGAAAATATGCCTTACAAAATTAGTAAATCAAATTGAAACTTTGTACTTAAATGACTAGGAGTGCACTCTTAATTATCTTTTTATAATGACATAAACAAATACACCATTAAAGAGAATTTTTCTAAGTGGTTGAGTTTGAATCTCAGACCTTAGTCCCTTATATGTAAATATAGTAATTTAGTTGGAAGGTTTTAACTTTTACTCTCAGTACCTTGAAGCCTTGAAAATATATTAGTCTATGTTGTCAAGGCAACATATTCTTTATATTAAGAAAAAAATAGGAATTATTATAAAGGTCTCAAAACAGTAACTTAATTACCAATAAATTTTAATTTTAATTAAGGAGTAGATAATGATAAGTTATAAAGCAAGAAATGACAGCACCTCGCTTATAATTATGATTTTTTTATAGTAAAGTCCCTTCCTTAGGAACTCATAATAACTTCCTCTTAAAAAAATTCTTAATAATAAGAGAGATTTAATTAAAAGAAAAAAGAAAAAAAGTTGGGTGGAGGGGGAGCGATGTGGTACTTGATTTGTTTAGGAGAAATGTAACAAATGCATGTGGGAGATTCTGAGTCTATTACCATAGGATATGTCTTTTGTAATAGTACCTCTGTGGCCAGCTTTAAGCCTATAACACAGTTTATAGAATAGTATTATATTTGCACGTGGCCCCCTCTTTTTCCTTCCTTTTTATCCTCTCTTTTTCTCTTTCTATGTTTCTTAATTTTTCATTTCTTTTGCCCTTAGCTTGTTGGCTCTAATTTGCCCAGTTTCTCAATCATTTTACTTTATTCTACCTGCAAAAATTCTTATTCTTTTTTCATCTTAATTTTATTCACAATACACAGATATATTCATGATTATTCTGTCTCTCTATTATCCGTATTTTTTTTTATATATAACAACAAAAAACATATCTAACCATACTTAGGAGGTTTTTTCTTTAAATTCTTAATACATATTCTCATGCTATACCTCAATTAAGAATCAATGTTCTAATGCTTTTATTATTTTTGTGCGCTAGATAATTATATTTGGAATGTATTAATAATCAGTCTTCTCACTGTTGGCCAAAAGAAAAAAAAAAAATCTTCTCACTGAATCGACACCACACATTGTTTGAAAGTCGCACATAATTAGAATACCTAAATATTACTTTAAATTTAAAGTGCTTTAGAATAAAAATTGATAATCAACACAATCAATGTGTAACTAGGCTAAAAATGATGTTATTAACTACATATGTTTAACAAAAGAGATGCAAACAAAAATATCACGGCCAAATTTAGTTTCCTTCTGACCTTGTTTACGCATTTACAGCTTCAACCAACTTCAAGACAGAATAAATTAAATTTGACAATTTTGTGAAAAATTAACCTTAAAATTTGAATATTTTGTGAAATTTGTAAAGCCTAAGTAATTATATTGGCCCTGAGCTGAGATCAAGTTTAAATTTAAGTATACATCTTTTTAATTTTCTCTAATTAATTTCGTAAAAATTTAATTCGAATTTGGTCTTAATTTCTAGTTTCAAGTCGAATAGTATAATAATTATTAGAGAAAGTTGCATTTCATGGATTACGATGAATGATAACATTTCTATAAATTTTATATTTATATTGATTATTAACAAGTATAATAACCTAAAAGCTTAGCAGATTACTAGATAAAAAAAGTAGTAAAATGTAATTATTATACAAATAACGTCACTTGTTATTTTATAGGGGTCAAATAAAGTGCACACATATATATTATAGCTAGCATACAAACACGTTCACGCACACTGCTTAGGTTTGAACCTGGGTGCAATGTGAGTCAAGGCTCATTATTGTTACTTATTTTAGATTGTAAGTTGAAATTGAGTTGATAAGTGAAATTAAAAATTTTAATGAAATTAGAAGAAACAAAAGTCCTCTTTTACTTGTCATAAAAACTAACCAATAAATAATTAAGAAATAATATTAAAGTACCGAAATTCCGTTTTGGAATGAAGAAACAAAAAAAGACTGTTTAGTCTAAATTGTGTATCCAAGCTGCCTAATAAGCTATTTTTGACAAATAGCCCCCACTTGCCTCAACAACTTGCCTCAAACCACACCCCACTAACACATTCACCTATATTCCCCTCTTTCTATATATATACCCACTAACACATTCACCTATATACTCACACACCCACCAAACCATAACTCATACCCACACACACATACATACGCACAAATACCCAAATCTCTCTCTCCCTCCCTCCCTCTCCCCCTCTCCCCCTCTCTCCCTTTAATGGCTTCCATACCTCAGTTCTATTCAAACCAGAGTGATTTCACTGACTTGATCACCACCAGCAATCAAGTAAATGAAATGATGAGTTCCTCAGTTATGGAAGATAATACAATGTGGGGCGATCAACATCGATATGGCTTTGGTCCACTGCTTGATAACAGTTTTGGTACTGTTCTTGATCATCATCATCATGATCATACTGTGTCCTCATCAACGTCCATGAATTATTATTCTGATACATGGTCGCCGGCTTTTCCTTTGGAGCACCGGGCCAGCCAGCCGGCAGTTTCAGACCTCCGAACCCCCCACCACCACAGCTTCTACGGCATTAACAATAACGAAGGGTTTCAGAGCTTGTTGAGCGGTGGATTATTATCATACCAACAACCATATAACATTGGTGACTTTGCAGATGAGTGTTGCGGCTTTGTGGAAGATATAAAGCCTCTTGCTTGTCCTAATAAAGCTTCGAGAGACAACTGGGTGTGTGTGTGTGTGATTAATTGAGTTTATGAGATATATTTGTAATGTGTTTGAACTCGTGATGATTAATTAGTGACTAATGTTTGATTAATACAGGGAAATCAGGGGAATCAAGTGGTAGCAGTTGATCAAGAGAACACTAAGGTGGGAAGATATTCGGAAGAAGAAAGGAAGGAAAGAATTCTGCGATATTTGAAGAAAAGACACCAAAGGAACTTCAACAAAACAATCAAGGTCTCTCTCTCTCTCTCGTTACTTTCCCTACTCTCTCAAGACGGAATATAAAGTACGTACTTAGAGAATTAGAATTTTTTCATTTCCTTTTGTCCTTTCTGTATATATTTTATATATATGTGTGTGTGTATATATATATATTATACGTATTACAGTATGCTTGTCGGAAAACCCTAGCTGATCGGAGAGTGAGAGTGAGAGGAAGATTTGCCAGAAACAACGAGCTGTGTGAGGATGAAATGGCAATGAAAAAGAATATTGAGAATCTTCAACAATATGACTTGTATGGTGCTGATGATTCTATGCAGTTCCAGGTACATACATATATAATATAACTTTTATTCACACTGTTAATATGGATTGCTAAACTTCATTCAAATAGAATAAAAGAATCATATAAAATGACAACAACTTTTTTAACATCAACTAATTTCGCTTCTTTTTGAAATTCTTTCAACTCATGGAACACTTTTAGAATTATATTGAAAAAAAAAAGATATACAGAAACTACGATGCATATTACAAAAAATATATCATGTTTTATCGTCTATCTAAGATTTTTTTAAAGTTTATTTATTTCAAGTTTATACATAAAAAAAAAAAAATATTCCATGTCTAATATATATAACTCCTTTTTTGCAGTTGAGAAATGAGGAGGAGGATTGGCTGGAAGAAGCCATGGAAAGTATGGGGTTTCTATCTCATTCTTCCCCAGAAGATATATAATTATAATAATAATATAGAGCTTAATGGAGATATGGATCAACGTGGCAAGCTAGATTCCAAAAGTATATGCGTGGGCTCTTCATCAGAAGGAAATGATTTGAAATATATATCAGTGCAAGCTTAGTGAAATATAATATATATATGTATCCTAGTTTGTTTGCTTTTTTAATAATTAAGGACGTAGGTGTAAGCTTGATTATTATTATTATTATTATTCCATAGCGTTGTAATTAACTTCATACATAGTCAGTCATCTTTAATGTGTTAATCAATGAATTTGATGGGTTTTCAGTTTCATCACTTGATCCTTGGGGTTGTTTGAATGATTATAATATTCCTTCTTTTTTTAATGTAATGAATGTTATAATATTACACGCACACCATACTATATATTCCATTTTGATGGAACTTTTTGTGTGATTGATTAGACAGATTCTAATTAACTATTGGCTAGCTTTATACAAGCCACAATCTCATCTCATCTCTCTCTCTCTCTCTCTCTCTCTATATATATATATATATATATTGATGTATTGATATATTGATATCATGAAAGCAACTAATCAGAAGTTTCAGTTTAGTTAAAGTTCAATTTAGGGATATATACATGAAATGCCATTCAATTTAGTTAAAGTTTGTGATTTTTACCTACATATATTATTAGTTACATAATGAATTAATTTCTCGCGCAATTAACTAGTTTTTAATCTATTTTTATTGGGAAGATAGATCTTTATCATATATTTTGATCAACACACAACATTACACGCCATATACTATATTAGATTCATTACAGACAATGGATCGAAATAAATATTGAAATTCATTGATGAATATTAGATATAAAAAGTATCAATTAAATGGTTATTGTTACGCCCTTATTTTAATTTCACATTTACCAGAGTATTTGCGGAAAATGATATGCGGTTCGGTAGGCAATACAGGAATAGCATAACTATACTGATAATATGTACATGATTACATAAATTCCCCATAGGGGTTCGTACCTTATAAATTCAAATAATGTAGCCGCATAAAGCTATTAGGGTATCTAAACTCATCTCAGTGAAACGAAGACTTCTTCTCATCTTTGTTCCACTACTGTAATTCCCTCGTATGGTACTCTGCATTGTTGTTTGCATATCTTCTGTCGTCTCCTGTCTAAACTGTTGGTAGGGGAGGGTGAGATTCGAGAGAATCTCAGTAGGAAACAAATACCATTATGCATGCATGATAGATACTGTATATGACATGTTAGCTTTATCTAGATGCATGCTCCATAATGACATTTCTGCATGCTCAATGTTTCATGTAATAAAACTACGGCCACAGCAAAATAGAAACAGAGCTTCATTTATTCAAATATGCTATACAAAATCAAGTAAAACAATCACATACATCACTACACAAGCAAATATATCAAATACATGCAAGGTAAGTCCCCTACCTCCAAATCGTTCTCCTCGATTTGCGTGTCAATAGTTCGGGGCTCCATATTCGATCCTACAATGTCAAATATACCATTTAGACACTTCCATAGTGTTTCTGGGGGTTATATGAATCTATCTTGAAAAATTACTAAAATACCCCCGGGGACCCGACCCCATCGTACCCGGTCCGGCTGTACTTTTCTCGAAATTCTAACCTGGGCTATTCTTACATATTTTCGCCCAAGGAATCCATTTCCGGACTTGGAATTACCAAATTCACTTCCAAAAGACGAAATTGCCCTTGGCAGCCCTTATTTCAGTGTTTTAGGGGCATTTTCATAATTATGCTTTCTCGGCCTTTTCCGAAAAAGTGCCCAACTATAACCCCACCTAATTTTCGCTCCTGAACTCAATGGAACCATCAAATCATTGAAAATCCAACTCTAAGACCCATTTACAATGCTGACCGAAATATATAGGTTTTAAGGGGAAAATTGGGGTTTTTCGGTTTCGGCTCCGTAAACCCGTTCTTTTGTACTCCTAACCACTTTATTGACTATTCCATTAGGTTACAACTACCATTTAGTACCAATTTGGGCAGCATAACAGCCCCACATACCCATTTCCAAAAATTAAAACCAATGGTAATCCGGCGAAATTTTACCGATTAAATTGCCCACAGCAGCTAGAATAGTCAATACACAAGAGTTTGGAAGTTACCTCAAGCTCCCACTAGCTTTTCTCAAAGTGGCTGAAACCCTAGCTTCAAAACACCAAGATTTGTGCTTCAAACACCTTACATAACATAGAAGAGAAGCTTAGGAGAAGGATTACACACGTTAGGTACGAATTCACCGAAGAAATCGACCTATCTTATGAGATTTCTCCTTCCTCCTCTCTATTTTTCTCTCAACTCCTCTCTCTATTTTCTGCATAAAGCACGTCAGTTTTGGTGCTTAGGGAAGAAGAAGATAATTTTAATAATATATCCCCATTTAATTAACTAATTTTCCCAATTTCGGATTTTTACAAAATTTGGCAGATTTCTGCTCAAACTTTGAAAAATCATAACTAATTCTAGAAAAATTGAATTGAAGTGATTCCAAAGCCTATAGAACCCTTATTGAGTCTAGTTTCAAGAAAAAATATAGAATTTTGCTTTCTGGAATCAAAAAATTCCCAGAATTTAAATTTTCGCATATTATTCCAGAAATTTCACAGTTTTTCTGTGCTGACTTCAAAAATTCATATCTTTTTGTGTATAGCTCTAATTGATTCATATGACCTATCAAATTAAAGCTTAGGATGTCTACTTTCATCCTGTAAAATCTCATAATTTTTTTTATCATCATTTGATCATTAAAATGAACATGACAAGCTTACTACCTCATGGGCGATTTCACCAAAAACATAATTACTTTCTCCAAAATTCATCATTTTCCTTTCTTAATACCCCAAAGATATTAGAATCATTAGGGGATAAATTTGAGCTCTTGATAAATTGGAGCTTAGCAGTCCACTTAATTTAGGCTTATTCTCATACCTCCAATCCCAAAATTCAGGGTATTACAGTTATTATATTATCAAAATTTATATATAATTATCAATTAGAAAAGCCATTATATCTTTATAGTTAATTGTAGAGCAAATTAGGGGTGATCGTTTGGTTTTCGATAAACACCAAAAAAACTGAACTATCAAAATTAAAGAAATTTTGAAATCGAACTGAAATAACTGAAATTATTCGGCTTGGTTTCAATTTTTTCTTAAAACACCGAAATTTTTTGGGCCTTCATAATTGACTTAAAATATCTACATTTTCAACCAGCAAAAATTAATACAAATTATAAAATTGAACAGCCTCATCAAGATCCAAAGAAAGATAATATAAAACAAAGTATAAACAACATATTATATATATGATCAATGTAGTTTGAAGTATCCAATATTCCAATAATGGACCCAAAAATAGGAAGGTTTTTTAAATATGCAGAATAATTGTATTCAATATTACTTAATCCAAAGAAAACATAACAAAAGTTCAAAAAGATGAATATCTAATGATATATCATATATCATTTTTTGCCTTGGACCCAGTTTTTCAGTAGGGGTATACTCTTTTAATATTTTCGGTTTAAACCGAATTTTTTTAAAAAAAACCAAACTGAGCTGAAAAACCGAAAAAAAAACTGAATATACACCGAACACCAAAAAAACCGAACTGAAGATCGAAATTGATTCCATTCGATTCGATCTTTGGTTTTGGTTTGATTTTGCTCAGCCTAAAGAAAATAAATATCAAGGCCCACTGTGCGCTATTCAACGCAGAATCAAAGAATCTTCAATCTGCAAAGGGCTAACAATCTTTCCATTTTTAAAAGCGATGAAAGAAAGTTAAAGACAATGAACAAGTTCTCTTTCCTTCAAAGAATATATGAGAATTTTAAATTTTGAGGAAGCCTTCAATCTGCGAAGGGCTAACAGTTTTTCCATTTTTAAAAGCGATGAAAGTAATTAAAGACAATGAACAAGTTCTCTTTCCTTCAAAGAATATATGAGAATTTTAAATTTTGAGGAAGCGAAGATAAGAAAGAGAAGTATTAATTCCTTTTTTTATAAAGGAAGTACTAATAATTCGTTTCATTATTAAGAGCTAGAGAATGGAATAAATACATAAAAAAGTATTTATGGTTTAGAGTATGGAAAACAATCATTTATCTAGTTTCTATTTATTATATATATAGATTACAATTAATATACTCGATCGGAACTGAATACTTTTTCAAAAGAATCTAAAAATGTTCTCGTACTTCTTGATATAAAGTCCCCCCGGACTGAAATTAAAGTGTAAAAATCAAATTCAACTTATTATTCTCTCTAGTAAATTAATTCAATTAATCTTCCCTTCTTAATTGTTAATGGCATATATTCTACACAATCCTTACTTAATTAGTTTCATTTAATTTTCTTCTATAAATTTTTTATGATTACTTACTTTCTTTATTTTTATTCTATTGTGAAAATAATAAGGAAAACATCTTTTAATTTTCTTTCATGACATCTTAAAATACTTTAGATCATCAAGCGGGACATAAGAAAAACCAAATGTAGAAGTTCAATTAACACAAAATGTAATGAAACATGGGGAAAATTTTTTTGTGAATGAATGGTGAAATCTCTTATATCTGTACATAAAAAATAATACAAAAAATAATCATTTCAATTTTTTTACATTAAAAAAGAAAAATAAAGTATCTTTGTATTGTGGTTATCAAATTGGTAAGTATATATCCTTGATGAGTTTTCATATTGATGAGATGAAGCAGAATCATAATCTGCTTGGCGCTGTTCCAAAATTGGAACCAGTGGTCCCAACTTGTGGAAGTATGTTTGATATAATCCAATGAGTGAGGAAATATAGATGGGCTACCATAATTTTCTGGGCATAAATCGATTCCATATTGCTTTGGTTTAAATTGAAGTTCAGAACTATCAAGGTGGTGTCGTTTTCCAACTTGTCATCTCTCCAATTCTCCACTCACTCTCATCATGTTCTTCCTAGACTTTTATATATATGCCCATTTTCATATATTTGACCTTTCTTAATATATCATTCGTCTCTCTTGCTTAGATCCTTGTAATTATAACACATGAGGTATCACTGATGTAAGATAATATGATGGTTGCATAGGAGATTTATGACCCAATAAGAAGAACTTGAATAGATTAATCAGATTTGGATTTACAACTTCATTTAAAATCAAAACTGTTGGAGATGATTATTAGGAGAGCATTGAGCATCAAGAAGATCTTTTTGAGCATTTTTGTTATGTCATTGAACATTAAGACCACCACTGCACTTAAGAAAATATAATTGCTTTACATGGGAGATTTATGACCTAAGATGAAAAGAGGTAGATATTGAATTTAATATATAGTAGTTTCAACTCATGAGAAATTAGATTCCCTTTAAAGAAATTTCAAGTTTCTTAATAAATATTGGTTCACTTGATTAGAAGTTGATTCATAACTCATAAGGTCATGAGTTCAAACTCCGTTGTTGTTGTCGATGTGAGAACTTTATTAGTAGGTGATTTATAAGTATTTTTTGACTTTTGAGCCTAGAGGCATACTTTAACCCTTGTGAGCCCAAAGGTCAAACTCACGAACTTTTTCCTATTAAAAAAGGAAATTTCAAATTCAAACCCAGTAGATGAAATGAGAGAGAGCTTCTCTCATTTCGTACAATGCACATATGAAAAGATATATACCTAAAATATATTTCTTTTTCATTTAAAAGAGGTTTGCAAGCATTCAAATTACACTCTTAGTACTAAAGCACAATTAACGAAAAGATTAGAAACTTGCATATGTAATTAAAGTAAGGTTTTGCGCGTACACGCATGCATGCACACGCTTATTGTATGTCAGTACAGATACGTGTTAAATATAGAGAAGAAAAATAAGAAAAGAAAAAAAATATGTAATAATGAGCAGATCCTAACTAGAGAATTGAAGTTGGGTTAGACAAAAACTGCACAAGTCAACCAGACATGACAGACAGAAAGTTTACTTAAGCGGCTTGATATGTGCATAAATAATGTAATTCACATGTACATGTTTAAAAATCAGAGTCCGGAGTCCAACAGAATCAAAATCCATCAATTAGTAAGGCAAAATAAAATGGGTATCACAAGCAGCCATTCTCACAATCGTAAGAACCCACTCACTCACTAAAACACTCATCATTATTTGAAACATTCTCTCACTCTGACTTTTCGATACATGATTTGCTTGCCTTGTTTTCTTAAACACACAAACACACATATTGAAGTTGGAGTTTCTCTTCAATAGCATAAAATACAATGAGAAAGTTAACCAAAATAAAATAAACAATATAAATTGAGATTATATATATCCACCTTAATCAACATGCTATGTTATCCATGTGTTTCACGTCCACCGAAAGTATAAAATCTTATATATATTACTAAATTATGTATTTTTTTTAATTATTGATCGATAGACAAAAAAAAAAAAAAAAGGTTCAGGTGAATAGTCAGCCTCAAAGATTACTTGTATATTTACTCGCCAATTTCTCATCAACGAAGTCTTCACATTAATCTTATGAGATATTAAGTGTATATATTCTTATCAACTAAACAAATTTTTGTCACAAATACGTACTTGCTAAAACGTCAGACAACTATCCTAATCTTAATTAACGACAGTATTTAAACTGATGGGAATTTTTCAAGATTTAGGATTTAGGTTTGTCTCAGAATCTTGGTTGTCCCTTGAGGTCAATGGAGAGCTAGATATATGGTGTGAAGTGGGATCATTAAGAGCAGTAGAATTGAACCTGAATTTGAAACCATATAAACTGTTTGTTGCTTAATTGTGAGGTGTGTGTTACATGTAAGTATATCCTTTGAGACTAAACCCCAACACACAAATTTAATTGATGTGGAATTTGATTACACTGGTCGGTGAGTATGGTCTTATCATGCCTCCATTTGTGACTTACAGGAATGATAGCAGAATAAAAGAGAGCCACACATTGAAACTGTGTGGTCCATAGGATTGGGCACAGAATTAAATTAACTACACCTCTATATCTAATGGTTGACTAATAATTTCTCTAATTTCTCACTTAGCTTGTTTTATATGTTTTTCAAGAAATACTTGATCTCAAAATAAGACAAGTCCTTGGCTGAATTAAAGTTAGTGTTGTGTAATTGTGTGTGTGTGTGTGTTATAGTTTTGATTTATGGAGCGAGATTAATTAGGACTGTGCTTTATGCTTTCCCTACTCATACATGGTGGGATACATATCAATGTTGCAATTATAGCAGTTTCTGTGGAATAGTTGAAAACTGCACCTGACATGATCTAAATCCACACAACTCCTATTCCTTATATATTATTTAAGCCCTCTTAATTTCCCCCAAAACAAAAGCATTCCCAATTCCTAATAATTTTTATTTGCTGTTGCTCATTTCTGTCATATTGAGTGTTTTAATTTATATTATTTTTTTGAAGTTTTGTTTGTCAGAAATAAAACAAGTGAGAACAAACGGCAATAAGACGTTGGGAAAAAGGATCATGGACAGCAATGGAGCCTCAGACACAAAGGGGGGAAATTCATTTTAATGTTAGGAAGAAAGACGAACATACTCACATAATGTTAAAGAAGGTTTTACCAATGTCTCTTTTATGATTCGATGGGATTAACATCCCAATTTGCAGCACCGATAATTGGTGCAACTTCTCATAAAGACTTGCGTAAATAGAGTTGAACTCTGACTAATAATTATAACTTTTAGATTAATGACGAATGTGATTATTTTGCTTGAAATTATTCTGCTACAATTCAAAGGGGAGAGCTGTTCAACAAGAAAAACAAACACTTAGGACCTCACCCCCAACCAAGTTTACGAATTAATATTTGGGAATTAGAGAAGTTATCAAAACACTAGCCTCAACAACAGGGTTTGAGTCTAATGGAGCCCTTACAACGTGACGAATCAAAGTTCAAATGCCAATAGAAAGAAGTATTGATATTTAATGTCCAACAGTATCTTAAATAGGCTTTCAAATAAATGATACATATGTTTATAAAAGAACACTGGATTTGAGTTTGACCTCGCCATTATTAGTTTATTATACAATCCTAGTCAGTAAGTAAAATAACTCAAATGTCAAACTAATTTAAATCAACAAGCGTAACGAGTGGGTTTGATAAAAGAAGATCATCATGGTCTTACGTAGGTGCTAAAATACAAATCTTGAATCTCATTTCAAATTAATGGAAATTCAAATTGATCTCACCTAATGGGAAAATTTCAGTCAGCCCTGCGACTGCAATTTTATTTCAGTAAACCTCTTAAAAAATTCTGAAATTTCACTACACCCCCTTAAACTAAAATGAAATTAAATTTTATAGGTGAAAAGATAATGATGCCCTTACTTTATTTTTACATAAAAGTATTTACAAGACAAGTAAGAGCATTTATAATATAAATAAAGATATTTACAAAATAAATAAAGGGATTCAAAACAAACAAGGGAGTTAATAAGAAAATTTTGGCCACTTACAAAATAAATGAGGTAATTCAAAAAACAAATGATGGTGTTCACAAAATAAATAAAGGTATTTACAAGATAAATAAAGGGATTCAAAATAAACCAAGAGTTAATAAGAAAATTTTGGCCATTCACAAGATAAATGAGGTAATTCACACGATAAATAAGGACATTCACAAAATAAATAAAGGCATTTACAAGATAAATAAAGAGATTCAAAAGAACTCAAAAGTTAAATACATTTTGATCATTCACAAGACAAATAAAGGAATTCCATTAACAAGACAAAATAAAGCAATTCAAAAAATAAAGCAAGAGCATTATTATCATTTCACCCACAAAATTTAATTTCATTTTGACCTAAAGGGATGCTGTGAAGTTTCATAATTTTTTGGGATTAGTGAAATAAAATTGCTTCTATTGGGCTAACTGAAATTTTCCCAAGATTATTAATCCTTGGAAAAATTCCAAAAAATATAATTAAAAATGGGAAACGATAAATTGGTGCCGCGAATTTATAAAATCCCAAATTGAAGTAAGAATATGGAATTTTCAATTCTGACCAAATGTGCAAATTGCCCTGAGTTCAGTTGTGAAACATAAAAGTGAAGTCATTAATATAAAATCTAATGCTGTAAATATAGATACAGATATTGTTATTGATCGTTGAAACTTATGCCCTCAAAATTATCTTTGATTTTTGGGATATGAAATTATAAAATATGAAAGTAAAGTCGTTAATATAAAATATGATATTAATATAGATACAGATGTTGTTATCGATTCCTAAAACTTGTGCCCTCAAGTCAGGGCATTTTGGTTAGAATTGAAAATCATAGATTCCTGCTTCAATTTTGATTCAGAATTTGATAAATTTACAACACCAATTTATCTTTTCCCATATTCAATTATATTTTTCTGAAAAAAGTTTAATCCTTTCTACTTTTTTATGTCTTACGTACGGACCAAAAATTGGTGAGACCTGTGTGACCCAAATAGGTTCAGAATGGACTTTTTGGGCTGTTTGATTACTTGATTTGGATTTAGCTTTGGGCCGAACATCAGTCATCTAGTTAGGTCCATTTTCTTTTCCCAAAAACCAAAAGTAGAAAAAATATTAAATAAAAAATTAGGAGATTCTGCGTGCATAAAGACTTTACCGGTTAATGTCCTATTTGCTATTTTCCACAAAAAATATTTAAAAAATTATATTCTTTTGTCTTCTTACTTCAACATTAGTTAGTTAATTAATTGCGGAGCATTGTCCTATTATATTACATATATCCTAATGTCTTATACTTTAAATACCCTTTATGACCAGGCGCAATCTTTCTATATCAAACAAGTTGATCCTCTGGGACTAGCCACTTATAAATTAATTAACAACTACCCACCACAATAATATAATTCTATATCAATAATTTCACTTAAATATCTAACACAACAGATAATTTAATTTAATAACTACGGTGGGCTGATTTGTGTTGGAATATTTGTGCTTTTGGTGCCTCCAGATGTGGTTGTGATGTTGTTTTCATGCTTTTCCCGCAAATTATACTAAGTGGGGGCATATTTGAGGTGGTTAGTTTTAACTACCATAACTAGTTTTGGAGCTTGCAGAATGGATTATTTTTATAGAAATTTTTAATATTGGAACAATAGTATATAATCATATTTTTGCTCGAACTTAAGAAACAAGTACATGTTAATTAGATGAGACAGTTTAGCTTGAAAATAAATATATTTCAGGACTCAACTAATTTCTAAATCATCCACGCTTGATTATATGATCTGCACTTCTATAAATATTTATTGTAAAATACAACATGTGAATATTTGTCATTATTTGATGCTATATGTTTAAATAAGTTCATCCACACTTTTAGTTGGTTCAAAGAAAATGGTTAATTTGTCTAGTGAGAGACATCATGCACGTGTTTATAATTAATTATCAATTAATTAGCTAACTAAATATATAGGATGGTACATTTAATCGTCATCAATTTTAGTCTTGAACCAAAATTTTAACATAACATAACATGCATGTATGTATATATGTTCTTATATATATATATATATATATATATATATATATATATATATATATATATTGTGGACCTCAACGTTGGTACATTGTCTAAACCCGAAAATGAGAGTAGTGCTTATTACAAAATCAATACTGAATCCATAAATGTTTAATCAAATAAATATTATAATATGGTCGGCTGAATTGAATTCATACACAAACACGCATGATGCCAAGACTTACTTTTTTTATGTGCTATGTTTAATGCATCAAATCACATGTGCCACTTTGTAACAAGATTCACCAATCGATAATTAGTCATAATTATTAAGCAATTACTGCATTCTTAGTTTTTAAGGAAACTAAATTATGATCATGTGTAGTGGGGCTTCATATATGTTGCTGGCCTACTTAGTGTGTAAATAATATATCCCAAATTTCACAAATATTGAACATTATTAATTATACTGATCTCTTCAACATCCCCCATCGTAATTTGAGCATGGTACTCCCTCCAAAGACTTAATTAAGACTTAATTGCGGAGATCTTTCTCCTAAATATCAGACCTATTTATCAATATTTTTTAAAATTACTCCTATTGATACTCCCTCAATAATAATTAAATAAGAGAGAGATGGAGAGAATTAAGGAAGATGATTAGGGTGTTTTGAAAAAAAAAAGTGATATTAACTACTTTAATTAGTTTCCTTTATCTAATCAAATTAGGCAAGTAAATATTATATTTAGGACCAAAGATAGGGAGTATAATCATACATAACTAATTAAAACTATATAAAATGCATAAAAGACCTTGTAGCCTAGTATTATGAATGCTTCCCTATAAGTGGGAAGTCACGGATTTAGTCAGTAATTCATACTGTTAGTACCTGCTGCCCTTACCAGAGAAAGTATACAGTCAGCTTAATACTAATCCATATAGAAGACTACTCTTAATTACAAGTTTAGAAATTTACAATAAGATTAACATAACTAGCTAATTAATCATCACCATAGCATCATGCATGGATCTCTCCACAGAGATATAGAGAGAGAGAGAGAGAGAGAGAGAGGCGGGCTGTGCTTTAAAGTCGTATATAGAAAGAGAAAAAGAAAAAGGAGGGGGAGAGAGAGGGAGACAAGAAAGCAAGCCCGTGATAGTAACAATAAATATAAGAAAAATGGAAAAGAAAAGAAAGCGTGCACGCAATATAAGGTGATGAATCTAGCTAGCAAGACCACAAGGACTCGCCCACGTCCATGGCAAAAAAGGACTTGGCACTTAGCCTGCTTGACGATGAAGGTGACATTATGTTATTGAAGCTACTGTGATGATGATGATCTGGTGATGAAGTGGAAGGCTGCATATCAGTCACAGTTGTTGTTGTTGTTGGTGGTGAAGAAGATAACTGACTTAATGATCTCATGTGAACAACTTCAGCTTGAGCAAGAGCGAGTTGGGTTTGAAGAACATCGACTTGGTGTTGAAGAGAAGAAATGGCACCAACACAGCCATAAACAGGGTCTCTTACTCTTGCGTTTGCTTCATACACCATCGAACTCACTGCATCACTCCTTTGGTGCTCTGGTAGTTCCTGCACCCATCAATCCACGCAATTACAAGTTGAAGCCAAATCATACACACACACACACACACATATATATATGTGCGCGCACGCAGTTTGCACTTATTAGCTTTTCCTTATCTACAAACCTAGGCTCCTCATTATTTTCAGTTCAAAATGTTGGAGTATAGAGTAACAAGTTGTCGTACTCATGCCTTATAAATAATTCAACTTTACATAAGTTTTATATTATTATAGATAATATATTTATGATCTTATGGAATAAAATCCTCAGTCAACTGTATGTTTTGATCTGCCATCAAGTTGTGTCATCTAACCTAGCTAGGTTACAATATAATCCTCTTATCCTAAATATAAGACATATCTAACTAATTCACATAATCTAATAAAAAACGTATTGAATTTGTCATAAAATTTAAGTGATTTCTAATATTATTCTTATAAACTATACTAAATTCTAATTGTATAATTAATTTCTACTCTCTCTCACACACACACTACTCTTATTAAATATGGGTATATAAGGAAAAAAGAAATTAATACTTCTTAAAACTAGCAAATGCTATCTTATAAAAAGGATAAAAAAACACTTTCTAGAAAATACCTTATAATAGGAACAAGAGAGAGTAGGATCATTTCACTACAGGCAATAATAACATGACGGGACTACATGTAACATTTCAAAATGAATGATGAAGGATTGGACCGAAAACACACACAAATTATATTGAATTCATTTATAGGTTACCATCTTATTTTAATTTCCCTTATCTACTAAACAAAATTTCAAAACAAGAGGCCGAGCTATATATGCTTTAGCACACCTTTAACTCCAACAAGTTCAAAAGACTTTGGTATGTACATATAGAATAAAGAACGGGCAAAAGATATACTCTTTTTGTCCTTAATATAAGATATATTTACCTAATTTGATAAGATTAAAGAAGATAGTTGAGTTAATTAATATGAAATGTATTTCCTAAAACACCCTAGACATCTTTCTTAATTCCCTCATTCTCTCTCCTCTTTTATTATTATTAAAGGAATATCAATAGGGATAAATTAGGAAAAGAGTGACAAATATGTAAACTGTATATTATATTTAGGACCAAGATCAACTTCTAAATGTTGTCTTATAATTAGGACTGGAGGAGTATTATTATAACAAAAATTCATAAACTTTCATGTCACATTACCTAAAACTTTGACATTATTGGTCATCTCGTGGTTGGTAGTAGCTAATAAGTAACTTTAACGAGGACAAAAATTAGGAATGATACACACATCACAAGGTCAAAAGAGGGAAAGTAATTAACTTCAGGTTGAGGCTATATGCTTTCCTATTGTTGACCTATAACGCATAGGCACAAAGCTTTTTTGAAACTTCAAGTGAGTGTAATGATTAAAAACTTGAGACCCTTGCATGGGCATATTAAAACATGACTCTCTCTATCCTAATTAGTCAAAAAGGAGTTTTAATTTGTATAATTTTTTAGCAACCTGAGGTGCTCAAGTTGGTTTTGTTTGGAGCCAAAAAGAAATTGATTAATGCATTGTTTGACTATAAATAACATGAAAACACTATGCAAAATCATTATCCTAACGTGCCTTAACTTGCTAGATTTGTTGAATGGTTCAATGGATTGGAGCATACTAGACACACACACTCACACCCCTTCATATCTCTAACGTGGCCCAAAAGATAAGCCTCGCACATGCTAGCTAGAAGTATGATAACAGAGTCTACTAATTAAGTATTAATTAAATCTTAAAAAAAGAAATTGATTGATTTGCGAGTCTGTAATTAGCATTCACAGAAGATTTATCTACTAATTCTATGCAAAACACAGAAATTAGGGTGGCTTTGTCATCAAGATGTCATGCTGATGAGAAAGAATGAAATTATGAAATGTTAAATTATTTACAAGATAAAACATCTTTATCTAGGGAATCAACGCCTCTCCTTTGGACATATTAAAGCCGTCTCTATCAATGTAACCCCATGATTTTAAAGACAAAAGAAAAGATGAAACATTATCAATTATACTTTCTTTTCTTTTTATTCTTCTCTCTGAAATTGCATTATTGAAAAACATCAAGAAAGCCGAAGGTTGAATGAAAGCAAATTAAGTGACGGTCACAAAAGGAACAAGTGTTGAACAAACTGGAATATAATATACAAATAAAAATAAATACACTTGAAGCCTCTCCATCTTTTGAGTGGTTTTTTTTTTTTTTTTTTTTTTACTTTATCGTCTTCACACTGGGAAATGGCTTCACAAGTAGTAAAGCTAATTTGTACGTACGTGATTCTTTATGCTCTCTTTTATATGTGCTGAGGAATCATTACGAGAAAGAGTAATGCTATAGGAACTTGCTTTTAATAAAGAAGAATGTGAATTATAATATATTTTGGGTGGGACCATGAGGCCTGCAACTGTAAATAACAACTATAACGGAAGTAAAGGTGTTAAAAAACAAAAGAAATATGCCCTTTTTACTTTTCCTACAGAAGATGAAATTTTTTCTTGTTGAAATATAATATAATATTTTAGAAAAATTATATTTTAATTTTAATAATTTAATTTTTTTATTCAATCATCAATAATTTAAATTTATTGTTAAATTTTCATTGGTATATATTCTTTTTAATTTTGGATAACATGTTCTATTACATATTGTATCGAATTTCAGAATATATATTAATTAGTTGAATTAAATTTATCACAGAAATGTGTTAGATCATATATCATATATATGAATAAATTTCATTTTTATTAATATCTTGTTTTAACCTGAATCATACATATTCATAATTACTACGATAACTATGTGAACAGATCATCATCAGGATATTGTCAAAATTTAATAACAATAGTTAAATGGAAAATTTAAACTGAATTAATAACCAAATTGAATCATAGGGACCACAACATGTAGATTATCTCATCCAATATTTTGTCATGGTTCATGAAAGATAATTAACATGTCTATCAATAGGAACTAGTTGGTACGGTAAAACAGTCAGCTAGATACTTCAATACAAAAGCCAGCTAGATATTGTTAATTAATTAATAAACACTGCAATATACCTAAAGCTAAAATTAAAAGCTTGTAAACTAAATTTTCTACCTTGATCCGAACTTGAATTATAATACCTTTAACTGTTTTGACTAGAGCAAATTATAATCTCAGTTTTATTTCAGAACTTTCATGCAAATATCAGTGTATCTTTCATTGAATTCCAGAGTGATATATACTACGTTATTGCATACTTAGAAACTCATCTATTTCTCCTCGATCGCAAGTGTAAGTAGGAGTCCTCTCTCTATTTCGATATACTTCACAATCTCAATTGATCAAATTAAACCCCTAATAATTCTGCAACTGATTAATGAGAGAGGTTTAGTTCATAATTAGCTTTCTACCCAGAAACCAAGACGTGCATCGATGTATCCGATCTTGGGATCAGTTATTTGAAAGTTGCAATGGTAATTTCTTTAAACATAAAAGGTAAAACAGATGATTCATCATATACCGTTATTCGAGACAAATTAAGTAGAAAGGATTGATCACTTTTTACAAATTATTCTTATTTTGTTCTCAAGAAAATACTAAATTTCACTCCCAATATAAGTGACAATAAAGGATCTTACCCTCTTTTTTCTCTGAAAATGACTTGAGCAAATAAAATAATATTAAAGTAGTATCCTACTTTGATTTCATGAAAATGACAAGCAATTAAATTATATATCTCATACGCGTGCACACATGATGATCATGATAGGGATGGAAATAAATTAAAATAGAGGAAAATTAAATAAAAGAATCATATATATGAACTGAAACAATGGATACAAATTAATAAATATTAATTGAATCATACATACCTGTAACGTTTTGTTGACATTGCTAGCCCCAAAAACCTTATGAACACTGGCAAATTTCTGGGGTTCATCTGCTGGAAAATAAGGAGCAAACACACAGTCCTGTGCACATCTTCTTCTCAGAAGCTTGCAAGCTGCACATGGCGACATTGTACCTTGCTTTGATCTACCACCCTCTCTCATTCTTCTTAATTACAGTACGTACTAAGAAGAACTGAAAGAGTTTGAGTTGTTTATGGTTAATATAAGCAGTTTTGAGAGGTAGGTATGTGTATAGATTTGCTTATAAGAAACCCAGAAGAAATATACCAAGTGGCAAGCTTTGTGAGAGGAATAATGAAGAAGAGAGGAAAAAGGTGAGAGCTGAGAGAGGGTTTGAGGGGAAAGAGGCGCATGTGGTATTATATAGAGGAAACGTATAAATGTTATAGCAAAATCTTTAAAGGGCCCCACAAAAGAAGAACCCTAGATTTTGCTGGGAAAAAACATCGTTGTTGATAAGATCTTTGCCCCACCCTCATAATATTTGTTCTTGTCTATGCGTATTTTCTTTTTCTTTTTCCTTTTTCCTTTCCTTTTCAGAAGTAGTTGCTCATTATAAATTTTTTCACGTCATTCTTTATTTCACCATTTCTCTTTTCTCTTATGTATTGTTAATAGTTGAAAAAGTCCCTATTTAAAAACTTTATTAATAAAAGAGACTTGAATTTAAGTACTAATACTTTTTGTTTATAAAAAAGCATCAAGTTTTTCTAACCAATAAAATTTTAAAAGAAGAATAGTTCACCGGTTTTCCTTTAAAGTTTTGCTAGAAGAAAATTTCATTATTACACATACACACGTTTGAAAAGTTATTACTCCACAAAAAATTGGAGGGTTTCGATAGGGTTCAAAACATCATATCTGTTGGAAGACAATTGTTGTTTTGAATTATTGGCAGTGTTAGGTACAGTAAATAACAGTACAATTGTACCGTCTTCTCCGAGCAATCAAGTACAGTTAATCTAAATTAAAGTGACATTTATTCTCACTTTCTCTGTTTCTCGGGATCTACAATATAAAAATTTATAGTACGTACGATTAAGATAGATGCTTAATTCATCAGAACCTGACAGAAATTACACCAGAACAAAACATGGCCTGTCCCTGCTAAGAATAATTACCAGCATATGCAATTCATCATGAGCATGCAAAAATGAGTTGTGAATTTAAAATATATACTACATGAAATGTTTTTCCTTGTTAGGCATGAATGTCGTAGTTAACTTTTATATGAATAAGTGAAATCAGTATGAAGGACACGATAAGTGAGGTTTGTTCTTTTAGTTCCAAAATGTCAACCTCATCTTTAATTACGTTATTTTATGTCAAAACATGCTTGTGTTGTATAAGACAACAATTAAGTAGTTTCGTCTAGTTGTCTAACCAGATTCTAGAGCCTACCCCCTTTTCAAATAAAAATTTCACCCTTTTAGAGTTATAGTAGAAATTAATATATACATTATGGTTTCTTAACATTCTCTTAATTCCCAAACCGATCAAAACTATGTGAACGAAGGTTTGAAACTGATCTCTCTCTCTCTCTCTCTCTCTCTCCCCCTCTCCCACCCACACACACACAAATACAAAAACACAATTGGATTTGGATTCCATCCCATTAATTGATACATACATATGTTCAATTCAATTAGGAAATTTTTGTCAATTCATTTTAATATGACAAAAGATTGTCATGTCACATCATTTGCTACAGATTTCTCGTTGTATTGATGTGAAAAGTCATAGAATGCAAACAAGACGTGTTTCCCTCACAACCCCTAAGAATTTAAATGAAATGGTAGAAGTTTAGTGAAGTAGCTAGCAAGATATAAGACACTCATGTGAGTGTGAGTGTGAGTGTGTGTGAGAGGAGGGGGGGGGGGTTACATGCACCTAAGAAAGGACCAACATTTCCATATGTTACTTGCATATGTTTAACCCCCTGCCTTAGTAAGCGTAATTATAATTCAATAACGCATAACTAAAATGGATTGGAGACCGACGGATAATTTATAACTCATTTTAACTCCCTCTTATCATAGGGTTTTCAAAAATTCTTTCAAAACATTTCCCAATCTTAGTCTCAAGTTCAGGTTTCGAATATAATTACTCTGTACAGTTATATCACATTAATACATATCATAGTGTACAACAAAAATCCCGGCAACCCCCGGGTGTCATAAATGTACTAAGGTTTTACAAGATTCCCTTCTTGGGGATTACATAACTATATATATTCCAAAATAATATTTACATTCCAAAACTAAACAGTAATTCCCAAATCCAAAATGGGTAACCAACAATCCAAAACTAAATATCCCTACAAGGTCCTAACCGCTTCTGGTCGTCCGTTTCTCCTTAGAGCCATTTTCCCTGTTTATAAGTAGAGCTGGGAATCAGCGCATACCCTTGACGGGTCAGGGCCTAAAAGGGCCGGCTCTTTTAGGCCCGGAGTAAGAAAAATTGCTATTTTTTAAAGCCCGGCACAAAAGCATCAGGGCCAGGGCTGGCCCGTAGGGCCTGAAGATATTTTCACAAAATTGAACAAATTTTATTTTATTTTTCAGTTTTTTTTTAAAATCACAACAATGGAATTTCAAAATTAGAGTGTAAACGGTATGCATCATGCAACAAACAAACACGATTATTAAGTCATAATCAAAAGTAAACTATTATCTATATACCACAATTACAAATAATTAATGAGAAAACTTAACAAAATTAAAAATACTTCTTCTAAATATTTCTTGAAAAATGTAAGTAGTCAATAAAATAAACAACACAAGATATAAATAAAACAATCACAAGAAAATTAGTCAAAAAATACAAAATTGGTAAGAACACTTATGAAATAAGAAATATTTTTTATAAGTTTTTAATTTTTAGAATTATTAATACAAGATATTTTTATGAAACTTAATTCTAAAAAAGTTAATACCAACTAAATATTTGCAATATCATTAACAAAATATAAAAAATCAATAATAATATTATCATATAAATATTTTTAAAAATAAAAAAAAACATACAGGGCCTAAAGGGCGGGCCCTTTTAGGCCCTCGGCCCTACAGGGCTAGCCCTTTTAAGCCCGCTTTCATTTTTAGGGCAAAAAATTGAGGCCGACTCGAAGGGCTCAACCCGTTTTCTCGGCTCTATCTGTAAGGTTAGTCAATGGAAAGAATGGGATTCAAAAGAATCCCAATAGTAACAAATCACTCGTATAATATATAAACACATAGCATGTAAGATCACGTTTAGTAGCAACACAATGGTACATAGCTCACGCCATATACGACAGCACTCATGGCTGTATATACAATGCGACAGCTTTCGTTATAATCTTTATGCTCAATGCAACAGCTTTCGCTGTAATCTCTATGCTCAATGTGACAGCTTTCACTGTAATGGTGGTTGTATCTCAAAGCATCACAATGCATGACAATATACATACAATGCTTTATACACAGTATAGGATAAAAAGTCACTATCTTGTTCTTTCCGAGCGTGCTCGGGCACAATTTGTTCACGATCAAGGCAAGTGTCGAACCCTATAGATCAAAATCAAGAACAACGGATTAATTCTCTACTCCAAATTCTTTACTTTCATCACACTTAAATTCAGTTATCATTTGGACTCTTTAGGTGGCTATTAGAAGCCCAAACATCTGCCTAAAGGGTTGGGGAAAGATCATACAAAAAACCACATTTCAAAAGTGAAAAATACTTATTTTTGGCGGTTGGCCGCGATCCAAATATCCACTTTCCTTTCCCAAACACATGTCAGAAACATTTGGGCCACGGCCCATAATTTGATAGCCATGGTCAAGAAAATCTTGTTTCTTGGCTGAACTTCCAAAAATCATAACTAATTCCACAAAAATTAAAATGAGGTGATTTTAAAGCCAAATGAAGGATATTTAAGTCCTCTTTATAGGAAAAATATGGATCATTACCATAAATCACCACACAATTACAGAATTTCACAAAATTCACCACTGCCCCGAAACAGATTCCAGTTTTAACCCCAAACTTTGGACAATCATTACTCCAAGCACACAAAACGAAATAACACAAATTATATGTCCATTTTGAAGCTTGGAATGTGAACTTTAAGACTAGAAAGTTTTAGAATTTTTAAATACTATTTGCCCATTCAAAAAGACCAGACAACCTGACTGCCCTTTATAGAGTTTTAAGAAATAGAATTTCAGTTTTTTGCATATGTGCCTCCAATGGTTCAAAATTCTCAACAAACACCATTTCCACACCACTTTTTCATAAGGAACCCATTGAAACCCCTAAAACAACCAAATTCAATTTCCCTTGACATGTTACACAACAACCACAACATGTCACACTAAAACACAATCAAGCCACCACATTGCAAACCATTCCAAATCAATTCCAATGGCACAAAGACACACTATGACATCAATTTTACCATAATACACTAGCCTATCCATACATTTCGAAATTTACCAAAAATAAGGGTAAAATCATAAATTCTCAAGACTCAACCAATGGTCACAATGAATACACCAAAATGTTTCAAATACTCACCTCAACCTCTTCCCAAAGCTAGTTCTTTGTTTCCCCAACTTTCAGTTTTTCTCAAGTTCTCAAACACCACTATTCAAAAATCTGAAACTATAGGAATAAAGCTCTTGTCACCATGAACAATATTAATGAAGGTGAGTTGAGCATTTAGGGACAATTCTCACCGAAAAATCAAGCTCTTCCTTTCTCTTTCTTGCTTAGCTTGGTCGACAATGGAGGGAAGAAGAGAGATGAGATGAGTTGGTGAGGATGATGATGAAGGAGGTCAGATTTTTGGGGTTGGGAGGCCTCTTAGCCGACTTTTGGAAGATGGAAGAGAGAGAGAGAAAAAGTTTGACAAGTTAACCAAGCCTATGGCCCTCAAATTGCCATGTGTCATCATCCTATTTCCCTTTCCATGAGCTCACATAGGCTTATAAACATAGGATTCCGCCTCTTACCCATTCAATCATAACCATTGATTTCAATTACCTATGAGTTTTTCTCTCCAGTAACTGACCAATTGGTCGGTAACTTTTCAATTTTACCATTTTGCCCCTGATTATGACAATTTTACTCAAATCACTTCCAAACTCATTTATATCACTCCAATAACATTTCTATGCGCCCTCCCCTATATTTCAACCCATTTAAACATTAATCCATACATAAACATAAATATAGGGTTTAGGCATTGATTAAAATACATTCACATTGAATTCAACGATAATTACATCACTGTTAACATAATTAGCCCTTAATCTCAAATTGGGTCATTACAATTCTTCCCCCGTAAAATAAATTTCAGCCTTGAAATTTGTCAAGCAACTTGAGCCATAAACTCCGGATATCGTCTACGCATATCAGCTTTCGCTACCTAGGTCACTTCTCTCTCATTCCCCTCTAAATCACCTTCACATACATGATACTTCGGTGTCTGAGCCGTCGTTCTTCTCAATCAATGATTTGTTCTGGCTATACAGTATACGTGAAGTTGTCTTGCAACTCGACGTCTCCATACTCCACAATATGAGATGGATCCGGTTGGTACTTCTTTAGTTGGGAAACGTGAAACATGTCATGGAGTCTGCTCAAGTTCGGGGGTAAGGCTACTCGATATGCAACATGCCCAATTCTCTCAAGGATTTCAAAAAGACCTATATACCTCAAGCTCAGCTTCTTTCACTTGATAGCTCTCCCGATGCCCGTAATCGGTGATACCCTCAGAAAAACATGATCACCAACCTCAAACTCTAGAGGCCTTCTCCTCTTGTCAGCGTAGCTTTTCTGTCGACTGTGTGCTGTAAGAAGCCTCTTACGGATGATTCGAATCTGCGCTAAGGTTTGATCAACAAGCTCTGGCCCATAAAGCTTCCTCTCAGATACCTTATTCCAGCTCAAGGGTGATTGGCACTCTCTCTAGTATAATGCTTCATACGGCACTATCTGAATGCTCGCATAATAGCTATTATTGTAGGCGAACTCGACAAGTGGAAAAAATCGATCCCAATTCCCTTTGAAGTCGAGGACTCAAGCTCGTAACATATCCTCCAGCGTCTGAATAGTCCTCTCGGACTGTCCATCTATCTGAGGATGATAGGTTGTGCTGAATCTCAATTGAGTTCCCAGGGCTTCATGTAATGCCCTCCAAAATCTAGAAGTGAATCGGGGACCACGGTTGAAAATGATATTCTTCGATATGCCATGGAGTTTCACAATCTCTTGGATATAAATCTTTGCTAGCTTGTCTGGAGAGTAACTAGAGTTGATCGGTATGAAATGCGCCGACTTCGTTAAACGGTCAATAATTACCCAGATCATATCATAGTTCTTGACCCTGGGCAATCCCACAACAAAATCCATGGTCACACTTTCCCATTTCTACTCGGAATCTCAGGATCTGTAGTAGACCCGGCGGTCTCTGATGCTCAATATTTACTCTTTGGCAAGTAAGACACGTCGCCACATGCTTTGTCACATCACTTTTTATTCCTGGCCACCAATACAAAGATTTCAAATTATGATACATTTTGGTCATACTAGGATGAAGAGTGTACCGGCTCTTATGTGCCTCATCCAGAATCTTTTGCCTCAACTCTGCCTTAAGTGGAACACAAATTCTCTTCTAATAATGAACCAATCTACTAGGCGATAGATCATAGCCCTGAGCTTTTCCCTGTTCGATTCTAGCCAGATTACGCTGTATCCAACTATCTTGCCTTTGAGTTTTTTCAATCTCAGCTCTTAAATCACTTTCCCCTTAAAAAACCGTATAGTTGACACAAATAATCTGGTTTGAGAAATTAAAGTCACGAAAATCTTCTATCAATTTTCCCTCTTGTATCGTCATTACTGGCACCAACACCGTCTTTTGACTAAGAGCATCCACAACTACATTGGCCTTACCCAGATGATATTTAATTTCTAGGTTGTAGTCCTTAAGCAACTCCATCTATTGACGCTATCTCATATTCAATTCTTTCTAATTGTACAGATACTTGAGACTCTTGTGGTTGCAGTACAGTTCTATTATCACACCATATAAATAATGCCGCCAGATTTTCAAAGTGAACACAATAGCCGCAAGCTCCAGATCATGGGTGGGATAATTCATTTCATAAGGTTTGAACTGTCGAGAGGCATAGGCCACCACACGTCCTTGCTACATAAGGACACACCCTAATCCCTGCTTACTCGTATCACTATACACAATGTAGGTCAAGATAGGATCAGGTATGATCAACACATGTGCCTTAGTCAACCTCTTCTTCAGCTCCACAGAGCAATTTTCACAATGTTATCACACAAATGACTAATCTTTCCTCGTGAGCTTGGTCATCGGTAAGGCAATAAGTGAGAAATTCTGAATAAATCTCACGTAGTAACCAGCAAGACCCAGAAAACTGCGTATCTCAGCAACAATTTCTGGCCTCTTCCAGTCCAGTACTACTTCCACTTTACTGGGATCCACTGAGACCCCTTCTCGCGAGATAACATGGCTTAAGAATTTTACTTCTAGTAGCCATAACTCGTTTTACTCAATTTAGCATAGAGCTGCTTCTCACGCAATGCATTTAACACAATTCTCAAATGATGCTCATGCTCTTCTCTACTCTTAAAGTAAATCAGAATATCATCAATGAACACAACTACGAACTGATCCAGATATTGTCGAAAGACACAGTTCATGAAATCCATAAATACTGCAGGTGTATTGGTTAACCCAAATGGCATCACTAAGAACTCATAATGACCATACCTAGTCCAAAAAGTAGTCTTCGAAACATCCTTTGCTTTCACTCGCAGCTGATGATACTTCAACGTTAAATTAATCTTTGAAAATACATATGAACCAGATAATTGATCTAAAATGTCATCGATTCTGGGGAGAGGGTACTGTAATCTTATTCAATTCTCTATAATCAACACACAAACGAAGACTCTCGCTTTTCTTCTTAACAAATAAAATTGGAGCTTCCCAAGGCAACACACTGGGTCTAATAAACCCTTTCTCAAGTAAATCTTTAATCTGCTTCTTTAATTCCGCCATTTCATTTAGGGCCATATGATATGAGGCCTTAGATATAGAACCAGCTCCAAGCACAATCTTAATTGGAAATTGAACTTCCCTTTCCGGAGGCAATCCACTTAAATCATATGGAAATACCTCAAGAAATTCATTTACCATAGGTATACTACTCAAAGTTTCACTGGTCTCCCCTTGCATGAAGAAGAATACCATATACCCCTGGCAACCCTTCTTCAAACACTTCTTAGCTTTAGCTGTTGAAAGGAAGTTCAAACTGGCATTCACATTCTTAACACTCTGAGGTGCAAAATACACAATTCTCTTATTCCCACAATCAAGCAACACGTTATTTGCCGTCAACCAATCCAAACCCAGAATGACTTCTAATTGATGGAGCAGCTGACAAATTAAATCAATAACAGATTCATGTCCCTCCACAGTAAACACACAGTTTAAACAAACTTCCGTAGTCAAGGCCTTAACACCCATCAGTGTTGACACAATCAGATCGAATGGCAATTTATGCACATGTAATCCCAGGCGCTTCACACAATCATAGGCGATAAAGGAGTGACTTGCACTCGAGTCAAACAAAGCTTGTAATAAATAGTCATTAAGAAGGACTTTACCTTGTATCAATTCAGGGGATTTCTGGGCCTCCTCGTGGGTCATAGCAAATACTCGGCCCTGAGTCCTCGGTCTCTGCTCCAGCCATGGCTGTTTACATTCAATAGAAGTATGCCCAACCTGTTTACAGTTAAAGCATATCACCCGACCCTCACAAGTCCTGCCATAATGTGGCTTGTTGCAACGAGGGCATGTCCATAAAGTAGGAGTTCTCTGTGATCACTACCCCCATACTGATAGGGCTTTTTGCCACTGCCCTTGGACGGAGAGAATCCTTGGCCCTTCCGCTTCTGAGAAGTATTACCCTTATTGGGTTCACTACGACTACCAGCAGCCTTAGACGGATATATATCTCTCAAATTATTCTCGGTGATTCTGCATTCTTCAACCGCCTTGTTGAATTCAGTAAATCGGTGGGTGACTACTCTCTTTTTCATTTCTCACCTCAGCCCACGAATCAGCATGTCTGAGCTCCACTCCTCATCATCCATTCTCCTTAGATAAGAAGAATACCGAGACAAACGGATGAAGCGAGACAAAAAGTCATTAAAAGTCTCTGTGTCCCCTTGTTTGATAGAGAGGAACTTAGTTTCTTTCTCAAGCTGCACCGCTTTGGGGAAATATTTTTCATTAAATTGCTGTTGGAACACTTCCCAGGTTAATGGCACATTTCGATTCTTCAGTGTTAGAGCGATATTTCGCCACCAATTATCTGCATCACCCTCGAGCTTATATATGGCCAGACGTGCCTTTACCTCAAACGGACACTCAAGAACTTCAAAGATTTTCTCAAGCCGATTCAACCAGTCTTCGGCTGCTTGAGGATCAAATCTACCTTTGAACACTGGAGGTAGGTGTTTGCAGAATTTAAAGACCCAAAACTGAAGATCCCTTTCCTCTCTAGCTGGTATCCCATGTGATTCTTGATTCGGAACAGTATTAGGAGGGGATTCTAGCTGTTTTGTTGACCCTTCAGTAGTTTCCTTATGACGAGTCTCTTCTTGGGTCTCCTCCTGGGTGGACAAACCCCGGTCTTCTTTATGTTTGCCTCTTTCTATTCTGAGCTCTTCTCTCATCTCAGTAATTATGTCTTGTTAATCCTTTATTAAACCCATTAACTCTCGCATAGGATCTGGTGGATTGTCATTGACTACCTCCACCTCTGGGTCTACCTATTGTACTCTGGGACAACCCTTTGTCTTTTTCATTCTACAAATCATTCACTACGTCAGTTTCACAAATAATGTATACACATTGTCCACAAATCTCATATATATTCACAATCACAAAGCATAGATGTGTATACAATAACCAATCATAACCATCTTCTATCACAAAGGCAAAGAACTACGGGATCTATCCTAGCAAACTCTACCCTTGCCAGGAACTACAGCTCTGATACCAAAAATGTAACCCCTACCTTAATAAGCGTAATTATAATTCAATAACGCATAACTAAAATGGATTGGAGACTGACGGATAATTTATAACTCATTTTAACTCTCTCCTTATGGTAGGGTTTTCACAAATTCTTTCAAAATGTTTCCCAATCCTGGTCTCAAGTTCAGGTTTCAAATATAATTATCCTGTGCAGTTATATCACATCAATACATATCAGAGTATACAATAAAAATCCCAGCAACCCCCAGGTGTCATATATGTACTAAGGTTTTACAAGATTCCCTTTTTGGGGGATTACATAACTATATTCCAAAATAATATTTACATTATAAAACTAAACAGTAATTCCCAAATCCAAAATTGGTAACCGAAAATCCAAAATTAAATATCCCTACAAGGTCCTAGCCGCTTTTGGTCATCCGTTTCTCCTTGGAGCCATTTGCCCTGTCTGTAAGGTTAGTCAATAGAAAGAATGAGATTCAAGAGAATCCCAGTAGTAACAAATCACTCATACACAATATAAACACATAGCATGTAAGATCACGTTTAGCAGCAACACAATGGTACATGGCTCACGCCACATACAACAGCACTCACGGCTGTATACACAATGCGACAGCTTTCACTGTAATCTCTATGCTCAATGCAACAGCTTTCACAATAATCTCTATGCTCAATGCGACAGCTTTCGCTATAATGGCAGCAGTATCTCAAAGCATCACAATGCATGACAACATACATACAATGCTTTATACACAATATAAGAGAAAGAGTCACTACCTTATTTTTTTCGAGCATGCTCGGGCACAATTCGTTCACGATCAGGGCAAGTGTCGAACCCTATAGATCAAAATCAAGAATGGCGAATTAATTCTCTACTCCAAATTCTTTACTTTCATCACACTTAAAGTCGGTTATCATTGACTCTTTAGGTGGCTACTAGAAGCCCAAATATCTGCCTAAAGGGTTGGGGAAAGATTATACCAAAAACCACATTTCAAAAGTGAAGAATATTGATTTTTGGGGGTTGGCCGTGGTCCAAATATCCACTTGCCTCAGCCAAAAACAGGTTAGAAACATTTGGGCTGCGGCCTATAATCTGATGGCCGCAATCAAGAAAATCTTGTTTCTTGGCTGAACTTCCAAAAATCATAATAATTCCAGAAAAATCAAAATGAGGTGATTCCAAAGCCAAATGAAAGATATTCAAGTTCTATTTACAGGAAAAATATGGATCATTACCATAAATCACCACACAATTACAGAATTTAACAAAATTCACCATTGCCCCAAAACAGATTTCAGTTTTAACCCCAAACTTTGGATAGTCATTACTCCAAGCACACAAAACGAAATAACACAAATTATATGTCCATTTTGAAGCTTGGAATGTGAACTTTAAGACTAGAAAGTTTCAGAATTTTTAAATACTATTTGCCCATTCAAAAAGACCAGACAACCTGACTGCCCTTTATAGAGTTTTAAGAAATAGAATTTCAGTTTTTTGCATATGTGCCTCCAATGGTTCAAAATTCTCAACAAACACCATTTCCACACCACTTTTTCATAAGGAACCCATTGAAACCCCTAAAACAACCAAATTCAATTTCCCTTGACATGTTACACAACAACCACAACATATCACACTAAAACACAATCAAGCCACCATATTGCAAACCATTTCAAACCAAAATTCCAAACCAATTCCAATGGCACAAAGACACACTATGACATCAATTTTACCATAATACACTAGCCTATCCATACATTTCAAAATTTACCAAAAATAAGGGCAAAATCACAAATTCTCAAGACTCAACCAATGGTCACAATGAATACACCAAAATGTTTCAAATACTCACATCAACCTCTTCCCAAAGCTAGTTCTTTGTTTCCCCAACTTTCAGTTTTTCTCAAGTTCTCAAACACCACTATTCAAAAATCTGAAACCATAGGAATAAAGCTCTTATCACCATGAACAATATTAATGAAGGTGAGTTGAGCATTTAGGGATAATTTCTCACCGAAAAATCAAGCTCTTCCTTACTCTTTCTTGCTTAGCTTGGTCGACAATGGAGGAGAGAAGAGAGATGAGATGAGTTGGTGAGGATGATGATGAAGGAGGCCAGATTTTTGGGGTTGGGAGGCCTCTTGGCCGACTTTTGGAAGAGGGAAGAGGGAGAGAAAAAGTTTGACAAGTTGACCAAGCCTATGGCCCTCAAATTGCCATGTGTCATCATCCTATTTCTCTTTCCATGAGCTCACATAAGCTTATAAACATAGGATTCCGCCTTTTCTCATTCAATTCTAACCATTGATTTCAATTACCTATGAGTTTTTCTCTCCGGTAACTGACCAATTGGTCGGTAACTTTCCAATTTTACCATTTTGCCTCTGATTATGACAATTTCATTCAAATCACTTCCAAACTCATTTATATCACTCCAATAACATCTCTATGCGCCCTCCCCTATATTTCAACCCATTTAAACATTAATCCACACATAAACATAAATATAGGGCTTAGGCATTGATTAAAACACATTCACATTGAATTAAGTGATAATTACATCAATGTTAACATAATTAGCCCTTAATCCCAAATTGGGTTATTACAATATGTACTACCCATATAGTCATATATTGAGTGGAAGACAAGAGTATGGTTTTGATGATACGTAATTACTTATAAATTATAATGACAAAGACAGATTGGAAAGTATAGACTTAGTTTTCAAGTGCAAAATAGTTTATGGCAGCCTAATAATTAATCATAACCATATGATATATATACGTGGCCCATTATGAAGACATTATAAATATTTTTTTTTTAAATTAAAGGTTGGAATTCTGGTAGAGAGATATAAATGAATCTGGTCTAACGATAAATATATATTGAATCATCGAAGATATATATTAATATTAAATCGTTGTAGGGGAAAAAACTCGACAGGAGTATTAAATTAGTTACTCTTCTAATGACATTTTGATATAATAGGTGTTAGTTGAATTTTATCCAGTGCTCATTTTGCAAATATATATATCAATAATATATTTTTCTTTCAACTATGCATATATATATATATATATTTGATATCTATATGGTTTAAATTTATTAAATTATTTTTTAGTTTAAAGAACATATTTTGAAAAATAGTGATAAATTTTTAAATATCAAACATTCCAAAAAATTGTGAATGGTTTAGATGGAAAAAAAAAGGCATCACGTATACATCATCAAGAATATATATATATACCCAATCTGAGCATGATAAAAATATTTTTTTCTTAAATATGAAGATGGAGATCACACACAAACACATACATATAATTAATCGTCTTACCCGTCAAATAAGGGATCACGGTTGGGGAAGGGAAACAAAATTGAGCAAGATAAGTTTTTTTAACTTTATTTGTCTTGCTTTATGTAGCTTCCTTGGATACTTAAGCTACGTTGTGTGTCTAATTTACTTTCACATATCTTATTATTTTATGTACTTGAGAATTTTCCAGTGTCCCATTATGAGATTCTGGGACACAAGCTTTTTCATGCAGAGAGACAGAAATTTCTGTCACACACAAGAAAATATAAAACAAAAAAGGGAAAAATTACGGGAACATGACAAGAGAAGAATCAAATATTTTGCAACTGCAGGACATGCAATAAGGTCCGATTACAGGAAAATACTGCCAAGGATGTGTTTTTAATTTTGCTTGGTGATATCATTATTGATATGAAGTGACTTTTTGAGGGCAAGTTACATCATTGAGAGTAAGTGCCTGCTAATCTTGACACTAATTGTGTAAATAATTTATATTTAATTTTTGTAATTAATTCCAACGCCATCATCCACTAACCAATACCATATTAAAGAGAGGCCTCTCTCAAAGTTTAAAGTTTATAATAATTAATAAATGCTAGGCACATGCAAGACACATAATCTTGAGAGAAATTTTTCTTGAGGTTGATCGAATCTTTAAGCAAAACTTCTCTCTTTACCTCACCAAGAGTTAATTAACGTAGTTAATTAATTTGTTGACTTTATCAACCAAAACTTCCCAAATTTAATATTACTAATTAAATACGCAATCAAATTCTCCATTCCCTTATGACGATGTGTCATGTATGTGTGAATATATGTGATAGTGATGTTCAATAGAAAAGATGTTGGTTTAAAATCTATATACGAAATCAGATCAGGCCAAAAAATAAAGTCTATATAAGAAAAAGGATAGGAGTTTTTCCACAATTGACTATAAGAAATTAATAATTCCACTTTTCTAAAATTTATTGCTTCCAAAACTAAAACTGATTGATGGCTGATTAATTATTCAACCAACAAATTAAACTTTGATCCTATTCAAAGCGCTTCTGAAATTGATCGAATTAAAAACTTATCAACTACTGATAAAATTGGTTAGAAATAAATTAGGAGAAACATTTAATAAAAAACAAATAATTATAGCCGACTCCATGGTCAACTAATGAATCTTGATGAATCAATGTTTTTGCTGATGATGAATGATCTATTTGATGAAAAATAATTTTTTTACGAACGATGTTATCAAATTCTTAGCTACTAAATATCGAAAAGCCCTAAAGCTCAGCTAACATCAAACACCTACTTAAGTCTTTCTTAAGTACAAGGTTGTGAATTTGAACCCTCTGTAGAAGATATAATGGATGTGTGAATACTAACAAAAAAATCTTGGCTACTAGATGATAGGAGAGAGATTGAGTTGAGGCCCAATTAACACTAAACACCTCCTTAAGTTTTTTTTTAAGTATGAGGTTGCAAGTTCAACTCTATATATGTATAATAGATGCATGAGTTACCTCTTTGGCTAAATGCTTGTAAGAAAAATGAGAAGAGAAAGAGAATCCTAAGACTATATATATAGGACATTTGAGTGATTAAGAACTTGTACCTATTTAATTAGGGCTGCTTGGAAAATTATTTGGAATGATGTTACACTCAAGGTATTATTATTTGAAATGATATGTCACGCCAAGGGCTTATGTGGATGCTTTCCCATCACAATTAAAACTAATATTATTTAGTTTATGGGAAATGGAAAATTAATATCTGGTTCTGAACATTAATTATACTTATATCATCACTTTATCACGTACAAAGTGTATGTTCAATAAGTATCATGACGTTAATAACAACAACAATGATAATTATAAACTTGTTACTTGTATCAGTTTTTCAACCACTTCTTTTAGATCTTCTGGTTGTTACACTTGGCATGTTCAATTATTAATTGATAGATTTGATATATATTTTTAATA
This sequence comes from Inga laurina, assembly GCA_963855925.1. NCBI lineage: Eukaryota > Viridiplantae > Streptophyta > Magnoliopsida > Fabales > Fabaceae > Inga > Inga laurina. The sequence goes on from OY979702.1 coordinate 77,434,096, forward strand.
TACATATGCTTTATTTTCTTGTCGGTGCTTCATCTCTCTCTATAAATTGACAGAAAATAATTAGCTGGCAACAGACCCATTTGATTGATAATTTGGATTAAGACTCAAGGATGGCTGATTTTATTTTGCTTCTTCCCTTTAGTTGCTGTACAAAATAGTAATATATCATACTAAAAAATAATAGTGATTACCACATGAAGCACAATTACACAAGAAAGGTTGAGGAAGTCCATTTTTTTATTTATTCAGACTATTTATAATCCGTATAGGTAATTCAATCAATCTTTACACATGATTTAATAATTAAATTTATTCTTTTTTCAAGTCAGAGTTTAATTTGTCAAGTTTTTTTTAACTATAGATATTTAACTTTATCAATTCATGAGTTTAATAATTCAATTATTGAATTTTGAATTTATGAGTTTAATATAACTTCATCAAATAATTTATGAAGTGATTAAATCAATTTGATTAAGCTAGGACACACACACACACACTGCTTTTTTTCTGTTGGTCAGTTGATAAAAAACAAGCTTGTTGGAAATCCACACGCACTCACTATTGTATTATATAGTAGCATGAATTATATTTTATGTCTCTTTGAAGTCACATTAACCATTTTTTTCAATAGACCATTTCTGTTTTTCAGTAGACACGTATTCATCTATCTGTGGCAATCGGCAACAAAGAAAATTGGCCCTTGAAACTTTTTTTAATTAAAAAAATCAAATGTTAGCAAGAATGAAATTTTGAAAGCAATAAGGATTGTATCCTTCTTTTTGCCCAGGAATGTGGTGCACCACCACATGATCAATTTGTACGGCCTACTTTATAGGCCTGACACACTACAAGCTCTGCTTGCCTTTGTAATACAAAAAAAAAAAAAAAAAGCAATAAGGATTCTCTGCCTCGTTTAAGGGACCTTTTCCAAAACTCTACAGAGAGTATAATAAGGTGTGTGTATATATATAGTGAGTTATGAAAAAAATAATATTTTCATTTTCATTAGAGACAGTGAGAAGATAAACATAATCATCGTTGAAGTGGTAACTAAAATCATAATATCTAAGTTGAAACAACAAAAATGGATCGATCGCTTGACTCCATTAATGTAGGGATATAACTTGAGGCAACCTAGTATCATTATAGAACTTTAGAAAGAAGCATATATATATATAGAGAGAGAGAGAGAGAGTTAAAGAGTGAGAGATGTTAGAAAGAATATAGAGAGAGGGGCATGATAATCTGATGCTAAGGCAGGCTTGTCTGTGGGTGAGATTAAGGGTCAAGTGTCATTATCCACCGAAAGCTTTGAAATCTTACACATACATGAACTCTTTAACATCCAATTCATTGCTACACACACACGCACACATCACTCTGTTCTTTCCAAAATCGGTGTTTTGCACTCATTAGCCTCCCTATTTACACGCCATGCACAAAAACAAACCCTAGCTAGCTCTCCCCTAGCTACGACATGTTCCATCTTTCTCTCTCTCAAAAAAAAAAAAAAAAAAAAGGGTAAAACAATAGAGAGAATAGGAAGACTTGAGAGAAAAATGTCATTTAATGAGAGACTCAAGGACAAAAGGAATATGAAGGAAATTATAAGAAGTGCAAATAATAAAACGGTTTTTGGATTTAAAACACCAGTAAAATACGTTAATTGTCTAGCATACTCCCTCTTGGTTCTTATTGCAAAGCACCTCTAACTACCTCAGCTATATGAAAGGAAACTAGTCATTAACTTTGTTTCAAAATGAAATAAATTTCTGATTTTGCCCATATTTAAATGAAAAAATTTCATGTTTGTATTATATGTTCTCTCAGAATTAATGACTTTAAGTAAGGGTGATATTGGAAAATCCTAATTAATACATATTCATTTCCCCTTAAAAGTGTCTTATAATAAGACACGGAGGGGGTAATGTTTTAGTGAATTAAAGATTGGACAAGATGATGGAAGCTGTCTTTTTTAAGACAAAGATAATGGTAGACATACATCAAGCGTTAATCTCTATTTTTTTGTGGGGAAGAGTTAATGATAATGCAGTTGAAATTTCCAAGGAGGGGCCTCGAGCCTTAAAATGAAAAATTAAGATTGAAAAGTCATAATTAGTGTGCGGTCCAATGTTCTCCCAGAATCTATAACATGCCCTTAGCTTCCTTCACTACGAGACCCATATTAGTATTATTATTACTTTTGTTTACTTAGGGAAATTTCTCCATATTTGTATACCCATCAAATCAGCGTAAATACGTATAAAAAAAATTCTTCAAATATTCAAACTTCAACGCGGTTTGGGAAATTTCCCATTTGTAGCATTTGTCTTATGTTTGGCATTACCGGGGGGGGGGGCCTTCCTCTTGGGGAAAAAAATACGTAAAACTTAATGACAAGTGTGAAATCTTAATTTAGCGGTATTTATAAACACATTAACATTATTTCGAGAGTAAGGTATAAAAAATAAACAAATATGAATAAAACAAAAGGAAATGTTATATTTGTTCGAGGATGCATCATTTTATTAGTTTCATATAGAGCCTTTCAAAATTTAATTCATTTTAATGTTTAAAAAATTGTAATTAGATTTTTATGTTTTAAAACTTTAAAATTATTTAATTTTTTGACATATTCAGTCATATATTAAGTCGACATTTTCATTGATATAAATGATTTATGTCAGTCACTCATATCTGAAGTGACAAAATAATACTAACTAATTGTGCTAAAAAATTAACAACGAGAGAGATTTGATGTCAGGAAATAGAAAAGGTAGTGATGTAAAGATGAGCGAGGTGGGTTATGCTTAATTAATCAGTCAGTTTTACTGGCTTAAACTAAATACTAGGGATATGAATGAATGAGATGTAAAAGTCAAAAGAGGGGGGAAAAAAGGGATTAAATTAGCTAGGGATAATTTTGAGCCGTCGATAAATATATTTATATATGCTTCATCTTTTTCCTTAAGGGATACGTTGTTGCCTACTGTATTTGTCTTATTCGAGCTCCATGTATGGACGGAGGTGAAGCTGGAATCTAAAAAAGATGATTTTGTTGTGCGGAGAAAGTGTTACAAAATAATATTAAAATCCAATTTTTGTGCAATTGGTCATATTGCCCTGCATGTGCAAATTCCGGGTTTAATTGGTGCAACATGTTAACAAAGCCAATTGTCACATCATATATTTTGATCATTACAAAGTTGAAAATGATTCTTGTGCATGTTTTGCATAAAACTGGGTTTGCACCACGACTTTTAATCTTATCCAAAACATTGTGTGTGAATAAAAAGGGTATTAAAAAAAACGAAAGTATTGTTTGTAACCCAAAAAAAGAAAAGGTATTCTTCACTTGTAATCTATCTTACAAGTTTCATCATATGTTATGCAAATTGACTGCGAATGAGGGGGGGGGGGAATAAGGGAATAATCTGGAAAAATGTGGAATTTCAAAATCTTATCATTTATAATTATCATTACATAACCCCATAATTCAAAGATAAATAATTTCATAAATTATAATGTCAACACACTTTTTCAACTACATAATTTCTTCTAGCAGCTGTTTATGCGTTGTAAGAAATGGGCCAAAAGGTGGAAGCCTGATGTAATAACGTCCAGATGACCCAATGCATCAGGTCCAATACTCTCATTTTTAATTTACCTTCTAGTGTCTGATCTGTGGGGAAAGCCTGGACTGGAGGCATGGACTCGGCTTTTTTTCATGGTTAAACAAAGCATTTTATATACCCAAAAAAAACTTTTCAATACCAAACAAACAAATTTAGCATTGGTATGTTGTTTTTTCTCAATAAATAAATAAATAAATAAATAAAAGGCCAATTCCAATTCCCTGGAACATGGATTTGGTTGTGAAATGTCATGCAAGAACTAATAATGCAATAAACAGCCTACATCAAATGTCAGTATTAAAGTGAAACTGGGATTATATCAGTATGCGGTAGCATTACCAATAGTTGATTTCTTTTAATTTTTTTTAAAAATGTCACAGGACCTACACAAGCCTCAACTCAACCACATATTATTTTAGTTTACCACGGATCAAGTCAATTGATTTACTTCTGCTAAAGTTAATCACAAAGTGGATAAACACTTGGCATATCCAGATCAGTTATTATGCTGATTTGGTATATTGATTTGATCCGTGTCTTGGAAAAAGGTTAGCCCGATGATGGAATCAAACCAGCAAGAGAATAGAAAGATGGACTCTAAGCTGCTCTGTCATATTAAGTTAACAAGTGGATAACTTATAACAGATTGGTTCATTTTTTTTTTTAAAGGAAAGCAGAGGCATACAGGTTTCCGTGATAAGGTCATAAACATTGTATACAGAAGGAGCTATTCAATCTCAATCTGTTGAGGAGCAGCCTCAGTTGTTGACCCTTCGGTATCAATTTCATCTTCACTGATACCAGCAGCTTCAACAGTCCTTGTAACCCATTCCTTGAGAGGATCTTCTTCCAAATCTAGTCTTAGGATACCCGCAAAAATGCCCCCCATGAAGGCCACTGGTTCCTGCAGAGACCGCGATTCAATACTGATCAAGAGAACACTTGAACAATTCTAAAAGGAAATTTAATAGGAGTACATGCAAACTCATGATTAATTACGTCTATTTAATATTTATCTTCTACAGACCAGGTCCACCTTCTCCATCGCTGATTCATTTCAACCAACTCAAAAGTTACCTTCTATCTAAATTATCTGCATTATGATAAATCATTCACGCAGAGCTTGCATATTGCAATATAGAGACTCTGCCACCCGGTGACCTAGTGTAATGCATTCAGCCATGATAGAAAGAAAAGTCATCAATACATTGTTATCGTCCCAACTATGGGGGGGGGGGCGAACCCTTCATCACATGATATTTCTGAAGCACCCATTCCAGAGATGGTAATATGGAAGTGTACCGGCTAAAATCCCGCTTACCAGATTTCAAAGCTTAGCTGAGGCATCAATTTTCCCCCCTTTCTATTCCCCCATGTTCTCCGTTTAATCACAGGCGCTAGTCAGAATCCATAGTTTTATCATTTTTTAACTTTACACCATAGCCAATAGGATTCTTGTTACCTCACGTGTGCATCACATTTTGGTTCAAGATTGGATCCATATCCTTGCACACCAATTAGAAAAGACTTATCCAAATTCCCTCCTAGTCGTAAATATGGTTCCAATTCTATTGAAGTAACTAATTCTCACCAACCTCATCAATGGTCCAATTAGAAGTAACAGAAAGCACTGAAGTAGCCAGTCTTTCCAACAGGAGAAAAAGCAGTGAAGGATTAGTGTTTAAGTCAGTAAATTGGCGACGGTAATGCTTAAAATGTTTTTCCAATGCATTAATAAACCGCATAAATGTTTTACAGCAACGCATCTGAGAACATTAACTGCCTCCAATGAAATGCCAAAGTAGGCCTTGATTAGACTACTATGCAAAAAACACCACTCAGTTAGATGAGATGGAGACTCAAAAATTAACCCTCTATATGAACTGTTATACCAGATCCAAGCATCATACCCATTTCAATGAGAGACGAATTAGAATTTCCCGAATCTAAACGTACAATTACTGAGGACTCAAAAAGATTTTACCTCCCAACAATAAGTTAAAAGAACAAGTAAAGCTAACCACTTATCCAGCAGTAATCCAGCGATATAAAAATAAATCAAAATAAAGCAAAGCCGTTTCCAATTTATTTTCATGCAATAAATAAAGAGAACAATAGCACAAAATAATAATCAAGTGAAAGAAGAAAATGCCGATGGAAATTTGAAGTAAACAAAAGGAACACGGTTGGAGGTAGAAATCATACCTTGACAGCTTCCTTGAGAATGGGGTCATCAAAAGGATTGAATAACAAAGCTCGAACCACAGTTTTATCAGAATTAGCACAGGTAAAACCAAACTGATAACGATTGCTTTTGCTAAAACCTTTCCATCCCGCCGAGAATGATGAGGGGCTCAACCTAACATCCTTCAATTTCCACTGCCCGATTTAACACAGAAATACTCAGAATTTCAGAGAAATGTCTATATTAAAGAAAATGGAAAGGGAAAAGTAAAACTGTCAAAGCATGAAGAATAATGATACCGAGGTATGGGAGAGAGGAGAATGAAAAAGAATAGGCATGAGGAAGGAGAAAGGCGAAGGTAGATGTCGATAGAGACGGAATCCAGAAGATGCTCTGCGAGCTGTGTGTGGAATGTGTTTCGCTCAGTTGCTAGAATGAAAAGGAAACACAGGTAGGATGGTGTGACGAGGCGTTAAACGGTGCGTTTTGAGCAGGGGAAAAGTGATGGTGAGGTTTCCGGCTATTTTTCTTTTTTCAGGTTGCCTGAACGAAAGGGCGAAGCCCGTGAGACGTGGCCCATTCTTAAGACATCAATCAATTGCCATTTATTTATGTAATTCAAAATCTGAATAAGCAACTAATATGGGCTGAAACGCTCTTCAGTTTTTTTTTTGGGCCACAAGGCCTTTTCCGTAAATATGTCCTTGTTTGTAGGTCAGAAAATAAAAGGGAAGATCACTATCAGGTCCCAAGGAAGTAAAATATTGTCAGAAAAGTCCCAAGAAAATCTGAAATATCTGAAAAGTCCCTAGGGACTTTTCTGATATTATTTTTCAAAGTCAAATGACCCACATGCCCCTCTTCTATTATCTCTCTCTCTCATTTGTTCTGCGTTTTTGCTCTCAAATGGGATTTTTTTTCCAGCTCCATGCGTTCTCTCTCTACAGAAATGGTGGTGATGGTGAAGGCTAAAGCTTTGAGGTGGTGAAAGATTTGTGGGATGAGATGTAAGATAGAAGGAAGAAGAAGATGGAAGGAAGGTGGTGGAATTTTTTTGATCTCAAGCTTCCGCCATTTTTAAAGAAGGAAGGGATGAAGGTGATGATGATGATGAATAGTCCAACCCATCCCTCTTTTTCAACCTCATTGTGCTTTGAAAATGCTAATATGGAAAAAAAAAACAAATTGTTGTTAATTCGTGCAGTGGAGGTTGTTAATATAACAATAGTAGTTGTTAATACGGAAAACGGGGTTGGACGCCGTGGTGCTCTGTTTTTGGGAGAGGAAACAGAGGAAGTGATGTGTTTGAGGTGGTGGGGTGCTATGAAAATGATGATATGGAAAAAAAATAAATTGTTGTTAATTCGGGCAGTGGAGGTTGTTAATATAACAGTAGTAGTTGTTAATACAGAAAACGGGGTTGGACGCCATGGTGCTTTGTTTTTGGGAGAGGAAACAGAGGAAGTGGTGTGTTTGAAGTGGTTGGGTGCTATGAAAACGCTGATATGGAAGAAAAATAAATTGTTGATAATTCGTACAGTGGAGGTTGTTAATATAATAGTAGTAGTTGTTAATACAGAAAATGACGTTGGGTGCGATGGTGCTCTGTTTTTGGGAGAGGAAACAGAGGAAGTAGTGTGTTTGAAGTGGTAGGGTGCTATGAAAATGATGATATGGAAAAAAAATAAATTGTTGTTAATTCATGCAGTGGAGGTTGTTAATATAACAGTAGTAGTTGTTAATACGGAAAACGGGGTTGGACGCCATGGTGCTCTGTTTTTGGGAGAGGAAACAGAGAAAATGGTGTGTTTGAGGTGGTGGGGTGCTATGAAAATGCTATTATGGAAAAAAAAATTATTGTTAATTTGTGTAGTGGAGGTTGTTAATATAACAGTAGTAGTTGTTAATACGGAACAACTTGACGGTGTGGCCAGTTGCTTTTGCTTTGCCATAGCGAAACAAAAGCAAAATGATGTAAAAAATGGCCTCTTCTGACCGTGTTCGCTTTCAGTATGCCACAGCGAAACAAAACCGAGATCACCTTTTTACAATGCATAAACCGTGTATTTACAACTCATAAAGCGTGTATTAACAACCTTTTGAGTTTGTTTCACAACATCCCACACGTTTCTCACTGACACTATGTTTCCGCACGTTAAGTATGACAAATTGAGCTATTTACAACTCGTATAGCGTGTATTAACAACCTGTTCGGTTTGTTTCTCAACCTCCAACACCTTTCTATCTGACACTACTGTTCCTCAAATTAAGTATGACAAATTGAGCTATTTACAACTCGTATAGCGTAATAACAACATGTTCGGTTTGTTTCTCAACCTCCAACACCTTTCTATCTGACACTATTGTTCCTCAAATTAAGTATGACAAATTGAGCTATTTACAACTCATAAAGCGTGTATTAACAACCTTTTGAGTTGTTTTCACAACCTCCAATGACTTTCTCTCTGACACTATATTGCCTTACGTTAAATATGACCAATTGAGCAATTTACAGAGCACTTCCTCTGTTATATTCCCCAAAAACAGAGCACTCACTAACACTCAACCTCATTTGTTGGATTAACAACTACTACTGTTATATTAACAGCCTCCACTGCACGAATTAACAACAATTTATTTTTTTTCCATATCATCATTTTCATAGCACCCCACCACTTCAAACACACCACTTCCTCTGTTTCCTCTCCCAAAAACAGAGCACCATGGCGTCCAACCCCGTTTTCCGTATTAACAACTACTACTGTTATATTAACAACCTCCACTACACGAATTAACAACAATTTATTTTTTTTTCCATATCATCATTTTCATAGCACCCCACCACTTCAAACACACTACTTCCTCTGTTTCCTCTCCCAAAAACAGAGCACCATGGCGTCCAACCCCGTTTTCCGTATTAACAACTACTACTGTTATATTAACAACCTCCACTGCACGAATTAACAACAATTTATTTTTCTTCCATATCATCATTTTCATAGCACCCCACCACTTCAAACACACCACTTCCTCTGTTTCCTCTCCCAAAAACAGAGCACCATGGCACCTAACGTCATTTTCCGTATTAACAACAACTACTGTTATATTAACAACCTCCACTGCACGAATTAACAACAATTTATTTTTCTTCCATATCAGCGTTTTCATAGCACCCAACCACTTAAAACACACCACTTCCTCTGTTTTCTTTCCCAAAAACAGAGCAAAATGGCGCCCAAACCTCATTTTTCGTATTAACAACCACTACTGCGGAAATTAACAACAACTTAATTTTTTCCCATTTCAGCGTTTTCACAGCACAATGAGGTTGGACTATTCATCATCATAATCACCTTCATCCCTTCCTTCTTTAAAAATGGCGGAAGCTTGAGATCAAAAAAATCTCACCACCTTCCTTCCATCTTCTTCTTTGTTCTATCTTACTTCTCATCCCACAAATCTTTCACCACCTCAAAGCTTCACCCTCCACCATCGCAAAAACTGAATTTGTAGATATTAAGAACAGATTTGCGCTCTGAAAACGTTAGAGAGAGTGAGCTGAAAACGTGAGAGAGAGAAAAATAGAAGAGGGGCATGTGTGTCATTTGACTTTAGAAAATAATATCAGAAAAGTCCCTAGGGACTTTTCAGATATTTCAGTTTTTCTTGGGACTTTTCTAACAATATTTTACTTCCTTGGGAACTGACAGTGATTTTCCCAAAATAAAAAGTCTGTGTTCATTGAAGAGGATAAAAATGCTCTTTTTTTTAGCAAAGGATAAAAATGCGTTTGAAAGAAAAACCGCACCCATGTCTTAAGGACCAAAAAAAATATCAAAAAAATCTCAGTGTAAATTCCTCTATCTAAAAACTCCCTAAGGACTACAGTGATATAGATTTCATATGTGAAATTACCTTATTGGCCCCATTGATTAAAAAAGGAAAAGAGAAGCAGAAAGGTTTGTCAATAGCTACTCTAAGATTTGTCAATATAGGCACATAAACTTGTCAACGGAAGCTGTTTTAAATTGTATTGGAAAAATGATATTAGTTAACATAGATGAGCTTATCAATGACCACTCTATGACTTGTTAATATAGGAATATATACTTGTCAACGGGAGATGTTTTAAATTGTATTGGAAAAATGGCATTAGTCAATATAGATGATTTTGTCAATAGTCACTCTATGACTTGTCAATATAGGCACATACAATTGACAATGGGAGTTGTTTTAAATCAAATTTAAAAAATTGCGTTAGTTAATATATATGGACTTATCAGTATAGACACATACATTTGTCAAAAGAAGCACATATACTTGCCAATGAATAATTTGTCAGTATAGGCGCACACACTTACCAATATAGGCACACAAACTTGTCAAAATATACATATACACTTGCCAGTCTAAAGGCAAATTGACTTCAACTATCAATTACTATGGGCAAGAAGGTAATTTAATATTTAGAATCTATATTATTAAGGTTCCTAGGGAATTTTTAGATAGGGAAATTTACAGTGTGACTTTTTTTATTTTTTTATTTTTTGTCCTTGGAACCTAAATGCGATTTGCCCAAGAAAAAAGTAGTACTAACTCCTATCCTTAATATGAGATTTTGTTTGTAGTGTGTAAAAGATCTCGTGTGTGGTGCAATTTGTATTATAGATGAAATCTTATATTAAGGGTCAGAGGTGGTATTATTTTGTAGCTAAGTACGTGTTATGAATAGAAGTTTAAAAGGAGAGTTCAATCTCAAAAGACTAACCTATGGGGGGTGGGGGTGCCAACTTCCCTGGTGGCTTCATACCATGATACTTCACTTGGTCGCCTCCTATTAATCAGACTCTCTTTGGATAGCTCTTTCTAAGGTTATCAAGCATTCTCACCTAAAGAATTAGCCTATTAGGAGGAAGAATCTCTTGTACTCATAAAATAGGCTCCTTGGTGTGAAGCTCATTAACCATATATACTCAGATTTTTTTTTCCTCTTAAAAACAGAGATATGATATAATTTTAGAGAATTGATGGATAAAAAATGTATTTGAATGATCAACAAAGAGTTGGTTTAGCAGTGTAAGGCCCTATTAGATTTCTTTGGATCTCGAGTTCGTCTCCCAGAAGAGACACTCGTATTGGAAGAGACATCCACAAACCCCGAACCCTATACCAGATGATAATATTAAAAAAAAAAACGTATTCGAATGATGTTTTTTGGGGGAAAAGAACTAAGAACGAATAAAATGTTTACTCTAAAAACAACATGCATAACTAGGACATGCTTGAAACAAGCTGTGTTTTTAAGAGATTGATGCTAATTTTTTTATAATTTTTCTTGGAAAGAAAAGGACATGAACTTGAATTACTTGAGAAAAGTCATTCTGCATGCTGTTTCAGTTTTGTCAACCATAGTTTTTACCATAAAATACAATTTTCAACCATATTAATATTTTATGCAGATTCATTACGTTCTAATGAGTTTACATTTAAAAAGTAGGAGAGCAATATTTTTCTCACATACAGATGGATATACGCTCACATACCCTGTAACTTAATATCCCAAAGCCATTTCAAATTTAGAAAACTACTGAGTCTAAGTAAAAGGTAATTTTCTCAATATAACTTTTCGACCTCAAAATTTAAACTATTAGATCTTTCTTCAAGAATAACATAATATAAATCTCGTTCTCTAATTAAGTTTATTTGTACACCAGCTAAATATTTCGAGAGGCAAAATGGTAATATGCTATGTGTTTTTGCGCAGGCGCTATATTACATGTATCGAGATATATAAGATTTTGGTGGAATTTGCAATTCTATTGCTATATATTTTTTAATTTTTTTTGCCAGAACTATATATTTTTTAATTTATCAATAGGAGTGTAAGGTGAATATATTAATCCCACACCGGGAATATATTTATTATGGCGTTTACTTGTTTGGATGCCCTGGATCTTGCCCTCATCCACCGCTCCCGTCCCTCTTCACATGAACAAAAATCCGCAGCCCCAATAAAATACAATGAAATAAATAGTTTTGTGGACTAAATAATAGATAATGATAAAAATATATATTGTCATAATAATTGCATGTGTCAGTTATGTTCACTGCACAAATAAAACAAAATAAATTTAAAATAGATTGGAAAAAATGAAGATATAAATAAGAAATTACTCTTAGATTTTTATTAAAAATAAGCGTAATTTAATTAAATATTTAACACAAAAGTAACAATTACTAAATCCTAGTTTTGGTGACATGAATCTTGAAGCCAAGTAATTTAGATTAAGTTTTCCTAAATCCATATTCAAGCCTGGTCCTTCATATCATTATTTAATATTGAATGGCCGCCAACCCAACCCAGAATCTCAGCATAAAATAGAGGCAGCCCAGTGCCCACAGAGACCCATCAATACAAGTCACAAGGTTAGTTTGTCCACAGAGATCACATGCATCAACACAAGTCACAACGTTAGTTAACCTCCCCCAGTTCAATTTCTGTCCTTCTTCACCAACCCAGACAGTGAAATTAACCGACCATTCCATGGCTTCCACATTACTATTGGACTCAGCAAACTCCCTGTACGACTTCGTGGTGAGAGATGGAAATGGAGTGAAAGGCCTATTAGAATCAGGCATATCACAAGTACCAGACAAGTACATACAACCTCCTCAAGAACGAATCATCCACGTGTCAACCCCGCAGCTCAACCTCCCACCCATTGACCTGTCCAAGCTCCATGGCCCTCAACATGACCAGGTGGTGGCTGAAATCGCCGGAGCCGCCCAGACCTTGGGGTTCTTCCAGGTGGTCAACCACGGTGTGCCGCTGGAGCTGCTGGAGGAGCTCAAGTCGGTGGCACACAAGTTCTTCGGCATGGCGCCGGAGGAGAAGAAGGCGGCGGCATGCAGGAGGAACGTCAAGTACGGGACGAGCTTTGCGCCGGAGAAGGAGCAGGCCCTGGAATGGAAGGACTATGTTAGCATGAGCTATACCACCGACGAAGATGCTCTTCAATATTGGCCTTGTCTCTGCAAGTATGTCCATGCCTTCTTTAATTTTTATCTTCATTTTCTTTCTCGTATATATATATAGTGCCTATTTATATAGCATCTCTTATGCGATCAAAGAATCATAAGCTAAGTTCGATGAGGCTCGATCCACACTAAGGAAAAAGAGAAATCCAAACTTCTAATACCAACTAATATTCGCTCCCTCCTTTCTTTAATACAAGAGCTACGCCATGGTTTACTTTAATTTTAAATATAAAAGACTTCAGTTCAATTTATCTTTTAATTCACAATTTTAAGGGTAGTTCTTATACATATGATTAACTTGCCATAAACCGGTGCAACCCGGAGCAACTCAGATAATTCGCTGTGTTGGATGGGTTGCCTAGGTCACTTATTTACTCGCCGGAAGAATACAAAAACGCAGGGAAGAAGAGGAGAGTTTCAGGGAAAAAAAGGAGAGGAAAGTAGGGTAAAGGCGGAGAAAAGAAGAATGTCAACTCCCTGGCGTGATGGGATCCGAGTAGACCTTCCCGTTTTTAGTTTTTCGAAGCATCCCTTGGATCCCGTGATCTCCCTTTTATAAAACAAATGCCTAATTTATAGGAATATATATATATATATATAATAGTCTATCCATTATATATATATATATATTCTGGCAATATATATATATAATCATTCGATTATATAAAATAGTTAAAAGTGGATGCAATAAATATGTATAAAATAAAATTTAATTTTTTAAAAATGCCCTTATTTATGTGTGTGGTAGAGAGAATATGTTAAGCCTATCGAACTCATGGCTTGCTGGTTCCAGCATATTAATTTCACTTTAAAAGTCATGAGTTCGATTCACATGATCACCCAGAGAGAATATGTTAATATGCTGAGTTCTTTAGTCAAACATAGTATTTAAATGCAATAGGGGCATAAATAATTTTTGTAATTAAGCGATGGTAAAAAGAAGAGTTTACAAGAAATTTTTTAGACATCCCTAACTGTATCTTCTAAAAAGGAATAAATGTGTGTTTGGGTAAGCCCCAAACCGTAGTTTTAAAAAAAATTTTCCGTAAATTGAGATAAAACTCTTCTCACATATTTACCTCGTAAATTGTAAAAATTATTCTCTAGAAGCTAATCCAAACATATATTAAAATATAATAAAGAGTAGTATCTTACTGAAAGAAATATGGGAAGTATGTAGAAGAGAGGATGGGAGCAGTCCGATAACTTTATTAATTATGATGACATATAGTGTGTGTGTGTGTGTGTATCAAGGTAAAAAAAAGTGCGTGCATATATTTCTTTTATTAATTAATAGAATATTTTTCAATATTGTTATGACAGAGAAGTAGCACTGGGGTATTTGAAGTTATCAACGAAGATAGCGAGGAAAATTGTGGGAATTCTGATGGAGAATCTTGGGGCGAAGGTGGATGAGAAGAAGATAGAAGGATTACTTGGGTACAAGATGGTGAACATGAACTACTATCCAGAGTGTCCAAATCCAGAGCTAACAGTGGGAGTAGGACGCCACTCCGATATGGGCACTCTCACAATTCTTCTCCAAGACGACATCGGTGGTTTATACGTCAAACTCGAACAAGACATCAAATATAACCATACTTCTGCAACCAAAGGTGACTGGATCGAGATCCCTCCCATCCCTGGAGCCCTCGTTATCAACATTGGCGATGCCTTACAGGTATAATCTTACATTCTCTATGAGGCAATCCTATTAAATTGGCTTAAACTATTTTCTATATGCTAACTATGTTATGTGGCGTTGGAAGATAATGAGTAATGGAAGGTATAGGAGTGGGGAGCATAGAGTGAGGGCAGCGAGGGAGCAGAGTAGGGTGTCGGTGCCGGTGTTCACGATCCCGAACCCTACAGAGAAGATAGGGCCGTTGCCGGAAATGGTGGAGAAAGATGGGAAGGCTGTTTACAAAGAGATAGTGTTCCAGGATTACATGAACAACTTCTTCACTAATGCTCATGAAGGGAAAAAGTCCCTTGATTTTGCAGCCATCATGTGACTCTGATGCTCATATTGAAATGCTTCTTTGGTATCTTATCAAGAAACATCTATCAATAATAATAAGAACAAGAATAAAACCAAGGCTAGCTATATTATCATTATCACTCCTACTCTTTCTGTGTGACCATTTATATCATTCCACGTGTAAAGTTATTGTCAGGGGGTCAACTGCCAATGGGGTGGAAGGAACCAAAGAGGACATAGCTTTGTTAGGGCTATGTTAACTCAGTCAGTTGATCTCCACTTCAAATCGAATACTATATGCATATGCCTTCAATATTTGTTGGGAGAGTTTTGCTGCTCTTGTCATCTTTCCTAACTCGATCAATGCAAATTAGTCGGATTCAATGTAACAATAAGACACAGTGAGTTTTGATATCAAAATTTTCTTTAAGAAAATCAATGAAAAGTTGTAAAATAAAGAACATATATATATATATATATATATATTTATATAAGTTAAACAAATGTTTGTGCTATGAGAAATCTTATTTTTAAAATATCTTGATTATTGTTCAAAACTTAAAAAAACATTATTCTAAAATTTCTTATTTCTTCTATAATTTTTTTACAAAATTTCTAACTCGTGTTTTTTTTTTTAAACAGAAACACCTTTCGCTGTAAAAACTAAAACAAACGGGCTCATTATATATGTTGATTAGTCCCGTATTGGTTTCTGAACCAGCAAAGATAACTTGAACCATGATTCTAAATTGAACTATCGAATTCCCAACCACAAAATCAGCAAACCTTAAATCTTAAATTTTAAATTTTTAAATAAAAGGAAAATCCCTTAAAAAGAAATTTAAAAATGTCTAAAAAAAAAAAGGTATTCTAAATATTTATAATATTAAAGAAGTGTTAAGGCCTGATTTGTCATTTTCAAAGTTAAAAAGAAATAACAGAATTGTCTCTTTGAGTTTAATTTTCACTTTGGCAGAATTAATTATAAAAACCTTATCCGAACTTGTGAAAAGTTTACCATAACTTGTGAAACCCTTATCAGATTTTGTGAATTTTAATTTATAACTTATGAAATTATTTTGAGAATTTGTGAAATTAAAACTTTACCTGAACTTATAAAATCCTTATTATATCTTGTGGATCAAAATTTTCAACTTATGAAATTTCTTAAGAAAGTTGTAAAATTCTTTTGAGAACTTATAAAAACCTTACCCGAACTTATAAAACCTATATTAGAACTTGTGAAACTCTTGTAAGATATTATGAATCAAAATTTATAACTTGTGAAATTCTTTAAGGAAGTTGTGAAATTCTTTTAAGAATTTGTAAAAACCTTATCCGAACTTGTGAACTCCTTATCAGATTTTGTGAATTTTAACTCGCAACATGTGAAATTCTTATGAGAAATTGTGAAAACATTATCTAAACTTGTGAAATTGCGTTTTACTCTTTGTTCTTAATTTTAAATTTGAGGGACAATTATATCATTTTCTTTTAATTTTAAAAGGATGAATCAGGGCTCTAACACCTCTTTAATATTATGAATATTCAAAACACCTTTTTATCTTTTAACATTTTAAAATTCTTTTTAAGGGGTTTCCCTCAACCAAAACCCAAAATCATGAAACTCTAAATCTCAAAACTTCAAAAATACGTATTTAAATCATAAACAGGAGACCTTAAAAGTTAAAACGCAAATCTTAGCTTTCAGTCCCAAAAAAAAAAACGCAAATAGCCCAAACTCTAAACTGCCTAAAGATCTAAAACCTTAACTAAACACCCAGACCTCGAATCTTAAACTCTGACCCTCCATAACTCTAGTATATAAACTTTGACCCATAACCTCTAATAAAAATAATTTATTTATAAGAAATATTTTAAAATTACATTATTCCATTAGTCAACTACCGGATAGGTTTAGCAAAGTCAGCATTTGTTTCCATGTCGACAATCTGTTCATTTCAGAACATTACAGGGGTTCACTCGGATTATTACTCGCCAGAATATCAATCAACAATATTCAATAAGTGCAATTTTTTTCACTCTGATCCCTATTATTAGAACAATTTGTATGTTTCACAATATAATGAAAATTTTCTAACTCTGGGTAATTTAATATTTTACGAGAAATAAGTAATTTTAACCAACCTTGTTGACTTTCATAAAATAGTTAGTTGAAACTTATAAAAAGGATCAGAACAGGTTGAGGTCACAAGCGATTTGTGTGAATTTTTTCTAAGGTTATTAAACCCGGATAGGCCACTGAACAGGTTGAGGTATTGAGTCAAATACGTTAGTGAGTCAGATTGGAGTCAAACCGCAGCTAACTCGGAGCCAAACTGATGAGAAAGTGAAGATTTAGAGGTTATTAATATGAGATTATGAAGAAATTTTAAAAAAAAAATCAATTTTTTTAAAAAAGCAAACAGGGTTGGTGGCCGAACTAGTTTAGTGGCATGTTCGTCGGTTTCCGATCAGCTGGTCTGGTCCGAGTTTAATAACCCTTATTTTTTTCTTTCTACTCCGACTTTATACACCTTGAATTCGCTAATATATACAAGACACTTGGTGGTATTAGAGGAAGCATGGAAATGATTTAATATATACATTATCTCTTGAATTTTCTTTAATTAGCAAGTCCTCTTTTGAAGTAAAGTTGTCTACTTTGGTAGAGTTTTATCTCTGATAATGAATTTTCTCCCAAAACAAAAAAAAAAAAAAAGAAACAAAGAAAGTCAGAGAAACGTGGTTGCCTATTCAAGTGAACACCTTTTTCGGCTTTTCGTGTCCAAAAAGTCCAATCTTCCAAATAAATCGGAGAGCGGGGGAATCCTTCTATAGGTGAAACTTTCATGCCCAAAGTTTTTCCGAAGAAAAGATTTTTGTCCCAAAAAGAAGTTTCTTTGTTTTCTGTTTGTAGCAGAATTAATTTCTTGAACCCTTAATTAGTGCCTTATTGACCAGTTGACTTTGTCCCGTAATTTGTTCAGTACACGACAGCCTTTCTTCATTGGAATCTTGAACAATTCCAATCTTCATTAAAACCTTAATGTTTATACTAGTATAAATTACGGTAAAAAATTCTCTCTGTGTGTGTGTGTGTGTGTGTGTGTGTGTGTGTGTTTAGAAATTGTTAATATGCATATTTTTTAAACAAAAAGTTATTTTATGTAGTACAAGTACACCTAAAAGAAAGAAAGCACTTGTACCTAAAAATCATTTTCTTATTGTTTTTCCATGGAGAAAAATTTAAATGAGTTGAGTTTATTGACACTCATCAGAATTAAGACAGGTTTCAAGATTCAAAATAACTTTTATTAATTAAAATATTTATAAATTATCTACCAATGATATCTGCAAATTAATAGCTTATTTTTGTGAAATATGAGACACGTTTTTACTAATTAAATCAATCTTTCATTGTATTCATTTTCTTAATTTTAGATAATTTGACAAGTTAATTTAGTTGGTGAATAATGGGTGATGAGAAACAATTGATTATAAGCTTGACAACAATCTGTAAAAACAGAGGGAGGGACGAGAGATCGATGGTGGGACGAAGGGCAAATTGGTCTAGAAAATTTTAATCTTAGAATTGATTTTCTAATACTGAGGGCCATTGTACACTGAGTAATCCCATGTGGGATAAAATTGGGTCTGAGATTGAGATTGGAGTCCTCAATAATTCATGCTTAATATGAAAAGATGGTATAATCCGATTTCAATTTTAATCTCGACCCTAATCCCATGTACTAAACAGGGCTATGATTCTAAGATTATTATTTAGTTATTGTTGTAATATGCTACAGCAAAACAACAATGAACAATTCTCTCGTCTGAACTTGGAATATTCGAACCATGACTAATTTCAACCACTCAATTTGACTGAAGACTTTGACTTCTTCATCACCTCCCTCGTATATTTTCGTTGATTTTAATGTCGTCTCTATATAGACTGTGTCTCTGACTATTCACATCTCTCCCCGGCGTCATTGTCAAGTTTTAAATTTTAGACGTTGAATTGTATATATATCATGAGCCATTCAAATTAGTCATTTTTATTTCATTTCATTAATATTATTGTTTCCATTTTATTATGTAATTTTAATTTTTAAAAAATTTATGCAACTATATGATTATATATCTACTTAGTAATTAACTAGTAGTGTATATTTATATTTATATATATTACGTATCATATCAAAAACCAAGTCCAAAATATTGATCATAACATAATATATATATATATATAATATTTACATTTATTTAATTAAGGGACAACTAATGCTTTTGGGGCATGACTTTAATTTTGTCGTTAAATTGCTTCTCAAGTATAAGAGTTATGAGAGATATCATTAGTGCGCATAAAGTTTCAAACCTGTTAATAAAATAAAAAATTATTATATCAAATAAATAAGCTACATCTACGGTATAAGTTTAATTAACTAATCAATTAAATTTAGTTTCTTCATAAACATTTTGTCATTTGAGATATTTAACAAAACAATAGCAATTAAATTTTCGGACTATAATGTTATAAAAAAAAAAAAAAAGTTTCAGACTCTAAATGGTTTGAATCTTCATTATATTTTGGGGCTAGGATTAATTACGTCTCATCTTTCTTTATTATCATAGGGATGATATGGACCGTAGACAATAATTTTGGGAAATGACCTATTCTCTTGTTATCTTTTTCTTCCCCATCTGCTATAATTCGTGTTGTCATTTAATTCAAAATAAATAAATAAATAAAAGTTTTGAGGAATTCATGGATTCTGTCCCTAACTAGTTGAGTTATTTAAACTCAACCAAACTTGAAAAGTTATATGGCTTGGTAGAAATCGAGTGTGTTAACCGCTTAATCATGCGAGAGCGATTAATGAATTTTTATGCAGGAAAATTAAATTTCCTTTTGGTTTAGTTACATTGGCTTTGGAGTTTTAAAATACATATGATATAGAACGTGTAAAGGTTAAAACTATAACAAAATAGAAAATTTGTGAGTGTGTAGTAGATCGTATAACAAAATTTCTCTCAAAAGTTTTGTAATGAATTAATTTTGTCATAGGAATTTTGTGAATCTATCATATAAATTTTACGTTGTGAAGGAAATAGTCTATTTTGTAAAACTTAATCAAACTGACAAAACCAAGTCGAAAAACTGATGCATCGGATCATAAAGTAGTTCAAAACACGTTTCGAACTGCTTTGTCAAGAAAACAAATTATGATAGGGATTTGAGTTGAAGCAGCCGAAGATTTGATTTTGGGAAGAATTGATGATTGATTCATGTTAAAAGAGGTTGAACCAATCCTAGAAAAAATCAAACCATATCCCATTGTTGTCTTGCATTAATTTCAAAGCCTTGGCCTATTGAATTTGCATGTTTGTGAACTGGCCTCTCTCCACCGACACCAAGTGCCCAACCATAATTGTAGGTACGTATATTTGGTGATTATAAACTCATTCAATCAATGAATCTTTGAACTAGTACCTCGGAACATATCATGATTTTGAAACTTTATATAGTCAAAAAATTTGTGTTGATCGCTTGCTCTAAACTAATTGAGACAAGCTCTGACGGTTGCAATGATGAAAGTTTGATTATATAATATATTTCATAGAAGGGTCATCCTTCATACACATGTGTAACAAAAATAAGTATATATAAGAGGAGTATTTTTGTCATTATAGTCGAAAAGGTGGTTTCATAGTCAACAACTCTTAAAATATTTGAGCAAGTAGAGTTTGGCGACTCAAAAGTTAAAGTGATGTTTTAATTTTGATTTAGAAGAGAAGACTAACAGTTTAATATTACAAACGAAATCAATGAAACCCACAATCTTTCACAAAAGGTTTCATGTCCTAGGTCATTGGCACGACTCAAAGGTTATGGCAGTTGCATTGTCTCTCTCTTGGTGAGGTCCACATAAAGCAAACAATTTAAAGGGCCCTTGTGCTAGGAAAAATTTGGACACTTGTGGGCTATAGGTATAAATGTACTACTCTCTCATGCTCAATATAAGACATATTTAGGAAGTTGATTTTAATTCTAAATGTAATATTTATTTTTTATATTTATCAATATTTTATAAATTTACCCCTGAGGCTCCTTCAACAATAATTAAAAAAGAGAGAAAATGAAGGAATTAAATAAGATAATTAGGATGTTTTAAAAATACATGTTATATTAACTAATTTAACTAACTTCTTTAATCTAATCAAATTAGGTAAATATGTCTTATATTAAGGATTTGAGAGAGTACTATACTCCTATGTGTTATCATTATTTTAAGTGAAATTTAATAAAGCTGGGTTAAAGTTTTAAGATTAATTATATGCTACATGTGGTATTTAATATACAACAAACTACGTACATCTTATATTAAGTGCTAGAAGTAGTATTATTTACAGATTTCATATGTGAATAAAACATGAAATCGAGCATATGTTCGACTTATTCAAATCCTTGGCAAAAATGTTGTCATTGAGATTATGACCCTAGTAATGAAGATAATCCAAGCCCGCTATTGTTATTAGAATTTTATGGCAAGTATTCTATAAACATTTCTATAACTATATCATAGTTTGAACCATAAAATCAATCTGGTCAGAGTGAGATATGAGACTACAACCTTTTTAATTTATATAAATAATATTTTTTCGCTAAACATAAGTATCCTCTTAATTATGCATATGCAAGTATTGTCATTATGGGCTAAAATTAAGATAACGATGAAAGATGAATGGGCTCTTGTTCAATGGTACAAGTAGCCGAAGTCTCTGACTTTGAGTGACTATCTGATAATGTCAAAACAATAAACGGGGAGATGTACATCTTTAATTACCTGACTAATTAATTAATCGGTACATATCTGTAAAGTATTTTTTTAGTTATGGTAGCACCCGAAATTTGGAAAAACATGAAGCCGTCACTAAAATTTTTGAAAATAGGATAATTTTGGAAACCTTTTTAAAAATGGAAACTGGCCTACAAAAACCATTTAAGGTTCGGGAGTCGATTGTGTATGGGGAAAGTGTTAGGCACCCCACAACACCCATTCATAAGAATGGTTACTCTAAGTTAATTATTTAAAAATAAAAATGGCCTTTAACATTATTATAATTACCCAAATAAAAAAAAAAGAATATTTACAAAACTAAATGAAATGAAAGAAATAGAAGAAGAAGAAAAAAGAACCCTTATTTACAATAAGGAAAAATATACTTATTTAAAAAAAATAATATTTATTTACAATAAGAAAATAAGAAAAAATATATTTATTTACAAAATTAGACTTGATCTAGGATGAAAACCTAAGGCCTACGTACCCTTTAGAGGGATCAAAACCCACGTAGTTCAGGGGTAGAAATGCGTGTCACTTTGTTTGTGTTTTTTAGAAAAAATGTTTATTTAATTTATTTGAGAAAAATATTTTTTTGGTTTGTATTTTTTATTATTTTTTTTAAAACGTTTTTTTTTTTAATTTATGAAAGAACTTCTTTTATTTTTCATGAAAGGTAGCTTTTCCATTTTATTTTCATTTATCAAAATGTGTCAAAATGTTTTTTTTTTATTTTTTGAAAGAGGACCTAAAAAAGGGATAAAGAAAAAAAAAAGTAACACAAGTTAAATAAAAAGAAAGTCTAGCAATGTATATGTGATAATTCAATGGTACAAGGCAATTCTATTTAATTCTTGATCTCATATTCAACGTCCAGCACTATTGGCATATATTGGGATAAGATAAAAGACAAGAATGAAGTCATAGAAGTGGGAGAGGGAGTCAACGCAACATATATTGAATGAGAAAAAAAAAACAAGAGCAAGTTATAGTGAAGGGAGAATTTGTCAAAGATCACCACGTTGCTGTACCTTCATTTAAGCAGAGTAGTGAGTATAAGGCAAGTAAATGAAAACCGACAAAATTCTTGCAATTCTTATATATAAGGATTTGCCCAGCATTCAAATGGGTATGCCTCCATCTCTAATAAGAAATGTTCATTGGCTTGGGCAAGAATATTAAGACCTTATTTAAATAAAACAAAATAAGACGGCTTCTTATGTCAACTCCCCTTTCCCACGAGAATTATGTATGAGCAATGAAAAATGAGAAACTAAAATTAGCTCCCTACCTTGCCTTTCTCTCCTCTCAAAATTCTGTCTCCATTACTTCAACCCTTGCACTCCTATTTATAGTCTCAAGGTAGGGTTTTCTTCATAAATGCTCCCTTTTTTTTTAAATTTTCATTTTCTGATTTTTTTTTTTTTTGTATTTTATGTTAAGAACTACCTAACTTGACCCAATCACCATCAATGGAGATTTTTTTTTTAAATTTTCGTTTTTTTTATATTTTCTATTGATAAAACTTTCTAACTTGACCTAATTACCATTAGTAGAGATTTTTTCGTTTTTAATTTTTTTTCATTATTCTCCCCACAAGTAACATTCTAATTTAAACCTATCAACATAAATGAGATTTTTTTTTTATTTTTCATTTTTTTATTTATTATTTTCCCTTAATGAATGACAATGCCAATCATATCAATGAGGGGATTTATTTTAATTTTCGTTTTTTTTTTATTTTTTCCCTTTCAATGATGATTGCCTATTTAGACACCGATCATCATCAATAGGAGGATTTCCTTATTTTTCTTATTTTCATTTTTTTTATTTTTTCTTTCAATGATGATTGCCAATTTGGACACAAATTATTATCAATTATTTTTGTATTTTTTAGTGGGGCCCGGACAAAATAGGGTGTTCACAGTTATGCCTCACAATTTGAGTGTCGTATAATTACATATATTTTTCCTTTATATGGATTTTGCTTTCCTGATGGCCAAACTCCAAACAACTTCTTACTCCTTCTGTCCATAATATAAATAATTTATTAAAGATTTTTTATCTAACATATAAGTCAAATTTAATAATATTTGGAGTATTTAATTTTCTCTCTCTTCTATTTTGTCTTTATCTACTGTTAAATATTATGAGTAATTAATTTAATTTCTTACTTTTAATAAGGACAATTTAAAAAAAAAAATTAATTAATTATAATGAGCATACGTTTGTCTACCCTTTTAATCTGGGTACAAGTAGATAAATTGGTTGGCCAAAAAAAGTTGATAAATTGACCTATAATGAATATTAGATTATATATTTATTACAAACCTTAAATTTAAGCACTACTACAGAAATCACAATATATGATGGCTATCATCGGCCATAAATCATGGTTTTGAACCATCACATATGCGGGCTATATATGCTCAACGCAAATAAATTACAATTTCAAATCGTTATTTATTTTGTACCTATTATAATAATTTTAATATAACACCAGTTATTTATTGAGGCTTGGTGAGGCGATGATATACGCATTGCTGTGATAGTAATTAACATGCACATATAAACAACTGTCATAATATATGATAATGCTTGCATGATACATAACGATCTCTTTTTTACAATTGTTATTGACTCAATAATATATATAACTGTTCTTATGTGAATATTGATCTCAATATCCTCCTTCTCGTAGTCACTTACGCTAATCTTATGTGCCTCTAATGGAATATGCACCATTGGTGGGGTTGCGAGCTGTGGTGGTGCAGGGCCCGGTTGCTTGGTGGAGTGCTCTCGGCCACGACTACTGTTCCCCTACTGAAGAGGTCATCTGAGAGGACGCTCAAGATAAGCCTTCCCTTTTTTTTATCTCTCTCATAAGACATTATAACTACAATTATTCACTTTTTTAAATTAATACAATTTTTTTCGTATAGAAAATTAATACAAATTTAATTGATTATAAATTTTCAATTAATCAATTTAAAATGTACACTTAGTAAATATTAAAAATAAATTACAGACACAACTAACCAATATTTATAATATAAAAAAGAAAATAAAAAATCACAATGTTTTTTAAATAACATTGTGATTTAAATAACAATAAAATTAGAAAAAACAAAGCTTCTTAGCTCAAAAAATGAAAAAAAAAAAAAAACAATTTGTAGCGATTTATCCAATCTAACCGCTACAAATTACCGTGGCTTACCTGCACGCCACCTAGCGTGAGTCACACTGTTGCAAATTTATAATGATTTCATTAAAAACCGCGACAAAACCGTTACTTTCACTACTAGGAAAAAGGGTTTTAACGTCCTTTATTTTGGCCTTTTAACGTCTGAAAACAGAGGGACGTCTATGTGAGGGTCGTAGAAAAAAACGTCATTAACGTCCGTAAAATAGGGGACGTGGAAGGCAGACTTTAGACGTCCCCAGTTGGTACTGGGGACGTCTAAAGTGAGACATTAGACGTCCCCAATTGGAACTGGGGACGTCTAAGGTCCCACTTTAGACGTCCCCAGTTCCAACTGGGGACGTCTAAAGTGTCGCCAGCAGTCCTTTCCACGTCCCTTTTTTTATTAAGGACGTTGAAAGTTTTTTTTTAAATGGACTTTTTATATATATTGCACTGTCTGGAAATGTAAACTGCAGAAATAGGATTCCAACAACAGAATAAAACAACAGCAGTTCAACAGAATGGAAACAACAACACAGTGATCAATCAACCCAAGGCTTCTACATGCCACACAAACTTTCAAACCACACAAACTACACAACAATCTATATCCAAGTCTACTACATGCCACACAAACTTTCAAACCATACAAACTACACAGCAATCTATATCCAAGTCCCCAGTTTGTATAATAACCAAGACTAAAATCCAATCCATATCCAACAACAATAACGCTAATTATATGTACTACCACAAAAGTATGTCCTACACAAACTACTAAAGACTTTACTCTTCTGGTATACGTTGAAGAAGATGTCCAGCCATAAAGTCTCTGATCATATTTAAGTCTTCATATGAGTAGGCATCTTCATTGTCAAAAATCTGTAAATTAGAAAATAAGTTTAGATGAAATAATGAATGAAGTGAATGAATTTCCATTGAATCACAACACCAAGAATATTATCCTCAGAGAATGAAGAAGCGATTACTTGTTCAAAATCTGTCGTAATGCCACTCTGAATGATGTTAAACATATAAAGCAAGACATAATATCCACATTCCCAGCCGCCAGGTTGTCGAGGGCACTATAAATCAAAAGCAAATGGTTAAAATCAATAAAGGCATATCTAAAACGACCGTCAATCAAAAGAACTTGATTTGAAACTACGTACCTTTGGAAACAACCATCTCGGATCTTTGCCACCTCTACGTTCGCGTGGCCCACCAAGCGCTCGATACGTCGTGCATGCTCTATCATTAAAATGAAAATCAACATAAATTAGAATAATTCATCAAGAAGCAATGAAATACAAAAAAAATAACTTACTGGTTGAAGACGCTTTTAGTTTCTTTGTCTGGTTTTCTATTTAAGGAATCAAACAAGTAAACAACGTGCGACCGAGGATAGACAACACACAAACTCCAGTGATAACTATCACAACATATACAGATTAAAATGAAGTTAGATGGCAAGGCAATTATTTATTAAAAATCTCAAATACACAAAATTAAAATGAGTACCCTTGAACAATCGGTGCTAGATAACAACGATACTCGTCCTCTGCCAATGCGAAGCCCACATAGTTCGTCCTTCGTTTCAATGTATTCTCAACCCTTGTCGTATGTGCAGGAGACAAGAATCCATATAAATCAACTTTCTGAGAGTCAATGCATATACGACGGAAGGAGCTATAATAGAATTAAAATGATGAATGTATTAGCTAGTTAAAATCAACTTAACTAAATGAATAAAAAAATGGGAAATAAAAAACTTACAGGATTGCAAATTTACCCCATCCAATATCTAGCTCCTCGAACTTCATGAACTGTTTAAGATCTTGTTTATCAATTGTGAAGTGATACTCTGTTTCCTGGCCCACAATCCCTAGAGGCATATGCAAATCAATCTGGCGAATGCCTTTATAGATATGCTGCAATCGTGCTAAGAAGGGTCATTTCTCTGCTTCCTGCTCGTTCTTTTAGAACATAAAAACACATACTGTTAGTAGGATATCAACACATCTCAAGTAAAAGTGAGGTAGTTCCATACCATTGGAGGTGTTTGTGGTAACAAGCCAATAAGATGTACAGGCCAAAGGATGAAAGATCCTCTCGCCTGAGCTATCGTGGCAACCTCGTCATCAGGAATAGGGATGGCTATACCTTCTTCCCCCTCTCGAACACACGTCACAGTCACCCTACGCAAATGCTGTGGAATTTGCTGATGGTGGTGGGTGGTAGCTTGTGTGTGAACGAGAGCATCTGCAACTACACGCAGCACTGGGGCATCCAAAGAGAGGATGGCAGGTTCTCCCTGCGCTGGAGGGGGAGAAGGGTCGCCAAGTGGTTCCTCCGCCAGGTTGTAACTTCCTTTGGTGCTGTGGAAGGTCAGGGATGAATGGGTTCTACGCTCGATAGTTGCCATCTGCGATTCAAACATCTTCTGCATTTCAGCTCGTATCTCAGGCATCAGCTCAAGACGTAGCTCTGGCAACAACGCTTGTCGGAGCTTGTCGCGGAGGTTGGCCTCGAGCTCTTGTGAGACTTCCTAACGAATCTTGGCCACAAGCTCCCTACTGGGTTCAGCTTGTGACGAATAAGGATGTGAGGCTCGGCCAAAATACTTTGTGACACGAACTCCCCCTGCCTCCCCTCGAACATGACCAGGGTGATCTGCCTTCCCAATCGTCGTTGACAAGATGTCCATCCGTCCACTTGGAGTGAACGAACCTTGGCTACTATGATCTTTCAGTTCATCCTGCAGCATAAAAGTTATCGTAAGCACTCCCAATATGAAAAAATAAGTTTGTATTTATGCTCTAACTACTTACAATTCTTGCGGCAACCTCAGCAACAGTCGGATTTACGTACTTCCCACCCTTAAGCCTCCCTTCTTTCCATTTTTTGTGACGTGGTGGAGGTGACGGGGGCTGGACCACAACGGTAGGATCTGATGTGGCTGCTTCCTTCAATTTCTCTAACTCTTCTGCCATCATCTTTCGCTCAAGCTTCCGATAACCACCAAGAGACATGCAATGTTGATAGGTATTAGCTGCTTGCCTCTCTGCATTTTCTGCACTTAATGCCTTTGAAAGGAAAACAACGAACACCGAATCAATAATGTCAACTATATTCAAATAAAACACTATGATGACAGAAATCTTACCAAAAAGTTTGGATCTTCTCGTGATGCCATAAACAACCTCCAGTCCTCTGGAGACAAAAACGGATACTTATGACATGGATCCTGACCCCTCATGTCCCCTCGAATGTAATCTCGTGTGAGCCTGTTCTTGAAATCTTTCCATCGTAGACGAACCTCCGTCATCCACTCCTTGTACATCTCCACGGTGTCAGGGACATCATAGGTTTGCTGCAAGTTAAAAACATAAGTTAATTATATTTGAAGCTATAGGAATAAAGATATAATGCAGATGTATTGAAACTTACATACCAAAAGTTGTTGCCAAATCAAGTCTTTGGTTTTTGGTGGAACCAACTTCCAATTATCATAGGTAATGCGAACTTTGCTTCGAGCCAAAAAACCTACGTAGCTAATGAAATGGTCTTCCTCCGGACCAATTGGTTTCATATTTTCGTCAAAGTCAATATGCAACCTCTCCTGTTGATGGTGATGACGTGCTACCAATGCAGGCATTTTTGTACTGCCTCTAACCCTTCTTCTCGCAGCCGGTTCAGGTGTCGCATCACGTTCAGGCCTATTCATTTCATTGTCCCTATCACTTTGTGAGTCACCAGAATTGTCCATATTCCTGTAAGCACAAAAATCATTGTCAGATAGGTGAATAAATTGTAAGTAAATGAATAAACTAACTAGTTATAAAACAAACAGCACACATTACTATTTTTTAAGTTAAGCTCTTACTCTAGATTGTTTCCCATATTCCTTCACCATGATCATTTCTCACAGCATATTCTTCATCATCTACCAATTCTACTTCACTTGTTGTAGGTGGATTAATTGTGAAAGGTGGTGTGTCGTCAAGGTTGAAGGTTGGATCACCATGCTTCTGTTTTTTACTCTGAAGTACAATGAAAATTTTTTTATTTGCGGGATCTGTGACATAAAACACTTGTTTCGCCTGGCTTGCTAGAATGAAGGGCTCATCCCTATAACCTACTCTTTCAAGATCAACTGAGACAAATCCAAATTGTTGATCTATTACCACAGCATTATTGCTAACCCACTTACATTTGAATAAAGCAACTTTGAACTTGTTGTAAGTGATTTTCCATATTTCTTCTATCACTCCATAATAGGCCATGAATGCTAATATGGGGTTTTTATCTTTCGAATTGGAAAAGTGCATGGCTTCAGCTTCTACCATCACCCCACTATTTTGCATGGTACTTCGGTCATCTTGGTCTTTTGTGTAGAAAGAATACCCGTTTATATCATAACCGCTCCAAGTAATGATCTGAAACGAAGGCCCCCAGGCTAGCCACTCTATTGTCCCAGACACACCGGTCTCATGCAAAACCTTTTCCTCAAACCACTGAATGAATGTCTTGTTTTGGTCAATAGTAATCTGCATGTCATTCTTCCTCGGATGCATGTTCTTCAATCTCTTTCTGTGTTCTTCTATGTACGGTTGAACTTCTGCCATGTTATTCAGGATATAAAGGTGTGCTTGCAACACCTCTTCACGAGGCATAGTCTTCACTTTCAGTCCTCGTGTTCCCTTGCTCCTCCCCTCTTCATGCCGAGATTGTTCCTTCTTCCCTGATAGATAATCGCTGCAGAAGTCCATAGCCTCTTCAACAACATACCTTTCAACTATTGAGGCTTCTGGTCGATAGGGATTTTTAGAGTACCCTTTTAAGATCTTCATGTATCGCTCAAAAGGGTACATCCACCTCAGGTAAACTGGACCACAGAGCCTTACCTCCCTTACCAAATGAACTATCAAATACACCATTATATCAAAAAAAGAAGGAGGGAAGTGCATCTCTAATTGGGACAATATGATATAACCCTCAGCTTCCAGTTCATCCAGCTTTTCAGTGTCAATGACTTTGTTACAGATAGCATTAAAGAAAATACACAATCTTGTCACAGTGCTTCGAACTTCATCTTTCATAATCCCTCTAATAGCTACTGGTAACAGTTGTTGCATCAACACATGATAATCATGGGACTTCATTCCCACTAACTTCAAATCGTCCATTGACACACACCTTCTCACATTCGAGGAATATCCTTGTGGTACCTTAATTTCATGCAAACACCCACACAAACTTCGTTTCTCCGCTTTTGATAGTGTATGCACTGCTAGCTCCATGTATGCCCTCCTACCATCATCTCTTATCTGTGGATGTAACCGTTCTCTTATTCCCATATCAACAAGGTCTAGTCTCACACTAATCCCATCCTTGGTCTTCCCTGGAATGTGCAAAAGCGTACTGACAAGGCTATCACAAAGGTTTTTCTCCACGTGCATCACATCAATACTGTGTCTCACGTCAAGCCTACGCCAATATGGAAGATCAAAGAAAATTGATCTCTTCTTCCATATGTTCTTCTCACCCGCAGTCTTCTGATTCTTACCGAGTAAGACATTGATACGTTCAACCCGACTGTAAACTTACTCTCCGGTTAATGCCTTTGGAGCCATTCCATGCTCCGGTAAGCCGTTAAAACGCTTTCTTAACCTACGATACGGGTGGAACCTAGGAAGGAACCTCCTGTGACCTAGGTAGACCGTTTTTCTTCCATGTTTCAGTTGGTGGAAGTGAGTGTCTGCTTCACAGATCGGACATGCTTTATGCCCCTTCACACTGTAGCCTGAGAGGTTTCCATAGGCAGGGAAGTCATTTATCGTGGTGAAAATCATTACACGTAGCTTGAAGGACTCATTCTTATATGCATCAAACACATCTACGCCTTCCTCCCACAACTTCTTCAAGTCCTCAATCAAAGGCACCAGGTAGACATCGATATCGTTTCCTGGCTGTTTTGGTCCAGAAATCATCATAGAAAGCATCACATACTTGCGTTTCATACAAAGCCGGGGAGGCAAGTTGTATATTACAAGGAGTACTGGCCACGCACTGTGTGTGCTATTAAGAGTTCCATACGGATTGATGCCATCTGTACAGAGCTCAAGCCGAAGGTTTCTCGGCTCGCTGCCAAATTCAGGGAACATTTCATCTATTTTCTTCCACTGTGGAGAGTCAGCCGGGTGCCGAAGATATTTTCCGTCGGATATTCTATCATCCGAATGCCATCTCAACTTCTTCGCTTTTTTTGCAGTCCCAAACAAACGCTTAAAGCGCGGTATTATTGGAAGATACCACAGAACCTTTACAGGTTGCTTTTTAGTTGTCGCATCACCACAACCACCATTTTTTCTCACTTTGTATCGTGCAGTTTGACACTTAGGGCACTCACTCAGACCTTCATACTCATTTCTGTACAGTACACAGTCATTAGGGCAAGCGTGGAGCTTTTTATACTCCATACCCATTGTAGATAGGATTTTTTTTTGCCTCATACATACGATTTGGAAGCACATTATCGTCTGGAAACATATCACACAACAGTTCAAGCAGCAATGTGAAACTACTATCGGTCCACCCACAAGTTGCTTTTAAGTTCACCAAATGTAATGTTCCTGTCAGCCGTGTGTATTTACTCCCTAGGTACAACGGTGTCTCTGCATCACTCCGCAGGCTGTCATATTCATGCGACTGCGCAAAGGATTCTACCTCAACATCATGAATCATTCTCTCCATTGTATCTTCATTTATGACATCCACAGCTTCCTTCTTGTGCGACGGACAATCAGTTACTTCCTCACCATGCCATATCCACCTTGTATATCGAAGATTTATTCCATCACAAAGTAGGTGATCCCTTATAACTTCAACATCCCGTCTTCTCTCATTTAAACAATTGACTCAAGGACAAAAATACATGTCATTTCTGGCTGGAGCATTCCTTCTAGCATATTCAATAAACTCTTCAACCCCATTCTCATATTCTTCACTTGTTCTCAAAGCATTCATCCAACTATGATCCATTTTATTACCACCTACGTCATTCCCATTTACACTTAAGTTAATAATAATTGTCAACACTAGGAATGCCATTTACTATTTTGTTTTTCAAACTTTTGACAGCATTTCCCCTTAAAATTGAGACATCCCAAAATCAAAATAACAAACCATCTCAGCTTAATTTAAATGAAACAAAACTTTAGCTTCTAGCACCAACCACAAACATAATACACTTATATTTTAGCAACCAAATTATTAAATCAAGTACGCGAATTTAATGAAAAATTGTAAAAAAAAAATGCAAGTACGCGAATTTCTTATATTAATGTCTACGTACACTAAGTTACAATAAGATTGCCTAATTCTAGCACTAAATATATATATTAATGTGTGTGTCTTATGGCAAAAAAAAATATATTGTGTGTCTACAAGATAATTTTTTTTGTATTTTTTTACTTTCTTTTTATTCTTTATTCTTTTCTCATTTCTTTTCCTTTCCTTACTAATTAAAAGCATTATCATGTGCCAAAACTAATAGTTACCATCATCAACCTAATCAAAACGCATAAACAAAGTAATAAAATAAACCTCTAACTAATACTAAAAATATAAAAAATTAAACACTTATTCAATTCATACAAAACTAATAATAAAAAGAATAATAAAACGCCCTGCATTTCTTTTCCTTTCCCTACTAATTAAAAGCATTTTATCATGTGCCAAAACTAATAGTTACCATCATCAACCTAATCAAAACGCATAAATAGAGTAATAAAATAAACCTCTAACTAATACTAAAAATATACTATACTAAAAATATAAAAAATTAAACACTTATTCAATTCATACAAAACTAATAATAAAAAGAATAATAAAACGCCCTGTCATCTTATTCAAAACGAAAATGCTAACCTGAAAAGTGGTGAAGCTTTGGAGGAGGCCGACGGTGGTGGAGAATCTGCAAACCAAGAATCTCAAAAACTGCAGCAGGGGAGCAAAGAAGGAGGCCTGGTGACGGAAGTGAGGAAGCTTTGGAGAAAGAAATTAAAAAACCAAGAAAGGGAGAGGAGACCGATCAATGGGAATGGAGTGATGAATTTGGGAGAAGATGCAGCAGGGGAGTGGAATGGGAAAGGAGAAACAACGAAAAAATTGCAGCAATGGGGACGGAGTCTCACGGAGATGGGAGTGAATAAGTGATTGAGTAAAATTGGGGGGAGGAGACATAGATGGCAGGGGAGTAGGAAGAGCTCTCTGACATCCTCACATGCACCGGTCACGTCATTTCTGGTGCATGTGAGGCTCTACAACGTCCCCAGCTGAGCTGGGGACGTCTAAAGATAGTCTTTACCCGTCCCCAGCTGTCTAAAGGCTTTCTTTTTTGTAATGACGTTTAAAGGTAATCAGACGCGCCAATCTCTAAAATTTGAACCTGACCATATTTTGGACGTCCCTTTTTTAAAAAGGGACGTCCTTTAGGGTCTTTATAAGTATATTCTGTAGTAGTGTTTGTAGCGGTTTTTTGGAACCGCTGCAAACTAACGTCTTTTTTTTGTAGTGCCTCATCGTCCTCTTCCTCCCTCTCATTCTCATCATTAGAAGAGGAAGGTGAAGGATCTGACTGCAAGTCATAGTCAACATCATTGTAATAAAGTAACATCATTGTGATGAAATATATTATTCAACTTCCTCTTCAGCTTGTTGGCGTGTGCCGCGAAACACCTTGTGTGACAATCAAGGATTGCCAACATCTGTATAGAGTCTCCATTTCAAGAGTAGGCGGAGGTGGTGGTGGTGGTGGAGGAGGAGCTCCTTAGAAACTTAATATGATGAAGAAGAGAAGGAGGATGACGATAACGAAAAGTAGTAAAAATCATAAGAAAATGTTCGTTTAAATAGATGTCTAACGAATGTTACAAAGGGTTGTGACTTTTGAAGATCTGACAATGTTACGAAAAGTTATGAGAGTTTTAGATAATGGTTGTTTCTAAAAACCATTATATTTTGTCTTTGCTGATATAAGAGGTTGGAAGATAACTCATTTTGTAAATGTTATATTACGGTTTTTTTGTAAAACTTATTATACTTGTTACTAAATAAATGACGATTATTAAATATAACAATTTTTTTTATGTTTTCACGGATTCCGCCACTTAATATATAATAGATGTACATATTTAACCGTTATATTTTAACGTTATATATTCTTTCACGACCTTCACTTTGATATAGATATTTATTTGATGTAACCATTATTTATTAAATATTTTTTATGGTGAAATATCTAGTAATGAATATTAGACTAAAGCTAGAGATCAGATCTAGGATCAGGATCCAGAAAACGTCTCGGCGAAGAGAAATCATGAAGGGGCGCGTCGTTTTTATATGGACCATAGGACAGGGTCAATTTTTCTTCCTTTTAAATATTCACGAACGTTCCTTTCAAGAAAAAACTTCTGATTAAATTAAATTTAGCATCTTTTTCAGTTTGAAAATCACAAGTTTTTTTTTAAATATTTTAATCTAAATTACAAAAAAAAAAATGTTTCTACAATTTATTTTCATTGAGATGATTAATTTTCAGTATAACATCATATTATAGTTTATTTCTGATATAAGAATATAAATAAATTAATTAAGGTGAAGTTCAACAATTAAAAACACATCATTAATTAAGATAAATCCATTCGTTTGGTAAAGATGTACATGACTCATATTTCATCAGAGTATGAGTTTATTTACTATGACCCAGAGAATCCATAAGACTCAACTAATTTAATTTTTTTTAAAATATTAATAACACATAAAACAAATTGTTATGTTGGCTAAATAAAAACAATTGATAAAGACAAATACAAAATGTACAATCCATAGCCAAAAAATGTATAATATAAAATTCATTGGACGGTAGTGCATCATTATTTATAAAGGAAAAATTACAGAGAACCCAGGTAAAACATTACCCACTGAAATTGAGTTATTACTAATAAGTCTCCTTAAAGAACTTGCGAAAAGAAAAACATAAACGATAACTTGTAAATTTTTCAATTTATTAACTCCCAACTATTTATTAGAGAATAAAGGCCGATGCAATTCTTTTTCATCGTCTGCAAATCAACCCTCCCCCAATAGTCGCACTAAGATTTTTCTTTTGTCATAACTTGTGCGCCCCTCTACATATGCATAGAGGTTCAAATTTACAATATCACATTTAGAAATTTGGTATCATTGGACTATAAGATGCTGATAATTGCATTGAGAAATTTTCAATTTAACCTGTGTGTATTTTTGGCAAGTTGTCTATATAGGAGACCTATTAACAATAATTTGGGGGTGTGTTAATTATTAGTCCTCCGGTCCTTAATATAAGATATATTTGAGGAGTTAATCTTAATCCTAAATATAAGATAGTATAGTTTTTATATTTGTCTATCTTTTCCTAATTTACCTCAATTGATGCTCCCTCAACAATAAGTAATGAGAGAAGGGAATTAAGGGAGATGAGTAGGGTGCTCTAGACAATGAATATCATATTAACTGATTTAGCTAACTTCTTTAATTTAATCAAACTAGGCAAATATGTCTTAGATTAAGGACCAAAGGAGTAATTAATTAGTTGACTTGGTGTTGGCAAAAAAAAAAATAATAATTAGTTGACTTGGTAAATGGTTATTTAGAAATAGATGATTAAGCCATAATACGGACCGACCTAGCCAACTGGTGATTGATCAATTCCACGAAGTCATATATATGTGAGTAGCAATTCATTGCCCTGCAAGATTGATTAGTTACTAATTAACCATGCGTTAGGAATGATTAATTCCCTTAGCAAAAGCTATATGTTGTGTCATGATTATGTACCCTCCTTCCATTTTCTATGCATGCATTTGCTGAATTAGTTGTGTTGAAAGTTGTGCCATATATAGGGGCCAATCATTGTATTTAGAAAATTGTTATTCAATGAATTTCTCCATTTTTTTATCATATTATTTGCATGTTCACTGCGATAACTATCATTGGATAAATCATAGTGATTGTCCTAAATGTCCATGATTGGTCATCTATGCAGGAATAAAGATGAAATAAGACCAATATGATTTTGAAAGTATGTGGTGATACGAATCAAAGTCCTAGGCATTTGTAAGAGTATAAGGTGCTGAACCGAGTCGCTATGAGAAAGCTGCATGAATCAAGTCATAAGCTTGTTTCATGTATAACCACATCACTATGCCTTTTGTGACTTAATATCATCATGGATTCCTACATAAGAGTCGCTCAGCTTTAACCTAATCAAAAGTCGCCTTTGACCGAGTGATGATAAAAGCTATGTTCGGGCTTGGTGGTTTTCATGAAGAGGAATGTGAATAGTCAAGATGGAATTTGTTCCTCATATTAGTAGAGAGATATTACTGGGCCCCCTCGATGAATGGGTCTGAAAAATGTATGGTCATACTACGATGGAAAGGAGTTTCCATTTCTATACTTAGACTACTCAGGGATCGAGAAATTAATAGTCAGGAATAGGAAGATGACATTCTCCATGCCTCATCCTTGACTCAAATGTTGTGTGACAAAAGAGACAGTGATATGGTTGTATGACAGGTTGCATCGGTTTATTGATCCTCATATGAACTGGGTAGTTGTAATGTCTTGCTAGAGGCTGCTTATTACTTGTGGGTTAGTATAGTAATTGGCTTATTGCCAACCTCATATGGGCCTACAGGGTCGCATACAAAAATAGCCTAACACGAGCTATAATGTTTAGATTCATTGAATCTAAGATATGTTTAGATTTAATAAATGTAATGATTAATCTAGGGTGGACAAATATATATATATATATATTATATAATAATATTATTATATTGTGTTAGTTTTAAATTTAGTTTTATCTGATAAATTAAATTTAATAACTAACATGATAAAGAAATAATATATCGGATTTAATTTATAAAGATAAATTAAATATATTCCATTGGCTATTTATTCAAATTAAATAAATATGTTAAATTAAAATTTTTGGACTGATTTAATTAAACCCTATTTATTTAATTTACTTATCAAAAGATAATTAAGTGTTAATTAATATGATATGAATTTCAAAATTAATTAAGATTAATTTTAAACATCCAATATCCATCATAAGATAGAAAGCCCTAACTAGTTATTTCAAGGGCGAGCTAGGGTTTTCTAATGGTGATAAAAGATAGATAGAGAGCTATGAGAAAAGGAAATTCTAGAGAGGGACGTTGGTGGCGCTAGCACGTTGTTCGTGTTGGATTCCTATTCGTCTGGATACCGGTAGAGGGAGCTAATCCGAGTTGTTAGTTCCTTGAGATCAAAAAGAAATACTGAAAACATAAAAAATGTATGTTTCCTATTACTCAATTTAAACACTGTTGATAGATCCATAATAGAGATTGAAAACTTCTGAATTCTAATTTTCCGCTGTGCCTGCTAACCCGAACAAATTGATCATACTCAAAAGTCTCGGTACGTTTCGTGTAGGAACCACACGAGCTCCTTCGCCTTAATCTCTCTCTCCCTCTCTCCTTTTTGTCAAATACTCTATATCAATAAAAATAATGCATATATATCAACTGTTATGAATCAAAATATCTACATACCTTCACTTTTTTCCTTAACCTGAATTAACATTGATTGTGACATGACACGATCTTTTATATATATATATATATATATATATATATATATATATATATATATATATATATATATATATATTATTATCCGGTATTAGAATTAGAGTTCTTAATTGCCTCTCTTAAGACAGTGTCTTCTCTAAAACTCGAACTCAAGATAAAAAAAGATCTAACAGATTTTACACTGCTAGACCCACGACACAATCTTCATTAAGGACTTTTGAGTTCCCTTCCTTTTCTTTTTGAACTATGTTAATGGATACGTTGAGATTAGATAGCTAGCCAATAGCCATACAAAAACACACGCATGAGCAAAATAAATTTTGGAAAATTTTATTAAGGTCCCAAGGGCCATAAAAATTTTTTTAAAAAAAATCCAAGTGTAGATTCCTCTACCAAAAAAAAGTAATCAGGGATCTCAGTGATATAAATTCTAAATGTGAACTTAACTTATTGATAAAAATAGGCTTGTCAATGACCACTCTACAACTTGTCAATATAGTGACATACACTTGTCAATAGGAATTGGTTTAGTTAATATATATAGGATTGTCAATGATTATTCTATGACTTGTCAATATAGTCACATACACTTATCAACAAGAGCTGCTTTAGTTAACATGTATGTGCTTGACAATGACCACTTTATGATTTGTCAATATAATACGTACACTTATCAATAAGATAAATTCACATTTGAAATCCATATTACTGGGGTCAACAAGGACTTTTTAAATAAAAAAATCTACATTGAGAAATTTTTTTTTTTCTGGTCTTTGGCACCTAAGTGGGATTTTCCCATAAATTTTAATGAAGCCCTAGCAAAAGTGCATTTAATCATTTAACTTTACACAATGTTTCATTTTGGCCCCTAAATTTAATTTATAGTGTCTGTTTAGTCTTTTAGTCCTACTAATGTTGTTAAAAAATATTGATGTTGAAATTTTAAATATTTACAAAATATTCTCATATGCTAAATAAGTTTAATTTCTATAATAACAATAATTGCTAAAAAAAATCATCTTTGAGACAAACCGTGTTATGGTAGTTAAATGACTAACGATATATTTTATAAAAGTAAGGATCAAAGTGAAATTTGTATGAAGTCAGAGGACAAAATGTGCATTTTACCTTGAGCCTCAAATTTGACTGATATGACAATCAATGAGCATATAATTGTTACCATAAGCCCATATGGTATCTAGCTCCTATCTTGTAGGAAATTGCTTCGATTGACCCCTAACCATTTTAGAGATCGATATTGCCGTCACATCTTATATCTATTGCCTTTCTACATTTTTTCAATAACCTAACGAACTAAAATGTCTCTTCTATCGATTATAAGGGAAAATTTGTGCATGCATTATTCTAGAATTGAATTCTTTTTCAATTCCGTGCACTTACTTGTACAAGATGATAAGTAGAAACACTGGTACGGTAACATTCTTATTTTTATTTTTAGGATTTAATTATAATTAAGAAATTAGTGGATGAAAATGTAAAAATAATAATACTTTATATTAGTGTCATTTTTATACAAAAAAGTGTGAAAGGGAACAGTCAGGGAAAAAGAAAAAGGGATTTAAAAAAAAAAGGGTGTGAAAGGGAACGGTTAAAGAAGAATAAAAGGGGATAAAAAAAACAATATGAATATATAATTGTTAAGGGACACGTGGCCCCTTAACTAATTTGGAGGCTCGTGAATATTAAGGGGCCACGGATCACATATTGTGCCCGCGGGGGGGAGGGGGGGTATATAAAACACATTCCCTCAGGCTCAGCTCACCATTTCAGTTCAGCATCGGGGAGAGAGAGAGAGAGAGAGAGAGAGATTGATTGAGAGAGGTTGGAGATTCAGTGGGCGCCGTTCGAATTTTCAGTACAAGGCACAATCTTTTGAGATAATATAGGTAATCAAAATTATTTAATTTTTTAAAAAAAATTCATAAAAATTATTCTGCTTATTTTTTTTTTAATGAGAGTAATATTGTGTTAAATAGAGAAAATTTTGTGATTAAAATTTGAGAAAATTTTGAGTTTTGTTAATAGATGGTTATGAATATGTAAAGAATAATTGATAATTAATTTTAATCTGTTTAGATTTACTATTTGGTTGATTTATGATCTTATTATAATCAATTTCTTTTATGAACATATCATAAATTAGCTTCTATAGAGTGTTGTTTCCAATTAAATATGGTTTAAATAATTTATTTAGGCTATTGGAGGTATTATTGGAATTTTAATCGGTTTACTTTGTTAAATTTTGAATTATATGAAAGTATGAATTGGGACTTGATATTTGAGTTAGGTTTTAATATGAATTTTGATTATGTGGAGGTATGAAGAGTGGTCTAATAATTGGGTTATACTCATATAAGTTAGAAAAGAGATTTAATTGGTCTAGAATTGATATTGATGGTTTTATGACTATCGATATGTTGGAAGTGAAACTTTAATTTATAAAATTAAGTGATTGATGTGAGAGGATGGTATGGATGTTAACTAAGGATTTTAATGAGTGAATTGGGCTTATGAGAAGTGATCTATGACTTTGAATAATTAAATTTAAGGATTGTTAAAGAAATTGGAATATTTGAGAATAATAGTTGTAGTAGAAATTGAGTTTTTGGGAATTGAATTGTGTAAATTATTTATTTTATTGTTACTTATGGTTGATTGATATCTACATTGATAATGTTGAGCTTTCTTGAGATTGATGATTTCTCGTGCCTTGCTCCTCAAAGTTAAGATAAAGCTTGGAGTTAAAGTAAACGGAGTTAATTTATTCTATATATGTGCATATTTTGAGTTGTAAGGTGATTTTTAAACATTATTTTCATCTTTACTATTTGTTTGTGATTTGAAAAATCATGTATACGTTCGAATATGAACTTTGTTCAATAAAGTAGTGTATTTTTCAACTTGTATACATGAGTAGGACTATTATTAAGATTGTTATTATTGTGATAGTTATGATGTTTATGGTGGGATGTTGTAAATGGAATAATAATACTGTGAATGTTTTTTATAATTATATTGATATGTTGTTTTCTATTATGGGATATGTTAAGTTGTATGCAAGAGATATGGTGAAATTGTGTCAATCGACTCTTTCATTCCTGGTCCAGATTTGGGGGGTGTTTTGAGCGAACACTACGTGCTTGTTTGGGAAGCACGTAGTTTTATCTCAATTTACATAAAAAAAACACTTAGAAGTACTTTTTAAGCTATCCCAAACAAACAGGACAGCCACAAAAACATGGAAACAGAAAATTGGGAGCTACCTTTTATTTTTCTCCATTATAAGTCCAATATCAAGAACATCACAAGTAAAGTGTGGTTTATCAGTTCAAGGACTTTCTCACCTAACAAGTTAGCCTTTTGGAATTGGCTCTTCTTTAAACTTGTGCCCACAATGGTAGTGCTTTTGGGGGAGGGGTGTCTTCATTGATTTTTCTCTTCATTTACTTTTCATTAAATGTATCTACCATTAGATCGATTTTCAATGGTTAAGATTTATCATGGCATATTTTTATCTCAACCATTGAAAGTTGAACTAATGAAACCATTGAAAGTTGAACTAATGATAGATACATTCAATGAAGAGTAAATAGAGAGAGAAATCAATAGAGACACCATTTTCCAATGCTTTTATATTGAGAGGTAAATAGCAAGTTTAGCTATTTAATTAATTGATTCTTATGACTTAGATACTAGCCAATACTTGAATGGCGCGCCAAATATTGTGTGAAAGATTAGGGACTAATTTATTAAATGGCTTAAATTTAAGAAACTGACTTTTACTCTGGGATTTATTTTCAGGAAAATGACAGAAAAAAATTTTAAATTTGTTATCAAGAATTGATAAAGTAATGTCGAAACGTATTAAGTAATTCACAATTCATTTTATAAGAAATACCTAATTTAGAATTTTACAATTTAAAAAAAATTTTCTTGTCATTCTCCCTTTATTTTAATCGAGTTAAAATTATAGAGATAT
The DNA here is from genome assembly GCA_963855925.1 of Inga laurina. NCBI lineage: Eukaryota > Viridiplantae > Streptophyta > Magnoliopsida > Fabales > Fabaceae > Inga > Inga laurina. Next base: position 77,475,650 of record OY979702.1, read on the forward strand.
GAAATTTTTATTTTTTATTTCATGATTCACAAAATTTTTATTTTCTTTACCACACATAACCAATTCTTTTTCTACTTTAATACAACTCAAACATACACATGTATACAAATATGTCAACACCGGGCTCAAAATTCTTGCTAGTATTGCAGCATGCATAGTCATATATAGAGTTGTGTTCATTGAAGTAAAGAAGTTTCGTTGCACAATTGAATTCTTTTCAAGAAATACTCCCTCCTGTCCTAATTATAAGATAAAGTTGACTTTTTTGGAGAAATTAAGAAAGCCAATTAAATCACTTTTAAATATTTATATTTATATTTTTTTCTTCAAACTAATTAATTTGACTAATAAACTGATATATAATCTAAAGATACTAAAAATATAAATATTTTAAAGTGATTTAATTGGCTTCCTTAATTTCTCCAAAAAAATCAACTTTATCTTATAATTAATACCGGAGGAGTATTAATGGCATGATTGAAAAGATAGATATAGAAATACGTAACGAAGTTTCAACCACAGAATTTGGCGTTGATATTGCTTGTCATAAAGTCCACAGACAATGGAATTTTGCACACCAACAAAGTTCTTAGATTCAACGCGAAATATAATTGTCAATGGCTATATAATGGCTTTCATTTTGATATGAATAGTCGCCACTGACTTTATCGAAACAAACAGATGCCATATGCGTTGCTGAAAACTAAAATTTTGAAAAGGATATCCACATTTTCCTTTGTCACATCTTTTCCTATCGTGAAAAGCAGGATTTAATTTGGGTGAACCTCCCTTCACAATCTTGAAGTATTTTTTAAGCTACCTCTTATAATGTTCTAAAGTATATTGTGGTTTATATAACACTTTGAAGTATTTTTTAAGCTACCTCTTATAATGTTCTAAAGTATATTGTGGTTTATATAACACTTTAAAGTATTTTTTTTAGTGCATCTATTACCTTAAAGTATTTTTTTAAATATGTTAATTATCTTAAAATATTTTATAGTTCAGGTTTACCCATAAAGTATATTTTTGGAGTAATTTCAGCCTCGTTGTTAACTACTCCGGCCAACAAGTCCATTGAGTGAAGATGTTTCATGTTTTTAGTACTCCAATTATTTAAAGATTAGGGTTGAAAACATGAAAGAAATATCTAGAATATTTAAGATGACTGCTGAAATAAATTGCAAAGCTGATTATTGAAAGCATTGGAGATGAGTACTAATAATATGAAAAAAGAGGGACAACAAAATTAACCAGAAAATATTGTAAGGGAGAAATTGCATCACAAAATACTTTAAATACTAGATGCAGTTGAAAAAAAAAATTAGGGTAACAGATGGAAAAAAATACTTTAAGATACTATATGCACTAGAAAAAATATTTTAGGATGTTAGATCAACCTAAAGCCAATTTAATTTGATTGCATTAATTAAGAGCAACTTATATGAGTGCATCAACTTACTTCAACGGTTAAGATATAGATCCAACTTTTGCTTACATTGTAACACCCCAAATTTTATATTCTCCAAAAATATATTGTAATTAATTGAGAAATTCAATAAAATGGTAAATATTCATGAAATATTCATGTTTATGAGAAAATGGGCAGATTAATTCAAGAAAGGAATTAAATTACAAAGGTGATAGCAAGAACATAATTTTTCCGATTTAGCCCAAGATTAATTATTTTCCAATTAATTGGAGTTAATTTCAATTAATCAAGGAAAATAAAGAAAAATGTATAATTGGAGTATTCATAATGGAATAAATCAAGAATTGTAGAATTAGAGAGACTTGGGCATAAATCAATTGAGGGAATTATGGAATTAGTGAAACACATTTTTCCTTCCCTTCTCCTCCATATTTTCGTTCAAACACGTAAAAATGAGGGGGGGAATTTAATTTCATGAGCACATGTCAAAATGCTACATGAAGAGAGTAATGATGACAATGGTAAGGTGTGTATTACATGAAGGTATGGACATGATGATTGTGGTGGGTGATGGTAAGGTAGTAGTAAGTGATAGGAGGGGTGAAATTGAGTGCTAGTTTGGTTAGTTGGGAGAGAAATTAGTTTGGTTTGATTAAGGGAGAGGGGGACGGTTTTTTGTGAGCAAACCAAGGGAAGAATTAGTCCAATTCCAAGTGGAACCTAATGGGACAAGTAAGGCATAAAGTGAAGAAGGTATGGGTGGAAGTATGGTGATTAGCAATTGTCACCATGACACCCTTTGATGAGATCAATGGTGTAGAATTAAGAGAGGAAGTTTATGAAGCATTTCTCTTCCCTTCCCTTCATACATGTCATGCCTAAATACAAAGAGAACGAGAGAGAGAGAGAGAGAGAGAGAGAGAGAGAGAGAGAGAGAGAGAGAGAGAGAGAGAGAAAGTGCCTTGGAGGTTTTTAGAGAGAAGGGGGAAGAAGTTCAAGGTATGTGTTGTCTCTTAAGCATTTTCCTTGTGATCTTACATAAAACTATCTCTAAACTCTCCTTCTTCAATGGAATTCATGTGTTTGAAGACACATTGTTAGCTCAAGGAGAAGAGAGAGAAAGGGCGCATAGGAAGAGAGGGATTAAGAAGTCTAAGAGGTAACTACACCAAATTCAAATCCATACTTGTAGGAAGTTGGTTTTGGAGTTTGTCGTTAGTTTGGTGATTTTTGATTGAGTTGTAAAATTGGAAAAGATATAACCCTAAGGGGTTATGCTGCCCAAATTTCTTTGAATCATGGTTAAGATATGTTTAAATGAGTTAATAAAGGATTAGAAGTGGAAAAGTACAAGCTTTGAAAGCTAAAACACAAAAGTCAATTTTTCCGTTTTTTCCAAATATTTCGGCCAGCACTGTTCTGGGGGAAGGAGCTAGATTTTCATAAAATGGATGGTTCCATTGGATTCAGTGGCCAAAAATAGGTGGGGTTACAGTTAATCACTTTTTCGGAAAAGACCGATTAAATATAATTACGAAAACTCCCCTAAAATCCCTAAATTGAGGTTGTCAAGGGTATTTTCATAATTTGACAGTGAATTTGGTGATTTTGATCCCGGAAATAGATTCCTTGGGCAAAAACACGTCAGGATAGCCCTAGTCAAAATTTTGAAAAACGTACCATCGGGCCGAGTACGTTGGGGCCGAGCCGGGGTCCCAGGGGCATTTTGGTAAATTTTTACCATAGACTAATATAACCACAAGAAACACTATGGAAGAGTCTAAAATGATACTTGGATAGGTTATGACCTATTTCTTATACATTTAATATTTTAGGACCGAGTTGGAGGCTGGACACGACACGTTTTACGAGGCATATCTAAAAAGGGGTTTATAAAGCTTTGAGATAGGAACATTATCCTTCATACATCATGCCATAGTTATATGCTTATGTGGATGCCAATGTTTGTAAATGCACTTTATTAATTAACATGAATTGCCTAGAGAGAGGCAGTTAGTGCCGATGTGCACTTACACTGGGAGTTAGCGAAAGACCAACCGGTGTATATTATGGGGCTAGGCCCTATTCATGTATACATGATGATGATGTATTTAAATTGTTCATTAATTGGTGCATACCTTGGCGTATGTCATATTTACTTTTCGCATTTTCTATGAACGATAGCATGTTTCTACTGGGGTTTTTCGAAATCTCACCCTATTTTTAAATAACATCTCAGCGGGTGTCAGTGGGTCAAAGGGTCAAGTCGTAGACACCAGGAAGTGATTGACACGTGTCGTGAGACAAGAACATAATCGTGATTATAATTAGTTTATGTCTAGATATTTTGGGTGAATCATGTAAATATTAAAGTTTCCGCTGTATTTTCTGTATCTCATTGACGAACGACGTGGGATTGTAAATGAATATTTTTATTAGTATAATTGTACTTTTTTGTATGCCCATGAAATTTCATCTTTATTACTCTTCGATTATCGAAATGAAAACGGATATTGACATGCATTCCACCATATATGCATTCCACCATATATGCATATAATGCATGTCTTACATGTCAACGGTTCAATAAATATAGATATCAACAATAACATGACTGTTGGCCCAAAAAAACAATAACATGATCAATAGTATATATTTAGTCCTAATTTTAATTTTATAAAATTTCTTTTTAATCCACTGACCACAACAATTAATCTCGAATGATATTTTTAAGCCAATTATTGTCATTTTTTAAAATTAAACTTAATATGTCAACGTTTGAGAATTTTTTGGCAATCATTAAAATTTTAATGGCATGATTTTTTTAATAAAATCATGTTAAATGATTATATAAATCAAGAGATTAAAGTTAAATATTGTATAAATTTAAACAACTAAATGCTTACTTTTATATGTAAATAACGTATATATCTTAGGAAGAGTTTATCTTGTATGTATCTCGAATGAGAGTAGTATAACATTTGTACCATTTGAATTGATTTTTGGGGCCAAGATGATATGTACAACTTTGCTTGCTTACAAATAATATGTGGGTTAATGGCCTTTAAGCTTAACGGCAGAAATTGTCTTTTGTGAGTAGAGGTAACGTGTTCAATCACGTTTGTGACATTTAATTAGTGTGTGTTTGGTTCCAAGTTTTGGGCCATATAAGCCTGTTTTGATTGGATAAAAGCCCGAATGAATATGTGATTTTATTTTTGATGTTTGGTTCAGCTTATTCAAATTGTTGCTCGATTGAAATAAGGGCCTTATTGAAAAAGTTGGCAGATGGAGCATATTATTAAAGCATTTTATTATCGTTAGAGAATTTAATACTTTCCCAACTGATTATTTATTATTTCCTTCTCTTTCTTCTCTTCTCTCTTCCTCTAAAACTCATCTCTTATTCGTAGTTCTGTTTCTTGTCTCCTCACTTTGTCCAAACGCTGCTAAGTTCATTTTGAGTTAAGAAGCTCAAAGTCTCGTCCCAAATATTCCCTCCCTCGGCGGCCAACTAAAGTCGTGGAAGCCGGATCGTTGCTCTGCTTGTATTTCAATGGTCTTGTTATGCGGTGTGGTCGGCGGTTTTCAGTGATTGGCGGGAAGGTGGTCCTCATCTTCGACTCCAACGAGTGTTATAAAGGCCGGTGGGAAGGTTCTCGATGTGCATGTTTCATATCTGTGCTTGGTAAGTAGTTTGGTGATCTTGTGCGTCGACACTCTGATCTTCTCTTCTCGATCGGATGGTTGTAGATCTACTATCACTTGTTGTCGGCTTGACCTTGTGGTCGACACTCTGATTTGCTATCTCTATTGGTACATGTGAGGTCCGATGGAGTCTTTTTGGGCGTAGTAAGGTTTGTTAAGCATTTTTTCTTCATATACTCTGATCTCCTGTCTCTGTTCGTATGTCTGTCCGGCTTGACATTTGTTTTTTGCTAGAGTTTTGAGTTTATGTATGTCTCTACTATGTCTCTGTTGCTGCGTGTTAGCTTAGAACATGTAGGTTAGCTTGGAACTTGGGTCTCAGTGGAAATGTAACCACCCTCCTTCTTATCTAACCCCTAGCTTTGTCCTTTTCCTGTGGAATATTTATCTCCTCTATGCATTAACAACTGGGTTTAACTGCACTCCTTTCAACTTTCGATGGTGGTGTATTTTAACAATTTCCATTCTCGGCCGACTTTGTTACTATATATGAGGGTACGATATATTTACCTTGTAAACTGTATTTACTCCCTTTAATTTGTTGCTTGCTTTTTAATTAGAAATATACAGTTAATACAGTATTTACATGTGATGTAGTGATCAGTGTGATTTTTCCTTATCTATATGAAGTACATGAAGCTATATATGGATCAGTTGGTGCAAAAAGAGTATATATAACCAACAGACATGGGGCCATAGTTCTATTAACGCGCGTGCTTTTATATTAAATGTTGTGTTTACCTTTGCATCTACTTGAATTTCATCCACATGTTTTAATGCTAGTGTCTCCAGATTAGCGAAATTTAATACCTTCTCTACTAGTGTCTCTGTTGGTGCGTGTAGTGGAATATAGGGTTTGTGTTGTTAATTTCGGGAATTTGTTGACAAATGCTATGTCAAACTTTTCCATAGAAATATGAATGGCAGAGCACTATGGGATGATGCAACCACTAAAATATTTGTCCACACAATGGTTGAGCAAATATTAAAAAAAGAACGGAAAGGGCTGTCTTTTTCGAAAGATGGTTGGGACACTATTATCTCTACGTTCAATGAGAAGACTGGGAGAGCATACGAGAAGAAACAGTTAAAAAAATAAGTTTGATATGTTACGAAAGGATTTAAGGACTTGGGATGTGTTAACAAAAGAGACTGGTGTGGGCCAAGAGCCTGGAACAGGAAATGTCGTTGCTTCGCCTGAGTGGCGGCGACGCAAATGTCAGGTTAGTAATGCCTACTATTACTTATAACATTGAAAAATAGTAATTCATTTGCCTCAATCAACTTCTTTTGTAATATAGCTAATGATTTGGTTACTTGTCTGCATGTAGGAGAATTCGGCATATACAAAGTTTCGTTGTTCAAGCCTCAAGAATGAAAGAGAATTGAGGCTTATATTCAAGGACGTCGTGGCCATAGGCGAGGATTTCTTTGCACCATCTTTCATAGATACATAGACACAGGATGCAGAGCAAGAAGATGTCTACCGACCTACTATGGACGAAGAAGAAGGTTCAGGGGACAACGAAGACAACCTTTTTGGAGTTAACCCAGCAGTTAGCACATGAGTGACAGATGAGCTAGCAAGCATTGGGTTATCAACCCAAACCCTACCCTCCAATCCAACCCTATCCTCTATTCCAACTAATTTCGGAAGTCAGGGAAAGAGGAAACAAGTTGATCGCTTAGGGAAGACAAAGAAGAAGAAGAAGCCAACGGCAAAGCAAATTACAGATGTGGTTAGTATCATAGCAGAAGCATAAAAAAAAGAGCTGCAACCATCAGTGAAATTCAAGAAAGGAGTGTTGATGCCGCTATTTTAGACCTTCTTGAGCTGGAAGAAGTGTGATAGGATGAGGAATTTCAAGTCTGCTGTATCAGGCTGATAATGGACAAGACTAGTTGGGACACGTTTTTCTTACTTGTTAAACTGAACATGGATTCCTTGATTGCGTGGCTGCATTATATGGTTACGACCCTTGATTTACTAGCTATGGTTTATGGTTAAGTCACTATCGATATGGTTTTCCGTGGCTGACACCATCCTGATATGAACTTTATGGCAAATTAGTTTAGTGTTTATGTAGTATTGTATGCATGCTGGTTTTTATGTTATTACTAGACCAAAAACGCAACTTCGACTAAAATACTTTTATGTTATGTACCCTCTGATCCAACATTCCTTTTATGACATATTTTTCTAGTTTCTTGACCGAATTCCTTTATGTTATATATGTTTTAATCCAACGCACAGGTTACAGCAAAAACGGCAAATTGGATGGAGGAAGACGATGACTCTCGGATACTAGCTCTTATAGATGGAAAGTTAAGAGAGTATGAACAATTAACTGCACTGGTGTGTCAATATTGGGTTCCTTTCATGTACAAAGAACCTCGTAAAACAAGTAAATGCACTGGTCATTTATGGGTCCAAAAAATATTGGCAGAGCATGAAACACGTTGTCATGACATGTTTAGAGTTGAAAAACATGTATTCTACCAGTTGTGCAGTAAATTGGTAGAACATTGGTTACGAAATTCTAAAAATTTCGAAGTCAAAGAAATGGTTACGATGTTTTTGCTTACAGTTGGCCACGGCATCGGCAATAAAGTGGTCCAAGAGCTGTTTCAGCATTCAGGGAAAACTTTTAGTTGGCTATTGCATATGATACTATAGGCTTGTATTAGCCTAACATGAGAAAATATCAAACCCTCCGATCTCGAATTCACTGGATGCCACCAAAAAATACTCAATGATTCTCGATATTATCCCTACTTTAAGGATACCATTGGAGCAATAGATGGAACTCACATCAAGTGTGTGATCACTAGTCCTAACCGGAAAAAATATCTCGGCAGAAAGTGATATATAACACATAATGTAATGGTTGTATGTGATTGGGATATGTGCTTTATGTTTGTGTTGACAGGTTGGGAAGGTTCTGCACATGATGCTCATGTGTTTCACGCTGCTGTCTTAAATCCAGCTATGAATTTTCCTCATCCACTTGCAGGTATATTTTCATCCCATTGAGTTGAATTGCTTTCAGTGCGTACTTTGCTTAATCTCACACCTTTAAAATGACTTGAACATTTATTAGGTAAATATTATTTGGTTGACGCTGGCTATCTCACACCAGTTGGATATCTTAGTCCCTACAGATGTGAGTATTATCACCTGCCATAATTTCAGCGTCAACCTGGTTTGGCAAATGCTAAAGAGACCTTCAATTATTATCATTCGAGTTTGAGGTCAACTATTGAAATGACTTCTGGAGTGTGAAAGAATATATCCAAATTATTGCAAAAAATGCGCAAATACAACTACAAAATGCAAGTCTGCTTAGTTTGCGCAACTATGGCCATTCAAACTTTATTAGGAGAAATTCTCAGAGTGATGTTAATTTCCGTGCAGCTGAACGTGGCAATGTAGCTCATGAAGGTAATAATACTTTAGACGATGTGGCTTCTTCATCCAATGATGCTGGGACATCTTCAACCCGTATGAATCGCATTAGTGACATAATTAGATATCGACTTGTATGAGACATGTGATCCAATTAGTTATATACTATTTTTATGTTAAATTATGTATTTTGACATCACATTTTCTAACTTCCATTTTTCCACTAATATTAATTTTAAATATCTTGTTTTGTTATAATTAACACAAAAGTACTAATGTAATCACCAATCCAAACAAGTCTTTATTTTTAAAAAAGTACTTATACAATCGCCAATCCAAACAAGTTTTGACTAATGAAAAATCACTTATTCAATCGCCCATCCAAACATAAATCACATTACAAAAACTGACTTTTTTATTAAGTCATTTTTAATAAGTCAAAATTATAATAAGTCATTTTTCCTACCGCTATCCCAAACACACACTTAGTGATGTAATTTCACACTTTAGCAGCCAAAAAATTTTGTAGTTGCCCATTTAATTGAAAAATTAAAAGCAAGAAATAACATGTGGAATGAAACTAATTAGCTAGCGATGTAACTTCACTCCTTTGCAACTTTCATCACTAATTTTCTATCTTTTGTTTATAAATTATATGGTGGCTAAAATTTACAAAACCCTCTTAAAATTTATAGCAGTTGCATATAACCCCTAAAATTTTCAAAGTTTAAATTTAACATCCTTCATATTTTAACTTTTTACATTAAACCCCATGCTATTAATTTTATCATTAAGTTACTGATGAAAAATGCCACATTACATTAATAAGGATGCCTATAATTAAAAAAATTTACATTAAAAAGAATTTAAAGTTTGACATGTCGGGCTACATACAACAATTCTAAAGTTCAAAGGATTTTATATATTATACCCTACATTTTTTAATCCAGGTTAGATGTTACATCATTCTCATTAGATAATCTGACATGTTAGTTTTTTGTCAGTAACTTAAGGCTAAATTATATAAAACCTCCTAAACTTTGAGTTAGTTCTATATATCTTTCCTGATATTTTAAAGTTTAAATTTAACCCTCCTGACTTTTCATTTTTTAACCATTAACCCTATACCGTTAAGTGACCATTATCTTTTTAACGGAAATTGTCACGTTAGATTATGAGATGACACATGTCATTTTACATGATATTCTATGTAAATTACTAACTTCATAAAACCTCCTTGAATTTTGAACAGTTGTAGATAATCCTTTGAACTTTGATTATTTACAAATAACCCCCTTGACATTTCAAAATTTAAATTTAAACTCCCATAAAATTTTGATTTATAATAAATAAACCTCATGTTACTTTAATCATTTTAATAAATTTATTAAGTTTTTTTACTATTTTCTTCAATTAAATGGAAAAAACTAGAAGAATAATATTTAAAATATATAAAAATAAAAATGTCATCATTTATATAACATTTACTTATTTTTTTGTGTTAATTGAATATTGATAGTATAAAATTGTCATCATTTATGTTAAATATATTTTTGGAATGATTGGGCATTAATAATTTAAAAATTATATTTTTGTTAGAGGATAACTCTTGCTCTCATTAATTTTTTATTAGTAATGTATTTTTTTTTGAATTAGAGGTTCAACATTTATTTTATATTTTTCTAAATATCATTCTTTTAGTTTTTACCATATAAAAGAGCTATTTTAATTAACAAATGATAGTAAAAAATTTAATAAATTTATTAAAATGATAGAAAGTAACGGCATGTGTTATAAATTTATAATTAATCAAAGTTCAGGGGGTTATCTGCAATTATTTAAAGTTCAAGGGGATTTTATAGAATTAGTAATTTACATAGAATGTCATATGTCATCTCATAATCTGATGTGACAATAAATCTCCATTAAAAAAATAACATTCACTTAACAACAGGGAGTTAATGGTTAAAAAATAAAAGATCAGAGGAGTTAAATTTAAACTTTGAAATGTTAAGGGGTTATATACAACTGATCAAAAATTTAGGGGGGTTTTGTATAATTTAGCTATAATTTAGTGGTAAAATTATCAGTGAGGATTTTAACGTCAAAAATAAAAATCGATGATGTTAAGTTCAGACTTTGAAATATCAAGAGTAAATGCAAATTATATAGAGTTGATTTTTTTAAGATTTTAACCTTATCTGGTACTATTTATCTTAAATTATATTTATTACGTTTATGATTATAATAATGCAAGAGCAGACAAGAAATAAAAAGTAGGTTACAAAATTTTAACCATTCGGACAAATAGATAAATGCAATATCCCGCACAATTTTTTCTTTTTCTTTTCTCTTTCTTCTATTATTTTTCTTATTAAATACATATACACACACGTATATCTATGTTATCCATATTAAGATGATTTCAACTATTTATTTCACTAATAACCATAATTTATACTTTTTCTACCATCTGTGTTCTAAAGTACAAGCTAGCTAGAAGAATACAAAAAGCGCCAAACAATATTCTGACACCAAAATAAACAATTGATTGAAAAATTTTAAGTTATCAACGATCAAACTAATTCTATTTGAAATAGCAAAAAATAAAAATTAGCTAACAGGAAATAGTGCATGGTTTCGTCAAGCAAAAACAGATTTGATTCATCTTAAATAAATAACTCGAAACTTGTGAATTAAAAAAAAAACTTTATTCGAAAAAAACTATTCCCAATATAATTTAACAGAACGAAAATAATATGTGATATAGTATAATACAAATCCAACATATGATGCACACACCTATCAAAACTTGTATAAACTATTAAGTGCACATTAACTAAGGGGTGGACTATGTAAGAAAAGAAGGCGATTTAATAATTTTAAAAGAATGAGTCATTCAATATTTATGTTGAACGTGGACTGGTTTGGTTAATCACAAAACACCAAAATCAATGTTCCTCTCTAATTCTGTTGAATCATATGTTGTACCAATAAATAATCAATTGCAACGTATACCCAAAATATCATCATGAGATACGAAAGCAGAAAAGTATTTTGGCCACAAAAGAATGAAATGAGAAAAGTATAGATAGAGCATTTGAACGGAACAATTCCGGGAGACCGTAATAAATAGATATATATTTAAGTCATTAAAATTATTAAACAATAGAGAACGATATTATTATTATTTTATAGAAGGCAGCCATGGATATATGCACAAGAAGTCAGGCCTCATGACTTGACCTTTCTCTCTCAGACGACTATCTCTCTCTCTCTCTCTTCATAATCGAAGGTTCTCCACTTTGTTGAAATTGCTCTACGACTTTACTCTTCTTCTCAAGGAATTTGATTTAAAGGAGAGAGAGGAGGAGAGACAAGCTAATTAGGATATCCAGAGAGAGAGAGAGAGAGAGAGAGAGGAGCAGAAGCAGAAGCAGCTATGGGTGGCGAAGAATTGAGGAAGCAAGAAGGGAGCTTTATGGAAGAAGAGGATGAAGAAGAAGTAGAACTTCCAGGGTTTCGGTTTCATCCCACAGATGAAGAACTCGTAGGATTCTATCTTCGAAGGCAGCTTGACAAGAAACCAATCAAGATCGAACTCATCAAGCAGATCGATATCTACAAATACGAACCTTGGGACCTTCCAAGTATATCTATATATATTACTTTTGCACTCTCAATTGTTACATATCTCTCTTTAATTATTTGATTACATCTTCGTGGCGATAAAGTATATCTATATTACTTTTGCACTCTCAATTATTACATATATCTCTCTTTGATCATCTGATTACATCTTCATCGATCGATAGCACTATTGATACACACACAAACACACATATATTAAGCAGAAGATGAGAAAGAAGATAAAAGCAGGGTTTTCATTATTAAACGCCCAGAAAGAAAATACTTTATCTTGTTTTACTAAGATGGATACATGAAATATTGATCTGAGACACAAAATTTCCCATGAGCTATATATGATAATTTCATGTGCTTAACTATTTTCCATGTCTTATATATGTGTGTGTGTTCACTGATTCAACTGTGATGATTATTCATGCAAATATATATATACACGTATTTAAAATCATATGAACAATATGGGATGTAAAGGGTGTAATAAGAAAACCTAATTTGTTTTAATTTGTGGATATATATATGACAGAAGCGAGCTGCACAGGAGGGGAGAAGGAGTGGTATTTTTTCTGCAAGAGAGGGAGGAAGTACAGGAACAGTATAAGGCCGAATAGAGTAACGGGGTCAGGCTTCTGGAAAGCCACAGGGATAGACAAGCCTGTTGCAGGACAAGGTGGTGAGTGCATTGGCCTCAAGAAGACTCTTGTTTACTACAGAGGCAGTTCTGGCAAAGGCACCAAAACTGATTGGATGATGCATGAGTTTCGCCTCCCTTCTCTTCATGACTCCGCCGGCCCCACCAACGCCACCACGGCCGCCGCCAACGCCACCATTGCCCACCAAGCTGTAAGACTTTTCACCATTCCATGATCACATTTATTTGCATCATCCTCCAAAATTGTCTCTCTTAGTGGTTGTCTGGATTAGCTTATTTTAAGCTGTATGATGAAAATAGCTTTTAAGTTGTTTCAAAGAGCTTCTTGGTCTCCAGATCTTGACCTCCTCCTTTATATATGACCCCACTTGGAATACCAAATGAAACTATTTTAAGTCGCATTTCATTTCTAATTAGAGTTCTTACATTCATTGTCTGGCTCAATAAGTAAATTTTAGTTTTACATATATATATGCAATCCATTAAGATTGGCAAGATGATTATTTTCTATTACCTGAAATACCAAATAATACCATTTTGAACGGTATTTCATATTACAAGATAATTCATTTAAGAGAAAATGCTATAGAAATTTATGAGTTTCTTCACAGTTTGTGCTTCCTAGCTAGCCGTTATAATAAACTCGTAATTCTGATGATTATACATATGTGCAGGAAATCTGGACATTGTGTCGAATATTCAAGCGAAATGTTCCTCCCAGGAAGCACATAACAGACTGGAGATCGTCGTCATCATCACATACCAAACGCCAATATTCTTCAGTAGACAAGAACGCTTCAAGCGCCGTGGAGATAGATCATACGTCTAATCACTACTCTAATATCAAAGAAGCTTATATCAATTTTGGAGGAAGCCATAATCATAATCATCATGGTCATCATTATTATTCTCAGCTTAATCATCATCATGAGCAGAAACCAGCAGTCTTCAATACTATAGGTGATCAAAGGAACAATAACAATAATGATAATGATAATCAGTTCATGATTATGAACTCATCCCAAGCAGCAGCACAACAACAGCCGCAGTTCATTTCTGCTTCTTCTTCTAACTTGTGGATTAATAACCCTTCTGCTGCTGCCGCGGCCACCGCCAACGACTTCTTCACGTATGAGAACTGGGATGAACTTGGATCAGTTGTCAAGTTTGCCCTTGATTCCTCTATCATGTAAATATATATATGTAATTAACCGTTTTCATAGTTTTTGTTTTAGCTGATTGCGTCATTATTTGGATGAAGGAACACGTTAGAGTGATTGGATCTGTGTGTCAGCAGACTCGATCCTTATGTATGATCTTATATATATATATATATATATATATATGTAGTTGTTGATTTTAGAGTGGCATGAAATAATTGATGTTTTTTTTTCAGTTTGCGGTTTTTCTAGTTTAGATAATTGATGTTTTAAAATGTTTGGATTAACTTTTGGAAATTAGTTTTTACAATTTATGAGGTATGTAAAAAGATTTTTATCTCGACTTGCCAAAAAAGGCTTCTAAAGCTATGATTTTGTGATTTATCAAACATGCATGTACTTTCATGACTAACTTCTAAGGATCGGATATGAAGTCAATAAATAATGTGAGTGTGGTGGATAAAAAAAAATACTCTTATAATATTTGGATTCCAATTAGAGAGTTTGATCTTGGTCTTGAATGTAATAACTATTTTTCATATTTATCAATTTTTCTTGAATTATTCTTGTTGATATTCCCTCAAATAGGGGAGAGAAGGAGGACTAATCAAATTAATTAAATAGGTCTTATATTAAAAATTTAATAAATTTGTGTGCGCACACCCGTGCATATGAAGAGAGGTGATGCAAACAAATATATCAATTAAAGCCACATCCTTAAAAGAAAAGGCCACCACCAAAAATATATATTCCCCCATTTTTAATAGAGTTAGATAACTAATTTACCGATAGGGAAAAAATTAGTTAGTTAGTTAGTTATTTGCAATAAACATATGTTGGTTTTCCTATAATATTATTTCTAATTATGTGCATTGTAATTACCATCTGATAGAAATTCTCTTACCATGTGCAATCCATGAGGATATTTTTGGGAAAAAATTATAAATTTAAAAGACAAAGTGAATTAGGGTCTTATATTTATGACTAAAGTGAACCTCTTGTCTACCTTTTATATTTAAGACTAGAAGAAGTAATATATATGATATCATATGTGATATTAATCCAATATTGTTTAAGTAGAACATCAATATTTCACACACTATTATTGTCCAATGACCTAACTTTTTTTAATATAGACGATACTATAAAATTTAATATCCTTCAATATTTCTAAAATTTATCATGCAAAGTGCCAAAACTCAATGTATTACTATATTTATTCTGATTCATTTGTCAAATCAAAGGAAACGGCTTATTTATTTAATTTTTTTTTGGTCAAAAAAACGGTTTCTTAATGATATACTATAATTTCAATATATAAAAATGTATGAATGTTTCAATTTTTCCTGGCAAAAAAATGTTTTAATTTTCTTACATTAATCTCAATCAATCAATATACTTTAATATAAACACATTATATTTTGGGAGGGAACAATGTATTAAAATCTCCTCACTATTATTTCTCAAAAAATAGTGAAGAACTTTTTTATTAGATAGGCGTGTTCTATCAAATGAAAACCACTCTATAGGTAAATTAATTAAAAGATTCTCATACGCATATTTTAACGAAGAAATATTCACTATCAATATGTCACTGGAAAAAGTGGCCGTCAACATAAAATTCACAACGAGTTATATTTTTTGTAAATCATAAAAACTCTGAGTTATTTCAAACTCCTTTTGCATTAAAACTTTGTTCAATCTGATATGCTAACCTCGGCATGCAGTTAGCATATTTTTCCTACGATGATTTTAAAAAAATAAATTTATTTTCAGCCTAATAATATAATGGTGAGCAATGATCTTTGTGCAAAAAATTAATTAAGGTCAATCATGCATAAACTTTTGTTATATTCAAAGTTCAAACAGTATCATTTACGGTCTTGCGAATAGTTATATATCGTTGGTCTTTGATGTCATTCTATGTTTTATAAAAATGTGAAATGATCAAATCAAACAGATCTGAATGAAAAGGAAAAATTTATTGAAATCAAAGCCTTTCTTACAAGTAGTATTATTATTAATTATCAGTGTCAGTCACATCTATAAGCTTAATTAATTGAACACTTCATCATCCTCTGTCCCATCCATCCCAGGACAAACTTTATTTAAGGCTGATTATATTTTGAAACTGTTCCTTTTTTTTTATTGTTTTTAAGTGAATCTATGGTATGTTCAACTTCAAATTAAAATCAACGTACTGTTTCCCAACATTACTATCAGTAGAGAGCTAGTTAGCTTAGCTAGCGTGACTTCATAAATTTGAATATTCTGTATTTGCAAAAGTTAAGAAAAAAAAGATGACATATGCAGATATGTAATACGAGTCTCAAACACGATATTGCAGTTTTTTTAAGACACAAATAGTGTACTGCAACAGATAACGGAGTTCAACTTTCTTTGAGTTACTTTTTTTTTTGGCCAAATTCTTTGAGGTACTTGATAATAGACTGCTCTCAGCTAAATTTCAGTTCAATTCGATGTATTTGAAAGGGGTTAAAAAAGATGACATAAAGGTTTGATATTAAATCACTATATATATATTCAAAAATTAACGATTACTAGGCTTTTCAAGGGTGAATTGTACGTGTGTATTGAATTATACATCAGAATCATATGCGTACATTTCAATTTTGGCTGCTTTTGATAAATTAAAAAAGGATTTTATTTTCCTGTTTTCATCTATTGTTCTAGATAAAACGTGAAAACCTCAAATGTCAAAGTTTCTTAAAACTGTGAGCTTTTGACGGAAATTATTAAATAGCCCTCACACCACTTCTCAAATCAAAACCCAAGATGACGACTGCCTTTTACCAACACAAAAATTGGGCCTCGTACACTGCTCGGTCTTGGTCTCGCACACGGGCTGCCTAACATTCCGTATTTTTTAATTTTTTAAAAATCATATATTGAAATTTACCTGATGGAAAAATAAATAACGGCTCAAAAGATGATCCCATGTGAATGCCGTTCCGGGTGGAAAAAGCATCGAAACATAAATTGAATTGCATATGATTTGGAAAATGCTTATCCATGTGTTTGGTATCCTTTATTTTTAGATAATAAGTTCTTATTATGCAAGCTGAGATAAAACTCCTTTCCCATACTTACCTCATATACCGTGAATCACGATTTATAAACACTTATTACCCAAATATAAGCTATTCCAAACGAACACTTTGATTATGTACTGAAAAATATATTTTTGGGAGAATCCTTATAAAATATTATTGAAATAGGTAAATCCCTATTTGATACGATAAAATTCGAAAATTTCTGATTAGAGCTGTGTCAGTTAGAGGAGGAATCTGAGATTTTGAAATCTTAACTAAAAGATGTACATATTCTTTTGTGGGATTTTGGTGTTGTTAATGTAGAATATAGTGTTGTTAATTAAGAAGCCAGTGTTGTTGTTCCAAAGTGGAAAGAAGGAGAACTGAGGAGCAGAAGCGTTTTTTGGCTGAGATTTCAAATTCTCAGATTCCTCCTCTGATTGACACAGTTCTGATCAAGGATTTCCGAATTTCACCACACCAAATAAGGATTTACCTATTTTAAATATATTTTTTTAGGGATTTTCCCTATATTTTGGAAAGCACTGGAATATGGGAGAGGGATGTCTTCATTGATTTCCCTCTCCATTTACCCTCCATTGAGGGCATTTATCATTAGATCAACTTTTAATGATTGAGATTTAATAATATGTAAATAATAATATTATTATAAAAATCTATCATGATAAATTTCAATCATTAAAAATTGATCTGATGATAGATACCCTCAACAAAAAATAAGTAAAGAGGGAAATCAATAGAAACATTAGAAACATCTGGCTCCCTTAAAATATAAGGCTGTGCGGATATCTATCAAAGCTATATAAAATATGTCCGAAAGGATAACAACCTTCATAAGAATGTTTGGAGGTAAGATAAATGATTTTAATTAGGTATTTTTAAACAAGAAAAATCAAATGATCGAGTGTACATACCCCTAAAAATGTTTGAGAGTCTTGCATCATATTTTTATGTCCATTAGCTTACTTGATAATTCCTTTGTTTTGAATAAGAGAACTTAAGATACATTTTACTTGAATAAAGATTCAAAACTACAAATTTAAATAACACAAATTGCTACAAAATATTCTGAATCATGCAAAATCTGACACACAAAGAAAATAATTCTTTTGGACTATGTTTGATGTGCAAGTCTGAATTTTGATAGATAGAAATAAAAATGAGATTAATTATAATAATTATAAATTATGATAAGATGATAAAATCCTTAATAATGAATTTAAATAGAAACCATGTTTGCAGATAACTCAATTTGTCTCCAGATTTTAGTTTGATACTTGACTGTTTTCTTCTCTTAATCAAATTATTTAATTTTACTTTGTTAGCACAGCTAACCCTGATAACTTTACTCTATTAGCATTTATACATGAACTAATGATGCAGGTTTGCAGTCTGTGCTTATCACAGTGATGAGCAACTAATTTCTCATTATTGTAATGAGATATCAACCATTTAAACTTTGATCTAAATGGTTTAGATTTAAAATTTGTAATTTATGATTTTTTTAATGGTAAATTTATTTTCATGCGAAATGATAGTTATAAGATTATTTTTATTTTTAATTCTACATATAATAAAATAAAAATAAAATTAAATTAAATCCACACTGTTCAAAATTAATCTAATAATGAATATGGGTGATAAGCACATTTTTTATGAGCATAAAATGTGCTCCATTTCTTTCCCAAGTGTTGCCAGGACAACACTTTTCCTTAATTTTTAATTTGATATTTACAACACTTTTCCTTAATTTTTAATTTGATATTTATATGGTATCTTTCTAATTTTATTCATAAGCAAATTTTTTTCTCATGACCCATACGGGTCTGCATTTTGTGCTTATTACAGTAATGAGCAACTAATTTCTCATCTCTAATAATGCTATGACAACATAAAAATTTAATTAAGAAGAAAAACACTTCAACTTGTCTTTTTTATAAAAAACAACCCGTATAAAATGAATTGATAGTTAAAATTAGTTAAAAGTAACAAATATACAAGATATATATTTTTTAAATATACCTTTGTTTATGAAGACTATGAATGTGGGAGAAAATGAGTGAGAAAAAGGATGAGAGAGAATGAGTGGGAAAAATAAATGAAAAACACATGTAATTAATTGAGGGTAAAATTAAAAAAAAATGCATTAACTTTTTAGGCAAAACAAAATTATTGCTTTTTTTTAAAAAAAATAAACAATAATTTTGTTTTGCCTGAAAAATTAACGCATTTAGTTGTTCATTACCGTGATAAGCAGCGAATGCGGACCCCAAAAAGAAAGGGGAAGAAGAGACGAGAGAAAGAGGAGGGAATCGTTGGAATGAATGAGTGAATGTGGAAGTTGACTGGGCCTCGAACCCATGCTCCTGGGCCTAGCCTCGCCCAACTGAGGCTGGCTGCTTCCTCGCAGTTTCCTACCGGACGACAACGATCTCCACCAAAATTCTTGTTCTGTGGTCTGCTTCTTTCCCTGAAATCTTACCAGCGAAAAGGTAAAATGAGATTTCTTCCTTCTTTCATTTCTTTTTTCCAGTAAAATTCCTCATTTCATTTTTCCTGTTTCGCAATTCTTCAAACTCTACCATCTGATCTATCTTCCATTTATAATTTTCTTCGTGAACCTCGATAAATTTTCGTCTAAAAATAGTTTGTGAGTGTTGCTTCTTGCCAGACGGATTCTTCTACTTGTAGGCTGTGTGTTAGTTCATCAACGCGGATTCTCTTCTTCTTTCTTGTTCGATGATTAATTTATGCTGTTATGCCTGGTTGATCAGGAGGTGTACTTGTGCCACTTCAGTAGCATCTGCATTATTACTAGCACCTTATTTTTTGGTTGAATATGTTTTTGTAACGTTCGGGTTTCAACCTTTCGGAACCAGATGTTAGATCGTCACTCGATTGCTTTCTTGCTGATATTTTCCTGGCACATTGTGGAATTAAATGCAAGCGCTGGTGATGCTAATCCGCATTATAGGTATATATCATCCCTGATCTATGTACATGACTACATGTCAACCTTTTTTTTAAGTGTCAATCTTCGTTTCTATTTGTAATTATTCTTTAAGTGAATTTTTATCTTTCTTAGAATTGGAATGCTGAGTGATTTATGGGGTGCGTTATGCTTGATGTAGCCCTTCCATGGAAAAGTAACATCCTAGTGTTTTTAACTTCATGTAATTTTGGAGGATTTTTTTTATTACAAGTTGAATTTCCTGAATGGTCTTTTCCTACTGGAAGCTAATCAAGCTACTAAAATATGATATTCCTTTGAAGATAAAAATGTCCCAGAAAACAATCATCTTCAATTTTGCTTGTGTATCCTGTTTTGAGGTTCAGTGGGTGATTCCCAAATGGTGTTTAATGTGATTCATAGTTGAAAGGACGCTTAATTGGATGTTTTGACATGAAAGACACAGAAGAAAGTTTGACAGTTGTTATGCTCATAACTATTAGATGAAGGGTATGTTAAGCGTAGTGTCTTTGGTAACTCACCTACTCGTGCTATCTGTCCCCCCCACCTTTCATGATTAAACTATGTTAGTAAATCTTTATTCATCCGATTTTCCTTATTTTCAGCCTAATTACAATATGATTTGAGCTTTCCAAGCCCTATTTGTTTTACTCTTTCTTTGTGTTTTTTTTTAAACATCAGGGATTGTGTGAAACAATGTGAGGAAACAGGATGTGCAGGGCAAAGATGCTTTGCAAACTGTAAATTTTCCGGAGATGACCTCACGCAGGGTCCATGGTACAAGCAAGAGCCACTTTACCTGCAGTGGAAGAAATGGGATTGCCAAAGTGATTGTCGGTACTTTTGTATGGTTGATTTAGAGAAAGAAAAAGAATTAAATAATGGTGTTCCAGTCAAATATCACGGTAAATGGCCCTTCAGGCGTATCTATGGGATGCAGGTTTGTAACTGATGAAGCCCTGCATCTTAGGCTATCATTTGGAGTTAGTGTTTAATGACATCAAAGTACTTTGTTTAGAAAACTGACACATCACACATCATTAATTAATTCAGGAGCCTGCTTCTGTGGCTTTCTCCGTTCTCAATCTTGCAGCACATTTTCATGGTTGGGTATCCTTTTTCATTCTTTTATACTATAAAATGCCTCTGAAAGATGGGAAGAAGCCTTATTACGAGTATGTTAACTTGTGGCACGCCTACGCACTGTTATCAATGAACTCCTGGTTTTGGAGTGCTGTTTTCCACAGTCGGTAAGTATTCATGCAGACATACTATATTTTACTGGCAGTACTGCTGTACTGAACTTTTTATGTGTTTTGCAACATCAAGCCTCTCTGTGGTCATTGTAAGAATGCTTACCTTATTAATCATTGCTTAAAGATTCTATCAAGCATCTATGAATAGGTGGTTAAATAACAGCAAATGGTTGAGTAGTTAAACGTCTTGCATTGGAGTATGAATCTTTCATAGTAGGTGCATTAGTTCAATTAAATTTTATCAATTTATAATATGCTTATGATAATTGAAGCGTTTTCTGGTAATTTTCCCCATTTTTAGCTTACATATATTTCTAATTCTGCCTCTTAAGTTCTTAATGGAAATTTTAACTCGTTCTCTTTCAGACAGATTCAAATATATGAATTGATGTGTTTGTCTTGAACTTTCCAACTCTCACGCAAAAGTCATTTTTCTCACTGCATAAAATTATAATTTGATTTTATTGAAGATAATGTTGACAGTGCTCTCCCTGAATGTTAATGCTTTTATTGTCTGCTAAGAAACAGATGAGCAACAACCTGTCTTCTTACCCATTATGTAGAGAAATGAAGGTTTCTTGACTTTTTTACGTGCATTCCCTCTCTTCCTGTCTCTTCTCTTTTAGCATGAAGCTTCATAATATCTGTGCCTCATTGAACTGCAGAGACGTGGATATGACTGAGAAATTAGACTACTCATCTGCAGTGGCTCTCCTTGGATACTCGCTCATTTTGGCCATATTACGAAGTTTCAATGTTAGGGATGAGGCTACCAGGGTTATGATTTCGGCTCCACTAATTGCTTTCGTGGCCACGCACATATTGTTCATCAACTTTTATAAACTAGACTATGGTACGTCCTGTCATTTGCATCTTTATATTATTAGTTATGATTACTATAGTTGCATTGAAAGCCAACGTTTTTCTTTTTGGAGATAATTTTTCCTTGAACTGTCTGTTAAATATCTACCTCATTCAAAATTTCTGTGCCGATTGTCTTCTTATTGTTATTATGGACTATGCTTAGCCAAGCAAACTTCATCCGGCCCTCCTTTTTCGCCTTAAGAATGTTTAGATGGGATTGAGTACTGGCTTTATTGTCAACATCCTAATGTGTAAGCTTGTAAGGGAGGTCTACTATTGCAACTTGGATTGTTCTTCAATGTTCGTCTTTCTTAGTCATTCTTTTTTCTCTTTTCCTTTTTGGGATGGTTTTAATGGCCTCCAATCTATTTTACAGGATGGAATATGAAAGTTTGCGTAGGGATGGCTGTGACCCAACTCATCATTTGGGCTGTTTGGGGTGGTGTTAGCCGCCATCCCTCGCGGTGGAAACTATGGCTAGTTGTTTTTGCAGGTGGCCTAGCAATGCTCCTAGAGTTGTATGACTTTCCTCCATATGAAGGACTTCTGGACGCACATGCTCTTTGGCATGCAACTACTATTCCTCTAACGTATATCTGGTGGAGTTTCATTAGGGATGATGCTGAATTTCGAACCTCAAATGGTGTGAAGAAGGCCAAGTAGCATGTGTTTCCCCTTTGCGGTGATACACTGGGAAGTGCCTTTTGCATTCTCTCTGTCCCTGATTTTATATAAATGCGACATTTTCCACTAGGAACTTCAGTAGGTTAAAGGTTATTGTTTGATCTTGCTTCTTGTTTGACATTTCTTTCTCAGGTTAAACGAATGTATACAAACGAAAATCTGTAGGCCTAATTATTATCAAAAGAATTTTGTAGGCCTAATTTTGTTATTCCGATTTGAAGGGTTCAATTTTTATACTCAAACTCTTCTGAATGCAAAACGCATTATGTGCTCGTTTGGATTAGCGGTTGGAATGTTTAAAACCAGTTTTTTAATAGTGATTTACGGTATACGAGATAAGTATGTGAGAGGAGTTGTGTCTCGATTTATGTGAAAAGCAGCTTATAAGTAATCTGATCGCTAAAACAAACATGCCCTATGTCTCCAAGCAGAAAGAGATAGCTACTACAAAAATTAAGGGATATCAACGTATGTATGTGGAAGAGATGATTTCTCGAGGAGTTGAGGGAAGAAAGAAAGAATGCCAATTCATATATTTTGGGGATTACAAATCTGCCAATAGTGATTTTTGCAAATATCTAGAGTAATTGAGGTTTAATATTGGTACATGAATATTTAATTTTCGAGATGAACATGAAAAATAGATAAAATTGCGTGCATAAAGAAATGTGAGAATCATCAAAAGTTTCCATATCCCATGAACACAAGTACCGGGTCATTATTTGCATCTCTAGTTTTCAGTCCGCATTATTATGCTTCAATTGTAACAGGAAAAGTAAATTACATTAATTTGATTATCCTGAAATAATTTTTAATAAAAATTAAAAAAAAAAACAGTTTCCAGATTAAAAAAAGTGTGAGATCGGACATTGGAGATTGGGAAAATTCTAGAAAAATAGGCTGGAATATAGAAAAGGACAAACAAAAACTGCGAAATTTCAAAATCCCAAGTCAGTACGGTGGATGAATTTGGGATTATGAAATTTTGGCGAAAAGACGCACCTGCCTTTCAGCTGTCCTTATCTCTCAGTTTGGAATAATAACACCAGTCTCTATATTAACAACATCATATTCTACATTAATAACTCAACTTTCTTCTTTCATAATAATAACACCGATTTCTTTATTAATAACACTCAACTTTCTTGTTTCACAATAACAACATCGTATTTTATATTGACAACTCAATTTTCTTGTTTCATAATAACAACATCAGTATCTATATTAATAATACCATATTTTACATTAATAACTCGATTTTCTTGTTTCACAACTTTATATCTCAAAAGCCAACACTTTCCAGGGATAAGTTTGAAATTCACAAGTTTCAGGGGGCCAATAACAACACCAGTCTCTATATTAATAACACCATATTTTACATTAACAACTTTACTTTCTTGTTTCACAGCTTCGCATCTCAAAACCCAACACAGGCCAAGGATAAGTTTGAAATTAACAAGTTTCAGGGTCAATAACAACACCTATCTCTTTATTAACAACATCATATTTTACATTAACAACATCATATTTGAGATACGAAGTTATGAAAGAAGAGAGTGGAGTTATTAATGTATAACACAGTGTTGTTATTTCGAATTGAGAGAGAGGGAAAGCTGAAGAGCAGGTGCATCTTTTTGTCGAGATTTCATAATCTCATATTCCTTCACTGTTCTGACACCGTACTGACTTGAGATTTTAAAATTTTACAACTTTGATTTGTGCTTTTCTATATTCCAGTGTATTGTGGAATTTGCCCTTGACGATTAGACTAAATATTTCCCTCACCTAAATTGGGCCAAAGGAAGCCCAAAATCCAGCAATTAGAACCCAAAACAAGTCTGATTGCCGCGGGGAAAACCTCACCTGCGACAGTATAACTAATAAAGCATTTAGTTCCCCTGCTTCACTCTTTATTTCGCGGCCGATAAAGAGGTGCAGCTTTGTTTTCGCCGCCTCACCCTCTCTCAGTCTCCTGTACGTTTTCCTGTTTGATTTCTGTGTCTTCTGTCTGATTCATGATTCTCTTTTTGATCAATTCTATCTTTCTTTGCACTCTCCTGTAGATTTACAGAGTTCTTCTAGTTAAATTTGCCGTAGATCTGTGTTTTTGTCAAAAAGTGTGATATTTTCGGCTAAAAAAAATCGTGATATTATTCTTGAGCTTCATCTATTTTGAGATTTCTAGGAATAAGGATGTCTCAACATCGTTTGATTTTTCCAGCGAGTTAATGTAAAAAGATTTTATGTTGTAGAAATATAGTGCTGTGCTGACATTATGATTTAGCTTTTTAAGGTATTAGAGTCAGGAGCAGATGAGTCTTTTTCGTTTTTATACTGATTTGTTAATACTGGTATTTTTGCTGATCATTGCTTTTGGTGCCATCTGAGGGAATATGAATCAATCATATCTGTAGAAAACAAATTATTTTCTTTGCTCGAAGTTTGTTTGTCTAGAATCAAAGTTCTCTAACTCTGTTTCTGTGCTATCCAATTATTTGGCTAATTTCATTTTTTCTCCAGATTCATATTACTTCGACATCAAACAACTTATTTATTTTGCGGATAATAAAGACCAGTCAAGATGGTAAGTTAGCGAACTTTACTTCTGTTAATTGAGTTAGAATTTTCATTGGTTGTGGATCATTGACATTGAAAATTGTGTCCATACATTCAGGTGAAGTTCACAGCGGAAGAGCTTCGTCGTATTATGGACCGCAAGCACAATATTCGTAATATGTCTGTCATTGCACATGTCGATCACGGTATGGACAGATTTGTACAGTATTTATCTGTTATGGTTTTTACTTTCTCAGTTTTCTTTGCTGTCATTATTTTATTTTCTCTGTGAAGGATATGGTATGCTTGCATTTTTCTTGCAAGTTTCATGCTACCATACTGTTGTTATACCTTATACATGCTTCTTTAGAGAAAATCCTTTTATATTCACCGGTGAAACACCCATTAAAAATTTCTCGGAAATTCCTTTTTTGTTTCACTGAGGAAACAGCCATTCAAAATTTCTTCAATTCTTTCAGACATAATAAATGCTATCTTACGTTGAAACTTCAAGATAACGCTGTTGACTTATTATTCCATGGATTTACTTTAATTTTTCAGTTAATAACTCTTTATTTTCTGGCATTTTGATTGCAGGAAAATCCACCCTCACTGATTCCCTAGTGGCTGCTGCCGGTATTATTGCCCAAGAAGTGGCAGGTGATGTCAGGATGACTGATACTCGTGCAGACGAAGCTGAGCGTGGTATCACCATTAAGTCTACTGGTATCTCCCTCTACTACGAGATGACTGAGGACTCCCTCAAGGCCTACAAGGGAGAGAGGAATGGGAATGAGTACCTGATCAATCTGATTGACTCTCCCGGGCATGTGGATTTCTCATCTGAGGTCACAGCTGCTCTTCGTATCACTGATGGAGCGCTTGTGGTGGTGGACTGCATTGAGGGTGTATGTGTGCAGACTGAAACTGTGCTTCGACAGGCTTTGGGAGAAAGAATTAGGCCTGTTCTGACTGTCAATAAGATGGACAGGTGTTTCCTTGAGCTCCAGGTGGATGGTGAGGAGGCTTACCAGACTTTCCAGAGAGTTATTGAGAATGCTAATGTGATCATGGCCACATACGAAGATCCTCTCCTCGGTGACTGCCAAGTTTACCCAGAGAAAGGAACAGTTGCTTTCTCTGCTGGTCTGCACGGTTGGGCTTTCACCCTAACCAACTTTGCTAAGATGTATGCTTCAAAATTCGGAGTTGACGAGGCGAAGATGATGGAAAGGCTCTGGGGTGAAAACTTCTTTGATCCAGCCACCAAGAAGTGGACTACCAAGAACACTGGTTCTCCTACTTGCAAGCGTGGGTTCGTTCAGTTCTGTTATGAGCCCATCAAGCAGATAATCAACACCTGTATGAATGATCAGAAGGATAAGCTGTGGCCCATGTTGCAAAAACTGGGTGTGACCATGAAATCTGACGAGAAGGATCTGATGGGCAAGCCTTTGATGAAACGTGTGATGCAAACCTGGCTGCCAGCAAGTAGTGCACTATTGGAAATGATGATATTCCATCTTCCCTCACCTGCAAAAGCTCAAAGGTATCGTGTTGAGAACTTGTACGAGGGTCCACTTGATGATCCTTATGCCACTGCAATCAGGAACTGTGATCATGAGGGACCTCTCATGCTTTATGTCTCAAAGATGATTCCAGCATCTGATAAGGGAAGGTTTTATGCCTTTGGCCGTGTCTTTTCCGGTAAGGTATCTACTGGTTTGAAGGTTAGAATTATGGGACCCAATTATGTGCCCGGAGAAAAGAAAGACTTGTATGTGAAGAGCGTGCAAAGAACTGTCATCTGGATGGGTAAGAGGCAGGAAACTGTTGAGGACGTGCCTTGTGGTAACACTGTCGCCATGGTTGGTTTGGATCAATTTATCACCAAGAATGCCACCTTAACAAATGAGAAGGAAGTGGATGCTCACCCAATCAGAGCTATGAAGTTTTCTGTCTCACCTGTGGTGCGTGTTGCTGTGCAGTGCAAGGTTGCATCAGATCTTCCCAAGCTCGTTGAAGGTCTGAAGCGGCTGGCAAAGTCAGACCCTATGGTTGTTTGTACTATTGAGGAGTCTGGGGAGCACATTGTTGCTGGTGCAGGAGAGCTTCACCTTGAGATCTGTTTGAAGGACTTGCAGGAAGACTTCATGGGTGGAGCTGAGATTATTAAATCTGACCCTGTTGTGTCCTTCCGTGAGACTGTGTTGGAGAGATCCTGCCGGACTGTGATGAGCAAGTCACCCAACAAGCACAACCGTCTGTACATGGAAGCAAGACCCATGGAGGAAGGACTTGCTGAGGCGATTGACGATGGAAAGATTGGTCCAAGGGATGACCCCAAAGTCCGCTCTAAAATCTTGGCAGAACAGTATGGTTGGGACAAGGATCTTGCAAAGAAAATCTGGTGTTTTGGGCCCGAGACACTTGGACCAAACATGGTGGTGGATATGTGTAAGGGAGTGCAGTATCTGAATGAAATCAAGGATTCAGTTGTTGCTGGGTTCCAGTGGGCATCAAAAGAAGGTGCATTGGCTGAAGAGAACATGAGGGCCATCTGCTTTGAAGTGTGCGATGTGGTTCTTCATGCTGATGCCATCCACAGAGGTGGTGGTCAGATTATTCCCACCGCAAGGAGAGTCTTCTATGCTTCCCAGTTGACTGCCAAGCCAAGACTTCTTGAGCCAGTTTACCTTGTGGAAATCCAGGCTCCTGAGCAGGCTCTTGGTGGCATCTACAGTGTTCTGAATCAGAAGCGTGGACATGTGTTCGAGGAGATGCAGAGGCCCGGCACTCCCCTTTACAACATCAAGGCATACCTCCCGGTCATCGAGTCATTTGGGTTCTCAAGCACTTTGAGGGCAGCTACATCAGGTCAGGCTTTCCCTCAGTGCGTGTTTGATCACTGGGACATGATGTCATCTGATCCATTGGAATCTGGATCCCAAGCTGCACAACTTGTTGCAGACATTCGCAAGAGGAAGGGTTTGAAGGAACAGATGACCCCTCTTTCTGAGTTCGAAGACAAGCTGTAAATTTTGCTTAGGTCTCACTTTTCATCATTAGTTCTTCACTATGTGACGTTCTGTTTCTGGTTTCTTTTTATTTAATCGCCTTAAGTTTTATTGCCTCGGTAATTTTAAATGCTCAAAGCACTCATCTAGCATGTATTTTTGAACTCGTGATTGTCAGGTTTCACCTATAGATGTGTACCTTAGATTGATTGATGATTTTTGGTGCCGTGGCATTTTGATTGAGCTATATTAGTTGATTTTGTGCATGTTTGGGAATATTTATTTTTTTGAATATAAGTGTTTATTATATAGATAAAGCTTCTCTCACATACTTATCTCGTATACCGTGAATCACGATTTGTAAATACTTATTACCTAAAAATAAGCTATTCCAAATGAGCACTTTGATCAGAATATGTTATCATTGCCATTTCTCATAGCAGCATGATTTCTTGTTCCTGTCACTGTTGTGTCCTCTTGAAGGCGTATTTGTCTACTTCACTTCCCGTTTCTTTGTTATATCATATCTCAAGCTAAGTTCTTTACAAGTTTACATGCTTGACATGAGATCATAGGTTCTTCTTGAACGTGTATATAATCAACTCCAAGAAAACTTTGGAGAGAGAGGATAGGTTAAGGGGTGTTTGGTTTGAGGGGAGGGTAGGGGATAAGTTACCTTTTTGGGTAGGTCCCCTCTAAAATTTATCTTTTTGAGGGAAAGGTTTAGGGTAAATTGCGGAGGGGACCCACAAAAAAAAGGTAATTTACCCTCTCCTATGCCCTTAAACCAAACACATATTACCCCTCCCCTCCCCTTCCAAAATGGGAGGATTTGGAGGGCAGGGGTAATATTTTGGTATGATGTGACTATTATACCTATGAAAGTTTTTAATATTCCTATGATACCCTTCTGACTTTCTTCCTCATCCCCATCTCCACTTTAATATTTTGATACAGTGTTATAAAAATATTATTATTATAATATATTAAATCTGATCCGTTGAGATCTTGATCCAACGGCCCATAGGAGGGAAAATGACATCCTTTTCTTTTAGGGCAAAGGACCAAAGCTTGTCCCGTAACTATTTTGCTCATGAAAGTTATAATTATTCAATTTAATAATTATAAAATTATAATTTTATATAATTATTAATCATTCTACAAAGTACAAAAAATGACTTAAATAAAATAAGGATAAAGTTGTCCATATGAAAATATTTTACCTCCCCTCCCCTCCCCTCATCAATCAAATAAGGTAACATTAAAATTCCTTCATTCCCCTCCCATCTCATCAATCCAAACGAGGTAATATTAAAATCTCTCCCGCCCCTCTTTTGAACCAACCAGACCTTTAGCCTCTATTGGAAGCTGCCAATAGAGTTGGGAATTAGGGCCAGCCCTTGACGGGCCCTTTTAGGCCAAGGGTAAGAAAAATTGCTATTTTTCAAAGCCTGGCTCGAAAGCATAAGGGTTAGGGCTGGCCCGCAAGGCTTGAAAATATTTTCACAACATTGAACAAATTTTATTTTTTTTTCAGTTTTTTTTTAAATTACAACATTGGAATTCCTAATTTAATATATAAATATTGTCAAAATTAGAGTGTAAACAATATGCATCATGCAACAAATAAACACGGTTATTAAGTCATAATCAAAGGTAAAATATTGTCTACATACCACAATTACAAATAATTAATGAGAATACTTAACAAAATTAAATATACTTCTTTTAAATATGTCTTGAAAAGTGTAAGTAGTCAATAAAATAAACAACACAAGATATAAATAAAAAAATCACAAGAAAATAAGTCAAAAAATACAAAATTGGTAAGAATACTTATAAAATAAGAGATATTTTTTATAAGTTTTTAATTTTTAGGATTATTAATACAAGATATTCTTATGAAACTTAATTCTAAAAAAGTTAATATCAACTAAATATTTACAACATCATTAACAAAATATAAAAAATCAATAATAACATTATCATATAAATCATTTAAAAAAAAAAACATACCAGGCCTAAAGGGCTGGCCCTTTTAGGCCCTCGGTCCTATAGGGCTAGCCCTTTTAGGGTCGCTTTCATTTTTGAGACAAAAATCTGAGGCTCAGCTCTTGTAAATTCAGGGCCTAAACGGGCCGGCCCGTTATTTCCCGACTCCAGCTGCCAATGAAGTTGGGCAGAGTTTCATCCTTAATTTCCAATTCTTTAACTTCTGAATTAGGTATTTATTAATGGCAAGGATATTCTCTCAAGGCTAGCGTATGGTTTTTAATTTTTGGTAACATTATTCAAATGTGTAGTATATGTGAACTTATTTATTACTAATAGATAAAGTAACTTATTCAAGAGCAATGCATAAAGTTTGTTCCACTTGTACCTCCTGGTATCCAAGATAAGATTCTTGCTTATCGTTTAAAGCATGCTAAAATTATTAATATTGTTATTATTGCATTAAATAAATCAAATCAAGTTGCAAGAGTCTTTGATCCCACAGGGGTTCATACTTTTAAGAAGAAGAAGGCACTATTTGCAAGAGACTTTTGGAGTATATCAAATATGACGATTAATTTATTATCAATGTCATGACTCATGAGTTTTTTTTTTAATAAAAAAAATCACATACCTTTCGCTTTTATACAAAGGCGTGAAAAAAGTCAAAAACAAAGACTAGATATATTGTCAAGTAGTTCGCAGCTAAAAATTAAATCGTTTTTTTTTTCCATCTAAAAATTAAATCGTTACATCTTATAGAATGGGCATGCAAACTTGTATAGTCATTCCTCTTCCTCATTCCCATTGCAACTTTAATGGACAAGTCAACAAACACGGCTAGTAGTTTTAAGTGGCATAAATTCAAAGGAAACAATCCAATTATTATTAGATTTCAAAGGAAGCAAATGCTTTCATTTTCCTCTTTCTCCATTTAAATAATTAAGAGAATGTCTGGTGTTATACTGATTTTTGGTCTTTGACCAAAAACTAATCCAATGTAGTTTCGACCAATACAATAACAAACATGCAATAAAAACCTTTTTTAAGAGTGAAGCTTGTTATGGACCTAAATTCACAAAAAAAAAAAAAAAAAGTTATGCACTTTGTTAATTTCATTATAATTTTGAAGTATTTAGCCACATCTAAATTTGTTTTGTTTTACTGATGACTTGAAAGAGAATTTAAACATTAGTTTTTCCACACAAAACAATTGATACTGCAGGAACTAAAAATGGCTTCCTTCGAGACCCTTGGCAAGGGGATCTACCCGGGAAAAGGTTGATGTCTCCATGCCCACATTAGTCATTTAAAGATCTTAGGGTAGTAGATATAATGGGACAAAGGGGCTGGAATTTAATATCAATTGAGAGGTGGATTACCGAATGTGAGCGGGAAGTGATTTACAATACAATAGTAGTTCACCAAAGAAAAGAGGATAGGTGGGCCTAGACCGGGGGTAGAAGAAGCAGATAATCGGTTAAAGAGGAATATGAGGTAGCCAAACAAAGTGTGTTACAACCTCAAATAATACCCACATATTAGGTTGGAAGCAAATTTGAAAGCTCAAAGTTCCACCCAAAGTCAAGAACTTCATGTGAAGACTAATGTCAAATGCTTTGCCCACTTTTTCTAACCTACTAAAATGGAAGTGCTACGTAACTGATTTGTGTCTAATATGTCAAGAAAAAGCGGAAACTGATGAGCATTTATTCTTCTTATGTGAATGGGCTAACCTTGTGTGGTTTGGTAGCAACTTCTCTCTCAAACCGAGGGAGATTGAAAACTTTAACATGAACCAATGGGTGCTTAGTTGGTTGTGCAGTGGGTCTACTTCTCCTTGGCAGAAAACACTTATTGCAATGACGTTGTGGCAAGTGTGGAAAACAAGGAATGTGTTTGTATTTGAAAATATTAAACCAGATCTTGTCTTTGTTTTTCAACAGGCTAGTAAAATGCTGCAAGATGTCTGGGAGGCCAAGGAATGGAAAGCTGATCTTCAACCGAAAGGTGGTGAAGAGGAACCTGATCACAAGGAAGAGGAAGCATGGCAGCCACCAGCAGGTAATGGTCTTAAAATAAATACTGATTGCGCTTTTTCTCCAGTGGATAGTCGAGCTTCTGTAGCATTTGTGGTTATTAATATGAATGGGTGGCTACTGGATGGAACCACACGGTTAATTAAAGCTAATTCTCCATTAATGGCAGAAGGAATCGCTTTGCTTGATGCAATGCAATATGTTAATATGAATAAGATTGAAGAGGTTCAATTTGAGTCTAATAGTTAAGTATTAGTGAATTGCATTAATAGTGAATCTGCTCTCAATGAGTGGAGGTGTATAAACATTCTTAAGAATATCCAAAATTCAAGGAAACTAATTAGGAATCATTCTTGTAAATGGATTCCCAGGACAGCGAACTTGACAACAGATTGGGTTGCTAGAGCTTCGCTAGGAGGGTCTTTCTTGACTGATTGGATCTTGAGACCGCCTAAGCAACTTTGGAAGATTTTGAAGAAAGAGTCAAATTTCATCCCAAGAGCCCTTGACTAATGTTTTGTTAGCTAGTTTACTTTTGTTTATGTATTTAAGTAGTTGAGGTAGTTTTTTTGTCTGTTTAATTTCTAAGACTATGTACGTATGTATTTCTTTTCACTTAAGGGATGGAATGGAGGCTTTGTTGATGGCAAAAAAAAAAAGGCTTCCTTCAAATTTTAAGAAGGTTAGGGACAAAAAATTATGTAAAATTAAATAAATAGACAATAATATCATTCCATAAAATAGTTATATTTTAAAGATAAAATTTATATTTTTTTATAAAATTATAATGAAAGTTTAGATTTGTTAATACAATTTCTTAATTGTCGGAAAAAATGTAAATTCTTTATTTTTTTTGCCAACGGAAAAAATGTAAATTGTTAATATAAGAATTTGGCCCAAAACAAGATGAAGGAAAGATACAAGCTATTGAAATTAGGGTTTAGTATAAAAAAAAAAAAAAAAAGAAATTAGGGTTGGCTGAAACCGGGTCATGACCGGCCCAACGAAACTCAACACCCGGATGGAGAGGTATATACCTTTACATATCTTCGCTTATCAAATCTCTTATATACGAACGAGTGTGACTGAGGCTGCTTCATTACCCTCGCCGCCGCTACCACTCTCTTTGGTACGTTTTCTCTCTTCCTTCTTATGCTCCTGATTCACTTGTTCCTCTGCAGATCTCGGTGTTCCATTCTTTTTACTCGCTCACGTATCCGTTTGCTTCAGTTAAATTCTTTGGTTTCACTATAAGAGCTTCATATACTTCGCATCCGTTAATTCCGGGATTGTATGAATATTTTTCTCTATCCCTTTTTTTGTCAAATAGATGTTTTGTGGCGGAAAGAATATTTTTGAGCTTGATTTCGCCATCATGTAATCTTAAGAGCTAACATTTTGATTTAGTTATTGACTTTTATTGGAGATTGATGGGTTTTTCTGGCGTAAGCTGAATTTCGTTCACGGATAATTTTCATCCTTATCTATGCTAACTATTTTTAAGAAATAGATCTTGATTCACAATACACATTTTTGGGCTTAAACCTTGTAGCGTATATTTTAGATCCATTATTTGGTTGGTGTTTCACTTTTTATCTTGCATCCTGGTGTTTTCATTCCGCATCTTTAACTCTATTTATGCATCGTGATTCTCATTTTTCTTCAAATATTTTTGCAGCTTTATACATTTTTTGGTTGCGGGAATTAAAGACAAATCAAGATGGTAAGTTAAAGAACATTGCTTCAGTAATTATGAGCTTTTGAAGTTTCATTAGTTGCTCATCTCTGAAAATGAAAATTGTATTGTTATTTTCAGGTGAAGTTCACAGCTGAAGAGCTTCGTCGCATTATGGACTTTAAGCATAACATTCGTAATATGTCTGTTATTGCTCATGTTGATCACGGTATGAACTGATATGCGCAGCTTTTATTTGTTCTGTTTCTTAGTTTGCCGTGGTATATTCCTATATTGTCATTAAGATGTTATTATCACGTGAGCTCTTTGAGGGGTTAGATATAATTTTGTTTTCGTGCTTCAAAGCAAGCATGCAAGAGTTAAAACGTAAATTGCATAATTGCTTGTTTGGAATAGTTTATTTTTTGGCAATAAGTGCTTATAAATCGTGATTCACGGTATATGAGGTAAGTATGTGAGATATGTTTTATCTCGGTTTGCGTAATAAGGACTTATTTTTTAAGAAAACGCTGAACCAAACAAGCCTACTCTCACAGGAATTTTCTTGTAGTTACCAATAAACAAATAAATTATCCATTGGACTTTATTGTTACTGATGATTCAGCTTTTTAATATGGTTGTGTTTATTTTTTATGTTAAATTAATACATGGATTTTTATATCTAAATAACTCGTTACTCTCTGGCTCTCTCCATAACATCTTCTAGGAATTTTTTTACATTTGCTAAATCCATTGGACTCTACTGTTTCTATTGATTCAACTGTCTAATATAATTTTGTTTATTTGTTATGTTAATGCATATCTCTTCTAGGAGTTTCTTTTAATATTTACTAATAAATTATCCATTTGACTTTAATTTTACTATTGGTTCAACTGTTTAATATAATTTTGTTTATCTGTTAAGTTAAATAATTACATGGATTTTTATATCTATAGAACTCGTAATTACCTGGCTTTCTATATAACAACTAATTCTTTCACACATAATGAAGGCTGCCATGTTGGAATTTCATGTTAATGTTGATTTAATGTTCTATATAATTACCTAAATTTATTGTTTACATAACTCTATACTCTTGCATTTTGATCGCAGGAAAATCCACCCTCACTGATTCCCTAGTGGCTGCTGCTGGTATTATTGCCCAAGAAGTGGCAGGTGATGTCAGGATGACTGATACTCGTGCAGATGAAGCTGAGCGTGGTATCACCATTAAGTCTACTGGTATCTCCCTCTACTACGAGATGACTGAGGACTCCCTCAAGGCCTACAAGGGAGAGAGGAATGGGAATGAGTACCTGATCAATCTGATTGACTCTCCTGGGCATGTGGATTTCTCATCTGAGGTCACAGCCGCTCTTCGTATCACTGATGGAGCGCTCGTGGTGGTGGACTGCATTGAGGGTGTATGTGTGCAGACTGAAACTGTGCTTCGACAGGCTTTGGGAGAAAGAATCAGGCCTGTTCTGACTGTCAATAAGATGGACAGGTGTTTCCTTGAGCTCCAGGTGGATGGAGAGGAGGCTTACCAGACCTTTCAGAGAGTTATTGAGAATGCTAATGTGATAATGGCCACATATGAAGATCCTCTCCTCGGTGACTGCCAAGTTTACCCAGAGAAAGGAACAGTTGCTTTCTCAGCTGGTCTGCACGGTTGGGCTTTCACCCTAACCAACTTTGCTAAGATGTATGCTTCAAAATTCGGAGTTGACGAGGCAAAGATGATGGAAAGGCTCTGGGGTGAAAACTTCTTTGATCCAGCCACCAAGAAGTGGACTACCAAGAACACTGGTTCTCCTACTTGCAAGCGTGGGTTCGTTCAGTTCTGTTATGAGCCCATCAAGCAGATAATCAACACCTGTATGAATGATCAGAAGGATAAGCTGTGGCCCATGTTGCAAAAACTGGGTGTGACCATGAAATCTGATGAGAAGGATCTGATGGGCAAGCCTTTGATGAAACGTGTGATGCAAACCTGGCTGCCAGCAAGTAGTGCACTATTGGAAATGATGATATTCCATCTTCCCTCACCTGCAAAAGCTCAAAGGTATCGTGTTGAGAACTTGTACGAGGGTCCACTTGATGATCCTTATGCCACTGCAATCAGGAACTGTGATCATGAGGGACCTCTCATGCTTTATGTCTCAAAGATGATTCCTGCATCTGATAAGGGAAGGTTTTATGCCTTTGGCCGTGTCTTTTCCGGTAAGGTGTCTACTGGTTTGAAGGTTAGAATTATGGGACCCAATTATGTGCCCGGAGAAAAGAAAGACTTGTATGTGAAGAGCGTGCAAAGAACTGTCATCTGGATGGGCAAGAGGCAGGAAACTGTTGAGGACGTGCCTTGTGGTAACACTGTCGCCATGGTTGGTTTGGATCAATTTATCACCAAGAATGCCACCTTAACAAATGAGAAGGAAGTGGATGCTCACCCAATCAGAGCTATGAAGTTTTCTGTCTCACCTGTGGTGCGTGTTGCTGTGCAGTGCAAGGTTGCATCAGATCTTCCCAAGCTCGTTGAAGGTCTGAAGCGGCTGGCAAAGTCAGACCCTATGGTTGTTTGTACTATTGAGGAGTCTGGGGAGCACATTGTTGCTGGTGCAGGAGAGCTTCACCTTGAGATCTGTTTGAAGGACTTGCAGGAAGATTTCATGGGTGGAGCTGAGATTATTAAATCTGACCCTGTTGTGTCCTTCCGTGAGACTGTGTTGGAGAGATCCTGCCGTACTGTGATGAGCAAGTCACCCAACAAGCACAACCGTCTGTACATGGAAGCAAGACCCATGGAGGAAGGACTTGCTGAGGCGATTGACGATGGCAAGATTGGTCCAAGGGATGACCCCAAAGTTCGCTCTAAAATCTTGGCGGAAGAGTATGGTTGGGACAAGGATCTTGCAAAGAAAATCTGGTGTTTTGGGCCCGAGACACTTGGACCAAACATGGTGGTGGATATGTGTAAGGGAGTGCAGTATCTGAATGAAATCAAGGATTCGGTTGTTGCTGGGTTCCAGTGGGCATCAAAAGAAGGTGCATTGGCTGAAGAGAACATGAGGGCCATCTGCTTTGAAGTGTGCGATGTGGTTCTTCATGCTGATGCCATCCACAGAGGTGGTGGTCAGATTATTCCCACCGCAAGGAGAGTCTTCTATGCTTCCCAGTTGACTGCCAAGCCAAGACTTCTTGAGCCAGTTTACCTTGTGGAAATCCAGGCTCCTGAGCAGGCTCTTGGTGGCATCTACAGTGTTCTGAATCAGAAGCGTGGACATGTGTTCGAGGAGATGCAGAGGCCCGGCACTCCCCTTTACAACATCAAGGCATACCTCCCAGTCATCGAGTCATTTGGGTTCTCAAGCACTTTGAGGGCAGCTACATCAGGTCAGGCTTTCCCTCAGTGCGTGTTTGATCACTGGGACATGATGTCATCTGATCCATTGGAATCTGGATCCCAAGCTGCACAACTTGTTGCTGACATTCGCAAGAGGAAGGGTTTGAAGGAGCAGATGACCCCTCTTTCTGAGTTCGAAGACAAGCTGTAAACATTGTTCCCACCAATTCCGAATTATTTTCGCATTTCGCATATCAGACTTGTCACCGTTTTTAGAGTCGAGTATCTTGAGTTTTGTTTCAAGTGTATTTTATGGTAACTTAAACGTATTCTTGAGCTCTTGTCATGCTGTATCCGTCTGGATAAATTTCCTTTTATATTGTAGCTCAATTAAAATTTCAGAGATGTGTTTTTGAGCACTTGCCCTTGTTTTTATGACCTGAGGAATTTTTGTTTGGAGACTTTCCTACTGATTGTGCTGTTTGATCCGTTTATTTTCTGTCTTTTGTCTTGGGTGTTTAATTTTTGTGCAGGGGGGAATACTGATGTCTTGAAAGCAATGTTGGGCATTGAGGTAATATAAGATCTTGTTATGCCTCTTGATATATATCATCATAAAATATTCTCTTCCTAAATAAAGTAGCCAAAAAATTTGTTAACAGTTTGATGATTATGGTTTAATTATCATGTTTGATACAACAAACGAGTATATAGGCATTTATCCCTTCAAATGTTTATTTTTTCATAAATGATGGAGTCACTAATAGATGGCAAAAAAAAAAAAAAAAAAGGAGTCACTAATAATTTGGTCATTATCGGAAAGAAGCGACTTTCTTACACAAATGATATGATAAAATATCGTGTTAGTAATCTAATTAACTGCTGTTTATTTGAAATTGTATCTTCATATAATGTGTGCGTAATTAAATTTAAAATATTAAGCAATCTAAAGTATTAGACATCTTCATATAATAGGATGGAATATTTTTATTGGAACCAAGAGAAGACTTTAAACTCATGAATTATATTTGAAAATTAACAATTTTCAATTTTATTTCATTAAACCCATCATTTGAAAAGTTGAAATCCCAAATTCAAAAATCATAAATTGAGTGTGTGGCTTCATTTAATTGACCCTTTATATATTAGTACTTTCTTTAGTGGTAATTTGTAGGAATGGATCATGTGAAACATAAAGCAAAAATCAGATATGAGAAGAGTAGCTGGATGGCCTTGGCTGATCACTTTTGGTGTGTGTTTGGATTAGTTTTTTTTAATAGCTTTTACGATTTACGAAGTAAGTATGTAAGAGAAGTTTTATCTCGGGTTGCGCAAACCTAGGTTTGTATGTTTGTCAAACACCCTTGGCGTGGCTTGATGGCTTATCTGAAAGAACAGGTGCCAGAGACTTTTCGAAGGTACACATGAGCAAGCCAAAAGTATTGCTCACAAATGCATGCATCGTTTGATGGAAGGAGTGGAAGAAGGGAGATTTAAACACCAGCTCTTCTCAGTCCCCACTAGAGCAGACTCTAGATGGTCCCCCCCCCCCCCCCCCCCCCCCCCCCCCAAACTAGACTATATTCGTATGGGTGTGGATGGCTCAGTAAGCATACATAAGCATGCGACGTGTGGAGGAATAGCTCGGGATTCCTCAGGTGAGTGGCTTGTGGGTTTCCAACAGAGGATTGGGTTCTCTTCCACTACTAGTGCGGAACTCCAAGCCATAAAAACAGGTATTATTACATTTAAGAAACAGGAGTTCAAGTGGGTTAAACTGTACTTGAATTCGGCGGAAGCAATTAGATTGTTATTAGCTGATGTCCTGAGCATTACCATCTACTAGCCCAAGAGATTTTAGATATTAGAGATTTACTCCTGTCAAATTGGGATATTGAAATTATTCATTCTCATAAGGAAGCACTCAAATGTGCTGATATTTTAGCTAGGATGGCACAGGGGTCGAACAACGAGATGTGTGTACTACAAGTCCCTCCAACTTCTTGTTTGGAGCAAATGCTAGTTGATCTAGGCTGAGTATTATCATTGTGTGGTCAGTTTTGTGTCGTACAGATGTAATGTCATTTTGACAACTTTTAAGAGTTAACTTTTGTCTTTCCCATTCAAATAAAAAAAAAATCATAAATTGACATTTAATAAGAAAATTTTCTAAGAGCAAAAACAAATCAAGTCTTTCCAAGTAACAAGGCTTTTTAAATAAGTCACCGATAAAGGAAAAGAGAGATAAATAACAAAAAGCCTCAACCCTCGCATTCCAAATACTTGAAAAAAAAAAAAAAAAAACCCTCAAATTCCTAAATCAAGATCCTAAGATTCTTCTTTTTTAGTTCTTAACAAAGTCAAGGAAATGAAAGCCCTAAAATAACAAAAAGCTCATGTCTTCCACTGAAGGAGATCCGTTCACAACTGTTATACTCGGTCAACAATAGGTAGACGTTTGGGCCCCTTTCTACCTTTCCAATTTTGTTGCAGAAGAGAACCTGTAGCTTCTGATTATGTCAACCTCTAACCTTTGATATAGCCTGAGAATTCAAATACTCCGATTAGGTTCACAGGAATACATTACACCAAGAAGCAGCAATTAACACAAAGCGAGAAAGAATTTGGTTCCACTGTGAAAAACAAATGTGAATGGGATTATGAACAAGATGAACAAAACAGAACAGAACAGAACAGAAGAAGGAACTTGCCTCAGTTATCAATGGCTTTGCATGTTCTTCCCATTCTGCAGTCCATTTTGCTGAAGAACCTATTTCTAATGCCCCATTTTTTAAGACGTTTAAATCATCACATTGGTCAGGAAATCCCTTGAAGAGCATCTGCGCAGATTCAGCGATCCCTTAGCATGTCTTGTGAATCAATCAGTTCAACTTGAAATTATTTAAACCACTAGGTTAGCAATTACATAAAGAAGCCTGAATAGTTGTCAAATAAGGAATTTATGATATTACTATCAAGATTGGAGGATGCTACCACATTCCAAGGGTAGTTGATTGCATTTTATCCTAAAAAAGGTTCTAATAAAATGCAATTATTTGGATCCCCAGAAAAAACAGATCCTAGTCTTTTTCATAAAAGTACATTTGCAAAGTCGTTTCCATAAAAACAATTCACAGTTGCTTTTTCCAAATGGATTTTCCTATTGGTTTTTGTCTCTTCAAATGAACTTTTAAAAGGGTTAAAGTGCAAATTTGCTAACGAAGTTTTGTCCAAAGAGCGTCTGGCACAAATATGTTTTAAAAGGAGTAAAAATGCCAATAAACAATTAAAAAGGGTGCATCTAACACAAAACCGTTAAATTTGACCTACCAGCGTTAAATTATAAGAGAAAAAAACTCCTAACGGCGTTAGGTCAAATTTAACGGTTTTGTGTTGGATGCACTTTTTTTAATTGTTCATTGGCATTTTTGCCTCTTTTAAAACATATTTATGCCAGACGCTCTTCAGACAAAACTTTGTTGGTAAATTTGCACCTTAACCCCTTTTAAAAACTACTCTAACATATACAAACAATAGTTTGTCAAAAGGACTTTTGGCTTTTTCAAAAGTCATAACCAAACAGAGTCAATTTGTGAGAGGAAAAATTATACACACAACATATAGTAGAGCATATCAGACCTAAGAAATTATTCCATGCCAAGTGTTTACTAAGAAGAAAACATTAAGAATTTTATTTTACTTTTTTTAAAAAAATCCACTAAAAAGATCTTGTCGAGCTAGAGGAGTTTGCACACAATTCAGCAGGTAATAAGATGAAAATAAGTCACTAAAAAAACTTACCAGGAGTTCATCAGCTAACTCCGAAGATGAAGAGAAGAGAAGACCGTTTTTGTCTACTTTAACAAGTTCTTCAATGCTTAGAGGGAAACATGTTAACCAACAAATAAAAAGAATAAGTTGTTTGAATAAAAAAGGAAACAGAAGTAGATCACAAGCATTTCTTTTGGAAAGAAAGGCATCACGCACCAGGAGTATGAAACAGCACAAACAGGCAATCCACAACCAAACATATCAACAACCTGGTACAGCCATAGCATAGGGATTTAGAAATAAAATGAATAAAAGCAAGAAGAAACAGCCTTAGAAATAAAAAGAACAGCGGCATCAATTTTCAACACCTAGCCCTTCTAAATGTATTACCACAAATGACAAGTAGCT
Organism: Inga laurina; assembly: GCA_963855925.1. Taxonomy (NCBI): domain Eukaryota; kingdom Viridiplantae; phylum Streptophyta; class Magnoliopsida; order Fabales; family Fabaceae; genus Inga; species Inga laurina. Next base: position 77,517,304 of record OY979702.1, read on the forward strand.
GCATGCTTTGATTAAAAAATTAAAATAATTGTCTGGGAAACTGAGAAATTGAACTTGAGTTTTTCCTACTTGTCATTATTTTTTATTTCCCAATGCTTATTAGGTACCAAAATTCATAAATAACTTCAAAACATTAATTACTTTTTTTTTTTGAAAAAAAAAGTGTGACCAGTTCACCCGGTTTTCACTCATCTTTAGATCGGATGCAGGATTAGTTCCCCGTTCAACCAATTGGTCTGGCGCAGTTCTCAAAACAGTGCTAATACAGACCATACATATGGAAGTTACCAGCCATGAAACAGGAGATATTAATTTCCTAAAAATGTATCTTTCTCTCTATATTGACATGAGACAATAGATACCTTCATGGGAAGGTCTAGTCCTGATGATGAAGTATGTAGACAAACACCCAGATCAGACGATCCTGAAATTACCCAAACATGTGTGGATATCATATCATTCACGAAATGTACGACCTTCAAATAATTCAGGGAAAACAATATACCCAACAGCAATGGATAATCTTCAGCTGGCAACCACATGGTACGGAATGCCACGCGTTTAAGATGTAATCTCTTTATTTTCTCTTCATACTTTTCTTTTTCTGGACCTTTACCTTTATCATTTAAAATCGTTGTTAGTAAGTTCCAATAAAGGAAACACTTCAGGAGGAAATGAACAAGCTGTACCAGTAATGATGAATAACAATCTGGGATATAAACATTGCTTTGCATTGGATATATCTTTCCAGATGATCTCTTCATCAATTGAATCATCTTCATTTAATATAGCAGCAACACGTCTATCATACATAACTGCAGCTTCTAGGAGAATACTAAAATCTTCATCCGGGGTCCTAAAAGCAGATAATGAAAACAAGCAAACCACCGTTTTATGTTTTAAATGAATGTAATTCATTATAGAAGAAACTTACCAGCTTGTACTGCTTACAACAAGTGCAGGTCTGTTTGGCTTCAAATATATGCTCGAACCAACTTCAGTTGTAAATAGAGTCTCACTTTGGCAATCATTATCCACAGATGCAGTTCCTGTAGGAAGCAAAATCTCGAATAAACAAGATGCTAACAAAAAAATGTATATATTCAACAATTATAAGAATGATCGTACCATTACTGATGCAATCTCGAATGCCAAGAGGCTGACAGAGGTCTTTATTTAATCTACAAAGCAACTACAAGCTACCCACATTATATATTGGAATCTTCAAGAATGCTTAATTAGTAAGGACAATCAACAACTAGAGAACACAGCGACTAAGTCACCTTATGCCTCTCCTCAAGTGATGCAGGATGAAAAAAGTCAGGAGGCTGATCATACAAAACCGTGGCTCTATAAGGCAATAGTAAGCATTAAATTAATTGTTTGTAGCAATATTTTAATATTACACAAGCTATCTCTGAATTTTGAGGTAACTCCCTTACTTAATTCCCCAGTTTTGATCCAGTTCGTGCTGCATTGCTCTTGTTACACAAAGAGAGGCATCAGCCATTTTCCCATAATGCTTCTCAATCCTGCACAGAACCAAGAAAAAAGAATTGCATCAGCAGCTATTCTGAAAAAGCAATGCCAGTACCCACCAAAAGGACAAACCAATGCCAGCATAGGTAAAACTGAAGGCCAAACTATTACCACTTGTATGCAGAGACAAAATGACTATTCCTTCCAAGGGATAGACCAAGCAGTGTGTATCCAAAATTATGCCAATCAATGACAAATGATGAATGCCTCAACCAGCTAGCCCATTTAACAGCCACCAGGGTGGGAACTGAAGGAGGATTCTGTACAAACAGAATGAGTAAAAAAAGGAAGCATGAAAGACCTATTAAAAGCTACATAATCTATCAAGTATATCATGAGATTATCAAATTAACATTTTCTTAGAAAACAGCAGTATTACAGAGAAGGCTAACCTGGACTAAAAAAATATCAGGCTTTGGTATCTTTATGCAAAGAAACCAAAGAAGCATACAAAATTGAATCAACGGCTTCAACAAGAGAAATATGGGCTGAAGTATCTTTGGTAAGCTTTGACTGGCTGTTGGCCACTGTTTCTGAAAGAGAAGGTACAACATTACATTAACTTAAAGTGATGGTGTGCAGATAACTTGTCTGGAAAATATTGGTCCATATCCATACCATTCTGAGAATATGAATATGTTTGTTGTTAAGAATAGTATTATGAGGCTCTGAACCTGGAAAAAAAGTAATAAATTAGGAAATTCACTTGAGATAACAGTAACTCAAACTTCACAATTAGGTTCATGAATGTCCATAGTAATTAAAACTAACTCAAACAGTTTATCATGAAAAACTAATCTAATAAAAGAAGTACCTCCATATGCCACAATGTCTACCTCTAGGCAAGCCTGCAACGATATATAATAAGCCATTAGATCATTTAATTGAATAATTAAATATTTAATCCGAAACCCATGTCGCTGGTTCCGTTAAAAGTTAAAACTACATGTAAAGAGAACAGACTTCACAAGCTGCTAGAATTTAAAAACCACTAACCACAATTGTTACATTAGTAAAGCCAACATAAAGGGCATCCCAGAGCGAATAAAAATACAAGTGAAGTTCTGAGAATCAATGAGTCACAAAAATGTATTACAGTCTCCTGGGGACTTCCAGATAAAACTACGGAAATCCCATTTTAAGAGGAGATAACACATCCATAATGCCATTTACATCACCAGAGCAATTGTGTTTAAGAACTTTGGATTACAATAGGCAATTTGAATGGAGGAATTAAAAATAAAAGAATTGATAGCATGGTTAATTCTCAGTTGATCATAGAAGTTCTGAAATTTCTGATTAACTGAAAAACATTTGCTATGATCCAAAAGCTCGCAGAATTAGACCCTCACATTGGGATCCTAAAGTCAAAGTAAATTAAATTATTCGTAGCTTTGCAGAAATGGATAAAATACCTGATTGGCGAGCGAAAGAGCGTGGTACTGCATTCGAGGACTGCGGCCTACGTCGCCTAAAACTACAACACATGCCCTCCCTCTTCTTCCATCCTCTTCTTTGCTTTTTCCTTTGATCACAATGAAATTTCCGAATACAAACAAAATCCATTCAGCAAAATTCTTCCTTACCAATTCATTTCATAAAAACATGAAGAAAATCAAATGGTTCGAATCGATTTTCATGGAGAAATAAGGTTAGGAAAAAATACCAGCCATTCTATTGATCAGTGAAATCAAATTCCTCCTTCTCTTGCAGAGTACTGTAGTCGTGATTACTTGGCTAGTTAATGACTTAAACCACACGAGTGTGACAAAAAAGGACTGCAATAGCTCAAGCTTCCCAGCTTCTTCTCTAGTGCCGCTCTGTTCAAATCACGAAATGTGTAGAGGTCTGGAGTTGGAAGAGTGACGATGTATTCAAAGCAACGGACGGCCATAATTATGTTCTGGAAAGAACGGTCCAGATTGATATCGCTTAAATGCGACGGCGTTTTGAAGTAGCAGTACAAGATAATGCAGCAGAGAACCCGAACGCAGCAAAATCACTCTCGCAAGTCGCTACACCTTCTTTAAATTGGAGAGAGTTGAAAAGTTAGCGCGCTTCCCAGAATTTGTGAATGCAGATGATGGATCGCAAAGGGAATCAATCTCCGCAGGGTTTAAAATTGACCAATAAATTCTAATTTTTTTATTTTATTTGAAACACTGTTTTCGAGTTCTTTTGATTCCTTCATAATTTGCAGGCCGAACAGCTAGAGTTTTGGTTGAATTTTTAGAAGTGGCCATTGCGGCTGTTGTTTTTCTCAAAGGGGTTTATCCCTCTGGTATATTCTTGCATATCCACTAATTGTTTTTAGCTCTTTCTTTTATCCTTCCCGGGCTTTTTTATTTTTCCTTTTTGTTTTCATTTTCATTTTTCTCAAAGAAGGCCTTCGTTAAAAAAAATGTTTTGTGATTTTGGGTGCGGTAAAAAGGTGCTTTTGAGAGGACGCGGTATATGAATGTGGTGGTTCAAAGGGCTCGCCATCCTCAGCTCAGATATTATATACATACTGCTGTTTCAGGACTTCTTCCCTTTTTACAGCAGGTAAAGCTCATCTTCAATAATTTGATATTCTCAATCTAGTGTAAGTAATACAATGAAGATCAATAGTTACCAGTATTCCAATTATTTGTTTTAATTGCGGAGTATCTTGTTTAAGAGTGTTAATTATAATGTTGATTAAGAGTATATCGTGTACCTTCTACTTGGTCTTTAGCGGCGTCTGATGACATTTCATGTTGTTTCTGTGTGCCTGAATTTCATTGGTAGATTCTTTTCTTTCTTGATTCCCGTAAATTGCAATCCGAAGATAATAGGTAAGTGAAAGTGAAATATGAGGATTTCCTGCGACCCAACAAATATTTACACTGATAGGTTCGTTGGTTTTGCCACCCCTCGATGTTGAACTTTCAAATGCAAAATAAAAGAATATATATCAAAGCATATTGCTTTGCTCATATCACTGAAGTTATAATAATGATATTTGCATATGCTAGGTTCCAGTTTCTTGGTCTTACTTTATGTAGACAATGTGTTGTGTTATACAAAATTTCTCATATGTCACTGATCTTGGGAAGCATAGCTACAATTTGAACCATAAAGTAACCACAACTTTTCCTGGAAAATTTACGTTATCAATATTTCATACTGCTTAGAAGATATGAACCTCGTATACGGAGATATATGAGCATGATGTGGGCTAATATACATTTGCGGACAGGAAATGACCAAGTAATTCAAAAGCCGATTCAAGATTAATCATCCTGTATGGAAACACTTGTTTGCTTCTAACAATTCTCCCCTTGCCCACTTTTGCTAGGGAATGGTGGAGAGAGTAGCGGTTATATTCTACAAAGCTGATGATGTTCCACTGGAAAAATTTGTATTTAAGCTTGCGGTGAACCAATCTTCTGGCTCAAACGTGGAGGAGGTCGACCTGGAGCTCTCTCTAAGATCCTTCCTGATAAAGCTTTCAGTCTCAGAATCCATTACAAAAGATCTTCCCCAGGGTAAATGCAAGTTTAATCATTCAGGATAGTGTTCTTTGTCTTTTTCACTTCATCCAGTTTCCTTTTATGTCATAATCTTCCTCTTCTCCCTTGTGAACTTGGCCATCATCCCCCCTCAGTTATATACACTTAAAAGTTATAAATTCCCATCATTATCCATTCTGCTTTCAGCTCTAAGCCAAATGGTTTGGTGCTTTGTACTTTGCTGCATTGTTCAATCATATTCTCAACTCTGCCTTTTCCCTCTCTGAACAGATTGCAAGTGGGAGATAACTGCTTACTTTCGATCCCTTCCTGAGGCTAGTATGAGCAAGGAAGCAGATATATGGATCCCAACCGATACAAAACAGTGGTACCAGCCCCCACTTATAACCCCTATCAAGTCAATGAGTAGTGAACCCCTATGTCTGCAGCTATACTTGGAACATCCGGGTTTTTCTGAATCTATACCATGGCAAGGAACCTAATGCTGTAGTGTATACAATATAGTATATACAGAAACACGCAATTGGAAGGTAAGCATAAATTATTTGAGTGTCTGAATGCCCTTTTGAAGTGAACTTGTCCTTCATTCAAAGTTTTGAGCACTTGACTTGCACACCTTTTTATTGCTGATACTTCCTTCTTTTTCCCACACTAGTTGCTTGAAATATTGGATACTTATGATAGAATTCAACCGTCTGTATGGTAGACTATTGCTTTAATTAAAAGTGGAAGCAAAAGATTAAAGGGCAACTAGCCAAACAGCTTTGATAGGACATTCAGGATTTTGAAAATCTGGTTAAAAGGTCGTCAATACTCCACTGGTATTGTTGGTAATAATTTTTCTTAATGGGGTTTTCCCATGGATAGAATAGGATGGCAATACGTTGGGTGAGTCTATTGAGGGTTCTACTGTTGGCCTTGGAAGAAAATAGGTAGGACACCATTACCTAAAAAATCGAATGTAGCTAGGTTCTCATATCGAAACAAGAATCTAAAATTTAATGTAATTTGTTTCTCGTGCCAAATACTTCTTTATGCTTGATGTTTCTTTACCATTGACAATTGGCGTGGCACAGATGCGTTTCATACATTAACAAACTTAAGACATCTTTAGACCAGGCTCTTGTATGTATCTGTTTGTTTTGGGGGGTTATATGCTCATTTATGTCTTATATTCAGCAGTTTAAATGTTTATCAAAATATTCATGTTGGGAATTGCTTAATTGACTATTTCCTCTTGCTACAGGGAAATTAAACCATATTGCCTGCCCAATGTGCAATGGGACATGAATGGGCCTTGGAAGATACTATCAATTTGTTGCACCTGACCAGTTGATCAAAATGTCTGATATGCTGCCCATGAGAAATAATGGAAAGAGGGGAGAGGAAAATTCTATTCAAAACCAACTGCTGCATCACAAGAGTGAATGCAGAGATGGGGAAATTTAAAAGAGAATGTTTACTCCCCTGATTCTATTTGTTCTAGCCCAATTTTCAATCTCAGAAGAACTAATTCATCCTTTTCTTGACATTGAAAAACATGTTAGGTTTGTTCAGAAATGGAATTTCACACATTCTAAATAGAGATATCCCCTGGTTTTCCTTGTTGATGCTGGTTCTCATTTCATATGATGGAAAGATGTCAATGAAGAGATTGTATTCATTTGGAAAATCGAAGCTCTTCATATGCTGCCACAGCCCAGGAGCCCAGGCTAGCGAATGTTATGTGCCGGAAAATGGAAGTTTTCTACTCTCTAGTTGAAAACAAATATACACTGAGAGATAGCTGACAGTACTTCGTGGACAAAATCTTTTGCCATTTGAACTGTCTTTGGTTAATGATGCATCATGGGAATCTTTTACCTCGCAAGATGTAGGTGTAATGAGTATTATTTTCTTTTAATAAAACCTACCCACCTTTCTTCCGACATGGTATTGAAAGTGTGCAGTAATCACGCATGTCATTCAGAAATAGAATCTCCATAGATATGACGAAAGGCCATGATTGATTATTATTTCTCCTGATCGTTTCACAATTCTCTTAGTACAGCAAGTATTGTATTTATGTCTTTGGAAGAATTGAGTTGAAAAGAAACGTATCAGAGGTTTAATTGTCAATATGTTAAGAATATGTAATCCGTGTCAAGAGCAGCCATCAACACGAATTCTTTTTGCATTGATATTGGAAATCTACCTTTCCATCTCCTGGAGATATAGATTGCAACTTTTTCCTGTAATTGATCATTTAAAAAAATTAGTGGTGGGTAGGTGAGTTATACCTGTAGAGTTTACATATTTACAGTTCTTTTAAATGGACTTTCGTGAACTTTTATTATGAGAAGCAGTTTAAACTTTAGACTCAAATGGCTTCAGTTGGTTAGAAGAATGTCATTTCAACATTTCCTTATAATTTGCGGTCTACTATTTCTATGCATTCAGAAGTTATTTTCCACTATCTCACTGTATCAGATCTACCAGAACTATATACAAACACTAGCAGCTGCTAGATTCAACTCTCCCGTATTGAAACTGTTGCTTACTTTTTGGTTTGATTTGAACATAGTAAATTTTTTCTGTGTATAAACAGTAGTTAGAGCATCATGACTGTTCTGTTTTACTTGATCTTCAAAGAGAGCTCCCAATTTCTTGGTTTCCACCTAGGCTCGCAGTCATGTACTGTTTGTTCCTTAGGCTTATCAAGATTCATTTTTCGTAGGCCTATCAGCTCATCAATCAACATTTGACATCAAAGAAGCACAAATACAAGTCACAACATAATAATCGGCATCATATATATAATAGTCCAGTGCAAGTTGAGGCATTATATTGTATCATATTTAAACATCTTAACATGACCTGCTGCTACATTTTCCAAGTATTGATGTTTCATAGTCTTGCCTCACAGGCTTATCATACTCTAGAAATGACATGGCAGGCTCCATTTTAGCTCCACATGTTAAAGGCATCATTAACATATTCAGATACCACAGCCACTTTTCTGGAACATTGGGTGGCAGTATTGCGCCCTCTAGTCTCATTTTGGGGGACCTTTTCTTTTTCCTATCATTATGTCCAAGCAATCATATCTCTTGTGCCGTGATCTTACAGTAATCTACCTCAGTCAGTATAGTTCTTAAATATATAAAACACTGTTCCCAAGTGGGGAATCGTAGTAATCTACAGTGGGTTGCAAATGGCCAACACAAATCCATGTGCTGCTACACTTTGCCTACAAAATCAGAGAATGATAACTCTAGTCTGCATACATTGTACCGTTCATGCACTTTCTCTTGTTTGTTATTCACAAAAAAAAGATGCCTTTGATCATTCTGTTGATTATTGGTTCTTGAAGCCATCCATGCTCTTAGAATTCTCTTTAGCAGATTTTTTTATTATTATTGATATTCTCATAGTAGATTTAAATAAGTGCCTGTTTGGGTTAGTAGTAGAAGCTACTTTTATAACGTGATTTACGATATACGAGATAAATATATGAGAGGAGTTTTATCTCGACTTACATAAACATACTTTTGGAACGGCAACTCAAACAGGCCTTTAATCAAAGTTTTCTCATGCAAATTTTGGGAGGATACAGAGGTGAAAATTACAAGTTTGATCAACGATGTGGAAGAATCCCTATCTTTGAATATTAACTTTCACCTGTGCCAACCTTCCAGAAGAGGTTACAACAAAACAGAAGTTACCGAAGAGTTATGTTTGTGATTGATATGTACTTAGTATTTGTATGGTAGTATCACATCATATCATTAAACATTTTATAGGTACCTAATCTGTAGGTGCATCAGATTTATTGTGCTCTTTACCAAGATGCAGAACTAGAAATGGCTCGCTGGCCAAACAATTTTTAATGGGTGAAAGACCTATAAATGTGACCTGACATATGGAATTCTGAGTAGTCAATACTGGAAGGCTTTGATTTTTGAATATGTCAAGGTCTTGAACTTTGTCAATGAGCTGGTACCTGTTAAATTTCATTAAATGCAGAGGCTTTAATATCACCATCTCAGCTTCAAACCTAACATATATCAATGAATCATCAATTGCTTCTTATCTTTGCATGTGATAGACGATTTTTCTACTTGGTTCTGCCCAGTACATTACCATAAATTGTTGAGGGAATCTCATGCTATGAAATGAGCAAATAAGCCCCGAATGTACACTGAAAGCCCCATACTTTACTAAATAAACTTAAAGCTAAGCTGGGAGAATCTAGTTTTTTATGGTGCTAATATGAAGTAGGGACTTGTGCATGTTCTCTTGCTTGGTGGATTAGTGATCTTTAAATCTCATCCACTATGTTTTGATGATTCTTAATAGTGTAAAAGATTTTCTTTCCCTTCTCTCTCATTCTAGCTTCTCTTTCCAAACTAGGTAAAGTATCTCTGTTGATCTGCAATTCTTGTCCACCATTATTATTATTGAGTGTTTATTATTTGGCCTCCATCTCACTTTGTTGTAGCAGTGGTTGATTGAGATCTACCCAATATTGTCAGAAAGTGAAAGTGACATTTCAATTCAGTGGTGAGATATTTGCCTTTGGTTACTATTGTCTTCCAATATGTGTCCAATCTCTCTGTACAGCATAATTTTCAATGCCCTCTCAAACATCACCATTTATGCCTCCTTTTCAAAGTGGACCTCAACAAAATGGGTCACATTTCAACACCTACCAACAGCTTCACTATCAAATGTACTAGAGAGGCTTTTATTTGTCCCCTGATATACACATATAATTTTCTGCAGATTAATTTTGTACTAAAAAATGTAGCAATACCTTCTCTATTAGTTTTATGCTAGGATTCAATAGTAAGATATGACAGTTGAATCCCATATCAGAAATGAAATTCTGGTGTGAATTTTTTTTTCCACCCTTGAGTTTTCTAATGGGTAATTCTCTCAAATCTCAAAAAGATTTTATCTTTCTGGTATTAAATGCTAAATGAGTGATTCCCAACATGATGATAAAATCCCTTTCATGTCTGAAAGGAATTAAATTTTTCTGGTTGAGGAGGTGAGGGAACTGATGATACAAGTGGGGGGAGTGATAAGAACGTGTCCTTAATGAAAAGGTCAGGAACACATGCAGAGAGAAAAGTTGTCATGACCAATGTAAAGATAAAAACAAGCTTCCAGTATACACTTTTGATTTATTATTACTGTTATATAAAACCTCAGAGTGTTGTATTATTTATTGCATGACTTTTCTGGTATGGACATCAGTGGCTCCCAATATTAATGTTGTTCAATCAAAGTCCCATTAGTTGTGGTTGGTCAGAAGACACTTAGTGCTTTCATGTCCTTTCCACTCTCAATCGAACTTCATATAATTAATATTACCCTAAAAAGCTCCAATGGCATAAAAATCCTTGCTTTTTAGTGTTACTTACTAGTTACCACCAACCAACTCATTGTTCAACGCCAACCAATAGATTAGTAAATTCATAATAACATATTTAAATTTTTAAAAATTTGAAGTAATTTTACATTAAAAATTCAATCTTTTTCTTTTTTTTTTTCTTTTACATCTGGATTGAACCTATCCTCTGTTTTTTTTTTTTTGGAGTTATATGCACATGAGTTCCCTATTATATTTAAGGTGTGAAAAAATTATAAGATATACATGAAACTTTCCTTTCTTGCCTTTTATCATTACATATGCAAGGGTGGGACAATATTTATCAAAAACCCATGACTTCTTTTTTCTGTTCTTTTATGGAGGTGGTGAAAATGTGGGGTCACTTTCTGATATACACTTCTTGTCAGTTTGTGAAAAAAACAAAAGAATTAAATAAAAATAAAAATGGGTAATGATGAAAATGGTGGGGCAAGCACACCCATATAACATCAATGAATGATAAGCACATGGAGAGTGTAAACCTCATATTACAACACATTCTGTGATGACAAAGGTGGTGAGAGGTAGGTGGGGACAAGTCTAAGCTGTACAGTCACTGTCTATAATTCGATTATAAGCCTGAAAGTATCAGATCTTATTAAAAACAGGGACATTGCTTGATCAAATAGGTCAGATTGTTATTAACACTAAGGTGGATTCTAGTGCCCAACACACAAATAACAATAATAATAAATCACAAGCTGTCCTGCTTTTCTGATATGGTCCTACCTTAGATGTTTTGTCAGATTTGGAGGGGTTTGAGATGGGCAGTACATGAACTGACTTTTTAGGTTGCTGCAACATAGAAGCCATCAAGTGGCAAGTGGTACTACTCCTCAATTATGGCTCAATTAAAAAGCCTTGAAAACTATTGAGTGGTTTGGATTCCACATTCTTTAAGGCATAAATATTTGAGCTTGGGTCTTGAAGGTTAAAAAACATTTTTAAGAAATTACTCTTTATAACAACTCAACGCACGAGGTTCCATTCAGTAAGATTTAACAAGAGACATATGCATGCAATTTTATCTCCATCAGGGGAGGAATTGTATTTAGAATTTGAATATATGACCTTCAGATTACAACGCAACAATATTATTATTGTACCAAAGTTCCCTATGGGATCATTAAATAGTATTAAAAACAATTCTTTAGGAGAAAAAGAGTGGTGGGAATGGAAAATATATAGCATAGGATTAGGAGGAGGGCAGAATAAATGGAGTATGATTGCGTTTCAACATATTTCCTCTCTACTACGGCATCATCCCACTTGACCCAAAAGGGAAAACATAATGATATTATTGAAACATAATTAGGGTCGTCTTCTGTTTTTTTTTCCTCTTGTCAATTTGAAGGTAGCTGTTATCATTAATAGAGTTGATTCAATTTACTGAAAGACGTAGCTATTACTCGTTTGCTGATCAACTTTCCTTAAAAATACCCTAAAGTTTAGGGGTTAATGGAGTAGCTCTTTCCCTAAAGACAAAAGATATTTAGAGGTAAATTTTAGATGATTGCGTTTCGGTTTGTCCTTCATGTTATTATCGCTTTGACTCATAATTGTAATCACACATAACCTTTCTCCCTATATTATATATAAAAAAAACTATAAATAGGTTAAAAAACTTGACATGAAAAAACCAAAAAGTATTGATTACTTAGCAATAGTTATTCATATTTTTCCTCTTAGATTATTGAATCACGCCTACAACATATACAGTTGTTAACACAGACAGGAACAAGGAAGATGCTGATGCACCAGTTTAGTTCATAGGTATAGTGTGACAGAAAAAGTAAAGTTAAATAAAATGTGCCGCAACACCCAATTGATGCGACCTTTTTATCTCCTTATTGTTTATATTGATTCTCCACTAATTATTGAGTTATTATGATTTGATTGGACATGCTAATAGTGGAAAGAAAACAAATGAATAAACGCTCTTGAAAAAGCATGGAGAAAAACTGACGGTGGTGCACATGGTTTTTAAATAAAAATTAATTAGGCATATAATAAAATAAAGCAATATTATGTGCCTTGTGGCTTCAAACATCATCTTCCACTTTATCCCTACCGGGGAAAAATTAAAGTGAGAAACAGAAACTTTGATTGATTTTAGAAATTCCTTAAAGGGAGGATATATAGCAGAGAGTCACACTACTATACTCATCAAGTTAGAGTTTTGATTCCAAACAACAACATGAAAGGAAAATTCATGAATGGGTCCATCAGATATCATCATCTGTTGTGTGTGTGGGGGCCAAGGGAAAGAGAGATGATGGCAAAGGCATATAATGATTTTACCCAAGATTAGGGAGACGGGTTTGCAAGCACAATCTCCAAGAATCCATTAATGGGGATGAGTAGGAAGACTAGTTAACATGGATAATATTGCAAGTGGAGAGAAGAAGCTGATGATGTTTACACTTTCCACACAACCAATCTGTCCCAAAGGGGGCACAGAGAGAGAGAGAACACTCACAAAATGTTCTCCTTTTTTTATTACTGTTTTTGTGTTTCTTTAAGGGCCTTTCTTTTTTCCATGTGTTGATATGATCTATCATAGTGGGATGGTGTGTATTTTGCATATTTCAAAGTTGCAATAAAATAAACGTCCCTACTACACACGTATCTTTACCCTTACTCCTCCACCCATCACACCACCAAAACCAATATATATATTTATATATACTTGTAAAAGTAGATTCATGTCATGGCAGGTCATTGAAATTCCCCCCATTAAAGTAAAGGGAAATATGATTTCTAGGTGAATGGTTTATGTTAAGCCTTCTCTTTCTTTTGGGAGGTTGTGGATTCTTATCTTGACCCACCTTGGCCTTTTCTCCTCGCAAAGTTACACTAGAATCAGAGAATTTGAGAAAAAGAAAAGATAGCAGCAGCCAGCTAGACCTTTCTTTTTCTTAAAATTAATTAATTAATAGGGGTTGCATCATCTGAAAGTAATGCTTCATCTATCTTGGCGCAAAAGTGACATGCTACAATAATTAAATAAAGCAAGTTATGCAATCCTAGATCATCAGTAGGATTTATCATTTGTATTTGTCTTTCCTTTTAGCTGATATAATATTTTATATGTTATTTAAGTTTGTATGGTGATCATGCAATTCAAGGTTAGGCCAACCTTAAATAGCAATAATAATATGTGAGTGTGTGATTGAAAGCAATTAGCTAGAGAGGGTTCCTTGTTTGAATGTGGAGATGATGGCTTTCACAGTGGTGCCTTTAGACTTTGTGAAATCACATTGATTATGGAGATATGATGTTTGAATTCAATTGTATCTACACTTATAGGTCTAATCATGTTTTTTTAATTTTATCTTAGTAAGTGACAAGTGACATGGGCAAACTAGTGGGGTCCTATAATTTATTAAAGAAAGGAAATTAAAAGAGGGGATTGCATTTAGGGGATAGAACAAAAGGCAAGCAACAAACCTAATTAATAGTAAAAGAAAATAAATAATCAACTGAAAGATGATGGGAATGGAATAGTTACTAATTAAATGAGTGCAAGATAAAAGAAAGAAAAATTAGGGTTTCCCATCATGGCAATGGCCCCCTATCTCCTTCCTTCTTTATTGAGATCCATAATGCTGCCTTTGGATTTTCCCGATATCTCAAAATTTGGAATATGTATTATGTATCGCCCATGCCTTCAGCTCATAATATGACACGATATACAGTTATTTTGTTTTGAGATTAGAATTATTGTGAGGTCATAAGAAAATAATATAATTATTAAAAAGTTTAAATAACAAGTAAATAATATAGAACTATTATTTACTACGAGTATATCAAAAGTTGACATTACATACCATTCATTTATTATAAAACTCTTTATTGATAAGCACAATTTTTTTCTTGAAACCTCATGGTTATTTTGATCCATGTTTCTGATCCTCTCTTTCTGTCATGTTTTATCCTCCGAGTTGTCAAATATACTACATACTACTGTATCCGATTTTTAATGTAAGAGGTAGATGACTTTTTTTTTTTTTAAGAAATTAAGGAAGCTGGATAAATTACATTAAATTATTTATATTTATTGTTTTCTTTTCTGACTAAGTTGTTTCACTTATAAACTGATATATAATCTAATAGTACATAATATATATTTTAATCAAGTAGTTTATTTAACTTTCTTAACTTTTTACTAAAAAAAGTCAATTAATTCTTATATTAAGAATCGAAAGAAGTAGTATATTTTACTTACATGGAAGTAAAAACTATAGGAAAGCTTTTTTAACCCTATGTAGATCCTCCAGGACATATATACATATCTACCGATGCGAAAGCACACTAGTTTTGTTTTTTGGCCAAACGCAAGCATACTTGTTAATCACATGGAAAATTCCAAAGGCCAAGTTCAAATCCATCGTCACGTACACACTACGCACACTATTTCTCATTAAGGTATTGAAAATCGGACCGACTATTGAATTGGTCGGGTCACTGGGTTAAGGGTTAGTGGGTCAGTTAAGTAGTTAAACTGAAGCTAAACCGGTGAGTAAGTGAATATTTTAGGTTTATTTATATGAAATTCTGTGTAAAATTAATAAAAAAATATTTTTGAAAAAGAAAAAATTAAAAATGGATGAACCGATTCGTACGATTCACCCCCAAATCAAACCGGTTGGACCACCAGTTCTTCAGTTTACGGACTGAACCGGCCGGTTTTCAATCCCCTGCTTCTCACCCATCAAGACATTGACACTTAACCCTATGCCCCTCTCTTACTTCTCTATATGTGTGTGTGTGGAGTAGATGTTTAACAAGAAATATTAATTTATTGGCCAAATCAAATGAATGAGTTTTACTTTGGAAGAAGACAGGGACGGTGGGAGGAAGGAGGAAAGGCCGTGACCCCACATGAAACCGATGTGGGATTCTACAGATCACACACACACACACACATATAGAGAGAGATGGCTAGGGTTAATATAGAAGAGGTCTCTATCTTAAAAGGGATATGGACACGATGAGATATAAAAGCAATGTGGGGTGGTGGGTTAGGGTTTGTTCGCCTCTCTCTTTGCCTGTAACTTTCATATTCGACTCTCTGTGTTTCTTGTTCTTTACTTGCTTCTAAGCTTTTTCTTAACTAGCTTTCTAATTTTCTCCCCAGATTTTTCAGCGTGTCATTTCACATCACACCCCCCCCCCCTCTATTACCATATTAATATTATTCACTTAGAAAAAGTATATTATTTCAGATAATTAATAAGATAATATATTAAATTACTTTACAATATTTGGGTTTCTATCTTTTGATATTTTATATAATAATTTTTTATACATAAAAAAGGGGAGATCTTAATCCAAATTCAATCAGCTTATCTTCTTAATAAAAAATAATTATTTTATGTAAGAACTTATGAAATCCAAGTTTTATTTTAAGCAAATAACATAAATTAGATGGACAATACATAATCAAAATGTTCTTTCACGAGATTTACCCATTTACAAATTGGCACTTAAATTTTTCCATGACAAGACCTATTATCATTGAATATATTCATTACTTTCAAGAAAGTTAGTCCCTTTTCTTTAATCAACCGATTATGTCTGATTAACTTTTAATATAAATTAATTTTTTGATTAATCAAATGTTGCACCATCGCCATCAATCCCATTCGATTATGTTTCATGAAAGGGACCCACAGTCATAAACGTGGACGCACTAAATAAGGGATTATGCTCCATTTGTGTAATCCAATTGTGTCCTTCTCAAGAACAGTTCAAATTCAAGTACAATCCAAATTTTTCTATTCAACCATAATTGTGCCTCACCTTATTTATATTTATCAAAATTTTCTGATTTGAATATAATTAATTAATCTTGATCCAAAATTTTATTTTATCTATAATGTAATTTTAAAATTATATTTTTATATATATATTCAGATAGAGGGTGACATAAAAGAACAAAATTATTTTTTTCTTTTTTTAAATTATATTATGTATAATCATTGAGTAGTTGTGAAAAATTTGAAATCGTCCATTTGAGAATATGATCTAAGGTCATTGTTTGTAGCCACTATGAGGGGTCCATGGAAGTTCAAAACGCTTTAAGTAATAACCTAACTTGTGGTGCTAATCGTTGAAAACATATCAAAGAACTTTTTTAAAAATTTCACCAACTTCTTCATTCTAAGAAAAAAATCCCTATAATTAATTAAATCCTTTCTTTGCTCAATTTTTTAAAAATAATTCTTATGAGATCCTTATCAGCATTATATTAATGCCTTAACCACTATGATCACTTAAGCCGAATACACTCATCTATCATTATTGCATATGCTTATCAATATTATATTATATCTACAAACTTGTCTATATCTTTTTTTTTTCTTTGGTTATTTAATTGTTTATTGGTTTTCTAAGTAATTATGAGACAAGCATATGACATGTGTGACAAAGACCTATAAGTTCCAAGTACATAATGCAAGTTGAAAATCCTAAAGAAAACACACCCAAATTTTTATTTTTTATTTTTAAATGTCACAAATATAGACTATGACGTTTAACGCAACAAGATTCCTGATGGGCCTCCCGATGTTTCTGATATGCCTAAATGAATGAAGACAAATTCAGTAAAATCAGACAATTTTCATGTAACTTGCCATATCAAAATTGTTCTTCCACTAAACTGTTTCTTTCTTAACACCTAATGAAAATTTTATATTTATATTTATTACATGCAAATGTGTTTTTTTTTTTTTGGAACAAGGATGCATATGTGTAGATGATTATTATAATAGTATAATACTTCAGATTAATTCTGTCTTGTCCCTTGTTAATTATTTTTTTTTAAATATGCGGCGTCTACCCAAATTACAGGTCAATGTCTATATTATTTTGGTTGTGATTTTTCTTTCATATTAATTTATTATTCGGGTTGTGTTTATGAGAATCACGAGAAGGGAAAAGAAATATCCCAAAGGGCGATCAAATTCTACACGGAAAATTGATACAAAAATAGAGAATTATTGATCATACAATGGCATGTCATCATATTTTATTGAAAAAAAAAAAAATCGTTTTCTAATTTATTAGTGCCCAGGCATATAGGGGAAAAGGGGTCACAATAAGCAAATGCTTCCACCATTAATAATTGCAAAAATTTATATTTAAATTCATCAAAAAAAATATTATTCTTCAAATTGATGTGGGGATGTCCATGAATTATCTCCAAGGGAACAATAGGCTTTATGTTACATATTCGAATATTATTATTTTGTGCTCCCAATTCAATGGTATAGAGAATGCAAACTAAAGGGGGAAAAGGATGTAAACCAAATTCAAAGGGAAAATTTATTTTATTTTTAGCATTTTTAGAAAAAAGAAAGATATTTCGGCATCAGAGACCATGTTCACTGGTCCTCGAGGACCCATTAAGTGTATGAATTTAGAAGCCTAAAATAATCGTAGAAAAAGAAAAAGAAAGGCTATGCATGTTTATTTATTTTTTAAAAAAATATATACCAGAGGGAATCATTTTCTCTAATTTAAAAAAAAAATCACTAACTTTTGGGGAGATTCCTAGGTACACACAGATCCTTGGCTATTTTATTTTATTTTTTTTCCGTCATCAGGTGGAAAAGTCTAACTCCACAAGGTCGTGATGCATATCAATTCAATGCACGGGGGATTTTTTTAAAAAAAAGTATCGAGCCTTCTAGTAAAAAAATTAATGTTTTTATGCTTATTATAATTTTGGCATGAATTTATAATATGTTTAAGCTTTTAAATAATAAATTAATTCAAACCATGGATAGTATCATAATATATATATATATATATATATATATATATATATATAATTTCTCATGTTTGTTTTATCATAATAATTTGAGCAATAACTGCAAAAGTCATATGCATGATTGTAAAATATATCTATAATCAGATAATAAATATTAAGAAAACTGGAAAAAAAAATTTACCCATTGAAAATTTTATTAGTAGAATTATTAGGTCAGATTTAAGATCTTATTTGAAAAAAAATTAAATCTTTTCTACTCAACCCAATTGCTGTTAATGATAAATTACTATTATTATCATTGAAATAATAGGCTATGAAAAAAGGATACACCTGACTTTAGGATAGAAATTAAATAAAAACCAATAAGATGAAATAATTTTATCCAGTATCTTAAAAAAAGAGAGAGAGAGAAAAGTAATTTTAAAATTATAAAATCTTAAATCAAGTTTATTATCAAGAATTGATAAGGAAATGATGAAACTCGATAAATAATTCATAACTCATTTTTTAAGGAAATACCTGATTTAGAATTTTAAAATTTTAAAGTTCTTTCTGCTGTTTTTTTTTTTCATTTTTAAGTAATTGTATGTGATATAGTTAAAAAGATGTGATGAATAAAATTAAGAGGATTTGTAAGAGTTGAGGGTAAGAGGGATGGAAATAAAAAGAGGAGAATAGTGGGAAGTTGGGGGAATCAGATTCACGTGTGAAGGATGGTTGCTGGTCATAAAGGGACAAATGGAGCTGATGTGGGGTGGGTGGGGCCCACG
Source organism: Inga laurina (assembly GCA_963855925.1). Lineage (NCBI taxonomy): Eukaryota > Viridiplantae > Streptophyta > Magnoliopsida > Fabales > Fabaceae > Inga > Inga laurina. The sequence continues at coordinate 77,536,300 of OY979702.1, forward strand.
ATAGCCCCAAAAGATCCCATTCGCCTCTCATTAAATGCTCACATAGGGCCCCACTTCCCTGTCACCCTCCTCGGCTCCACCCCATTTCTCTTCTCTTCCTTACCCTCATCAACATTTGCCACCATCCTAAAGTTTTTCACTTTAATCATTTACACAAATGTTTTTAAAAATTTAATCACTAATAGTCTGTATATAAAATTATTATGGGTTAAGTAGTAAATCCGTCCCGGAAGTATACGTCCAGAAGTAATATTATCCTGAAAGTTTTTTCAGATTCAATATTACCCTAAAAATTTCAAAACGTAGCAATTTTATCCTATACTATTAAAAAATAAACATTAACTATTAAAAATTTGACTTTAATAGTTAACTTTTTAAAAGTATATGGTGAAATTGCTATGTTTTGAAACTTTCAGGGTAACGTTGAATTTAAAAAAAACTTTCAGGACAATATTACTCCTAGACATTTACTTCTAAGGAAGATTTATTAATTAACCCAATTATTACTACCTTCCAATATTATCTTTTAATTAAAATTCATCCATCTTAACTGTCTTTAATCACTTTTTTTTTTTTTTTATGTAGTGTTTCTTAGTGATATGATCAATAAGAGCATTTGAGGGCAAAAAGTTGAGAGCTACCATTAATAAGTGAAAAATTATCATTAATAAATTATGAAACTTGTTAATATATTATTTTCTTTGCTTGGGTTCTAAATAAGATTCTCCCAAAAAAAAGTTTCATGTTATTAAATTTTTTACCAAGTTTTTTATATTTTGGATAAATATTAACAGATAGAAAATGTCATATTTTGGATTACGAAGAGGAAGCACATCCTTAAAAACAGTTTCTCACTTTCTTATATTTTTTTTATACCCAAAGCTTCTCACATTCTTATATTAGTATCGAATGGGGACAAAGGAGAAAAATTGTAATAAATGAGTGTTTTATAAATAGAATTGGAGGAGTAATTACATCCCTCCCCTTTTTCTCTATATTTTTGAAAATAATGATCTGGAGTTTAATAGCAATAAAAGTTGTTTTTGACTAAATTCTCATGATTTTTTTTTTCCAATGAAATTCTCATGATTTCGCAACAAGATTTCATATCTCCAGTTGGCATTTGATAATTTTCAAGTCGATATCTTCAAATATTCTTCTTCTTCTTTGCAATATCTCAAAGTATCAATTATTTTGGAAACTTCCACTACTAGGTCACTCCCACACACACATACTTCCCGCCAAATTTCACCTATTTACTCACTTTTTTATTATCGTAAATGAAAAAATTATATTGAAAAGCATTATTTCTTATTTCCATATTTAGAATAGAATATGATATGATGCCGTATGAGTTGGAATTAGCTCATCCATAGTATGAGTCATATCGATAATCCTCACAGAATATGTACGTACTGTCACGCTTTGAATAGCATTCCTGATTTTAATAAAAGCAATATAATGGAATATATTCAACGATTAAGAGATCAGAAAAATAATCATTTCCGCGATCCCTTTTCCTGTTTTCATAAATGGGTGCCACTGTTTTTACTATTTTCAGTATATTTATATGAGTATGTATGCCATTACGCATATTTATTGAATCTGATTTATTTTCTTATTAATTGAGACCGTTTAACTCATCTTTCAAGAAACGATAATCAACTTTGTTGTTGATAGTTGATACACTTAAGAAAAAATTGGGGACCACAATTTTATGAAATATTATTCTGGTTCTATTTATAAATCTCTTTTAACTAAATCTTGTATAATAAAGAGAGATAGTTAACTCAATGATTATAGGGTAAATTTCTAATTGTACTCTCATTTATGAACGGGTATTTTTCAACTATTTCTTCTCTATCTAGCTTTAAATTATTTCTTCATTGGTACAATAAATAGGGGTAAAATTGTCACAACCTCATTTACTACACTGAAACTGGACTTATATATATGATCAAGCATCTTGGTCAAAAAATACTTATAAATAGGGTTAGGGTGGTAGAGTATACAAATAAAAATATACTCCCTCCAGTCCTATTTATAAGCAACTTTCCTTTTTATTGCACAAAATGAACTGGTAGTCAAAAGCAATAAGTGTGTAAAAAATGTCATATTTTTTTTTCCATATATACCCCTATTTATGAAAAGAGTATGTGAGAGAGAATGAATAGAAGTAGTATGAGAGATAATTTTTGGTGTATGTGATAATTAATTATAAATATATGTATTAATAAAAAAAGAATATCACATTTTCATACATAAAGTAAAAATTGCTTATAAAAAACACTAAACTTATGAAAGAGAAAAACTGTTTATAAATAACACAGGAGACAGTAATAAAATAAATTGGCTCACAGTGTTGTTCAGTTTGTCCATAACTAGTATCCCCACGATTGAATTGGAAAATCACAAAAATTAAAGTTGTTTGAAGAGAGAAGGGACATCGATTAGAAGTCAATCGCACACTTTAAGAAACATTAAAAAAAAGCTATTGCCCGTTGCCATACACATCGCTCATCATGATTAATGGTTTCATGATTAATGCATTTCTTGTTACCAAAAAATAAAATACACATCGCTCATCACGAGAAAGAAAGAAGGAAAAAGGAAAAAGGAAAAAGAAAGACAATGCAGTTGAGATTTAAATTTAATGTTGTTATATGAGGTTCAATGTTATATCACACTTTTTTTCTTTATTATTTGGATAATCATGTGCCACGCATGAACACTAATCAATCACCATCCTTCCATGACAAGAAAAAAAAAAATATTTCTCATAATCAATTCAATTTCATAATTTACCTCAATTAACTAATAGTAATATATGGGCGTTAAGATATATGGCTAGATTTGTCCGTCAAGCAACCTCAAATTACAGCCAAAAAAAAAAAAAAAACTCCCTATTTAACTCATCACCTTTTCCTCAATGACAGATAAACCAAATTTGTCATAAGCGGATCATAAATACAACTAAATTAACAAATGTGAAGAGTCAGTATATATATAGTAACCGCGAAAACGGAGCTTTCTTGTGTTTCTTTAACTTGCATTCCAAACAAAACGGAAGGTTGGTCGTCAAGAATCAATGCCCATCCACCTTAATCCGATCCACCTTGCGCTATTATTAATTACGCATTAGTTTCATTAATTACAGGTTGCTTATATCTGATCAACGATCATTGACGGGATTAAGAATAGTAGTGGGAACGCAAATAAAGAAATTGACCACTCACGTGCACCTCACATGCATGCCACAGCAACACAATCTCGTTTACGTATATTTCCTGAAACCAAACCAGCATGTATTACTATTACTATTATTCTGTCAGAAACCAAACATCAACGGGCAGTAAAAAAAGATTATTTTTTATGGTAGCACTAAAAAAAGCATCATGAGGAACGAGCCTGGCTTGCCAATTTTAACCGCGTGCCGTGATATCTCAACTGCTACCTGCATCTTTCTTGTAACATACATTCACGACACCCCGTACTATTTATATTGCCTCGATTTTCTCATCCCCTGTCACTTCCTTTTCCATTTTTTCAACCACCTTGAGAAAATATATAATTATGACTCTCCTGGTCCATAATATGGGTTCTTCTAAAAAAAAAAAGATATGGTCTAAAATATAAATTATTTTCAATTTAATTAATATTTTTTTTACTGTTTGATCTATATAATTAATACTCATATTTTAATTTTATCTACTCATTATATCCCTTCCCTCTTAAATAGGTAAAGTAGGATGGGTAAAAGGGGGAGTGCATTTTATCCTGGATAGGAGAGACGGAGGATAATAATAATAAAGGACGCCGTCGTTTTCGGAGCTCTGTATGCGCTCATCATGTAATCGTACCAGGGTACCTGACTTTTTCTGCGGTTTTGTTTGGATCTTCCGAGAAACTTAATATTTTAATTTTTAAAAAAGTTGATTATTTCTTTTTCCTTTTTTTTGTTTTTGTTTTTGGAGACTTTTGGCGGGGGGCTACTAACCACCGGTTATCATGTCGGTTTGTGTGTTGGCTTTTGGTCTAAAGGCTAAGCTCTGAAGTGGACGACGACGCATAAATGAAGAGAGAGAGAGAGGAGAAAGGGATTGGGGAAATGGCCGTTGCAGGCACTCTTCAGCAACAGCGACATTTGCGCGCGTCCTACGTGTCAGCTTTTCTCTCACACCTGTCCCTTTCCCCTGTACTCGTTGACTCCACGCGTACTCTCCCACCGCGTGCGCTTCACGCTCCCCTCCACTCTTACCTCCTTTTTCGTACCTTGTTTAGGGGGAAGAGTACTACAACTAGCTGTCGGGGAGAGTAGATGCCCCCCCTGGGCCCCACCACCCCCAACACCCACGCAATTTTTGCTCCCCCCATGCGCCCGTACCAAAATCCCACCACCTTATCCATAATTATCGCCAGAAAAAACCATACCACAAATGCTCAAACAACTTAATCCAAATAGTATTAACAAAACACAAGAAATTACTCGAGAGATTAGAAATAAAATGAAATGAAAGGAAGAAATAAACTTTGCAATTGGGGTTTTGTGATTTTTTTCATTCACTGTTTGATTTGTGGGGAAACATACATTTTTGTGTGTAGTAAATTTCAGGACATGTTGACATGGACACTTGCGTTTTTGAAGGATTTACAGACGGGACAAGTGTGGAGGGTAGACCCACAAACAGTGCAGAGGCAGAGGTGCCTGCACGGCAAGATCAGCACGCACGACTCCTCTTTCCCACAGTTCCTGCATAATCTCCTGCTCTCACTGCCACCACCACCACCACTTGTACCTTCTTCGTCCTTATCCTTCACCACCGCGCACCCAGCTGCTACCGTGCGCCAACACCCTTCCATCGTCCCTTGTCTTTTCTCGTTTTGGTGGTGGTTATTTGCGTCGTCTTCTTCATCGCCGCCGCCGGTGCTTCCGCAGCATGATTGGGCGTCGTCCAGGAATGGTGCTGGTCCTGCGCGAGCGACGGTGGCATCCTCGTTGTCGTCATCGTCGGCGGCTGCGCATGTACGGTCGTCCTTGACTTGGGCTAATACTTGCTCCAGGTTAGTTCGGAGTGCATTGGCCGTGGCTTCGTTGGTCTGTGCTAAATCCCGCCATATTTGGTTTTCGACGCACAGGGACTTGACTCGCTCTTCAAGAGCCCAGTTCAGTTTGCCCATCTTCTCTATCTCTGCCTCCTTCGCCTTCAGCCTCTTCATCATCCCAATCTCGATTGCCTCTATTATCCTCCTCGCCTGCCTCTTCCGTTTCTCCTCTAATTCCAGCCTCACCTTCTCCATCTGTAACGGAAACGGATCAGAATCACATTCAAAAATACAATTCCATATTTCGACTTTATAACGGTTAGATAAACTCACATGCTGGGAAATAAGGCGGTCGACATCAAGTTGCTGTTGATGAATCTGGAGAGAAACGTCTTCTCCAAGAAACGAGAAGAGGCCACAATTCTTGTGAGTCTGAACATTGACTGGGTAGGACAGCAGAGGGTAATTGATTGAGTCCCTCGATCGCTTTCTTGGTACGGGGACGTTATAGGTGGTGAGGCCGCTTTCGGATTTCATTGCGGTTTTCTGAGGAACAGAATCGACGATCAAAGAATTGTACGCCGCAGCCGCCGTAAGAGGCGTCTCCGTGGCAGTGGTGGTGCCGGATAATGGCAGAACAGAGGAGTAGCCCATGTGGACATTGAAGGGATTGACATTCGCTTCAATGGGATTCAACATCTCCCTGGATTTTTCATGCAAATCAACTCCCACATCAAAAGGAGAAAACGTAGAAGGTAAAAAGGGAAGCGAGGAAAAGCGTTACGTACCGATTGGCAATGAGTTGGGGAGGGAAGACATGGAGATGGCGAGCTTCAACGGCCATGGAAGGATTATGAGGATGGAGATTTCTCTCTGCAGGTACTATTCTTGCGGGTTTCGCTTCCTTGTCTTGGGCTGTCTGTAATCCTTTCTCTGCGTTTTTGGGAGTGAGGTTCTTATTGAGAGTCTATGTTGAGAGAGAGAGAGAGAGAGAGAGCGAGCGAGAGAAGAGAGAGAGGAATGAACCAAAAGGCATGCCAGTGAGGTGGCGAAACTGGCTATATGGTGGGGTTTATTTAGGAATTAGGGTTGTCTCGGTAAACTAAACACTGACTTAAATCTATTTTCTCAATATATATATAATAAATAATAGTAAAAAATAAATAATTAAATATACTGAGCTACGGAGATTCCTACCACAATTTTATTTCCGTAACCCACAGGCCGCACAGATATGATCATGCCGTAATTTCCGCCAACTTTGAAGGGTATTTCCGTCCTAACAAATGCCCATGTCGTAACCGTGCAATACCGCTTTCGTTTTTCTTTAACCTCTAACGTCCCATTAAATACTTAAAAGAATAAAATATAATAGAAAAGGTTTCTTTATTTTTTTCTTTTTTGGGAAAAAAATCTGCGAGGGAAGAGGTAACATGTGTAAGAAAAAGCACGGCTAGTAGCTAGAGTCCAAGGCGACACCTATTTTTCTCTCATACTTTTCTAGTCTTTTTTGCGCCTCTGGTCCAAAGAGCAACGTGATGGAGGTGGCGCCCGTGTGGGGCAACACGTGTGTGATAGGGCTGTGGGGAACAACAGTGGTAGTACGCAGGCACAGTTAGTGCTGGTGGGCACGTGCGACCGGCCAGCGTGGAGTGGAGGGGAAGGACCTCTTTGTGGGACCGGCGAGGTTGGGGAGGGGTTAATTGACTGTGGGCCCGGCCCAGTGCGCCCCCCATTGTCCCTTTTGATTCGCAACCCTTTCTTGCTTTTGAGGAACAGGTTAAGTCATGCTCGTCGCGTGAGGAAACGTTGCTTGTGCCATTAACCCAGAAAAACCAACCAACCCAAAACCCCCCAAAAAAAAAAGGGAAAGCAAGAAGGAAAGAGGGAAAGGTTGCTCGCTGGTCCACACACCTTACCCTTCAGTATTCTGTTAAAGAAGATCTCAGCCGTCAGATCGTATATAGATATTTTTATGTGATTTCCTTGTACTCCAAGATTAATTTATAAAATTATTTTCGTTTCTTTTCAAGCAGGTTTAGGATCATGAAATTTCCATTCTTCACCAACTCTCATATGAATCGGCAGCAAAATTGAACTGTTCTACCTGAATCACCCAACCTGTCACACACAAAATTTTATAATTTAAATTTAATCCATTTTTTCTTTAAATAGATCACGTAACCCTTTTGAACCACGTCTCATCCCAGAGCTCAGAAATTCTTAAGTTGATTTTTTTTGGTATGTGTTCTAAGTTAAAATTCTTAAATGCATTGATTTATAAGTTTCACAAGGGTCCAAGTCCAACCCGTGTACACGTAATCTAAAAGTACTATACAGAGAAGGTGCATGGAATAGATACACAAAATTTGAGATAATTCAAACCAAGGACCACTTGTTTGTCAAAGAAAAGGAGATGAACGGCTTAATAATTAAAAGACACGTTTATGTTTAATTAAAAATGCCATATCATACAGACATTCACATTTTTAGGCCAAGTGAATTGGTTCTCATTAATTTGGATTACTTGTTTGACAAACCAAATTTAACCAAACAAACTCCTTTCAGGTGAAAAAGAACATGGCAATAATAGTAATTACCCCTAAAGTGTAAACAGTACAATTTAAATACTTTTAAAAATACATAACATTAGAGTCACATTTGTGCGCCTAAGTAAGATGCGTTAAATCCTCAGCGATAAAGAGCAATTAATAAAGGGGTAATCAATGAGTAATATAATGAGACTTAACCCCAAAAAAGCTAAGATCTTGCGTGCCCATTTGAACAATATAATTAAATAAGCCTGAGTATTTAATTTGTAGAGTAGAAATTGAATTAATAAGAGACACAGATGTACGTAGTTGGAGAGAAATGAAGAAAGGGGTTAATGAGGGTACTTAAAATAGATAGAACATTATGATAACAAGCAGAGGCAGGTGTAACTTTCATGAAAAGTTATTTGATTTAATATGCTTTTATGATTATTATTGATATGGGAGGCGCAAGGACAACAAAGGCACCACCACTGCCATTATATTTCAATTTACTGCACATTCCAATGTCTGTGACCCCTTTTTTATTTTAAAAAATAATTAAAATAAAAAAAAAAGAAAAAAGAAAAAGAACATAGACAGTGAGATGTTGCTTGCATGCATCAACCTTTTTTTTTTTTGTTTTTTTTGGCTGGTTACTTCATTAGCACTTTATATTTGTTCTTACATGTTACACATATCCCATTTTTATTGGGCATTGTAGCTTGCTTTAACTAGGCAAAATGACAAACACTTGAGTCCCTTAATTATGCCTAATTATGGCTCAAATAATTCATTCCCAATTCTATATCGTCTGAATTGGATTTGATCTATCACAATATATTCTGTATCCGATTCTTGATTTTTTCCCCAGGAAAAATCTTTTCAAATAGTGTGGGTCATGGTCAAAATTTTCAATTTGTACGTGTACTATGAAGTTGACCAATAATCGATATAATGCTAAATTTTGCCGATTATGAATGTCTCGGTTCCAAACAAGAAATATTAATTAAATACAATTGTATTATTATTATTATTATTATTATTATTTGCAAATTGTAATGCCAGTGACGACGGTGTTCAAAACTTAATTCTTATTGTTAACTAAACCATAACAAGGACAAACTAAAAAAATTAAGACGCCCATTCCAGCTAAATCATGATTCTCCTAGTACGCCTTTACATGCAGATAGATTAATTAACACGGAATGGAGCTTTTAAGGAAGCTTAATGCTAAAATATTAATACATATTTCATTAAAATATTCTTACTAGACGCAAGGATAATATTTTAATATAGACTAAAAAAAGTTGAATGTAATTAAACTAACATGCTTGGGATCATGCCCATGAAGGGAGACAGAGTGAATTAAGAAAGAATCACAAAATAAATCAAGGCAGCAATTTTTGGCAATGAGATTTTTAATAACTAATAATTTAGACCAAAGGTTGGGAGTATTAATTTGGTTCATATAATTATGATGATTGATGCAAATGAATTGGACTTGACTATGAAGTTATTATTATATATATATATGCCTTTTTCGGAGATACACGCACTTGAATCCGATGAACTTGGTTGTCGACTTGGCGGTATTACATTTAATTATTACCATTATTATTATAAGAAAAGTAAGGAGAGGAGGGATAAGTAATAAGTATTAATATTCATGATTGTGGAAAAGGAAAACTATATAATTATTCAGGCATGGTCCTATATATGCATTAATTAATTAATTAACATATGTAAGAGAACATTCAAAACCAAATTATTGAGGCAAGTGTATATTAATTGGGAGAGGGTTAAAGGTAAAAAATCATGAAGTTTCTTTAAAAAGAGAGGATAATTAAAAGAAGTAGTCAATGGAAAAATGAGTAGATGAGAAGTTGCTAGACATTGATGCCACACTCTTCTTCCAACTTTTTCCACATTTCCTTTTCATTCTACCTCCATGATTGATATTCTAGCTACTTTAATTTAAATAATAAATTTGATACAAAGAAATATCTTCAATATTAACTACATACACTTGTGATAATTTTTTATAATATGACAACAACTAAATCAATATCAATTTTCAAATTAATATGAAATTCCTCCGGCAGCTCTTTACTCCATAAAATTTGTATCTAACTTTTTAAAATTATTGGATTGATCATTAATCATGGAAGGCACTGACTCCAAATTGATTATAATTTAATTTTTATGTGTTATTATAATTCTCAGCAATTTAAATTATTTTTAACGAGTTTTAAAATCAACCACAAATGTACTCTCAATTAACTTTTTAGAAGTGTTTGGTATTATTTAAGATGTGATTTGTCGGTAAATTAATCAAAGTGTGTCTAGTAGTAACTGGATTCTCATGGTATTGCCTATTTTGTATATTGTAAATGAAAATTATATATATTATTAATTAGTGGGATAAGGATATTAAGGGGGATCATGTGTATTAGTGCTTTGTCCCACTTTTAAGGGCAGACCTTTTGCATATTGACTTGTGGAAATAGTTTCTTTATATATATCTTTTTTTCGTCCCTCTTTTTCTTCATTTCAACTTAAAGGTAAAGTTCTTACCATTATTGTCATTATTTATTATTATTCCTTATTCTCTATATACGTCTAAAGTCTAATTAATAAGATCTTATATACATACATGTTCCTCTTTTTCGTGAGAATCTCTTTCGTTTCATCACCTCCTCCACAATACAAGCACATAAAACCAACCCTTTGAATATTTCAATCTCCTTTTCCTTTCTCTCTCTCTATCTCTCTCTGTGTCAGAGAGAGAGAGAGAGGGAGAGGGAGAGAGAGAGAGGTTGATAAATAATGAAGAATGAGGTTCTTTCTTTTATTCTTCTTCTTCTTAGCTTGTTGCTGCAGAACAGTGGCTTTCTTTTTGCTTATGTGCTGTGTGAGAGAGCTATCATTTTTTCTTGTATTGGAAACATAACTCACTTCGTGTGCTTTGGATACTCAAAAACCCTAACTTTATATATATATATATATATATATAGCTTATACATTGCTTGTAATTATTCTCAACCTATTAAAAAAAATTTGACCGTTAGGTTTGGACAAGTGACTGCATGAGATATTGCATTCATTTGGTGGACCCCTACGAATAAAGCTACACTATGCACTGCGCTGCATGATTCCTTTTTTCTCATAATAGTAATATTTATTTATTTATTTAGTTAAAAAATTGTAGGGGTATCTTTAATTTTACTGATATTCATATTGATAGCATTAGGTTGGATCAGCTTCAGTATTTTGATGACCTTTGTCCGTGAAATTTCAGCATCAGAGAGTTGCTTCTCAATTATGGTGAAAGGGAGAGTGCAGGTTTTGGGAATTGTGAGTGAGTAAATACGGTCAATATGCAAAATTTGGTAATAAATACTCCCTTCGTTCTAAAAGTTTGAGTTTTTTTTTTTTTTTGAAATTTTTAACAAAAATTTCAAAAAATATTAAATATTTTTTGTATGTGTTCATATTTAGAAAAAATATTATAAGTTGATATTGGAGCTTGGTTTAGTTAATAAAAATAATATTAAAAATTGTTTATATTTAATAACAAAATTTAATATTTGTAACTATTTTTATTAATACGTAGTTAAAAATGAGTAAATGACTTATATTAATAAGATGATAAAACATCTCTTGACAGTGGGAAAAACATCAATTGACTGAAATATGTATTCACTCTCTCTTTCTTGTCAATCTGGAAGGATCACTGAAGGCTGAAGTGATTTGTGTTTTTTTCTTTTCTTAAGTTTCTTGAAGTAATCATGTTTAGTCGCTATATTTATTAGGCCGTTTCAAATTGTACCAAATGTCTGAGTGTAAAAATAAAATGTAGATGTAACAGGTCAATAATATATGCCCCGATATATCATTATCGTCCATAAAATTTAATGAAAACACAATAAAATTAATCTTCAACAAATTTTACACATTCCCATTCCCATGTGCACTAACACATGTTTGTTCTCCCCCACACCTGGAAATGTGATTTCCCACATTAATATATTATGTATTAATAGAATGGATGAGTGTTATTAATATAATGTTTGTCCATTATTTATTGATGTAAGTGACCAAGTGTAACCACTCTTTTTTTTAATGATTAATTAATTAATTATCTCAAAATTTATGTATTTTTAAAGGATTCATATTAATTAAGTAATTAATTCTGAGGTGAATATATAGTATAATTTTGCATGGAGTTAGCAGGTGTTAGGGTCGGATAACAGGATGAAAGGATCTGTTGGCCACCTTTGATGGGCTTAAGCTAAGCCCAAATTATCGAGTGGGCTTTTTATATTAGCCCATTCATCCACACACCCACACAGACACAGGTTTTCACATCAATTTTTATGCTGAAAGTAGCTCAACTCCACCAAAAAGTGATATTTTATCTGGTGTTTCTTTCTGGGCTTTCTGCAAATTCGATCTTTAGATAACCTCAAACTTTGCCCAATATCTCAGTGTGGGAACCTTTCATAGAAATTAACTACAATATATATATATAGTAATTAACCCTTGGTTTATATATTCTCCTTTTGTTTATCTTTTCCTACAAAAAACACAATTAATCCAACTTCATTTGCAATTTTTGCGTATAATACCTTTTTTCTCTAGGATTTTGATCAATGTTTTGTTTGATAATTGACGCTGTTTTGGTGTGCAGTGTTGCTGCCTTATGCTGCTGCTGGCTGCTGGAATTTTGCTGTGGATGTTGATTCTTGAGAGTTCACGACTCTTGTTAGTTTGTTGGGGCATAGTTTTGCTTGCTGCGCCACATACACTTAGGGTGTGTTTGGTTTGAGGGGAGGGTAGGGGAGGGAGGGGAGGAGAGGGGAGTTAAATTACTTTTTTTGGGTTGAAGGTATTTAAATTTTTGGCGAAAATCCAAAATTTAAAAGGAATGAGAGGGTAAATTTTAGGCGGGAATCCAAAATTAAAAAAATGAGAGGATAAATTTTGGGTTTCTCTTATCCAAAATTATAATTTACCAACAATCCCCTCCCCTCCCCCCTCAAACCAAACACATCTTTAAACTCCTTTGATGGGGCATAGTTTGTTGGTTTGAATGTGCAGAAATGTCAAAAGCACATGCACCGACTTTGAATATAAGGCTAGATATTGTGTGAACATTAGACTGTTAGCAACTATTGTCAGGATCAATCATAAATTGAGATATTACGTTAGGGTCAATCGTGTATTTTGGGGCAACAAATCTTCATCTTTTTTTTTTTTTTTTTCCTTTTAAGTTTTCACACTAAACGACAACTCAGTCTTTGTTTACTATGGATTGCTCTTGTCTTGAATTTTGTTGTTGATACACTTGGATTTTGTATTGATCATATTTTTTGATGTGTTGATGAGATTATGTATTGTATGTAATTACTATGATGTATAGTTAAGTTAGTTCATATTGAGTGTCGAGATTGTACTCTCATTCAGGAGGAAGCGAGTGTTTTAAAATAATTTTCAAACACTCATGAATTAATTTTTAACAATTTATCTAATAGATGACTATAAATACGATTATAGAATTAATCATTAATTAGATAAATTAGACTTAATACGATTATTTGAGGTTTTGGACTTGACTTGATGAAAAATTAACCCCCAAATTATTTTCTTTGAAGCTAGAAAGCCAACAATTTTGTCACTAAGACTCATTTCATCACATAATCCCTTTTCAATCCAATCATTTCTTTATTATTTTTCAAAAATATCAAAAAGGTCGGAAATAGATTTATTTTTAAGAATTTTAATTTAGAGAAAACTAATTTCAAAATCCATTTTCTAACCATGTTTAGAACACTTAATTTAACCTAGAGAAATCAAAATAAAAAACCTCCTTAATAAAATAACTATTCCGAATTATTTGTACTATATTACATTTTAATTTATAATAAAATTTGTGATTTGACCTCGAGATAGCTAAGTTGTGTCAAATCATTGGCTTTGAATATAAGACTTAATATTGTTTGATCCAAATTTTAACTGACTTAAACTAATATTTGAATTCTCTTTAGTTCTCTTCGGATCTAGGTAGGTTTTTGTATGAGTCCGCCACGACCCTCAACAGAACGACTCCCTTGTCATTGTAATACAAAAAAAAATATTGTGTGGTGAACGTTAGACTGTTAGCAACTATTGTCAGGATCAATCATAAACTGAGATGTACGTTAGGGTCAATCGTGTATTTTGGGGCAACAAATCTTCATCTTTTTTTCCCCCCTTTCAAAGCTTTCATACTAAACGACGACTCAGTCAATGTGAGATATGAAGTGGAGCTTTTCTATTTTGCCTCTCTTTCTTTTTCTCCACTAACAAGACAAATTGTGTTTTGGAACATATAGTGCCAAACTTGAGACTTTGAGGCAAAAGAAAAGGGAAAAACAATCTCCTAACTGCCTTTATATGTAGTGTTTGTTTAGAAGAGTTTATTTTTAGGTAATAAGTGCTTATAATTCGTGATTCACGATATACGAGGTAAGTATGTGAGAGGAGTTTTTTCTCGGCTTGCGTAATAAGGACTTATTTCTCAAATTTAAGCTTTTCCAAACACACCTATAGAGGGACAGTACGCAATAGAAGGAGTGTGGTGGGTGATGGCCATAATCATATTCATATTATTATTAGGGTTTCATGGAGAAAATGAGGGATGCTTGAAAGAAGAGAGAGAAGCTCTTAGCAATTCTCCCACGCGCTTTCACACTCTTCAAATATAGCTGCGCCGACCATTATATTTATATGTGTGTGTTCTTCAGGGCTATCTAACCCGTCCGGTTGAATCGGACCGGAAACCGGCGACCTGGTCTCTAAACCGGTCTGGGTCAAATTTTTAATTTTTTTAAAAAAATATTTTTTTTAAAAAAAATTTCTTTTAGAATTTCATACTATAAGTCTAAAATATTTCATTTATCATCGGTTTGGTCCCGGTTTAGTTCTGGTTTAACACCGATCTGACCCACTGACCCTTGACCCAGTAACCCGACCGATTCACTGATCAGTTCAGGTTTAATTACCTTAGTGTTCTCTGTACCATCTCAATCTCGAAATAATACTGATGAATATTATATTCATATTCTTGGAACTGAGTTCAAGTTATAAAATTACAACACCCAGTTGATCTGCGCTTTTTCTCATTTTAGGAGTGATGAAAACGACACTTTAAAAAAATACTGCAATTCTTCAACCATCCATAACTGAGTGATTAAGACTCAATTTTAGTGCTAAACACAGATAAATGTATAGTTTATTTGAATGTGCAGAAGTGTCAAAAGCACTGATTTTGAAACTGCATATTTAGGCTTTATGTGAAAAATAATTTATTTCAAAATTTATACAAAGATATGAAAGAATCACATATATATTATTAGTTGTTAACACCGTTGAAGCTCACTTATATAACGAAACTGTAGTTTTCTTTAATTAATTGAAGAAATGAGATGGTCGTATCCGTCATTCGCATCCTCTCTGCTCATCACCAACTTGTCATAATCATGTCATAATCAATACTTGTCAGGATCAGAAATAAAGAGCCTAATTAAAGCCCTGTCGTGCATTTTGGTTTGGTGGAAGTATTCTTGAAGTCTTCCTATTTTTTTGCATTAACCAGAGGGTTATAAGTCCATGTCAGTCATGATGTCAATCATGAACAATATAATATCTAAAAATTTCTTATTTCAATATTTAAAAAAAGAGACTCTTATTATTCTATTTATAAGTATAAGCATGTGTCCCTGAAATATAAGAAGGAAAAAAACTTAAACTTTATTAAATCATATTAAAATTTAATAAATTTTTAATTTTATCTTTATTTAATATATACACCTTAATAAAATAGCAGTATAATATTAAATGAAGGGTTAAATTATATATTCATATAAAATATTTAATGATGTGGTTTATAAACAAACAACATTCTCTGCCTGACTCCTAAATAAGACCACACATGTATATAAAACAGATATGTGTAACGACGACTCCTCCAAAATTATTTTTCATAATCTTGTTAATCTTAAAATTATGTCTTCATCAAATTAATTATAAGGATGATTCGGGCTTAGGGCCTCTAACATGTCTTTATAATATTCTCTAATGTCCTTCTTTTTTTTTGAACTATAATGATAAGAGCAAGTTCTTGAGGCCACGGTGGCCGTGTCTAATGTCTTTCTAATACCCCAACCTCTCAAGTGTTTTTCTACTTCTATCTTTTGATCATTAGACTCTTGCTTGACAATCCAGCCGATACAATTGGACAAACGATTATTGTCTCTGCAAGAGGGTCTTGCTGTATATGCGATGGTATTGTTAAATATTCTCTGCTAAAACCGCGCTTTGTTCCAACTCTGTTTGAATAATAAATCAGATTTGTCTGTCTCATAGATTCTGATGACACCCAGAACAGAGTATTCATAAGTCTTTGATTTAGTTTTTTTATTTAATTATTTAATGAATTTAATTTTATTCTTTTTGGGGATCAGGGGCCATTGACTATCTTGCCCCCCTGTTTGGTTGTGACTCGGTTTTCAAGTCTTGGTTGTAAGCTTTATTGGCTTTATGATTTGTTAGCTTAATGGCTTTATGGTTGTTAGCCATTGACTATGTGCCGTGCTAGTCATTTCTCCATAAATAAGACAACTTGTGTTTTAGAACGCAGCGAGCAACCTTGAGTCTCCTCACTGCCTATATACAGAGATAGAGAGGACTTAATGGAAGACATTGGCAAATAAGGAAGCATACATATACTGAAAAATGGGGTATTCAGTGAGAGAAGAGTTGTGGTATGTGATGGTCGTAATCATATTCATATCATTATTAGGGTTTAATGGGGAAATTAGTGAGGGGTGCTTGAAAGAAGAGAGAGAAGCTCTTATGAAATTGAAAGAAGCATTCAATTATCCAAATGGATCTTCACTTCCATCTTGGAATAACCTTACCACCTTCTCTGATTGCTGCACTTGGGAGCGTGTTTACTGTGACAACTCCACTAATAGAGTCACAGGCCTTCGTCTGAACAACACAAGGGCTTATGAGTTGAGACACATCAAATGGTCACTCAATGCTTCTGATCTTCTACCCTTGCGCCAGCTTCAAAAATTGGATTTGCAAGGGAATTACTTGTCAGGTCCACCCCTCTTTCTTTTGACTATTTTATCATTCATGCATATATGCATATTGTTGATTAGACTAGCATTTTTATAAGCTATTAGTTTAATTCATGATTAAAAAAATTTAGTAAAAAATCATGATCATATCATTGTCTGTACCTTTTCCTTACTTTATTTCGTCCTTTTCAGCCATTGGTCTGCCGGGATAAGCCCATTCTGGCTAATTAAATATTTGTAGATAGTTTCTAATAATTGGGATAGTGAAATTTTCGTTCCCTCCATTTTGCTACAGTTATCAATTTCATTGAAAGTTAATTTTTATCCATCAAGTTCCTGAAGTTTCATAATAAACCATAATTAGTCATTATGGTTTGAAGACATATAATCCTATAAATACACGCATGGTCAAACCATTAACTCAAGGATGGTAACCTCTTCATAGAATATTGTAGAAAACATTGTTGGTCCGATGAGATCAAATAAGAACATAAAATTGTGTATGAAACTTTAGAGACTTGATTGATAAAAACTAAACTTCAAAGAATAAATTGATAAATGACACAAATTTGAGGGACCAAGGGTTTTATTATCCCTTTCCAAAATATAATACCATCGTCACGTGAGATTTCTCAATAAGCATGTCACATAAACCAATTTAACAAAGGTAGTTCTATATAGGATAAATTAACACTGTTAAAGGCAACCCCCAAGTTCTTTTAAATTTCAGAGACCAATGATTATAAACGGAGTAAACTTGAAAGATCAAAACTATTAATTTCAAATTGAGGGATTAAAATCAAAATTGAATGAAACTTCCAAAACAAAAAGTGGTGTTACCCCTTTTAAATTTCAGAGACCAATGGTTGTAAACGGAGTAAACTTGAAAGATCAAAACTACTAATTTCAAATTGAGGAACTAAAATCAAAATTGAATGAAACTTCCAAAACCAAAAGTGGTGTTACCCCTTGATAAAATTATCATTAAATATTTTGTAAGCCAAATTTTTTTAAACACACTAAGGTTGTGAACTGTTCTAATCAAATATTAATGGTTTAAATTTTATTTTTATTTAATATTATAATAATATGTTACAAAATATTAAATCCAAACCCTTCATTTTTTTACTCCAAGGACAGAGGTGATTCGGAAAGGAATTTAAGAAATATGGATTCTAGTGGATACCAATGGGTGAGAGATTATAGATGTTGGTTTACATTTTTAATTTTTTTTTTAAAAAAAACAAGTAACTAAACACGATATTTTCTTGTTCTGGCGGGAAAAAAAAACCAAGATGTTTTCTAGGGTAAATAAAAAGACATAGAAAACACTGCATCCTGGGTAGCAGTAGGTGACAATGAGCCGAACCAAATATAGAAAACCCTACATCAAACTTCGACTTCATGTTAAATTATGAAGAGAATAACGATGTTAATTATGTGAATTATTTTTATAATTCATTTTGCCACTAACATTCATAGTAACTGATCACGTGTTGTTTATGGAGCAGGGCTGTTTGGTGATATTAGCCTGGCCAACCTGGAATTGTTGATGTTAGAAGATAATAAGCTCACAGAAGTCCCTTCTTTCGGTGCTAAATCTTTGTCTTCTAAATTCTTTCAAACGGCATATATTAATTGAATCAAAAGTTATCTATTTTTGGAGAAAGATTACCATGATTTTTTTTAAAAAAATGGTAAAAGAAATATTTAGACAACTTTTTTTTATTCTATTTTTACTTTTTTTGGGCAAAAAATATTATATTTTTGCGTGATGTCATTCTTGGTCAATTGATATTGGATTTACTAATTTGCTTAATTATATAGTCATCTCAATTGAAGAATTTACATGTGTTTATTCAGAGAATTGAATTGTAGACCAAACTTTTGAAACTCTTGAGAATATTGAGAGTCGAATAAGATGACATTTTTACTTAGCAAGTATGATGGAAACATGATATATAAAAACTAATAAATATAGCAGGACGGTTGATTAAAACATTTAATAAAGAGTTGATTAGTTATTGATGATTGTATGAACTTGTTACTCTTCTATCAATAATACATGCTATTCTTATTTCGTTTGTTCCTATTGCTCTAATCACAATAACAATAGGCACTTGCTTAATCTCTAATTAATTTCTATTTGGCATTTGACAGATCTTTCTCATTCACGCCATTTGATGGGGCTGAATATTGCTGATAATTTGTTGGAGGGCAATCTTCAAGGATCTATTATGTCTCTAACTTCTCTCACCCTTTTGTCATTATCGGATAACAACCTAACTGGATCATTGCCACAACAAGGTACGCATAAATAATTTTCTATATTTATGGCATCTATAGTGGAAAAAAATCCATTAATTGAGTATTATGCTAATAACATTAGATTTCATTGATAAAATATCACATGCTTTGTTCTATAATTGTTTACTTTAAAATGTGGTCAAAGCATATAACGGTCAAGTAATATAAGTTTTATTTTCCTGCACAGGATAAATAAAAATAATAAAAAGAAAATCACTTTGATGTTTCTCTTTTTGTATGCATGCAACTTCTATATTCTACCTTAATTTCAAAGACCTACTTATTTTCAAAACTTGGGTGTGTGTGTATCTAGCCTGATTAAATCAATTTAATAACGAAAAAAGGTATGTTACAGGGGGCCTCTGCAATATGAAGAAACTTGAATTATTGGATCTTTCCAGCAACGAATTTGAAGGGCAATTTCCTGCATGCCTTAGCAATTTGACGTCTTTACGTACACTTCATTTTGTAAGAAATCGTTTTGAAGGAACCTTTCCTTCCTTGGTCCTCCAAACTTTGAAGTCTCTAACAGCGATTGCAGTTACCGATGACTATTTCAGTGGCTCATTTTCACTCTCTTTACTTGCCAACCACTCCAACCTCAAAGTCATTACCATTCTATGCTCTAACCCCAATCTCAAGCTTGAGACTGAGAATCCTCCATTTATCCCTTCCTTCCAATTGAGAATTTTTACCATCCACAATTGCACTCTAAATGAAGCCAACAATAACAAAATGCCTACATTTTTTCTTCACCAACATGATTTGCTTTACCTATGGCTTACCCATATGAACATTTTAGGAACCTTCCCATCCTGGCTTTTGGCAAACAACACAAAGTTAACTAATTTCAATCTCACCCACAACTTATTCACTGGTCCTTTTGAACTCAATTCCACCTCAAAGTTGCTTCAAATGGAATTTTTTGATATTTCCTCTAACCCCATCAGAGATGAAATGTCGTATCATATTGGCTTCAATTTCCCCAACTTGATTTCTCTTAATATGTCTTCCACTTCATTGCAAGGTTTCTTTCCAGCTTCAATAAGTAAAATGAGACAATTGAATGATCTTGACTTGTCAAATAATAATTTATCTGGTTACTTGCCTCGAGAATTCGGACACGGTAACAATGAATTGAGGTTTTTGAAGCTGTCAAACAACAACTTGAGTGGTCCATGTCTGCCACTAGGATCAAATTTCACATATTTGTTATTACTGGATCTCAACAACAACGCCTTCAAAGGAAAATTTCCAAGTGGTATAATTAACAGTACCAAATTAAGAATGTTGGATATAAGTGACAACCAATTATTTGGTGAAATTCCTAATTGGATTGGAAATTTTCAACATTTGAGTTACCTCATTTTGTCCAACAATTCTTTAACTGGTTCACTACCAAAAAGCTTTTGCAACTTGACTGAACTTACATATCTAGACCTTTCTCATAATAAATTCACAGGCTCTTTACCAAGTTGTCTAAATATGCCATTGTTGAAGTACTTGCACTTGCAGAGCAACTATTTCATGGGACCTCTACCTTCTACTTTGGCCAATTCCCCCTTATTGTTGACTTTGGATTTGATGAAGAACAATTTTTCCGGTCGAATTCCAAGAATGGTTGGCTCATTTTTGAGTTTAAGGGTTCTCATCTTAAAAGAAAACAAACTTGAAGGCTCAATTCCTATATATTTATGTGAGCTCAAGAGTATAAGCTTATTAGATCTTTCTCAAAATAAGTTTTCTGGAGGAATACCATATTGCTTGAATAACATCACATTTGGAAAGCTGGATGCAACAAGAGAAGTCAAAATAGGAAGTTTTATTGTATCTTGGACTATAAGACTCTCAACGTATTTGTTTGACCCTTTGATTGGCGAAGTTTTTACACTCGAAGAAAAACAAAATGTTACATTGTATAGAGACCAAGAAGTTGATTTCACAACAAAAAGAAGGCATGAAACTTACAAAGGAAGTATTTTAAATTCCATGTCTGGTTTGGATCTCTCAAATAATCAATTGTCAGGTGAAATTCCCTCACAAATTGGATCCTTAAGTGCTATCCATGCATTAAATTTATCAAATAATCATCTGAAAGGGACTATTCCAGAAACGTTTTCCAGCCTTAAGCAGATAGAAAGCCTTGATCTTTCACACAATGAATTGACGGGTCACATTCCTGCACAACTAACTCAGTTGTACTTCTTGTCTGTCTTTTTTGTGGCTCACAATAATCTATCTGGAATGATACCTGACATGAAAAATCAATTCGCAACTTTCGATTCAAGCAGTTATAAAGGGAACCCTTTTCTATGTGGTCCACCTCTGCAGCAAAATTGCTCATCCATAGCAGTTAGGAGAAACAAGCAATCTCATCATTTGGAAGGAGATGATTTTCGAGACGCCTTCTTATGGAGTTTTGGCGGAGCATTTGGGGTCTTTTTTCTAGGTGTCATTATAGTTCTTTACTTGAACCCTTACATTTTCAATTACAAACTAATTGCATTAGAGAGAGTTATATATAACAAGTTATTTGTATGAGTGGATGAGGAAAAGAAGAGCCTTTTAATAGTTCAAAAGATTCTGATCATGTAAGAGATGGTGATCAATGCTTCTAGAATTGCAAATAAATCATCAGTTTGAAGTCTTCTCTTGATCAAAAAGAAAATTAAATTGAAATATTCAAGCCGTTACCTTGTCTTTCTCTACGTTGTACGAGTCCAATTTAATTACTAGACAAACGTGAAAGTAACATTCACACTTAGAAACTACTTATTTTGAATGGCTTGCTAAAACTGGTACGAGTTCAAGCCTTTATGAGCCAACATGAATATATGAAGTTTCCGAACTCTGCACTACAATTTAAAGCAAATTTGATAATATTATCAACTTTGAGAGAGAAACACAGAGCATTAAGAAACCTTGGTAATAGAAAGGTCAAGTTGACGCCTTCCCCAAATTCGCCTTCTCTCGCGGGCTCTCTCTCTCTCTCTCTCACACACACACATTATCAACTTTGAGAGAGAAACACAGAGCATTAAGCAACCTTGGTAATAGAAAGGTCAAGTTGACGCCTTCCCCAAATTTGCCTTCTCCCGCGGGCTCTCTCTCTCTCTCTCTCTCTCTCTCTCTCTCTCTCACACACACACACATTTGCCTTCTCCTGCGGGCTCTCTCTCTCTCTCTCTCTCTCTCTCTCTCACACACACACACACTATCTATAGCATCGTCTCAATCTCATTCATATAATTCATAAGATCATTGCCAACTTCATTATTATATATTTAGCAACCATGAATCATCATCACAATCAACAACATCCTCGTGGTAAGTTTTCTCTCTCACAATAATATATACTACTCTGTTACACACACACACACACACACTATCTATAGCATCGTCTCAATCTCATTCATATAATTCATAAGATCATCGCCAACTTCATTATTATATATTTAGCAACCATGAATCATCATCACAATCAACAACATCCTCCTGGTAAGTTTTCTCTCTCACAATAATATATACTACTCTGTTATATCATTCTATTGTGTTTATAAATAGGATTAACAATTATTGATTAATTAATGAGATTATATGATGAATTAGCAGTGTCATATCCTTCACCAGTGATGGCATAACCTCCACTGCCGCCAGTACCTGTGAGTGCTCCTCCGCCAATGGGGTATCCTTCCAAGGATGCTGCTTCAGGGGACCCACAACAGAGTGTTTCAGAGAAGACCACAACTTGGGGTGATGACTTCTGGAAGAGATGGTGAGTACCTTAATTAATTATTCATAATCAAAATATCTCTCTTCTTAAATTGTTTTTGTGAACTTTTATTGCCTTCTTTATTTATCTTCCAAATCAGTACTTAACGTTAGCTTTGTTCTGTTTTCATTGAGGTTGTGCTGCGTTGCTTTTTTGGTTTCATGTTTTTTTTTTCCATACAATTTTTTGTTGGTCTTAGAATAATAATGTAAAGGGATGTGTTCCTTTATTATAATTTGTTTTGATAAATATCGCGCTTATATTCATATTCTTAGAAGTGAATTCAAGTTTTTTTTTTTGGTGAACAATTCAAGTTTTGAAATTACCAAACCCAGTTATGCGATTTTTCTCAAGAGTTTACGCTTGAGGAACAGACAATTTATTTCGGACCCAAAACAAAAAATTGTTAACCACAAATTATCAAAATGTATAACATCTAAATTATCTAAATTAAAAAAGTGGGGTTAAATCTAGAATAGTTTATATCAATGGATATACCTCACGAATTCAAGTCCGACCTGTACAAATTAGGTGGCAGACTGGTAGTGATATATCCACCAAGCTAGTATTACAGGCAAAAGTAGATGTAGTATTCTTTTTTTACCAGCCACGTGATTTTTTAAAAATATATAACATTAATTATTATCATTTAATTTAATAAGTTAGACAGTCTAGTTTGAAAAAATAAATAATATTAGAAATAAAATAGATTAAACTCTTATATTTAAGAATAAGGCCAATCTTTTAATTAACTCCTATAATAAGAACCCGGAGTATGTGTGTGTATGTCATATATGTATGTATTTAACATAACTCATGTGTTTTTAAGTTATTTTACATTTAATTGTTCTTTTCAATCAATAATATAAGTTGTAGTTTTTCAAATTAACTTCCATATAAATTGTATTACACTAACTTTCACCTGAAAGTTAGTTTATCATTAAAATAAAAGTTGCTTATACCGTGATTAATTCACACAAGCTCATAGTGAAAACTCAAAAGAGATGAGAAATGGAACTCGCATTATTTGTTTGTCAAACCAAAAATGAATTTCGCCTCATCTCAAAGAGTCAAAGTCAATGGTATACCTGAAATGAAAATATTCAAAATCAAATGGTCTAATTTGGCCCCTTCATAAATGCCTAAATCATACAGTACTATTTCATCACCTGAGTTTCTAACCCCCTCAAATACTATATTCATTAATAAAATAGTATGTACTACTCACTCAATTAAAATAGCAGTATAAAGGTACATATATTAATGTTTCATTTTTGCTTCATTAAAAATATAATTAGAGAACTTCTTTCAAATCATTATTATTCTTTTTATAATTTTCAAAGGTTAGGAGCTAACGGTCAAAATATTAGAAAATATGAAAAAATTTCTTCCATTTCAAACTTAAAAAAGTTCTAAAAGGCATTTTATTTACACATATATATCAGAGGGAGTACTTGACTTGTCTTTGTTCATCATCTCCTTCTTTTAATCGTCTTCCTGTGGTCTGTCTCCTGATATTTTTGTGTCCTTTGGGTAAATAAACAGAGGAAAACAGAGCATAAAGCAAGCCTTGTTAACTGGGCTATTCACACTCGTGTTTCTTCGTGCCCTTTGACAACTTTAAAGCTTCCATTAATTGAGCTACCTTAGCCTCCCCCACCAGCCTATATATGTATGTGAGTATATGTAGCTTGACAATCTCTTTCTCAAAACCCTTCGTTATTAATCATCTTTGCCTCTCTGTTCCTATTGTTCAGAAGATAATAAACTTCATCAGTATTTATTAACTATGAATCACTACCATCCACGAGAACCTCCAATGGAGTATCCCCAACAAAGTGTTCCATAGCATACCACAAGTAAGGATGGTGGCTTTTGGGAGGGATGGTGAGATCAATATCTCTCTGCTAATTTCTCTTCAGATCAGTTTCTAATAGGTGCTTTGTTCTGTGTCTCTTAATTTCAGTTGTGCAGCTCTGTACTGCTGTTTTTTCTGGGATTATTGCTACGTTGAGGACCAAA
This sequence comes from Inga laurina, assembly GCA_963855925.1. NCBI lineage: Eukaryota > Viridiplantae > Streptophyta > Magnoliopsida > Fabales > Fabaceae > Inga > Inga laurina. The sequence continues at coordinate 77,561,106 of OY979702.1, forward strand.
ATATTTTTGCCCTTGCTCTCGGAGTCTGCTGTTTTTCCCCTTGTCTGTGTTAATTTTTCATTTGAGTAGCATAATACAAGCAAGAGAGTCTTGTCTTTTAGTATATATTTATATTTATGAAAAAGGAACAGAGAAAAGGGACACTGATGTAAAACTGAATCCAGCAAGTGGATGAGTAGGGGTTTGAAGAGATTTTGATCAATGGATCACAGATGTTACCTTTTGCCGCATAAACCAATGCCAACAACTTTCATTAATAAAAGAAGTTGGATCAAGAATAAATCTAACAGAATTGAAAACTAGGAGGGCGTTAAGAAAGAAAATATATTAGAAAAAATTCTAAGCGTGATATTGATATAATTGTAAACAACATTGTGCTGGTCATGAACAATGCTTTGAATATTTATACTCATCTTATTATTAGCACAGATGATGCTTATTGGCCTCGAATTTGAAATAAAAAATCAAATATCTATACTCATCTTTTTTAAGCAATGCCAAACAATTGTAATAAACTATCTTTTTAGGTGTTTCTCAAACTGCCGATTCATATATAAAGAAATACCTTGATGAAGAATTAAATTCTTTTATATGACAGATTACTAATCAGGCTGATTATACCATATAAACAAAATAAAGAAGCTAGATTAGAATCATCAAAATTTATGAAAGACAAATAGCTTTCATAAAAATTTGTCATACTATCTTTTTATTTGTTACCTTTTCTTTTTCTAGGAAATGCGCAGTCCTACAGTTGTAATAATAAAAAACAAGCGAAAAAAAAGGAAAATACAAATATAGCCATTTTTTATCAATGATCTCACGGTCTAGTGGTATGCAACTTCTCTTATAAGTAGGAAATTGTAGGTTTAATCTGATGGTAACCTTTAGTCACTAGTATTAGCCTCTTTAATTCTTAAAAGATAAATAACAACCCTTTTACATATGAACAAAAATAAGTAAAAAACACCCAATAAAGTTTTTTTTTTTTTAACCAGAAAACCCCAATAGAGTCCAGAAAAATGAAAATTCCAACACGGATAACCCATTCGATTACGGGTCAAAAACCAGGTTCAAAATGACCCGCACCATATCAGAAAACAGCACGGTGACAGGCTATTCTCCTTCTTTGTTTTCTAGTGTGTTTGGGAGAGCTTAAATTTGAGAAATAAGCCTTTATTACGCAAGCCGAGAAAAAACTCCTCTCATATACTTACATCGTATCCCGTGAATCACGAATTATAAGTACTTATTGCCCAAAAATAAACTCCTCCAAATGAGCACATCTTCGATTCAGTCCCTCTGCAGCTTACTAGGGTTTATTGAGGGGTTTCCCCCTTTTTTGCTGTGCCCCTAACCATGGCGAGGCCATCGCTCGCCGCCGTCAGGTTCCATTTCGGGCTCCTCATGGCGCTCGAGGTCCTCCTCTCCCTCCAATTCCTGCTCCAGCTCCCGATCCCTTTCCCGACTCCTTCTTGCTCCAGATCCTTCTCCTCGTCCTCTTCTCCATCCTGCAGTGTCAGTTCCGGGAGCCGAAGCCCCCCTCCTCCAAGGAGGAAAAGGTACGCCCCAATTTCTACATGTTTGGATTTAAGCCGAAGGATTTGGGTGTGTTGTTTTCAAGATGGTTGAACCTTGAAATTTTACGAAAATCGAAGCATGCATAGAACTTGGTTTTATGCTATTCGTCTTTTTCTTGAATTGACTAAAGGAAATGTATATTGTACGACCCCAGTATCATCTTTGATAACTGGAATACAACTGCTTTCCATTAATCGTAATCTTCATACCTAGCACTGGGAGGGAAATTTTACTTTTTTACTGCTTTTTGTTTGTTTTTATCTTTTGGTTATGTTCATTTTATTCTTTTATCACATTGAAAATAAATAGGTATTAGTCGTTACATAATTTTGCCGTGAGAAGTGATTTAAAACATTTGGCCTTGACTATTTTTGTTGAAGTTGTGACATTTGACACCCAATGAGAGTGAATTATGCTCTAACCAGCAGTTAAGGTGCAGATTTTTGATATTATGGACATATGGAAGCTTCGTTCTGAAAGCTGTATTTTCAAGAAACCTTCAGTTCCAACTTACAATGTACCCTCTCTTTGTGGGCGGTGCTCTTATTTAGAATCTTACTACTTACTATTTAATTTATTAGTTTGTTCTTGGTGCAATCTTTCTTATGAGGTAGATATAATTCAGAACATCTCTATTTTGCTCATAAAATCTAGCAGTGACAAGATGAAGCATTATTCTGTCTATAAAATAGGCAACATGATTGTTGAATTAATTTTCTCTGTTTTTAGATTGTCCTGCATGTCCTGTTGAATTATATTGTTACTGTGCTTCTTGAGCAGATTGATCTGATACTTTTCTACATATTTTGTCTTGCAGTCCTGCTGAAGCTGCTAGGAGAGTTAGATCTCCTCCTCCCTAATCTAAAAGGATATCTCCACTCCCCAGGTGTGATAATATGTCTTTCTACTTAATGGTGTTGCATTAAATGTTTCAATGTGCTTGAAACCGTTTTGCCTCAAAGAATTCAAATTATTCATCTAATTCTTGCTTGTTTTCTATTTTGGCCTGATCACTGCTTTTGTTAAAAACATTGTTATAATGTGTATATTTAACACTGTATATCTTGCAAGTCTACAAGATACAAATTGGGATTGGAAGTGGGACACCTCAAGACAAAGATTCCCTTATGTGCCAAGCATTACCGTCACTTATTTGAATTTTGACATTTGAAACACTTTGATCTCGATGTCCTTTAATGACAGGCGTAATCTAGAAAATATAGCTAGTGATGATTGGCAAGTCCTTATCATTTACGTTAGGCAAATATTGTGTTCACCATTTTATTTTGCAAATAGTTTCTGCTAGAAGTTAGAGTTCATTTGGTGGATTATCAAATACTTGCAATATTTTTCTCTCTAAATTAGATGTTATTTATCATGGCCAAAGACAAAATTGATGTTATTTATAAAGTTTTGGTTCAACATCTCGGTTTCAGGCTTTGATATTCCATGACTTATAGGACCTTTCTTCATTTACTCATATATTTGCTCATATGTTCGCCTTCTATGCTTGATACTGGGAAACCTTCTCCTGTTCGTGAATCACTTGTTCTTCACATAGACAAACTCAGCAGGAATGTTCATGAAGGCCATTTGAAAGAAATATTCAGTATGTCAATTCTTTGCTTTGATTTCTTTGACTTTGTGATAGCTGTAGTATTTTGAGAAATTATAAATTAGGGTTTGATATTTGAGTTAGAGTTTGATATAATTTTGATTATGTGGAGGTTTGGAGAGTTGTTTAACAATTGGGTTATGCTCATGTAAGTTAGAAAAGAAATTTAATTAGTCTAGGATGTTGATATTGATAACTTATTGACTATGTTTGTGTTGGAGGTGAAACTTTAACTTATATATGGAATTGAGTGATTGATGTAAGAGGATGCTGTAAAGGTTATCTAAGGATTTTAATGAGTGATTTTGGCTCATAAGAAGTGATCTATGACCTTGGATTGTTGAGGTTAAGGATTGTTAAGAAAATTGGGATGTTGAGGATAATGGTTGTAGAGGAAATTGGGTTATTGGGGGTTGAATTATATAACTTATTTATTTTATTATTGTTTGTGGTTGATTGGTATCTACATTGATAATGTAGAGTTTTCTTGTGACCGATGATTGCTCGTGCTTTGCTTCTCAAGTTAAGGTTAAGCATAGAGTTGAGATAACTGGGGTTAATTTATTCTATATGCTTGCTTTGGGTTGTAAGGTGTTTTCTAAAGCTTACTTTCATATACTACTTGTACGTGTTTTGAAAGAATATGTGTATGTTTGAATATAAACTTAGTTTGGTGAAGCAGTGTATTTTCCAACTTGTATATATAAGTGGAGATTATTATTAAGATTGTTGCTATTGTGATAGCTATGATGTTTATGATGGAATGTTGTATAAGGAATGCTAATCATGTAAATGTTTTCAAAGCCTATATTGATATATTGCTTTTCGGTTATGGGATATTTTGGGTTGTGTAGAAGAGATATAGTGAAATTGTGCCCATCGGCTCTTTCAATCTTGGACCGGATTTTGAGTTAAGTGTTTTGGGCAGACACCTCCCTGTTACGGTATATCGATGATGGCATGGGAGGGGGCAGTAGTCTTGAAGTGACTAGTTAACCTTTGGCCGGGTATATTAGCATTGATAGGCTGTACTGATATATCCAGAAGATATAAGGAGGAGCAGGATAGCTGAGTGGGGATAGTTCTAATCGTTGAAATTATTATATAATATTTAATTATTGAGAATATTATTATTATGTTAGTAAAACACAAGGTATTAAAACCCGGACCGGGTATTGAACCGGTCGGAGTACTGGGTTAAGGGTCAGTGGGTTAGACCGGGGCCAAACCAGAGCTAAACCGGGACCAAACCGGTGAAAAATTGAAAATTTTAGATTTATAGTATGAAATTTTAAAGGAAAAATTAATTTTTTTTTTTAAAAAATAGTAACCCGGACCGGGAACTGGACCGGTTTCCGGGCCGGACCGGCCAGTCCGGTCCGGGTTACATAACCCTGGTAAAACATGCTTCTTTGGCTTGCAATCCTTTCCTGCTTATTTTAGAAATTGATTTTGGTTACTGGGACTTTATATCTCGCCTTGTCGTCATTAATATTTTTCATGCATGTCTCTATGTTTAATTAAAGGCTAAGGGAAGCAGATTGAGACATAAGCTTTGGTAGCCTATGTAGGTCTCCGATTTTGTTGGTTGTAATGATTATCATATTGCCATCTAGAGCCCACATCCTTATATTCATTATGAACTATGTTTTGGGTACCTGTGAAGATTTTAATAGGCCTAAGACCCTAACTTGTGCATTCAACGATTTTGTGGATCCACTACATTATTATGTTTTGTTGTGTTAAAGACCTTTTTTTGTGAGGTGCAGTGATATGTTACGATAAAGGCTAGTGGGCTGAGTTTTCTAACCCCTGTTTTGATTGTGCCCTTAGTCTTGTATTTGCTTTATTGTAAGGGGTTTGTGGGCAGGTTTTGTTCTCTAAACTCCGATGTGTCTTCTTCTCTCCAATGCGTCTTCATGGAGGAAATGGTTTTCAATTATCACTGGTTAATCATGTTTTGTAAAACCATTATGGATAATTGCTGTTGTGTGAGAAAATGGTCTTTTCAATTTCTGTCTTCCAAGTTTTTTAACAACATATTTTAATTACTTCTATCTTGTTTCCCATCCCTTTTGAATTCATAATTATCATATATCATTATTGTTCTGTCATGCATCAAAAGTTTCTGTTTAAATAAGAGATAATTAATGGATTACTACAAAAATAACAGAAGAAATATAAATAATAGACAAAACTTCTCAATGAAGTTTTCATGTGCATATTGCATTAGACAGTTAGTTGCTATTAGGTGCCTAGTTTTATAATGACCTCAAATGAAGAATTCACATATGTTTTATTTTACAAATTGAAAAAATAATTAAATTTTAGAGGTTATCGAGCTAATGTTGAGGGTTGAAAAGATAGCATTCTTACTAAAATATATAAAGGAAACATGACTAAAGAAATAAATTAGATTATTATTTAGACCGACAAGCTAAGAAATAGCAGAACTAATCACTAATCAACAAGGTTATTAGATTTATGGCATTTTATTGTGGAAAAAATGGAGGTAGATATGAAATATTGGGGATGAAAAAGTAATATGTGGCATCTGAAAATGAAAAAACATCAACTTGTACCAGAATATGTTTTTCATTATATAAAGGGGTTTATAATTCATGAATAGTATTATTTTATAAATTATATATTTCACCTGATAATGCTAATGATATGAAACTCCACATGTGCCTGTATTTTCTTCAAAACAGGTATTATAAGAAATAAGCATTCAATTCGAGATATTGATTATAAATAGCCCCAAATTAGGAATTAAATAATTTTCTGAATAATATTTGTGAATGAAGTATATCTATTAGTTTAGATTTTATCCACCTGTTAATTTCTGACGATTTATATAAACTCTGCATATTTTATTACGAATTGATAAAAAGGAGGGGCATCCCATCCCACTAAAAGAATGTGTTAGCAGCGGTTATTTTATTGATATTGTTGCGGTTAAGAAATGGGATATATTCCAACCAAAACTATAGCAGGCAGACTGGCAGAGAGACTAAAATTTATGAGGTTTGCTCGAATTGCAATTAAATTGTCAGTTTGAAGTCTTCTCATGATCAAAAAGAAAATTAAATTGAAATATTCAAGCCATTACCTTGTCTTTCTCTACATTGTAGTCCAGTTTGAATATTTCACAACAAATGTTAACGTGAAATTAAAGTAACACTCACTTACAAACTGCTCGTTTTGAATGGCTTGCTGAATCTGGTATGAGTTCAAGCCTTTATGAGCCAACATGAATATTATCTAATTTGCAATTATAAAGTAAATTAGATAATATGGTCAACTTCAAGAGAGAAACATGGAGCATTAAAAAAAGGAGAAAAATGATTCTGAGAGTATCCCTTCTGATATTGGAAAGGTCAAGTTGATGTCTTCCCCAAATTTACCTTCTCCCACGCTCTTTAACACTCTTCATATATAGCCACCCACCATTCAGCCACCTATATCTATACACGCATTCTATCTAGCATCGTCTCAATCTCATTCATATAGTTCACAAGATCATTGTCAACCATGAATCATCATTACAATCAACAAGATCCTCCCTGCAAGTATTTTTTTTCTCATACAATTTTTGTTCTTCTCTTAGAATAATAATGTAAAGGGACGTGTTCCTTTATTGTAATTTCTTGTGATAAGTATTATATTCATATTCTTGGAAGGGCATTCAAGTTATGAAATAACCAAACCCAGTTCCAGTTGTGCGCTTTTTATCAAGAGTTCAGAGATGAGGAGCGAGCAATTTCTTTCGGATCCAGAACAGAAAATTGTTGACTATCAAATGATCAAAACATATAACATCCAAGGCTTCGATTGGATTGGATTGGCTTTTGAAGAGTTTATAAGTGTTTTTTATATAAATTGAAATAAAAATCCTCATGTACTTACCTCGTTATTCCAAATAAAAACTAAATTATCTAAATTTAAAACACGGCTAAATCTATACTAGTTTGTGTCAATGGATATACGAATTCAAGTCCGACATGTACTAGTAGGTGGCAGGGATGGATGTACCCAACTAGTATCACGGGCAAAAGTAAATGCGGTATTATTTTTCAACAGCCACCCGATTTTTCTAAAATATATAACATTCAATTATTATCATTTAATAAGCTAAATACATTAGTTTGGGATAAAAGTGGTAAATATTATAAATAAAATGGATTGAAGTCTTATATATAAGATCAAGATTAATCTAATAATTAACTCCTATGATTATGACTAAATAAGAGTGTGTGTGTAACTAAATTTGTGTTCTTTTCAGTTATTTTACATCATATTTTTCAATTGGGAAAAACTTCACTTCTACTCAACGTAATTCAAGTAAGCTCATAGTCATCTTTTTTGACAAAGGAAAGTAGTCACGACAGCCAAATCAAAAGAGATGGAAATGGAACGCGCACAACTTTTTTTTGTCAAAATCAATTTGTTCAGTTTGGCCGCTTCATATATAAATGCCTAAATTTTATTGTTTCATCTTTCATCACCTGTAAGTCTTTAATCCCCTCAAATACAGTATTCAGGAATCAAATATGTACTACGAACTCAACTAAAATGGTATGAAGAGATGTGTGTGTATTAAAGTGTCATTTTTGTCCCTTCCCCCAAAAAAAAAAATCATTAAAAACATATACTTAGAGAATTTTTTTTTTTTTTCAAATCATTATCAACATTTTTATAATTTTCCAAGGTTATGAGCTACCATTCCAAATGTTAGAAAATATGACAGAATTTCTTATATTTCAAACTTAAAAAAAAAAATCCTAAAAGACTTCTTATTTACACATATCTGAGGAAGTGCTTGACCTGTCTTTGCTCATCATCTCCTTTTTTTATTTTATCTTCTTGTGCTCTGTCTCCTTTTCTTTTTGTGTCCTTTCGGTAAATAAACAGAGGAGAACAGAGCATTAAGGAAGCGTCATAAAAGGTTTTGTATAATTGAATGATTTCCAATTTAACAATTTTATGTTTCAAACCCTAAGCTTTTAAATTGAGGATTTTGTGCAATTGAATGAAACTGAGGTTAATTTGTGATTCAAATGATCTGTTTAGATTGAAAAAAATATTTAAGTGGAGGTTATAATAAATAATTGAGATGCTGGGGCGATATTAGAATTCTCGGGTAGTGAAAATATATAAAAATATAGTGATAATAAATTTTATGTAGTTAAATTAATTATTCAAATTATATATATATATATATATATATATTAAATGGTATCTACATTATTTTTTGGGAGAATTACATTTAGCTCCCATGAAAGAAAAAAAAATAAGAAATGATCCCTCTAAATTGCAAAATGAAAAAATGGTCCCATTAACAACTCCATGAGCCTGTATTGACAACTCCATGAGATCATTTTTTTATTTTGTAATCTATAAGGATCATTTCTTCATTTCTCCTCTTTCTTAGGACCTAATATAATTCTCCCTATTTTTTTTGGTAAAATGTATATTTACATTATTATATAGATTGATTTGTGACCGAATTATAATTAGTACCTTTGTTTCTCAGAACTTCTAAAGTTAAGGTTAGAATTGAGGTAAACATGATTAATTTATTTTAGGATAAAACTTATGTCAAATCAATTAGGTCCATAGGTTCAGTTAGCCAATGAGACTCTGCCATCTGGATTAATTTAACGCATCAGCACTTGACCACTGTTAAACCATTTTCAGCGTCTGTTATGGTCAGTTCTATATAGTGGTCAATGAGCCACAAGAACAAATCATTCTCTTGCAGAATAATGGAGCCAAATGCCGAAAAAGAAGACGCAAAAGTAAAGATGAAAACGACATCGACTGTCACAGTGTGACCAGACCGATGAAAAACTCTGAGAATCAAGCAAAGTTCATCGTCGGTGGTGTTTCCAAGTTCCAACCACATATGAGCCACGAGGAGATCACTGCTCTGCTTTCTCTCTGATATAGATCGTAACCCTTTGTTGCAAAGTAGTTGAACAAAAAGAATACTCAATCTTTGATGCTTTGTATAATTTGGGTTTCCATATTCAGTGTAACCAATTGGGTATTTTGGATTTTAAAGTGGGACCGTTGGGAATATTGTGAAGGGTGGGAGGTTTCCGAGATAGAAATTGACGAGAATGGGTGTGAAATTGCATGGAGAAGGATTAGAGGGTTTGTAAGTAGAGAGTGTGAAGAGAAGGGTAGTAATGAAGATGAAAGAGCACACATATTGAAAATAGAGGGTTGAGCTTTAGAGGAGGGAAACTGGAATTTCTTCTTTCGAAGGAGGAAGTGGGTGATCTAGAGGGTGAAAAAGATGAAGATGAAGCAACATAAGGGGCAGTACAAAGCTTGGTTTAGTCTGCAATGGCAGAATCGTTGGCGGTAGCATTCTGACAGAAGAAGCAGGTGAGGAAGATAGTGACACATAAACATATTTAACATCGTTAATTTTGGGTTTAGGCCCTTCATAAATTTTAAGGACTAGCGTTTGAGACAGAAATTAAAGAAACTACAGGACCAAAATCTCTCTTATTTGAAATTATAGGAACCAAAATTAAAATAATGACAAACTATAAGGACCAATGGTAGTATTAGCCCTATTAAAAAAATTTATTTATCTAACTATTCAAATTCTATACTATCGTTATTATTATCATAACGTGATATATTATACATCAACTTTAAATTAACAAGCAAATTACTATTATCTACTCACCTATTTTCATTTATAAGTCACTTCTAACATGTTTTATTATAACTAAGAAAAATCTTAAACTTCGTTAGTTAATTCTATCTTTAAGCTTAATAACTTGGGAAAATTATGAAAAAATTCCTCATTAGTAACTTATTTGTTAAATGAGACCTTCGCGTGCAGATTATTTTCCCTGATGTGCAGATGATCTTCCCTATACATATGCAAAAATCTTCCCTCAATATGCAGTCATCTTCCCAGGTCCCATTTGACAAATAAATTGCCAATGAAGCCTTTTTTAACAATTCTCTCAAATAAATTTCTAATTTTATCCCTAATTAATATACAGTCAACCCAAGTAATTGGATGTGATAATTTAGCAATTAGATGTGATAATGTTGGTGGTAGCATTCTGACAGAAGAAGCAGGTGAGGAAGATAGTTAACGGTGATTTAATAGAGGTTAAATGTCGTAATCTCATTGGCTACCTAGACCTAATGGACCTAATTAACTTGACCTAAGTTTTGTCCTTTATTTTATATGCTTGTTTTGGATTGTAAGATGTTTTTGGAAACATCTTTGATGTGTAAGTATATGGTTTGCAATCTCTCTTGGTATTTGAGTATGAATTGTTATGAAATTATCCTTAAACTCCTAATTTATATATATAAATGCCAAGGTTAGGAAGCGGGAATTATCTTGGTAACTACATGTATAAATTGGCTTTTCTAATTCTTTTCATATGTAAATATGATTTAAATCATGATTTGATATAAAAGCATGAATTGTAAGATGATAGATTACCTTGGTGTGATTGGGGTTTGGGCTGTGATGGAGGTTAAGGGAGGTTTATATTGGTATTATTTATGGCTTTGAAGTCCGCAGCAGTCTCCACTACCAATTATAGCGGTTGGCACTTCTCTAGGCCTTTCCAAGTTTTGAACCCAATTGTGGGCGGCTTGGGAATGACCTACCCTCTTCAATCATGATCCTAGTTGTGGGTGACAACAATGGGGATGGTATCTCTTTGGTCTTGGACCCAGTTGTGGGCGGACAGGGAGGGGACTCACAGCCCTAATGAACTGGTGGACTTTTGGCCCTGTCTTCCATCTCAAAGGGGCTTAAGTCCATGCATGTCAAGGAGTGACAAGGAGAAGTATAGTTGGTGGGATTTGTCTATAGTTTGTGTTTTTGTTTTTTTGACTTGTGCGTGATCTCTGTGTGTATATATATAAATGTTTATATCAATGTCTCTGCTTCACTAACTTCTAATCCATGCTTGCAGATATCTTAAATTGATTATTGGTTATTGAGACTTTAAATCTCACCCCCCGTAGTTATTTAGCATTTTTCATTAGCGGACTCCAGTACCTCGACGTGTGAAGGGAAAGACTTGGCGGCTTAGTTGTTGTCTACTTTCGTAGGCCCCGCTTCTTTTGGAACTTTTACAAGGATGTATATTGCCAAACTGTTTAGATTGTGCATGCTTTGATGATTCATTGAATATAGTTATGAATTCTATATTTTGTTTTGTTATTGTTGTTGGGAGTGCTGTTAGATGGCCGGAGGCCATAGGATTATTGCATGTCACTTTGATTTGGTATATATACCTTGCTTGACTGTTGTCAAATTAATTACATGCATCTTGGGTTACTATTCATGAAATTGTTATGATGACCAGGTTGTGGTCGGTGATTATTTCTTTAAGTTTGTGGGTGAATTGTGTGCCCTGAACCTTCTATTATTGTGGGCCGGTATTATACTCCTATGATTATGCTCGTTCCTTGAATACTTTGTGCGTGGAATTAATTGATGGTAGGAAATCTTTTCTCTAACTATGATAGTCCTTTGTGTTGACTTTTCTCCTTTTTTTTTTTTAATCATGGTTAGTCTTTAATATTTTTTTTTTTGACAGAAATGGTTAGTCTTTAATTGATGCTGGATTTTTTTAACCATAGTTCAGTGTGTGTGATATGGCTTGCACGCTTTTCTATCATCGTTATGTTTTCAAAAGTGGTTTGATTATTGATAAAAAAAAAAGTGGTTTGATTCTCTTAACCATGGTAGAGTTTGTCAGTTTGATTATGTGGTTTACCTCTTTTCTTCCATGGTCACAACATATATTCCTACACAAAACCCAATTAATCCAACTTAATTTTTAATTGTTGCATATACTTTTACTTTTACTAGATTATAGATTATACACACACACACACACACACACACACACACATAGGTCAATTGTGTATTTGGTGGAAGGAATTAATCTTTCCGTGAAATCAGTGAGAATGTAATATAATATAATGGAGATTAATTACCTGATTTTATCAGGTATATGATAGTATTTAAGAATACGATAGTCAAATATATTATTTAGATTTCATGAACTTAACAAAAAAATGAAAATATTTTTATTATGGGCGATAATGGTGAATGGGTGGTCAAGTGGAGGATAGAGGAAGACTATGGAGGATGTAAAAGTAAACAATCTCTTTTTTCATAGTCATACATGTAATCTTCATTCATATGTCTCAACAATATAATTCTAATACATTAGACTTACAAAACGTTATCTCCTTTATATTATATAAGTCCGCCGTACATCTAAATAACCTTTTGTATCATCATATTCATACAAACGAATCAAAACTCGTACAGCATTCATCAATTGCAAATCTGTCTGGATAAACGACTCCAAGTCTTTGTCTGTTATGAAGTTTTCATTAACTGAAGAAATGAGGCGGATGAGATTACATGTCATTCGTATCCTCTCTACTTAACAGCAACTTTATCACTGGTCATAATCATGACCAATTCAAACAAGGAAACTAAGTAAAATTCTTCTCATAATATAACTTTATTGTAAATATCGTTCTTGTCAAAAGGATGTCTCCATTGATACTTCTCTCAATTTTCTCTATTGAATGTCTCCATCATTGGATTAATTTTCAATGGTTTGGATTTACTGTTATATAAAAATGTTAATATAACACTAAATCTCAACCATTAAAACTTAATCTAATGATGAAGACATTTAATAGAGATGAAATTGAGAGAGATATCAATAGAGACAATCTTTTCTGTTGTCAGGGTCAGATAAATAGAGCCCGAGCCCCATTGGAAGCAATCTTTAGCTTGACCTCTTCCTAGTTTTTCAGATTAATTAAACCGTTGTAAGTCCATCTCAAGCATGATGTTGACTGGGAGGAGTTTCTTTTATTTTTTCAGATTTTTTTTTATTTTTATATTTTCATTATTACATCTTAATTATTTTTAATGGCCATCTCATTCTAAATATTTTTCTGTTTTTATGTTAAAAAGGTTTTTGAAGAAATATGACGTCAAGGATTTGAAAAATAGCTCGAGCACAAATGCAATAACTATGACACGATGGAGTAATCGTTGATGATGTAAAACAATGTAAAAATGAGTTGGCCAAAAAACAATGTAAAATGAAAATAAATTAGCAATAAAAAATTTTAATGGCCATCTTATTTCAAAAATTTTGTCTGGGTCATATATTTTCTAATCACACCCACAATAGAGGACGTGAGATATTAGATACTTGTCAGGATAAAAAATAAAGAGCCTGATTAAGCCCTATCGTGCATTTTGGGGCGAAGCAATCTTGACCTCTTCCTAATTTTTCAGATTAATCAAACGGTTATTAGTCCATGTTAGGCATGATGTTGATGTGTCCTCCTCCTCCTCCTTCAGAGATTTATTTTATTTTTATATTTTTATTATCACATTTTATCTATTTTTAATGGTCATCTTATTTTAAGATTTGTCTCTATGTCATAGATTCTTCTAATCACACCCAGAACAGAGATTAATATTGATTTATTCTTTTACAAGTCTTGGGGATCACTAGTTATTAATGGAGGAGCGAGAGGTGGTTGAATTGAGAGAGAGAGAGAGAGAGAAGGGCCTCTTAAACTGAAAGAAGCTTTCAACTACCAAACTTCAATATCAATTAATTGATGCCAACGCTCCCATTTTACATACTATGATCTTGTGTGTGTGTGTGTGTGTATAGATTGAGGGAACGGGGTTGAAGAAATTGTGAAATATTGAAGCACACTGGAAAATGGGGTATTCAGTGAGAGAACAAGTGTGGTGGGTGGTGATGGCGATGATCATATTTATATTATTAGGGTTTAATGGAAGAGGAGGTGAGGGGTGTTTGAAAGAAGAGAGAGAAGCTCTTATGAAACTGAAAGAAGCATTCAATTACCCAAATGGCCATTCTCTTCCTTCTTGGAATAACCTTACCACCTTCTCTGATTGCTGCACTTGGGATTCTGTAGAGTGTGACAACTCCACTCACAGAGTCATAGGCCTTTATCTGATCAACACAAGGGATTATGAATTGAGACACATCAAATGGTCACTCAATGCTTCTTCTTTCCTCCCTTTCCACCACCTTTAAGGATTGTATTTGGAAGGGAATTACTTGTCAGGTCACCCCTCTTTCTTTTTACTATTTTATCATTCATTCATTCATATTTATATACATTGTTCATCAAGACTAACATTTTTATAAGCGTTTCATCGAACTGTGATATTTTAATAACAACACATTAATTAATTGAAAGATGTAAAAGCATTTTAGTCATAATAATTGATGCATTAATTAAAAATTGAGTAAAAAATTATGTTCATGACATTGTCGGTTATGTATATATACTTTTTCTTAGTTTCCTCTTTTTTCAGCCACACCGATTTCCAATGCTTGCGGATAGATTTTGGTTGGGATAATGAAATTTTTGGCCCTCAAGTTTTTTAATTATCGATTTGGTTCCTGAAATTTTTTTTTTATCAATCAAATCCTTAAAGTTTCATTATCACACATAATCCGTCCTTCTGGGCTGAAGATATATAATCCTAAATACACATCAATAACAACAAAGCCTTATCTCACTAGGTAGAGTATGCTACATGGATCGCAAGACGCCATTGTGCTTTGTCGAAAATAAGATATTTAGATATATTATTAACCAAAAGATCCCGTTCTATAACCTTATTAAATTATTTCTTTGGTCTTCCTCGAACTCTTTTAGAGGACTCCATACTACTGCTTGATCAACCATCCTCACTGGTTCACTTAATAGCTTCTTTAAACATGTCCAAACCATATCAAACGATTTTTGACCATTTTCTCTTTTATGATGTCACTCTGACTCATTTGCATGTGAGATCATTACGAATCTTATATGGCCACACTTCCATATATTTTCTTATATGGCCACACTTCCATTCCAACATCCTCATTTCGGCTAGTCCTATGTTATGTTCATGTTGTTCTTTTAAAGTCCAACATTTACTACCATATATCATTATATGTCTTATAGCAGTGCGACAAAACTTCCCTTTTATTTTATTAGGTACTTTCCAATCACAAATAACTTCATTAGCTTTTCTCCATTTACACCATCCAACTTGAATTCTATGATTAACATCCCATCAATTTCACCATCTTATTGTATAATTGAATGCTCCAAATTAGCCCCTCCATATCTTCCCAGTACTTTTTCTTAAGATGTGTTTTTGCTCCGACTTGAGGTGTATACACACTAATAATGTTGATAGTATCCTTCTTAACAATCATTCTTATAGGAATGATTATATCCTCAATCTTCTTCACTTCCACCACATTCTTCCTCCATTCATTATCAGCGATGATACCACCACATTCTTCCATTTCCAGCTATGTACTAGAGCTTGCAACCATTGATTACTCGTGACCCTTCTCCTGGCCATTTAGTTTTCTGGAGACACAAGATGATAATCTTATGATCTCTCATTACACCCACCCCCTCCATATATTTTCCTGATAGAGTACCAATGTTCTAAGTGCCAAATCTGATATTGCTATTATGAATTAACTTCTTCAACCGCCTCTGTTCAAGAGAAAGCAGTAGCTCTTGCTCATTTAACACTATATCTAGGCAACGATGCAGATGCTCTCACTCACTTCTCATTGTACTCATCAAGCCATATAACATGTTACTTACAGGCAACGACTTAACATTAGTGCAATTTCTTCGTTGATCCATGTTCATATAAGATTCAACAAAATTATGTTGGCTGTCGGATCCTAACACAAGACTTTAAGAACTTGCTTAATAAAAGTTAGCAAAGGTCAAATTTGGTCCTTAAATTTTATATAGGTTTTCAATTTTGTCCCTTCATTTTATAAAGCATCTTTTTAATCCTCTACCCCTAACACTATATTAGTCTTAAATGATTATCTTTTGTGACAATCATTATTATTTTTTAAAGGTTAAACTTAATATGTGGGCATTTGAAAATGTTGTGTCAATATTTTCAATGGCAAAATTTTTTTCCAATAAAATTAACGATGTTAAATTTAGAAGACTGAAAGGATATTTTATAAAGTTAAAAGAACAAAACAAAAATTTATATAAAATTAAAAGACCAAAAGTGCAGTTTTATTGATAAAAAACAAACTTCAGGGACTAAATATTATAACTGAAGCAAACTTATCAAAATTTTCATTTTCCTTTTTAAAAAAATAACCAATATATTTCAGACTACATTAAACTTTGACTTCATGTGTAAAATCATGAAGAGAATGATTATATTAATTATATGAATTACTTTTATAATTCTTTATATATACCCACAAACATTCATAGAATCATAGTATCTGATCACATTTTATCCGTGGAGCAGGTCTGTCAGGCGATATTAGGCTGGCCAACTTGGAAGTGCTAGATATACAATATAATAAGCTCACAGAAATCCCATCCTTCGGTGCTAAATCTCTATCTTAAAGATTCTTTCAAATGGGACATGTTATTTAACAAATTCGTGCGTCAAATAATTTTTAGAGAAAGATTGCCATGATTTGAAAAAATTCTAAAAATTATAGACAACTTTTCTCTATTAAATCTATGAAATTTTATATTTTTACTTGATTTTTATGGGAAGTCCGTTAATATTAGATTTACTAATTTACTCATCTTCTATTTCCCTGGTCATATAATCATCTCAACTGAAGAATTTATGTGTCCTTATTCAGAGAATTGAATGATTTGTCAAACTTTAGAGATTCTTGAAAATGTTGAGAGTTAATAAAATGACGGTTTTCCTTGACATATGATGGAAACATGACTAAACAGACAAATGATTAATAAATTTTGACAATATATAAAAAGTAATAGAAAGACAATTCATTAAAACATTTTACATATATAAATGACCCCTGCAAATAATTTCTTCTGCATGCCATGTGTTAGACTATATATATTACTTCTTCTGGTTTTTAATATAAGAGTTGGATAACTAATTTACGGATATTAAATAAATTAATTGAATTAGTTATTTATAATAAATGTATGTTAATTTCTCTAAAATACCATTTTTAATTATATGTATTGTAACTATAAGTCTACAACTAGCCTTTGATGGAAAGCTCCTTATTATGTTCAATAAATAGGGATACTTTGGGAAAATTATAAATTTAGAAGGCCAATATATTAAATTGATATCTTATATTTAAGACTAAAATAATTTTTTTGTTTAACTCCTACATTTAGGATGAGAGGTAGTAATAGGTACTTAACGTGCATTTGTTTTTGGCATTTGACAGATCTTTCTCATTCACGTAATTTGAAGTCTCTGTTGCTTACAGCAAATTTCATGGACGGTAGTTTTCCAGAATCTATTATGTCTCTTACTTCCCTCATCCAATTGTCTTTAGGCAATAACAATTTGACTGGATCACTGCCACAACAAGGTACACATATCATATTTATTTAAAGTCGATCACATGTTTTGTTACCAAATATTTTTAGCTTAAAATGTGGTCAAAGAAGATAACATATATAGCAGACACAAGAAGTAATATAGGTTTCATTTTAATGCACAGGCTAAATAAAAATAATAAAAGAAAATCACTTTAATCCCTCTTTTTCTCTATGCATATATTTGTTTAAAGCTTTAAGCTACTATCACTTCCAAGTTTTATAAATTTTTTATTGATGGATTGATTAAATAAATTTCATAAAGAAAAATGGTATATATGTTCAGGAGGCTTATGCAACATGAAGAATCTTGCATACTTGGATCTTTCCAGCAACAAATTTGATGGGCAACTTCCTACGTGCCTTAGCAATTTGACGTCTCTGCATACACTTCGTCTTTTAAGAAATCGCTTTGAAGGAACCTTTCCTTCCTCACTCTTCCAAACTTTGAGGTCCTTGGCAGCAATTTTTCTCTCCGATGACTATTTCAACGGCTCATTCCCAATCTCTTTGCTTGCCAACCACTCCAACCTCAAAATCCTCACCATCTCATGCTTTAACGCCAATCTGATCAAGCTTGAAACTGAGAATCCCCCACTCATCCCTTCCTTTCAGTTGAGGTATTTTGCCATCTATAACTGCACCTTGAATGAAGCCAACAATAACAAATTGCCTACCTTTCTTCTTCATCAATATGACTTGCTATTTCTAGGCCTTGTGCACTTGAACATTTCAGGGACTTTCCCATCATGGCTTTTGGCAAACAACACACAATTAAATCAATTCAATCTCACTCGCAACTTTTTTACTGGTCCTTTTGAACTCAATTCCACCTCAAAATTGCTGCAAATGGAATCTTTTGATATTTCCTCTAACCTCATTGGAGATGAAATGCCTTTTCATATTGGCTTCATTGTTCCCAACTTGATTTCTCTTGCTATGTCTTCAGCTTCATTGCCAGGTTGCTTTCCAGCTTCAATAGGTGAAATGAGACAACTGAATGATCTTGACTTGTCAAACAATAATTTATCTGGTTACTTGCCCCAAGAATTTGGTCACGGTCACAATGAATTGAGGTTTTTGAAGCTGTCAAATAACAACCTGAGTGGCCCTTGTTTGCCCTTAAGATCAAATTTCACATATTTGTTGTTTATGGATCTCAACAACAATACCTTCAAAGGAAAATTTCCAAGTGGGATAAGTAATAGTCATCAATTAAGAATGTTGGATGTTAGTGCCAACCAATTATTTGGTGAAATACCTAGCTGGATTGGAAATTTTCAACATTTGAGCTACCTCATTTTGTCCAAGAATTCTTTCACGGGTTCAATACCAAAAAACTTTTGCAGCTTGACTGAACTTACATATCTAGATCTTTCACAAAATAAATTCAGTAGTTCTTTGCCAAGATGCATGAATATGCCATCATTGAAGTACTTACATTTGCAGAGCAACCATTTCATGGGACCTCTACCTTCTACTTTGGTCAATTCCCCCTTGTTGTTGACTTTGGATGTTATGAACAACAATTTTTCAGGTCGAGTTCCAAGATTGTTGAGTTCATTTTTGAATTTAAGGGTTCTCATCTTTAAAAAAAACAAACTTGAAGGTTCTATTCCAGATAATTTATGTGAGCTCAAGAAGATAAGTATGTTAGATTTTTCTCAAAACAAGCTTTCTGGAAAGATACCATATTGCTTAAGTAATATCACATTTGGAAGGAGGAACGCCCTCAGGGAACCCAAAATAGGAAAGTTTGGTGTGTCATGGACTACTAAATCCTTGGCATTTACTTTTCACTTTGCAACTGGTGAAATTAGTATTGATCAAGGTGGCAAGCAAGATATTACATTATATAGGGACCAAGAAGTGGATTTTACTTCAAAAAGAACGTATGAATCCTATAAAGGAAGCATTTTAGATTTCATGTCTGGTATGGATTTATCGGAGAATCAAATGACAGGTGAAATTTCTTCACAAATTGGATCCTTAAGCGCCATCCATGCATTAAATTTGTCAAATAATCATTTGAAAGGGCCTATTCCAGGAACGTTTTCCAACCTTGGGCAACTGGAAAGCCTTGATCTTTCACACAATAATCATTTGATATGTCAGTTTCCAGCGCAGCTAACTCAGTTGTACTCCTTATATGTATTTTTTGTGGCTTATAATAATCTATCTGGAATGACACCTAACATGAAAAATCAATTTTCAACTTTTGGCTCAAGTAGTTATGAAGGAAACCCTTTTCTCTGCGGCCCACCTCTACAACATAATTGCTCATCCATTGATAAATCAATAGCTGGGAGAAACAAGAAACCTCATCATTTGGAAGCAGATGATTTTAGAGACACTTTCTTATGGAGTTTTGCAGGAGCATTCGGAGTGTTTTTTCTAGGTGTCATCGTAGTTCTTTATTTGAACCCTTGCTACTTTTGCAATTACAAACTGCTCTTATTAGAGAGTTATAACAGGTTATTTGTATGAGTGGTGGCAAAAAGGAAAAACCTTTTAGTAGTTCATAAGATTGTGATCATGTAACATATAATGATCAACTCTTGAATTACAATAAAGATTGACAGTTTGAAGTCTTCTCATGATCAGAAATGAAATTAAATTGAAATATCCGAACCATTACTGTATCTCTCCCTGCCCTGTAGTCCAGTTGATGAATATGAAGCTTCCGAACTCTGCATTGCACTATAATGGTGAGGCAAAGAAGATAATATTGTCAACTTTGAGAGGGAAACACAAGGCATTCCATTAAGCAACCTTAGCAATGGAAAGGTCGATCCCTTCCCCAAATCTGCCATTTCGCACGCGCTTTCACATACTGCTCATAGTTGCTGCTTTTGATTGCTTTCCGTTTTTTGTTCTTGTTCTCCGTTTGGGACTTTTGGTTTCATACTATTTCTCGAACAATTTTGTAGTTCGCAAAAAAAAAAAAAAAAAAAAAAGGTAAAGGGACGTGTTTCGTTAATAGCAATTTGTTGTAATTAGTATTACATTCTTTTTTTTTTTTGGAAGTGAATTCAAGTCTTGAAATTACCAAAGCACTTTTTCTGAAGAGTTCAAGGAACAAACAATTTTTTTCAGATTCAAAACAGAAATTGTTAACTATTAAATAATCAAAATATATAATATCTAAATCATCTAAATGAAAAAATGGGTTCAATCTTGATAATTTAGATCAATATACACCATGCGTATATATCCGGATATCCCTCACGGATTCAAGTCTGAAACTGAAATGTACAATAATTAAGGTGGAAGTGATATATGCACCAAACTAGTATCACAGGCATCCGCCAAAGGCCTTATAGCTTAATGGCATGAGAGCTCTCATATAAGTGAGAAGTCGCGGGTTCATCAGGCAGTTAATACTTGCCCTTTTAATTAAAAAAAAAAAAAGTATCACAGGCATCCAACATATACGAAGATAAGTGGTATATAAGTTAGTGTTGTGATGAAATTACGTTTTGTCTTTTATGAGTTGCAAGCAAAAAAATTTGCTAAAATATGTACAATCTGGAGCTGAATGTTTTCTTTAATATAAGGGCAAAGGAGCAAATTTAGCCTTCGATAATTTCGCTAGGAGCACCATTAAGACTTATCTATTTTTTGGTGCAAAAATAGCCATAAATTATTTTTTTTGAGCAGATTTAGCAACGCGGTTAAATCTGCTAACTGCCGTTAGTTTTTGAAATGTGGGTCCCAACAGTCTTCTCTCTCTATATTATTTTAATATTTTTTAATGGGAAAATATCACCTAGGCCATATGAAAAAAATTTCATTTTAGTTAATGCCCAGAAGATTCTGAAATTTCACTGTAAAACTTAATTCATTTTTACTGACAGAGCTTAATGTCATTTTAACCCAAAGGGTGCAGTGATATTTCAGAATCTTTTGGGCATTATCTAAAATGAAAATTTTTCCATGTGGCCTAAGTGATATTTTTCCATTAAAAAAATATTAAAATAATACAGAGAGAGAAAACTGGTGGGGCCCACATTTCAAAAACTAACGGCAGTTAAGTGTTTTTTAACGGCATTGCTAAATCTGCTCCCAAAAAATAGTTTATGGCTATTTTTACACCCAAAAATAGATAAGTCTTATAGATGCTCCTAGCGAAATTGTTGAAGGC
Source organism: Inga laurina (assembly GCA_963855925.1). Classification (NCBI taxonomy): domain Eukaryota; kingdom Viridiplantae; phylum Streptophyta; class Magnoliopsida; order Fabales; family Fabaceae; genus Inga; species Inga laurina. Next base: position 77,582,900 of record OY979702.1, read on the forward strand.
TAAATTTGCACCTTCGCCTTTAATATAAATCCTTGAAAACTTTCGAAATTGTCATTCTTAGCTTCGTGAATAATCAAGCCCTCCATATAGTGACAGACTCATCCTTCTTCCATTAATAGCAATCTCTTTCTCAAAATGCTTCATGCATGATCATCTCTATTTCGTTTCTGCCTCTTTGTTCCTTCATCAAATCAAATTGTATATGTGTTTCAGGATCTATATATTAAGCCTATAATTTCTTCTACATGGATATTATAAGAAACAGATATACAATTCGAGATATTGAATTGAATATATGGCCACAAATTATGAATAAAATTTAATTATTATCTTAATCACCAAATAATCTTATGAATAATATTTGTGAATGAGTGTGTGTGAGAGAGAGAAAGGGTGAGAGTGATGCGTACTAGTTGAGATGATACCCAACTTCTGTACATTAATTTGTGAGAACTACATAAATTCTACTTATGATGACTCAGTTGTATGTGTATATAGTTTACATGAATGATGTATGATGCACATTTATTTCAAATTAATAAGAAGGAGGGCATCTAAACTTTAAGAAATGGAATAATATTTTTCATTAAAGAGTATATTAATTACTTCGTTCTTGACATTAATTTTCACTTGACATTTGACAGATGTTTGCCGTTCACACAATTTGGAGTATCTGGAAGTTGGTCTTAAATTTCTTGCAAGGCAGTTTCCCAGAATCTACTACGTCCCTCATTAGTCACTTCTCTCAAATTATTGTTTTTATACTATAATAACCTTCATGTGGTTCGCTCCCTCAGAAAGGTATTATATATATTTATACACTTTAGGTAAAAAAAAAAAAAAGGTCATACTATTCCTCCAGCTTGGGATCAGAGTAGATTGATAACGAATTTCTTAGACAATCACTCACTTGTTTTTGCATGAAATTTTTTGTTTAAATTTCCCTCAAAATAGGTATATCCATGATTGACCGATTAATAAGATTGAGGTGTATATATTTACCCTGTAAATATAGGTTTCCTTTTCATTTATATGCAAGCCAATAACTAACTGTTAATTGTGAATATTGCATCTGCCCAGAGAAAATTAAACCACTATGTTTCGTGATACTCTTATCAATTATCTTAAATTTTGTATAGTATGTATAAACTAAAGATCGAGGATGCGAACAAAGGAAATTAGTTAATAAAATCAGAAAAAAAAAAATATATATATATATATATATATATATATATATATTTCACTTTCATTTTTCCCCCTATGCCTTCTCTATTTATTTATGTTTTTTTGAAGGAACCTTTCCTTCCTCACTCTTCAATACTTTGAGGTCGTTGGAATCAATTACAATTTACGATGACTATTTCAATGGCTCATTTTCACTCTCTTTGCTTGCCAAGGATTCCAACCTCAAACTCTTCACCATTTTATGCTCTAATGCTAATCTCATCAAGCTTGAAACTGAGAATGCCTCATTTATTGTTTCCTTCCAGTTGATGATTTTTGGCATCTGAAACTGCACTCTCAATGAAGCCTACAATAACAAAATGCTTACCTTTCTTCTTCATCAACATGATTTGTTGTTTCTACACCTTAGTCGTTTGAGCATTTTAGGAACATTCCCATCTTGGCTTTTGACAAACAACACAAAATTAAATCATTTCACTTTGACCCACAACTTGTTCGTTGGTCCCTTTGAACTCAATTCCACTTCAAAATTTCTTCAAATGGAATCTTTTGATATTTCCTCTAACCCCATTAGAGATGAAATCCCTTCTCATATTTTCAACTTTCCCAACTTCATTTCTCTTAATATGTCTTCGAGTTCACTGCGAGGTTGCTTTCTAGTTTCAACAAGTGAAATGAGACAACTCAATGATCTCAACTTGTCAAATAATAATTTATTTGGTTACTTACCCCAAGAATTCGGTAAGGGTAACAATGAATTGAGATTTTTGAAGTTGTCAAACAACAACTTGAGTGGCCCATGTCTGCCCATAAGATCAAATTTCATATATTTGTTATTTTTGGATCTCAGCAACAATAACTTCAAAGGAACATTTTGAAGTGCTGGGATAATTAATAGTACTAGTATTAAGAATATTAGATGTAAGTGCCAACCAAAAATTTAGTGAAAAGCCAGCTAGATTGGAAATTTTCAACATTTGAGTTTGTTAGATGTAGAAGTCAACATTGGTGCCTTGCCGACAGGAAGCTAACGTAGAAAGTCGTAGAGTTAGGAACAGCGTGTCTAATTCATACGTGTAACTCTGTATATATATAGACCATATGTAACATTGAATGATATAATAAGATTTCACCTTTGTACATGGCATCAGAGCCAGTTTAGAACTCATTTGTAATTTCCGGCCAACCTCCATAATTTCCGGTGAGCTTTCTTTTGTCTTCCGGTGAGTCTTCAGATCTTCAGTCACCATCACTCTATATCACACATGCGCCAGCTCATTGGGTCCGCCGCCTCCAGACCGGTTAGATCCCCAAGTCCGACGGCCTTCCTACTGCGAGTGACGTCTCACGCGCCTCCACCATCTCCGCCGTGACAGTACACGCGCCGCGCGTGTGGGCGTCTCCGGCCACTGTTTGTGACATGGTTTGCAGTGCTCCGATCGACTGAACCTCCTCTTCCTCCTCCTGAAGTTTCGTGGCCATTCGACACCATTTGATTTTTTGCACTTTGCTCTTTGCATCCGATTTCAACATCTGAGAATTGCACTTTGTTACTAACTTCAGCATTTGAAGTCAGTATTTCTGTCCGCGGGCCCCCCTTGCCATTAATTGAGGTACTATAAAGATATATATATATATTTCTTGGCTTCATATCTCTCTCTGCGGGTCCAGTGGGTTGCAACCTCTTTAAGTTAATCTAGCTTGATTTGTGGTGTATCGTGACTATTCCTACTCATTTGGTGATCTTGTGATTTTTTGTGCGAATTGTTCGTGTGCTACTATTCATTATGGCTGATTCTAAAAATTCCGATATGTTGCCTATGTCTGCGAGGATTACTCCTTCACAGTTAAATTGGACAAATTATAGTGATTGGAACAAAACTGTTAACGTTTATATTTTGGGGATTGCAATGGAAACCCATTTAACTGTGGATCCTCCTTTTGGTGATGAAACCAAACTTTTGACTTGGCAAAGAGCAGATGCTCAACTTCTGTTTCAAATTCAAAATTCTATTGAACCACGGATCCTGTCTTCTGTTAGCCATTGTAACACTGTCAAAGAAATTATGAACTATCTCGAGTTTATGTTTTCTAACAAAGGAAATATTACTCGGATTCATGAAGTCTGTAAAGGTTTTTATCGTTCCCAACAGCAAGACCGATCATTGAAAGATTTCTTCTTGGATTTCAAGAGGATGTATGAAGAAATGAAGGTTGTTATGTCTCCACAGGCAGATCTCTCAACTCGTATCAAGAACTTGGAACTTTAGGCTATCATAAGTTTCCTTGAAGCTCTTAATCCGTCTTATGAGACTATTCATTCTCATATTCTGTCTAGTCAAGAGCTTCCTTCTCTTGAAGATGTTTTCTCCCGCGTTCTTCGTACTGAGAGCCTGATTCAATCTTCTGTTGATCCAACTACAAGTGCTCTAGCTGGGTGTGGTCCCTTTGAGAACAGGAATTATGGGTACAGACAAAATAATCATCCTCCGACATTACCTTCTGGCAGTATTACCTGCAATTATTGCAAAGAACCTGGACATATTAAGAAAAATTGTCAAAAATTGCAAAATAAACAGCAGCGTGATCAACAGCGTGACCTTGCTCATATTGCCCAGACACCTGGTACCTCTGATTCTGGATCTTCTTTTGCAGGGGCCTTAGCCACAGGTACTCTATCCTCTGGTCTTACTACTGCTTCAACTAAGTGGGTCACTGATTCTGGTGCCACCGATCACATGACAGGTAATCATCACGTATTCTCTTCATATGCCCCCTATGCCAACCCTTCATCCATATTTGTTGCCAATGGTTCTCCTGTCCATGTTACTGGCTCCGGCACTGTTCAACCTACTGCATCCCTCTTATTATCTTCTGTTCTTAACGTTCCTGATCTCACCTTTAACCTTTTATCTCCAAGTAAACTCACTCGTCATTTAAACTGTTTTATCTCACTCTTCCCTGACTATTGTTTAATTCAGGATCTATCGACGAAGCAGATATTGGTAGAGGCTATGAATCTGGTAGACATTACATCCTTGATGATTAGGTGCCACGTTCTGTTGCTTGTTATAGTGGGTCATCTCTCTTTGAAGTCCATTGTCGTTTAGGTCATATGTCGTTGTCCTCTCTCCGAAAATTGTATCCTCAGTTTTCTTCTGTGTCTACTTTAAATTGTGAGTCATGTCAGTTTGCCAAACACCATCGTGTTCATTTGGCACCTCGCGTCAATAAACGGGCTGCGTCCCCCTTTGAGTTAGTACATTCTGATGTTTGGGGTCCTTGTTCAGTTCTGTCTCAAACTGGTTATCGTTATTTTGTCACTTTCGTTGATGATTTTTCCCGAGCCACCTGGCTTTACTTAATGAAACAGCGTTCTGAATTGTTTACTCATTTTCGTCATTTCTGTGCTGAAATTCAAACCCAGTTTAATATACCTGTGAAAATCTTACGAAGTGATAATGCAAAAGAATATTTTTCCTCACCATTCACCGATTTCATGCAAAGTCATGGTATTCTTCACCAATCCTCGTGTTGATACCCCTGCTCAAAATGGTGTTGCTGAAAGAAAGAATCGACATCTCTTAGAAACTGCACGAGCTCTCATGTTTCATTCCTCTTCCCCTAAACGTTTTTGGGCTGATGCTGTCTCTACGGCTTGTTTTCTCATCAATCGCATGCCTTCAGCTGTTCTTGGTGGGGATATTCCATATTCTGTTTTGTTTCCCACCTCTAAGCTATTTCCTGTTGATCCTAAAATCTTTGGCTGTGTTTGTTTTGTTCGGGATGTCCGTCCTAGTGTTAGCAAACTTGATCCCAAGTCCCTAAGATGTGTTTTTCTTGGCTATTCTAGAATTTAGAAAGGTTATCGGTGTTACTCTCCAGATCTCCATCGTTACCTTGTGTCCACCGATATTATGTTTCATGAGTCCTCTTCTTTCTTCAAGACTTTGTCCGTCTCTGAGTCTTTCTCTATCATGGAGAATTCAGATGACATCCTGGTTTATCCTGTCCTTCTCTCACCAGTACAGGATGCTGTTCCGGAACCTGAAATCATCAATGATATTGATGTTCCTAATGATTCACCGTCGCCACCTACTGCTTCGCCAATGGATTCTGTTGATGTCCCCCTCGTTCCTGCCTCTGCTTCCGCCGATCCTCCTATTGATGTTACTGAACCACTTGTTCCTGCTTCTATTATTGATACTTCTGATGACCAACCCATTGCACTTCATAAAGGTACACGTCTACATTTCACTCCCAAACGATATGCTGACTGTATCTATCCTATCTCATCTTTTGTCTCTTATCGGTCTTTATCAACTGTTTCATCTTCTCTTGTGGCCACCCTTGATTCCATTTCCACACCTACTACCCTTCACCAAGCTCTATCTCACCCTGGTTGGCGTGCCGCCATGGAAGAAGAACTCTTGGCATTGGAAACAGCTGGTACCTGGACTCTTGTTAATCTCCTTCCTGGCAAGAAAGCCATTGGATGTAAATGGGTATTTGTTGTTAAGACTAAGGCTGATGGTTCCTTGAAACGACTGAAAGCTCGCCTTGTTGCCAAAGGATATGCCCAAACTTATGGTCTTGATTACTCAGAAACTTTCTCTCCTATAGCCAAACTCACTTCAGTACGTCTTCTTGTTTCTTTGGTAGCAACTTATCATTGGGATCTGCATCAATTAGATGTCAAAAATGCTTTTTTAAATGGTGATCTTCTGGAAGAAGTTTATATTGAGCAACCACCTGGGTTCGTTGCTCAGGGGGAGAATAGGAAAGTGTGCTATCTGCGGAAATCACTGTATGGTCTAAAGCAAAGTCCTCGAGCCTGGTTTGATAAATTCTGTAATGTGGTCAAGAAGTTTGGGTTACGTCAAAGCAAGTGTGATCATTCTGTGTTCTACCAACAATCTGACACAGGCATGATTCTTCTTGTAGTATATGTTGATGATATTGTGATTACAGGAAGTAATTGTTCTGGAATCTCAGAACTTAAAATTTTCCTGAACTCTCACTTCTAGACAAGAGATTTGGGATCATTAAAGTACTTCCTTGGTATTGAGGTTTTGAGAAGTAAGAAAGGTACTCTTTTGACTCAAAGAAAGTATGTTCTCGATCTCTTAAAGGAGACTAGAAAACTTGGAGCTGCACCAAGCAGCATCCCCATGATTCCAAATCCCTTTCTAGATCTTGATGCCAGTATGTTTGATGAGCTTCCTGATGATTTGAAGAAGAAGATTGATCCAGAGAAATTAAAGTCATTTCCATTTCCTGAGAGATATAGAAGACTTATTGGGAAACTGAATTATCTAACAGTAACTCGTCCTGATATAACCTTCTCAGTCAGTAGGCTCAGCCAATTCATGGCATCACCAACAATGGCACAATGGGAAGCTTTAGAACATATCTTGCATTATTTGAAAGGTTCTCCAGGTCTTGGTATTCTTTATACAGATTATGGGCACACTAAAGTCGAGTGTTTCTGTGATGCGGATCATGCAGGATCTAAAGCCACAAGACGATCCACTACTGGTTATTGTGTGTTTGTTGGTGGAAATTTGATATCTTGGAGAAGTAAGAAGCAATTAGTTGTGTCAAAATCAAGTGCAGAAGCAGAATACAGAGCTATGTCACAGTCAGTACAAGAAGTTGTGTGGGTATTTCAACTCTTGAAGGAAATTGGCATTACCACGATACTGCCTGCAAAACTATGATGTGACAATAAAGCAGCACTTTATATAGCTTCAAATTCTATGTTCCATGAACGAACAAAACATATTGAAATTGATTGTCATTTTATTCGTGATAAGATCAAAGAAAATATTGTATCTACAGGACACATACGATCTGACGATCAACTGGCAGATCTTCTGACAAAAGCCTTACATGGGACACGGGTTAAATATCTTTGTAACAAGTTGGGCATGATCAATATATATGCTCCAACTTGAGGGAGAGTGTTAGATGTAGAAGTCAACATTGGTGCCTTGCCGACAGGAAGCTAACGTAGAAAGTCGTAGAGTTAGGAACGGCGTGTCTAATTCATACGTGTAACTCTGTATATATATAGACCATATGTAACATTGAATGATATAATAAGATTTCACCTTTTGTACAGAGTTACCTCATTTTGTCCAAGAATTTTTTTACAAGTTCACCACCAAGTTGTTTGAATATGCCACTGTAGAAGTACTTGCATTTGCAGAGCAATGATTTCATGGGACCTTTGCCTTCTACTTTGGCCAATTCCCCCTTATTTGTTGACTTTGGATTTGATGAAGAACAATTTTTCAAGTCAAGTTTCAAGATTGTTGAGTTCATTTTTTAATTTAATGGCTCTCATCTTAAAAGAGAATAAATTTGGAAGGTTCTATTACAGTTGATTTATGTGAACTCAAGAAGATAAGCATATTAGATCTTTCTCAAAATAATCTTTCTGGATGCATATCATATTGTTTAAATAACATCACATTTGGAAAGATGGGATGCGCTAAGGGAAACCAAAATTGGAAGTTTTTTTGTGTTGTGGACTACAAGATTCTCACAGTATTCATTTAACCCTTTCAGCAGTGAAGTTGCTATACTTGAAGTTAGGCAAGATATTACATTGTATAGGGATCGTGAAATAGATTTCACAACAAAAAGAAGGTATGAGTCTTATAAAGGAAATATTTTGAATTTCAATTGGATCTATCAGAAGAATCAATTGACAGGTGAAACTTCTTCACAAAATTTGTCAAACAGTCATTTCAAAGGGCCTATTCGAGAAACCTTTTCCAATTTTAGGCAGATAGAAAGTTTTGATCTTTCACGCAACAAATTGAAAGGTCCGATTCCTACACAATTAACTCAATTGCACTCCTTATCTATTTTTTTGTGGCTCACAATAATCTTTCTAGAATGACAACTGACATGAAAAACAATTTGCAACTTTTGGAACAAGTAGTTATGAAGGGAACCCTTTTTTGTGAGATTTACCTTTGCAACAGGATTGCTCATCCATAACTGGTAACCTTAGCAACAAGATTGCTCATCCATAACAGGTAGAAACATGCAACTTCATCATTTAGAAGTAGATGATTTCCGAGATGCCTCCTTATAGAGTTTTGGTGGAGCATTTGGGATCTTTTTTATAGGTCTAATTATAGTTCTTTATTTGAACCCTTGCTTTTGTCATTGCAAACTAATTGTATTAGAGAGAGTTATAACAAGTTATTTGTGAGAGTGGGGGTGAAAAAGAAAAGCCTTTTAATAGAGTAGTTCACAAGATTTTGATCATGTAAGAGATGGTGATCAGCACTTCTAGAATTGCAATAAAATTGTCAGTTTGAAGTCTCCTCATGATCAAAAAGAAAATTAAATTGAGATATTCAAGCCATTACTATGTCTTTCTTTACGTTATAGCAGTCCAGTTTAATTATTAACAACAAATGTTAACGTGAAAGTAACATTTCACACTTAGAAACTACTCGTTTTGAATGGCTTGCTGAAACTGGTACGAGTTCAAGCCTTTATGAGCCAAGATGAATAAATATATGAAGCTTCTGGACTCTGCACTTCAATTATAAAGCAAATTAGACAATATTGTCAACTTCCATAGACAAACACAAAGCATTAAGCAGCCTTGGCAATGGAAAGGTCAAGTTGACACCTTCCCCAAATTTCCCTTCTCCCACGCTCTTTCACTATCTTCATATATAGCCACCCATCATTTACCCACCTATATCTACACACACACACACACACACACAATCTAGCATTGTCTCAATCTCATTCATATAGTTCATAAGATCATCATCAACTTCATTATTATATATTCAGCGACTATGAACCATCATTACAATCAACAACATCCTTCTGTTAAGTTTTCTCTCTCACAATAAGATATACTACTCTGTTCTCATTATTCTATTGTGTTTGTAAATGGGATTAACAATTATTGATTAATTAATGAGATTATATGATGAATTAGCATTGTCATATCCTTCACCGCTGATGGCATATCCTCCGCTGCCGCCGCCGCTGCCTGTGGGTGGTCCTCCGCCAATAATGGGTTATCCTTCCACGGATGCTGCTTCAGGGGACCCACAACAACGTGTTTCAGAGAAGACCACAAGTAGGGTGATGGCTTCTGGAAGGAATGGGGAGTTCCTTAATTAATTATTCATAATCAAAATATCTCTCTTCTCAATTTGTTTTTGTGAACTTTTATTGCCTTCTTTATTTATCTTCAAAATCAGTATTTAACGTTAGCTTTGTTCTATTTTCATTGCAGTTGTGCTGCCCTCTACTGTTGCTGCATCTTGGATTGCTGCTTTCGATTGCTTTTTTGGTTTCATGTTTTTTTTTCTTTCAATTTTTTGTAGTTCTCAGAAAAATAATGTAAAGGGACGTGTTCCTTTATTATAATTTCCTTTGATAAGTATTATGAGTATATTTATATTCTTGGAAGTGAATTCAAGTTTTGAAATTACCAAACCCTGTTATGCGCTTTTTCTCAAGAGTTCAGGGATGAGGAACAAATAATTTCTTTCGGATCTAGAATATACAGAAGATTGTTAACTATCAAATTATCAAAATATATAACATCTGCATTAAAAAGGGGTTAATCTAGATTAGTTTATACCAATGGATATCCCTTGCAAATTCAAGTGCGACATGTACAATTCGGTGGCAGTGATATATGGCCCAAAAGGAGCAGATTTCCTCATAATCCTTTCTCTCATTTTCTTTTCAGAATCTCATCTCCACCCTTAGATCAAAAAATAGATGATTCAGATTTAATATTTTGTAAAACTATTATTTTAATGTTTTATAAATTAATTTTATTAGTAATTTTGTTTGTGTTGCAACTATAAATGGTGTAGATCAGATTTTGATAGTTTAAATTTATTTATTTATGTTTAAAATGATAGTTTTATAAAATATTAAATCTAGACCATCTATTTTTTAAAATCTGATGGTGGAGATAAGATTCTCAGAAGAAAATGAGAAAGAGGATTATGGGGCAAACTGGCCAATTATCACAGGCAAAAGTAAATTTGGTATTCTGTTTTACCGGCCACCTGATTTTTCTGAAATATATAGCATTAAATTATTATCATTTAATAAGCTAGGTAAACTAGGATAGAAAAAATGATAAATATTAGAAATAAAGTGGTTTAAATTCTTACATTTCTTTCTCAAAACCCTTCATTATTAATCATCTCTGCCTCTCTTTTCCTGTTGTTCAGAAGATAATAAACTTCATCAATATTTACTAGCTATGAATCACTACCATCCACGAGAATCTCCAATGGAGTATCCCCAACAAAGTGTTCCACAGAAGACCACAAGTAAGGGTGGTGGCTTCTGGGAGGGATGGTGAGATCACAAGTCATAATCAATATCTCTCTGCTAATTTCTCTTCAGATCAGTTTCTAATATGTGCTTTGTTCTGTGTCTCTCAATTGCAGTTGTGCAACTCTGTGCTGCTGTTTTTTCTGGGATTGTTGCTACGTTGAGGACCAAAATATTTTTGCTCTTGCTCTCGGTGTCTGCTGTTCTTCCCCTTGCCTGTGTTAATATTTCATTTGAGTAGCATGGTACAAGCAAGAGAGTCTTGTCTTTTAGTATATATTTATATTTATGAAAAAGGAAGAGAGAAAAGAGACATTGATGTAAAACTCAATCCAGCAAGTGGATGAGTACACTACAAAAAAAACGTGATTTAGTAGCGGTTAAAAATGGGTAATAGTAGCTGTTTTAACCGCTACAAAATAGGTTAGTAGCGGTTACTTAAACCGCTACTAAATCGTACGTTGCAAGCTGTTTTGTAGCGGTTATTTAAAACCGCTACTCAATGAATAATAACCGCTACATCATTTGTAGCGGTTTATCTTAACCGCTACAAAACCCAGAGATATTTGTAGCGGTTATATAACCGCTACAAATATAAAAAATTATATTAAAAGCTAAAAAAAGAATTTTTTTTATTTTCTAGCGGTTAATAAACAGCTACAAATAAAAAAAATTGAAAATTTGTTGGCGAAAAAAAAATGACAATTTTTTACTTTGTAGCGGTTAAGGAACCGCTACTACTTTTGAATCTCATGAAATTAGTAGCAGTTTTGGAAAACCGCTACTAATTTCATCAAATTCAAATTTGGCGCCAAAAAATTTAAATTGAGTCGTAAAAAGGACTGTTATTTAGTAGCGGTTTAATAACCGCTACAAATATTTAAAATTTTTTTTAAAAAAATACAATAATATTTTTCTGTTTTTTCAATATTATATTAAATAATTTATTTTCAATAGTTTAACTTATTAATAAATAAAAAGAAAAAATGTAATTGAATAGGATTAGTATAAAATGTATATTAATAATATTATTAAGGATAGGTAGGTAATAAGAAATTATTATGTTTTCTAATATAATGTAATTGTGTATGAAAAATAAATGAAAATGAGATACAGTTATGATATATCTAGAAAAAAAGATGATTAGAATAAACTTTATAGAAAGGAAAGAAGTATTCTAAAAAAAAATAAAAATCTTGTTACCATATTTGATCAAATTATTCAGCTCCTCTACTCATACGAAAGAAGTTGTGAATGAGAGGAAATGATAGAAAGGTAAGGTGAAAAGAAATTAGGGAGTGTTTGAAATGAGTTGTTGTAAGGGTATTTATAGGGATCCCCGTACTATTTGTAGCGGTTAATGTAGCGGTTATTGATTAGTAGCGGTTATGTATATTTTTGTAGCGGTTTATTATTCGTAGTGCTATTTGTAGCGGTTAATGTAGCGGTTATTAATTAGTAGCGGTTAAGAAACCGCTACTAATATTATTTTAATTTTTTTTTAAAAATTTTTTTTTTACATTTTATTTTTAAAAATTTTTTGCATTTTTTTAAATTTGATCACTCATCGTCGCCATCCCTACAGAAATTTTGTAGAAAAATTATTGTTATTGATGTATTATTAAATTTAAAAAATGTAATTCAAATGACGTGGACTTAAAAAAACTCACCGTAGTAGAGGTATATTGTCATCGCCTTCAGGGAAGTAGTTTTCAAAATCAGCTGGCTGAAATGGCTCACTCTCGTAGACGATGTTATCGCCTTCACCCATGTCGTAAAGGTCTCTTGGCTTTAAATGAACGACCATGTGCCAATCCCTATGCCTCTCGTCCTCGACATAATAAACCTGATGTGCCTCTGAAGCTAGAATATACGGCTCATCATCTTGAGAAATACCAGTATGAATCGGCCGTGAGAAATTGACTGATGTGATCCCGAGGTCGTTAGTTGTCAGTCCCCGAGAAGTAGTGGTATTTGCCCACAAACACTTGAACAGCGTCACGGTGAAACGGCCCTGATAATTAAGCTCGACCACATCAAGAAGCTTGTCATAGTAAGGGATGCCTCCGAACTGCATGTTGGCGTCACTGCTGCTCGCATAACTCCTTGTCCCAAATGTGCCATAAACACCCGAATTCTGTGTTTGCAATCCTTGATCCCGTGAAACCGTGCAAAACTTAAAACCATTGACATTGTATGCTGTAAACCGTTTTGCATGATCAAGAGGGCCGATTGCGAGAGCTCTGAAATATGGTGAGTGTGGGTTGTGGTCATTTAGTATTCTGCGCGCAAACCAGCTTGGGAATTCTCTGTGGACCCTCCTATCAACTTCCGAGGATGTCTGTGTACGGATCCTGAGTTGACGCTTGACATGACTTTTGAATTCCCTGCAATTAATAATGGAAAGGCGTTACTGAAATGAAAGTGAGAAATGTTACGAAAGATATAGATCGAATAACATGTGAGTGTACAATTCTTACCGTATGAAAGGTTCAACTTGAGTGCAATTAATCAAGACATGTCTATGTGCTTGCAACTTCTCAGTTGCCGTTAGTTTGAAGTTCTCAGTTGCTCCAACTGGTTTACCAACACGAGGGATAAATTCTCCTGATGTCGGCGCAGGTTCCGGACAATCGTCAACACGAGGCGGGCGGTTGAAAGCCGTCTCAAGATCATCAAAATACCTTGAGCAAAAATATAGCACCTCATCCCCTATATAGCCTTCAGCTATAGAACCTTCTGGCCACGCCTTATTCCTCACGTAAGATTTTAATTTCCCAAGGAACCTACGAAGTACAAAAGAGAAAATTGATATAAAATGATGAAAAGGACGACGAGCAAACATTAAATACGGACAATAAATTAAAGCACATATTTAAAATGAGTACCTCTCAATCGGATACATCCAACGATATTGTACTGGTCCAGCGAGCTTTGTTTCATGAACGAGGTGGACTGTGAGGTGAACCATCACAGTAAAAAAGGACGGAGGAAAGATCATCTCTAAATGACAAAGCGTAAGAATGATTTTCGACTGCAGCTGATCGAGCTCCTCAACGATCAAAACCTTAGAACACAACTTCCGAAAGAAAGAACAAAGTTCCACCAAAACGATGGAAACATCGGGAGGAAGGGTATTCTTTATAGCCAGAGGGAGTAACTGCTGCATAAGAACATGTGAGTCGTGACTCTTCAGGCCAGCAACCTTTCGAGTCTGCAAGTCGACACATCGAGAAATGTTGCTTGAATATCCATCAGGAACTTTTAATTTCTTCAACGTCGCGAGGAACACATCCTTGTTCGGTTTTGTGAGGGTAAACTTTGCCGGTGTAAATCTGTCATGCTCATCTGGCCAAGCGTCTTCACGAACTCCCATGTCGCGTAAATCTTTCCTCGCTTGAAGGTGATCTTTTGTCTTGCCGGGCTCGTTAAGCAGCGTATACAGCATATTGTCGCAAACATTCTTTTCAATGTGCATTACATTAAGACTGTGGCGAAGTAAATTAGATCTCCAATACGGAAGCGTGAAGAAAACACTTATCTTCTTCCACTGCTGAGGCGCCGAAGTCCTGCGCGTCTTTTGGCGAGTTTGTGCTGAATCGTCGCTTTTTCCAAACTCGAAGTCAACATGCTCAAGCTGCTGTAAGATATCTGTACCGGACAAAGTCTGAGGTGGTCCTCTTTTCTCTGGTTTCCCATTGAAGCGATTCCGTTGCAATCTGAACTTATGCGTTCCATCGAGAAACCTCCGATGCCCCATAAAGCACCACTTTCGGCTGTGGGTCGGCTGGTCAGTGCCCTGGTTCCACGGCACTATAACTCGCAGGGACCGGTCCATGCTGTTCAGACCGGTCACATCCAGCCTCCTCGTCGACACGTTCCCCTGCTCATCTGCACAGTTGACCGCACGTTAGATAAATTATAATTCAAAGTTAACATTTCAAATTTAAATAAATAACTTACTAAATTAAAAAAGTAATTTACCTTCGATCTGCACCTCAAACCCAGTGGACCGCGAAGACGACCCTCGTGGGTTGTTCTGCTCCCGAGCGTCCTCCTCATCGAGGAACTGCTCCATCTCCCTGAACCCACCAAGCGGGATCTCGTAGTCCTCCTCGTTGAGGAAGTCCTCAACGCTAATCTCTGGCCTCTCCACCTCAGGCACCTCTGGTGCAGTCGTCGCCTGTGGGATCGTCTGCGGTACCTGTGGGGGGATGGGCTGAGATGCCGCGGTAGCCCTGCCTGCGCACTGCCCCCTCCCTCTGCCCCCTGCCCGGCTGCTGCCACCCCGTAAAGTCGGTCTGGGGACCTGAGGGGCCTTCCCCTTATCCTGTCCTAAAGCCATATCAACTGTACAAATTTAAAAAAAAAATATTAGTCCATTATTATGCAAAAATATAATAAAAATACAAATATAAATAAAAATACGTGTTTTATACGTACCTCAAGTGCGAATACTGCGGAATACTGACCAAAAACTCCTATAGAGACGTCTGAACGCTCAAATCTCGAAGAAATCACTCAGAGAAATCTCAGGAAACAAAATGGGCAAAACGAGAAATGAAGGAGGAGGGGGGTATAAATAGCCCAGATATTAGTAGCGGTTATTAAAATAACCGCTACTCTAACCGCTACAAATTTAATTATTTGTAGCGGTTCTACAATAACCGCTACAAATGTTCACAACGTTTGAAATTCTGTAGCGGTTATTTCTTAGAACCGCTACAAATGTTGGGACTCTTTAAATTCTGTAGCGGTTATAGGGGAATAACCGCTACAAACGTATGACCTTTGGTATTTTGTAGCGGTTATTGTCCTTATAACCGCTACAAAACCTGTGGTTGGTATTTTGTAGCGGTTTTTGTGCATTAACTGCTACAAAATAACCGCTACAAGTTTTGGCGGGAATTTCGCGCCAAATTTGTAGCGGTTTTTTTTAGTAAACCGCTACAAAAAAACTGACCGTTACAATTTTGTAGCGGTTTAGGTAAGAACCGCTACAAATCCCATAATTTGTAGCGGTTTAATATAACCGCTACAATTTCACCGCTACAAAATACCTTTTTTTTTTGTAGTGGTAGGCTTTTGAAGAGATTTTGATTATTGGAGCACAGATGTTACCTTTTGGCTCATAGACCAATGCCAACAACTTTCATTAGTGTCTGTTTGATATAACGTTTAAAAAGCATGTGTATGTAAATCGAGACAAAACTCCTCTTATATATTTATCCTATCAATCTTAAATTAGAAAAGCAGTTTCTACAGCTAACTCAAACAAGCACAAATTCCCTCCACAATTCCCGGTCACAAAAGTCCCACATGATGATTTTCTTAAAATTTAAAAATTTGTAAGGAAGGACTTTGACATTTTTTTTTCGAAAACGGAAAGTGGTTTAATTGTAGAATACAATTGTAGTATAGCATAAGAAGTTGGATAAATGATATTAATTAATAACAAAAACAATTGTACAATGTAGAAAGAAGTTGGATCAAGAATAAATCTAAAAGAATTGGAAAAAAAAAGGGAGGGGGTTAAGAAAGAAAATACATTAGAAAAATTTCTAAGCCAAAAAATTATATCATTGTAAACAACATTGTGTTAGTCTCGAGGAATGCTTTGAATATCCATACTCATCTTTTTTAAGAGAATGCCAAACAATTGTGATAAACTATTTTTATAGGTGTTTCTCAAACTACCGATTCATGACATAAAGAAACATCTTGATGAAGAATTAAATTATATAATTATTCAATTAAAAGCACTTAACGTTAAATTGTTAATCTAAAGTTTAAATGAATATAAGTATCTTCTAATTACTCATACAACTCTCTCAAGTTAAAATTGTTATTCCTAATTAATTTACTCAAGAGGTAATAAATGTCCAAATTCATTCTAATAAGATTATATGGGTCCAATAGGTATATTCTTATCTTATAGGCAAATTAGAATAAATTCCAATTCCACATTACTTAATCATATGTCTAATTAAGATCCTCTTCCAAGATTAATCTAAATTCTCTAAATTCACACTTAATGGTCATCAAATACATGGTAGACTAATTAATACAAGATTAAGTAAACAAAATTAACATTAAACACAAGTAAATAGTTTATACATCCTCAAATCCCCAAATTAGTGCATAGTATTAGCCATACATGACCTTAAACAACATCACGGTAGCAGCAAAATTCAATTCTGAATCCATAAAAGCATAGAATAAAATTGGAAGGGCAAACAAGATTGCAATTGGAACACTTAAGACTCAGCCTCTCATAGCTAGGGGTGGAAACAGGTCAGGCGGCCTGTTAGGGGCCTGCAGCCTAGCCTGTGATTGGCTTGTTCAGGCCTGGCCTGTCAGGCTAAAAGGCCAGGTCAAGGCCAAAACAAAAGTCTGTTTTGCTTAATAGGCCAGGTCAAGGCCTATTGACATGCCTGTTAGGCCTGTCAGGCCGACCTGAGCATGTAAAAATATTTAAAAAAAAAAAAATTAGATAAGTGTTAAAGGATAATTTCGCCCGAGCCTGTAAGTTTTAGCCTGTTTTCGGCCTGTGGCCTGTTGGCCTGTTTTGCAGTGTGGCCTGTAGGCCTGTTGATTTGCTTAAAAAATTTTAAAAATTCAGGCCTCCTTAATAGGCTTCAGGCCAGGCCAGGCCAGTAAACAGGCCAAGCCCAGGCCTAAAAATTGGCCTTCAACAAGCCACAGGCCAGACTCAGGCTAGTTTGTGCCTTAACAGGCCAGGCTTGTTAAGGCAAAAGCCTGACCTGGCCTGGCCTGCTTCCACCCCTACTCATAGCATTTGGAATTCGAGCCAACCCTAGGGGCTTGAGCTGGCCCAACATGGGCTGATAACCCGACGGGTTGGGCCCTTTGAGCCCGACCCCCAAACGGGTTGCCAAAGTGCAGCCCGTACTACAAAAAAACTGAAAATTAGCGACGGAATTTAGCGATGGAATTTTATTCTGTCGCTAATCCCTCACAAATTTCATCACTAAAATTAGCAACATAATTTTCCATTATTAATTTAGCGACGGAATAATCTGTCTCAAATTAGCGACCGAATTTTTACCGTCTCAAATTAAAATTCCGTCCCTAATTAATTAGTAACGCTTTTTTTATCGACGGAACAAATTTCATCGCTAATTTAGTTCTGTCGCTAATTTCCGTCGCTAAACTAATTAGTGACGGAAATTCCGTCGCTAATCCGATGTTTTTTTATAGTGCCGAGCCCGTTTAATCAGGCTGATGGGCTAGCCTATTAGCCCGATTAAAACATTGGGCTTTTTAAAAAGTTGCAGCCCAAATCTTTTTTTTTGGCCGGTAATGCAGCTGCAGCTGCAGCCCAAATCATTGTAGATTATTTGTTTTTTGGCCAACGTAGCCCACATTGTTAGACATTTCAAAGATGAAAGTATGAAAGTTTGCCAATGTAGCCCATATTAATGAAACCATCAATAAACAAAGATTTTGAAATCTGGCCATACAATTTTGTTTCTATCCAAATAATGATATTTGTTAAACGGGGTATAAAGGAAAGAATTTTCCCCCTTAATCTGAACTTTGTAAGATGACAACAAATAAGCAAAAAAACAATAAAAGTTGAAATGCAACAAAAGTTATCACTTATCAAACAAAGTGAGCGACAGAGCCATGCATACTTACAACGAGAGAGGCCTTTTAGAAGGGACCAGCGAAGAGCAAGAGAAGGATAACAAAAAAAGTTGCAAATGGCAAGATAGCAAAGTAACCACGGACATCAAACTTAGTCAGGAGATAGAAGCTTAGCAACTTGCAGCCAAGACAGCATTTGAGAAGGCCAAACTTAAAAAAGTAAATTAAAATAAACACAAGTCCACAACAACGGATAACAAGAAACTTATAAATTATAATCTTCCTCATTCTTCATTCATCAATAATGATATTTGAAGCATTATCGAAAGCTGTAAAAACAGGAACATGAGCAATTTGCCTTTTCTCTGTCTCAGAATCCTCTGCCACATATAATAACATAAACAACAAAGAGTGCTAGTAAGATAATTAGTTTTTGTAATTGTTGTATAAACTAAAAAATTAAAGAATTATATATTACCATCCCATGAAAATCCAAGCCAATTTCAAGTGCAAATAAGAGCTTCAACATTATTTGGAAGAAGATAAGATCGAAACTTTGTGAGTACGCGAGATCCAATGCTAAAAGTTGATTCACTGGCAACACTGGTAATTGGAATGCTAAGAATATCACATGCCATCTTTTAAAGGCAAGGAAATTGAGAAGAGTTAGCTTTCCAATAATCCAAGACATAAATCTTGTAGCCAATCTATTATCAAGTGTCACTTCTTCCAAATAGTAGTCCAATTCTGACTTTTCGATTGTTGACTCATCTTGACTCTTGAATGAAAAAAATCCTACACCAATTGTATAATTAATAAAGGGTCAACATAGAAAAGTGTCAATCAATATAACATTAAATCTAAACATTTAACTAGTAACGAAGTTCAAACTTACATCAAATACATCATAGGCGTCTACTTGAGTCGAGTTAAGGGCAATAACCAATTCTGTAACACGTTGTTGGCACTAGAGCCTGATGCAGCTCCAATAATTCGGGATGGGGATGAAGATGAAGATGATGTTCCATTTTTATATTTATTGAAAACATAGTACAATTTGCTTCTTATGTTTTCAACCTTTTCTTGAGCATTCATGGGATCAATTTTCCCAAAAGTGAACTTAATGACATCAAGCTTCATCCAAGGATCAAGGATAATTGCCATCAACCATGCCAAGTTTAGTAAAGTATCTACAAACATCAAATGTGGTACACCCGCCTTTTTACTTGGAGCAGGAGCATCTTTATTTTGTGTTTGTAAACAAGAAGAGTTAGGTTGAACATGTTGCTCAGATTGTGTTGGCACACCGTCAACATCCATTGCAGAAGGCATACTACTGTCAACATTCTTTCTTTTATTATCTTTATCCTCATCATTGACATTTGTAATTGTAGCCATCTTTTTATAACAACAAATTAATCAAAAATTTCATCACATTGCAACAAGCATACAATAACAGTATAAATCAAGATTAGCATTTAGCAGTATAATTGGAAAAATAATTCTACCAAGCAATTCAAAATACAGATCACCACCAAATTCATGTTTAGGTTCCAATGTTTTGAATTCAAATACCTGAGAGTCTGAGAGAGAGAGAACAGATGCCAGAGGAGACGATAGTGTCAATGAATCAAGGCCATAGTGGAGAAACCTACTCATTCAGAATTCAGACGCAGATCCATTTCCTGGTTGATGTACACACTCTACTATTGTGGATGAATCATATTGTGGCACTATTCAAGAACGCCTTAAGCCCTTAACCAGCTCAACTATAACAAGATAATAGATTATCACATCAAATTTTCACCAAATGGATAGAATTTCTACAGAATAAACATTCAATGAACTATATTATGATCTAGTTGTTTGATGATCACTTCAGTTAACATAGCTTTTTTCTTAGGGTCAAATTGTTGAAAATAGAAATGCATTCAATCATACTGTTACAACAGCCAGAAAGTTAAAAACAAAACGATTTTATTCTTCTTCAAGAATTAATCATCTTATTGATGGTAGAGCCATGAAGATATAAAAAAAAAGACGAACAAGACATAAAAGTCCATATTCCAAAAGATATACAAAATACAAGCAGAAGTTTACAGACCAACAACTAGTCCAATTTTAGAATCAAACGGTATAGTAGGAAGAATGACAGAACTAATCCTCGCAAATAATCAACTTAGCTCAAGCGATGTCAGATTCATAATGAGATTGAGAGTAATGCCACAATGTACTAGTTCAAAACCAGCAAGCTACTTAATACTCAAGTGAGTTCAATGACTGCAAGATTAGTTAGACTAGTGCACTCAAGAATGATTTGAAATTGCAAGTAGCATCTGATAGACCAACAACTCATCCAATTTTAGAATTAGACTGTATGGTAGGAAGAATAACAGAACTAATCCTAGCAAATTATCTAAAGCCATTTCAGATTCAGAATGAGAATGAGAGCAATGCAACAATGCACAAGTGCAGAACCAGCAAGCTACTCAATACTCAAGTGAGCTCAATGACATCAAATTTTAACTGAAAAAATTGTCAGACAAAATTCAAATTCTAGAGCCTGAAAAACGCAAGCACCAGCCAATCGACCAACACTTGGTCTATAGGTCAGCTACAATGGACAATATGAATGTGAAACAATAATTAAGAACAAGTAAAGGCAATCATCATGGATCAAGAACATATGCTTGCACAAGAAAAAACTGACTATAAAAGGAATTGGGAAAATGGAAATTACCACTGGCTCACTGCCTCGCACGCCGGATGGGGACGAGGAAGATAAAGGTAGTTGCAGGACAAGAAAGGAAGAGGCGAAGGCCGAAGAGGGAGAGTGGGAGACGATGACCGAGAGGTGAGGTCACAACCGGCCTTCGAGGAGACAAGATCGGCCACTCACCACCTCCCCAGTGGACTACCATCCGCCAGCAAGGCAGTCTTCGGCGAAGAGGGAGACGAAGACGAAGAGGGGAGCCGGCAAGAGAGCAAGGGTTTAGAGCCGTGTGCGGTCGAGTCGTCGAGAATCGAACAAAGAATCTGAATCTGTGAGTTTGAGTCGTGAGTGAGAAGTGATGTGACTTTGGCTTTGGCCTTCGGGTAAAAAACAAGCGACTTTTTTTTTTATTTTTTTAATAAGCTAAACAAGCCAACCCATTTAACCCGCGGGTTAAACAACAGGTTAAACAGGTTTAGCCGCTTTACTAAATAGGCCGGATTTCTCCAACCCGAACCCATGAATTTAGGTAGGCTAACGGGCCCAACACGCTAGTCCGACCCATTTTACCAGTTCTAGCTTCTCACAATCTGGAACAACAATAGAGAGAAGAAGAAAAGAGCTCCAGTTCGCCGATAGGTTGAAGCCAAAGGTCGCCTGCGGTGTCTCCCTCTCACTCTGGTCTCCTTAAAATCACACCTCTGCAACTCCAAGCTCTCACTCAATCAGTGATGACGGGAGCTACAAAACCTGAACAGTAGCTGCTCCCAAACCCATCAAACCAGCGGCTTCCTTCTTCCACTCTCCGATCTCTATCGGACTCCGACTTTCTGATTCAAGCTCAAGGAAGGTGATGGTGATTCTCCATTTGTCGGCTCTTTCTCAGCTCTCTTCTTGATTCAACGATCACTACAGGAAAATCAAGAACAGTCGCCGCTTAAGGAAATAGACGAAGGAATCAATCCATGGTGGCTGCCTAAGATGGTCAATGAACACTAGCTCCACCCAGTGAAAATGGGAATTGGCTTCAGTTCGCTGCATTTGAGTCCACTGCTCGTCCTTTTCTTCAAAACTACACCGTTTTAGTGTAATTTGGGTGGTGTAGTTTTGGGTGATAGGCTGATTTTTTTTTAAGAAAATAATTTCTAGTATTTTGAAGTATTTTTTTGGAAGTATCTAGTATCTTAAAATATTTTTTAAGTAAGATGCAGTATCCTAAAATAATTTTTAATGCTTTTAACTCCTTAAACTATTTTTTTAGTTGTACCCAGTGTGTTAGTAGACTGATTGTAATTTTACCCTTAATATATTTTTTTAGCTCTAAAAATAACTTTAAAATATTTTTTGGTGCTTTTTTAACTTTTTAAAATATTTTTTCAGTTATACCTAGTGTTTTAGGAGACTGACTACACTTAGGATACTGATTTATTGATTTCTACCCACTCTAAAATATTTTTTTAGTAGCATCTAATATTTTAAAGTTATTTTTAGAGCTGAAAAATATATTAAGGGTAAAATTACAATCAGTCTGCTAACACACTGGGTATAACTAAAAAAATAATTTAAGGGGTTAAAAGCATTAAAAAATATTTTAGGATACTGCATCTTATTTAAAAAATATTTTAAGATATTAGATACTTCTAAAAAAATACTTCAAAATACTAGAAACTATTTTTTTAAAAAAAAATTCAACCCATCACCCAAAACTACACCAAAGCTATCTAGTTTTGAAGAAAAGGACAACAACGGACTCAAAGGCAGCCGACTGAAGCCAATTTCGTGAAAATGTCGGCTCCTCTGATTGATCTCAGCTTTTTTCCTTCTTCAAAACCCGTTTGCCCTGGCTCACTTTTCTTAGGTCTTTTTTTTTTTTTTTTCAATTATCAAACGGTGCCGTCCCACTGTAGCTGAAAGAAGACAGATAAAATAAAACATCTAATATCTACTACTAATAATAATGAGTAATAATAATAGTACTAACTGATAAAATCAATCAACTGATGGTGTTCTATATTTTTTTTTTGGTTAAGGGGTAAATCTATCAATAATATTTTAAGAAAAGAGTATTTGACACAATTATTTTTTAGAAGGGGCAAAAATAACAATGAACGATTAAAAAGGGGTATCCATCACAAAAACTGTTAAATTCATACTAACGGCGTTAAATCATAAGAGAAAAAAACCCCTAACGACGTTAGTACAGATTAATGGTTTTTGTGGTGGATGCCCCTTTTTAATTGTTCATTGGTATTTTTACCCATTCTAAAAGATAATTGTGTCAGGTGCTCTTTTCTTAAAATATCATTGGTAGATTTGCCCCTTAACCCTTTTTTTTTAATAAACTTTTATTATAATTTATTTATTCATTTACCTAGTATTACCTAATTCTATTTAATATAAAATTATGATATTTTCAATAAAATCCCCCAACATAATATCTCAACCTTGATTTAATGTTATAATAAAATCTCATAGAAATCTTTCAAAATTGCATAGATAACTCTTTAATTATCTTCAAAATCTCCTTTAAACATATAAAATATGGAGAGTTATCACGTCTTTTAATACTCCCTCCGATCCTAAATATAAGATAAAGTTGATTTTTTTGGAGAGATTAAGGAAGCTAATTAAATTACTTTAAATTTTTTTTTCAAAATTAAGTAGTTTGACTAATAAACTAATATATACTCTAAAGATACACAAATAATTAAATATCTTATTTAGATTCTTAAATCCCTAAAAAAAAGTCAACTCTGTCTTATATTTAGATTTAGAGGGAGTAATTTATAAGATTTTGATCATGTAACAGATGGTGATCAACTCTCACATTGTAGCTCAAGTAATGAGAGGCATGGTACTGCAAAGGTGGCTTGTTAAGCCACCATCCTCTTCGGATTCGACTCGGTTGGAGGACTTGAACAACAATGGCACTTTTTCTGATACTAGAGAAGGAATAGTCTAAGGTCTACTCGTTGCATTTTATGGTGTTTTTGTAGGTTGTATCTTAGGTATTTTCATTTGATTTTCTTATACGTTGTATGTCAGGATGTTCTTTGTAATATCCCAAATTTAATGAAGGTTAAAATTTTCTAAAAATAAATTTTAAATGGGAATTTGATAATAAGTCAAATTATGGAACCTACAAAATTTAAGGAATCTTGAATTAGACAAAGAGAAAAATTAGAGCCTAGTGTGTGTAATTAATAGGATAAAAATATACCTATATATATATATATATATTAATAGCTGCCGACACACACACACTAACATTAATCACTCCATTTTCTTTTGTTTGCACACACTTTTTACCGACACACACATTCACGGACAAGCACTCTCAACACCTCACCACACTTTTATCCGGAAATATGATTCACACTTGCACCCACTCAGCCATTTAATTAAATATTCCCTCAGCTCTTCATTCGACCAAGTAGCTGGTCAAAGAGAGAGTGAAAGAAAGAAAGAAAACATAATAGAGAAAGTGAGAACAAAGAGAGAGTCAAGAGAGCAAGAGTGATCGGTGCAACTGAGGAAGGAAGAAGAAGCTCCAAATTCCACATCCAACATCATAAATATATTTAGGTGAGTCTCCTACACATTTATCCTTATTTTCATGTTGGATTTGAGTGGTTTCTGTGGTGGTTTTGTGGCTGGAATAAGAGAAAATTCGTCGGAAAGTTTCTGTCACCGAAAAGTTGTTAAACCAGTGATTGTGTGACGATTTTGGGGTGAATTTTGGAGTTCTTTGGTTATGAAATTTGATCATTAACCTCAGGAAATATGTGTCGGAGAGTATAGAGTTAAAATTCGTGAGGTTTAGAGTACAAATTCATGTATACATGCTAGTTTT
Source organism: Inga laurina (assembly GCA_963855925.1). Lineage (NCBI taxonomy): Eukaryota > Viridiplantae > Streptophyta > Magnoliopsida > Fabales > Fabaceae > Inga > Inga laurina. The sequence continues at coordinate 77,607,607 of OY979702.1, forward strand.
CTCAATTCTGTTTTGCTGTCCGAAAAACAGAGTACATACCTGAAACTTGTAAAATCTTAAACAGAGGCTATAGATGAAATTTTTCGAATGGGTCTTTTTATATAGATAGTTTAGGATGTGTAGTTGATGATAGAATCAAGAAAAGTACAATTTGGAATGAAAATGGATGAGTTCTTGATTTTTGAAGTTAGACTGTCAAAACTGACGTTTTTTGGGAGTCAGTCAGATTCATGTTGCGTTTTGACTAGGAAAACCTTAGTGAAAAATTATGAAATTTTACATGAATATATTAGACATTCATAGCTTTCCAGTGAGTCCAAGAAATCATTATTTTGATATCGTTAGGGAGAGTTGTGATTTTTGAAAGTTAAGTCAGTAACAGAGAACATTCTGGACGTTCAAGCCTGACAGTTATGGTTTTCGAAAATTCTGGGAACGATTAGATAACATCTAGTAGTTTTTGATATTTTTTCATGAAACTAAACTTAAATAGCTTTCCATAGAATTTTAGAACACTCCATTTCAATTTTTTTAGAGTTAGTTATGAATTTTTGAAGTTTAGTTGCTGACAGATTATATTTCTGAAAGTTAGATTGGTTGTGGCGAAATTTTGGAAAACTAAACTTCAACAAAAAAATTATGAAACATTCCAGATTTAAGGAAGACATTTAGACCTTTAAATTGATGGGTAGAACATAATTTTTGGACTAGTAGATTAAAAGATATGGATTTTTGAAGTTGAGCTTTGTTTCTGAAATGCCATCTGGAACAGTAATAGTTGGCCGAATTTCTGGGTAATATATGTAGTTAGTAATCATATTTGGATATTTTTCCATGAAAGTACGTTTAAAGACCTTCGTTTAGGCTTTGGAATCAGTCAATTTAGAATTTTCTACAATTAGTTATGAATTTTCAAAGTTGACTGAAAATATGTTAGTTCCTGAAAAATTGTGAAACTGTCATTTGACAGTGATTTTGTAAAAACTGAGGTTAAAAATGGATTCCTTAGATGAAAATATGTTAAAATAGCCTGGGTCAAAATTTCTAAAAAAAAAGTATAGTCAGACCGAGTACAGTGGGGCCGGGACCGGGTCCCAAGCGTATTTTGGTAAATTTTCAGTATAGACTAATAAAACCACCAAAAATATTATGGGAATCTCTGAAGGGGTACATGAATGGGTTTTAACCTAATTCTTGTACATTTGGAATTTTAGGACTGAATTAATCGCCTAAGCCGTTGGCACATAGTTCGAGGAACTATTCTTGTGTAGCAAAAAGGGACAGAAGGTAGTAACTCTATCTCTCATACACTATGTGAATGTTGATATGCTATATGTTGCTATATTATGTGATATGAACACGTGCCTTGGGCATATTACCTAGCTGTGGTATGGGACTCAGCTGAGGTACACGGACATGTAGGGAATCCAAACAGTCATTTGGCCCTGAGTATTGTGTACACACATGTTATAGTATGAATTTTCATTTGCATTATATGGTGCATTACATATTTAATTTTCGCATTTTATATGATGGATCATGTGTTACTACTGAGATTCCTTGGAATCTCACCCTTTTTCATAAATAATAAATGTTCCAGCGGGAACCAGTGGCTCCAAAGGCAAAGTGGAAGACATGGGCAATTAAGATGTGCAGGTCCTAAGATCAGAGTTATTTGGTTATATTAGTTTAATTTTAATATGTTGGATATTTTGGACAAAATTTGTAAAATTATCAAACCCTGCGGGGAAGACTCCTGTATATAAGCTTGAACTTAATATCAGTATGTTTGTGCTATTTCTGTATGCCTGTGGAACTATGCCATTATTACTCTATGAATATCGAAATGTAAACGAGTGTTGATATTCTTTATTTGTTTCTTTTTGTAGGGAATTAGAGTGTGTAATTTTTTGTTGTTGTTGTGTGATTAATAAAATGGACTCGGTATGCTTAGAAAAACAGATGATGATGAACTCTACAATTACAATAACCAAAAGATTGGCAGATTGATGAAGTCTTCGCACGATCAAAAAGGAAATTAAATTGAAATATTCGAACTAATTAAAACAACAAATGTTAATGTGAAAGTAGCATTTGCACACATACACTTACAACGACAAGTTTTTATTAATATGCCTAGCCAATTACTTGTTGTGCACTAAGTTATTCCCAATAGTGTGTCTATATTTCAAGTTGGGTTTGTCAATGGAATACGAAATCTTAATAGAAGCAATCAACAAGTTGAACGATAGAATTCGTGGTATCTGTCTCCTTATCTTTTTGTGTCCTTCGGTGAAGTAAAATCCTACTCACAAATTAACACAGGGGAGCAGAGCATTAAGCTAACTTCTCTGCCTCTCTGTTCCTATATTGTTCAGAAGATAATCAACTTCATCAATATTTCTTAACCATGAATCACTACCATTCACAAGAATCTCCTGGAAATTATTATCTCTAACAATAACCTACTATGATACCGCTATGCATCTATCATAGACGGTTCGTTATCAATTACTGTTTTTCCAAGAGATTCCCTCAAGCTTCTTCACACTTTGCCCTGAATAGGGGTATATATTAGTTATAATTAATGTTTTTATGTATGTGTCGTTGTAAGTGCATGTGGTTAACTATACTAATTAATCATATTATGTTCACCCCCAACAAAGTATTGCACAGAAGACCACAAAAGCAGGGGGTGATGTCGAGATCACAAGTCATGATATTAGGTATTGCATGTAACACAACACTCATTGTTCAATTGTGATTAAAATGAACATTAACTAATCAAAACAAAGTCATTGATTTTTTTTACTATGCTGAGGATATGGACAAGCATATTATTAGAAGAAGTATGTAGTACCTTGGCTATACTTTGTATTGCTCCATCTGTAATGAGATCATGAAAGTTTATAATGTTAAAGATTCATGTATACTATTTTAATCTATATTGAAATAAGCTCTCTGAGTTTCAGAAAGTGATAACCATGTATTGTGCTCTGCACTTTCATCTAAGCATAACGACATAATTAATTTCATTAGAATAAAAAGCATGTTTGTCCGTATACTCCTCTGCTTTGGCTGCAACTGCATCATATATACTTCAGAAACATAATACTGGAAATATGATGGAGCATGGAGTGGGCAGATAATTAAAAATTGCTTAATGTACTATGTTTTTCATTATTTGAGAAATTCATTTTTGTAAATATCAATTTTTTCCCGTATGTAACTCTTAGGATCACCGGCTATTGACTAGTCATTGTTCCCATATGTTTGGTTGTAACTCAGTTTTTATGTAACGTGACTCCCCTGTTGGCTGGCCGGCCATCATTGGGCTATCACCTATTTTTCTGGCCTTTTGCTGTTCTATTATCCTTAGCTAAGTTCAACTGCAAATTTGGTTTAGATTAATATGTAAAAATTATCATAATTAGCCATAACATCATTTACAGATGAATGTACAGAAAGCTTTAGATGTGTAGTTTACTTCTGACTTTATGCACTGATTTTGAATAGTTTTGGTAACTGATAAGAATATCAAGTGTCATCAACATAGTCAGGATCAGAAATTGAGCGCCCAATTCAATTCGCGTATTTTAGGACAAGTAATCTTCATCTTCCCCCCCCCCCTATTGTGGACTCTGTTTGTAACACTTCTTATAAAATCTATAATAAACAAAGAGTTTAAAAGCAATGAGCAAGACCAAAAAATGAGTGGAAATAATTTGTTCTTTGACGCGGTTTCAACGCTTCTTTTTGTATTTTTTTTAAAATTTTATTGCCCTTCTGTATGACCTTTTTTTCTTACCTTTTTGTCGTTGCATTAATATTGTTGGTGCATAGGAGTTTTTGGCCAATAAAGTTCAAATCCGCAAATTTGGTTTAGAAATGAGTTGCTATCCTTATTAACCACAAGTGAGTGGCTAATTAATTAAGACTCGGTTTTAGTGTAAACACAGACAAACGTATGGAAAACTTTAGAGTTTAGACGCATATATAGTTTACTTCAATTTTCTTCAGATTTCCTTTGACGGGGCATAATTTGTTTGAATGTGCAGAAACGTCAAAAGCAAAGGCACTGACTTTGAATATAAAGGTTATTGTGTGGCGAACATTTAGTAACTGAAAAAATCGATCATAAATCCCAGTCGTGTGTGTATTTTAGGGCAAGGTAAGTCTGTGTCAGTTATGAATTGAAGTAAGCGTAGCACTCGAGAGTCGAGACAAAGGCCCACATAAATCAAAACCAAGACCAAAACCAATACTTAACTGCAGATGAAACTTCATATTTAGACTTTATGTCAAAATAATTTATTTCAAAATTTAAACAAAGATATCAAAGAATCACACCCTCTCACCTCTCTGCTCATCAGCAACTTTAAAACTTGTCATATATAATCATGACTACCCATTCAACAATGAAACTACGCTAACATCATTCTTGCATATTAGAATTTAGTGTGAATGTGTACAGATACTTAGCCATATCCAGCAGGACGTGAGATATTGGATATAGATTTGTCAGTCAAGGCACATGCACTGATTTTCATTAGTCATGATATAACAATAGTACAAAGCTTATCCTATATATCGTGCATTTCGGGGAGGGAATTTGACCTCTTCCTATTTTTTCAGATTAAATGATTATAACTCTACGTCATGCATGATGTGCAGAGCTCCAAAAAAAAGAAAAAACTTAATGAATATTGATTGTTTCTGGAACTTTGATTGTGATTTTTGTTTTGGGAGAAAAACTGTGATCATTTAATTTGTCCTGTATGTACTAAATGAAGTTATTGCAAGACATGATTTAAAACGCTTACCAAGTTGGTTCTTAATCTTATCAAACTTATAAAGAACACTTTTAGTTTTTTTCTTTTTTCGCCAACTAAAAAAGCCTTTTAGTTTATCTATGTGCATAGGAAGATGGGATCAGTTAGATGCTGAAGATGTGATGTGGCATTCAACATACATGTTACCCAAAGCCAAATCATCCAAGGGATCGAGGAAATGCCCAAATGAAGATATTTAGTGTGTTCGTATGTCTTTGAAACCATGGTTTTAGAATTATTTTTTCGTAAATCGAGATAAAACTCTTCTTATATACTTACCTTGTAATTCGTAAAAGGTATTCTTCAAAAGCTAATCCGAACACTCACTTATATTCAAAAGTTTACAATCCGTGTATTGGAAGCCCAAGTCCCCAGTCCCCAGTCCCAACATTAAAAGCTTAAGACTTAAATATAAACGCGGGGAAGTCAAATTGTGCTATAATTTTGCAAATTTAGGCTCAAATGCATGAAAAAGGGAATGTCTATATTGATTTCTCTCTCAATTTCTTCTTCATTAAATGTATCCATTATTAGATTAAGTTTTAATATCATAATGATTGTGTACATGCAGAGGCTTATCCTCCCTCAACACCAATAATTTAGTTGCTGTATGCTTGTATGGGAGTTAATTATGAGATTAAAGGGAAAAATACTGTTTTAATCTCCCCTAAATTATAATCTGGTCAGTTTTCATTTATAAATGTCTCCTCTTTGAGAGAGACAATGCAAGTTGAGTAGGGAAATTGCAAATTATGTATCATCGAGTGTAATAGTAAAATGTCATTGCTTTGACCAACCCACATTAATGCTAGGAGGAAGAGGTTTTGACCACTTAAACATGTGGTCTCGAGTTTGATTGTTCAAATGAAAAAAAAAAAAAAGCTTTGGGAGAGTTATTTTCAGGTGGGCCTCACAATGTTTGAATCTGACCCATTAGATATATATATATATATATATATATATATAAGTTTAATGCTTCAAATTTATTTAGGTAACACACGCAGGTAAAAAAACTTATTTAGGTAAGGAATTTGAAATATAAAATCAAGAATAAACAGAGATTCTAAAAACAATGAACAAGAAGAAAAAATGAGTGGAAATAATTTTTTAGTTGAAGTTGTTTCGATTTCTTTCCTTTTTAATTATCTTATTGCCCTTGCATAACTCCTTCGTTGGCTAGCCGTTCGCTCGTTGGACCATAGGATTTTTTCTAACTACTTGTTGCATTATTCTTGGTGCATAGGATTTTTTGGTTTAGATTAATTCAGCGTGTTATTATCTTAATTAACCATGACTGAGTGACTAATCAAGACTCAATTGTGTGTGTGCAGTGCTAAACACAGATAAACGTATAGTCTAGAAGTATAATTTGTTTGAATGTGCAGAAATGTCAAAAGCAAATGCATACCCTGATTTTGAATATAAAGCTTATCGTGTGGTGAACATTATCCCGTTAGCAACTGTCAGGATCAGTCATAAATTGAGACGTTATGTTAACGTTATAGGCCAATCGTGTATGTTGGGGCAACGAGTCTTCACCTTTTTTCTTATCTTACACACTAAATGACTCAGTCTGTGTCAGTGATGAACAACGTTGAAGCTCGCTTAAACTTCCTTTTTGCCTCGAAAGTTTTATATTTAACTTTAAAAAAAGATGAGGTAGATGGCTAGCTGTTGCCCCCACATGTTGGCTGGCTGGCCATGGTTAGGCCATCAACTATTTTTCTGGCTTTTTGCTCATGTGTTATGCTTGGCTAATTAAGCTTTTTGCTCATTCTTGCTTATTAGAAATTAGTGTGAATGTGCATAAATACTTAGCCATCCAGGACGTGAGATGTTGGATAGAATTGGTCACTTACGGGCCAAACACGCCCTTGATTTGGTAGATTGTGCAGAATGTCAAGGCATGCATTGATTTTTATTAGTTATGGACTAAAAAGCTCTTGTCAGGACCAGAAATAGAGAGCCTATGTTTTTCTAACTCTCTGTTGTATTATTCTTGCTTGGTAAGTACATAGGAGACTTTGGCTAATGAAGTTCAAAACTGCAAATTCTGTTTAGATTAATTCAATGAGTTAATGTTAATCCTAGTGAACTATAACTGATTGATTAGCCTATGTTTGGGATAGCTTATTTTTTTACTTATAAGTGTTTTTTAAGTAAATCGAGATAAAACTCCCTTCATATATCGTAAATCACGATTAAAAAACATTTATAAGGTAAAACTAAACTATCCCAAAAACTCAATTTTAGTGCTAAACACAGCTAAACGTATAGTTTGTTTGATGGGGCAGAAATGTATATGTCAAAATCACATGCACTGATTTTGAATTATTTGTGTGGTGGTCAGGATCGATCATAAATGGAGAGGTTACGCGTCAAGCCCAGTCGTGTATTTTGGGTTAAGGAATCTTCATCTCTTTCTTATCTTTCTGACTAATTACACAACGATCGAAGTATGTGTCAGTTATTATGAACAACGCTGAAGCTCACTTATGAAACAAAACTGTAGTTTTCTTTAATTAATTGAAGAAATGACAAGTGTGATATGGATGTCTTTTACGTCCCTTGTCAGGTATAATCATGACTCATTCAACAAGGAAACTGCGTTAAATCCTTCTCACAATTATAACTCTTATGATAAATATCAATCTTACTTATTAGAAATTAGTGTGAATGTGTACAAGTACTTCCATGACGTGAGATGTTGGGTAGAATTGGTCACTCACGGGGCAAACACTCCCTTAATTTGGTAGATTGTGCAGAATGTCAAGGCATGCATTGATTTCTATTAGTTATGGACTAAAAAGCTCTTGTCAGGATCAGAAATAGAGAGCCTGAATAAGATCGTGCATTTTGGGGAAGCAATTTCAATGGTTATTGGTCCATGTGTGTCAGGCATGATGTTGATGTGGAGGAGTTTCTTATTTGTTTCTTCAGGGGGTTATTTTATTTTTACATTTTATTTTTAGTGGTAATATTTTTTTTAACATTTTTATTTTTTATATTAATCAGGTCGTTAATTTATATCTTTAATATTTGCCCCTTTTTTCATGTCTCACTATACGTTAAGATAGGCATATTCTGTGGACTACTGTGTTCTGTAACACTTTTTCTAATTAATTAAAAGAAGATAAACATTATGTAAACTATGGGAATTATGATTAAAGTAGACTCGATTTTATAAAATAAAAAGGGTAAAATTGGAGAGATAAATCTGTGAGTTTGACAATAATGTAATTAGTTGACGCAGTAAGCAATTTAAGCCTCGTTACTACTATATATAGAGATAGATAGAGAGGGCGTAATGGAAGACGTCATTGCCAAACAAAGGAAGCATATATACTGAAAAATGGGGTTTTCAGTGCGAGAAGAGTTGTGGTATGTGATGGCCGGAATCATATTCATATTATTATTAGGGTTTAATGGGGAAATTAGTGAGGGGTGCTTGAAAGAAGAGAGAGAAGCTCTTATGAAATTGAAAGAAGCATTCAATTACCCAAATGGATCTTCACTTCCATCTTGGAATAACCTTACCACCTTCTCTGATTGCTGCACTTGGGAGTCTGTAGAGTGTGACAACTCCACTCACAGAGTCATAAGCCTTCTTCTGAACGACACAAGGGCTTACGAGCTGAGACACATCAAATGGTCACTCAATGCTTCTGATCTTCTACCCCTCCGCCAGCTTCAAACATTGTATTTGTATGGGAACTACTTGTCAGGTCCACCCCTCTTTCTTTTGACTATTTTATCATTCATGCATATACTCCCTCCTCCGATCCTAATTATAGGACATATTTACCTAATTTTTGAGAAATTAATGATAGTGGTTAAATTAGTTAATCATATTTATCTTCCTAGAATACCCTTATTTAAAATTTAAAATGACATCCAATTACGTTAATTCTCTATTTTTTCTTATATCTCTCCTGCTTCACACACGATTTCTCCAAGCTCTCACACAATCCGGTGTCGTCAATCTCCCTCAACAACTTCTGATCTACTCTTATTAAATTATTATTGTGTTTAATTATTATTAAGAAAGTATTAATAGGGGGTATTTTGGGAAGAAATTGACAAAAATTAGAACTTTGTCCTATAATTAGGACCAAGTTTAACTCTCAAATATTGTCTTATAATTAGGACCGGAGGGAGTATATACATACATTAATTGTTGATTAGACTAACATTTTTATAAGCTATTAGTTACAGTAATTCATGTATTAAAAAAATTTAGTAAAAAATCATGATCATATCATTGTCTGTACCTTTTCCTTGCTTTCCTCTTTTTCAGCCACTGGTCTGCCGGGGTAAGTCCATTCTGGCTAAATATTTGTAGATAGTTTCTGATTGGGATAGTGAAATTTTTGTTCCCTCCATTTTGCTTCAGTTATCAATTTCATTATTGAAAATTTATTTTTATCCCTCAAGTTCGTGAATTTTGATAACAATACAAAATTAGTCATTATGGTTTGAAGACATATAATCCTATAAATACACGCATGGTCTAACCATTAACTCAAGGATGGTAACCTCTTCATAGAATATTGTAGAAAACATTGTTGGTCCGATGACATCAAATAAGAACATAAAATTGTGTATGAAACTTTAGAGACTTGATTGATAAAAACTAAACTTCAAAGAATAAATTGATAAATGAGACAAATTTAAGCGACTAAAAGTTTTATTATCCCTTTCTAAAATATAATACCTCCATCACGTCAGCTTTCTCAATAAGCATTTCAAATAAACCAATTTAACAGAGTTAATTCCATGCATATAGGATAAATTAACACCATCAAATGCAGCCCCAAATTCTTTTCAAATTTCAAAGAACAATAGTTATAAGCGAAGTAAACTTAAATGATCAAAATTAAACCACTGATTTTAAACTTGAAGAACTAAAACCAAAATTAAATGAAGCTTTAAGGACTAAAAGTGGTGTTACCCCTTTGTAAAATTATCATTAAATATTTTGTAAATCAATTTTTTTTAAATACACTAAGGTTGTGAACTGTCCCAATCAAATATTAACGGTTTAAATTTATTTTTATTTAATATTATAATAATATTTTATGAAATATTAAATCCAAACCCTTCATTTTTTATTCTAAGGACTGAGGTGATTTTGCAAGAAAAAGAAGAAATATGGATTCTAGTGGATACCAATGGTTGAGAGATTCTAGATGTTGTTTTACATTTTTAATATTTTTTTTTAAAAAAAACAAGTAACTAAACACGATATTTCTTGGGTAAATAAAACCAACATAGAAAACCCTGCATCTTGGGTACCCGTAGGTGACCATGAGCCGAACCAAATGTTTTACATTTTTAATATTTTTTAAAAAAAAAAAAAGTAACTAAACACGATATTTCTTGGGTAAAAAAAACCAACATAGAAAACCCTGCATCTTGGGTACCCGTAGGTAACCATGAGCCGAACCAAATATGTAAAACACCACATCAAACTTCGACTTCATGTTAAATTATTAAGAGAATAACGATGTTAATTATGTGAACTATTTTTATAATTCATTTTAGCCACTAACATTCATAGTAACTGATCACATGTTGTTTATGGAGCAGGGCTGTTTGGTGATATTAGGCTGGCTAACTTGGAATCGTTGGAGTTACAACATAATGAGCTCACAGAAATTCCTTCTTTCGGTGCTCAATCTCTTTCTTCTAAATTCTTTCAAAAGGCATATGTTAATTGAATCAAAAGTTATCTATTTTCGGAGAAAGATTACCATAATTTTTTAAAAATAAATGCTAAAAGAAATATTTAGACAACTTTTTTTATTCTATTTTCACTTGATGTCGTTGGTGGTCAATTGATATTAGATTTACTAATTTGCTTATATAGTCATCTCGATTGAAGAATTTACATGTGTTTATTCTGAGAATTGCATGGTTGACGAAACTTTTGAAACTCTGTCGAATAAGATGACATTTTTACTGAGCCTATATATGATGGAAACATGATATATAGAAACAAAGAAATATAGCAGGACAGTTGATTAAAACATTAATAAAGAGTTGATTAGTTATTGATGATTGTAAGAACTTGTTACTTTTCTATCAATAATACATGCATGTTATTCTTATTTTGTTTGTTGTTAGTGCTCTAATCACAATAACAATTGGCACTTGCTTAATCTACATTAATTTCTATTTGGCATTTGACAGATCTTTCTCATTCACGCCATTTGAAGATGCTCGCTATGGATGATAACTTGTTGGAGGGCAGTCTTCGAGGATCTATTATGTCTCTGACTTCTCTCTCCACCCTTTTATTAGGGGCTAACTACCTGACTGGATCATTGCCACAACAAGGTACGCATAAATAATTTTCTAAAGTTATGGCATCTGAAGTGGGAAAAATCCATTATTGAGTATTCCGCCAATAACATCAGATTTCATTAATGAAATATCACATGCTTTATTCTGTAAATGTTTACTTTAAAATGTGGTCAAAGCAAATAACGGTCAAGAAATGTAAGTTTCACGTTCCTGCACAACATAAATAAAAATAATAAAAAGAAAATCACTTTAATTTTTCTCTTTCTGGATGCAATTTCTATATTCTACCTTAATTTCAAAGACCTACTTGTTTTCAAAACTTGGATGTGTGTGTGTGTGTGTCTGGCCTGATTAAATCAATTTAATAAATAAAAAAGGTATGTTGCAGGAGGCCTCTGCAATATGAAGAAACTTATATTATTGGATCTTTCCAACAACGAATTTGAGGGGCAACTTCCTGCATGCCTTAGCAATTTGACGTCCTTACGTACACTTTATATTGGAAGAAATCGTTTTGAAGGAACCTTTCCTTCCTTAGTCTTCCAAACTTTGAGGTCTCTAAGAGCAATTGCAGTTACCGATGACTATTTCAGCGGCTCATTTAAACTCTCTTTACTTGCCAACCACTCCAACCTCAAAATCATTACCATTTTATGCTTTAACCGCAATCTCAAGCTTGAGACTGAGAATCCCCCATTTATCCCTTCCTTCCAGTTGAAGGCTTTGTCCATCCGCAATTGCACTCTAAATGAAGCCAACAATAACAAAATGCCTACCTTTTTGCTTCATCAACATGACTTGCTTTTTCTACGGCTTACCTATTTGAACATTTCAGGAACCTTCCCATCCTGGCTTTTGGCAAACAACACAAAATTAATTGGTGCCAATCTCACCCACAACTTATTCGCCGGTCCCTTTAAACTCAATTCCAACTTAAAGTTGCTTCAAATGGAATCTTTTGATATTTCCTCTAACCCCATCAGAGATGAACTGCCTTCTCATATTGGCTTCATTTTCCCCAACTTGATTTTTCTTGATATGTCTTCCTCTTCATTGCAAGGTTTCTTTCCAGCTTCAATAAGTAAAATGAGACAATTGAATAATCTTGACTTGTCAAATAATAATTTATCTGGTTACTTGCCTCTAGAATTCGGACGGGGTAACAATGAATTGAGGGTTTTGAAGCTGTCAAACAACAACTTGAGTGGTCCATGTCTGCCAGAAGGATCAAATTTCACATATTTGTTATTTTTGGATCTCAACAACAATGCCTTCAAAGGAAAATTTCCAAGTGGTATAATTAACGGTACCGAATTAAGAATGTTGGATATAAGTGACAACCAATTATTTGGTGAAATTCCTAATTGGATTGGAAATTTTCAACATTTGAGCTACCTCATTTTGTCCAACAATTCTTTAACTGGTTCACTACCAAAAAGTTTTTGCAACTTGACTGAACTTACATATCTAGACCTTTCTCATAATAAATTCGCAGGCTCTTTGCCAAGTTGTCTAAATATGCCGTTGTTGAAGTACTTGCACTTGCAGAGCAACTATTTCATGGGACCTCTACCTTCTACTTTGGCCAATTCCCCCTCATTGTTGACTTTGGATTTGATGAAGAACAATTTTTCAGGTCGAATTCCGAGAATGGTTGGCTCATTTTTGAGTTTAAGGGTCCTCATCTTAAAAGAAAACAAACTTGAAGGCTCAATTCCTATATATTTATGTGAGCTCAAGAGTATAAGCTTATTAGATCTTTCTCAAAATAAGCTTTCTGGAGGAATACCATATTGCTTGAATAACATCACATTTGGAAAGCTGAATGCAACAAGGGAAGTCAAAATAGGAAGTTTTATTGTATCTTGGACTGTAAGATTCTCAAAGTATATATTTGACTCTTCAACTGGTGAAGTTAGTACAGTTGAAGTAAAACAAAATGTTACATTGGATAGAGACCAAGAAGTTAATTTCACAACAAAAAGAAGGCATGAATCTTATAAAGGAAGTATTTTAAACTCCATGTCTGGTTTGGATCTCTCAAATAATCAATTGTCAGGTGAAATTCCCTCACAGATTGGATCGTTAAGCACTATCCATGCATTGAATTTATCAAACAATCATCTGAAAGGGACAATTCCAGAAACATTTTCCAACCTTAAGCAGATAGAAAGCCTTGATCTTTCACACAATAAATTGACGGGTCACATTCCTACACAACTAACTCAGTTGTACTTCTTGTCTGTCTTTTCTGTGGCTCACAATAATCTATCTGGAATGATACCTGACATGAAAAATCAATTCGCAACTTTTGATTCTAGCAGTTATGAAGGGAACCCCTTTCTATGTGGTCCACCTCTGCAGAAAAATTGCTCATCCATAGCAGTTGGGAGAAACAAGCGACCTCATCATTTGGAAGCAGATGATTTTCGAGACGCCTTCTTATGGAGTTTTGGAGGAGCGTTTGGAGTCTTCTTTCTAAGTGTCATTATAGTTCTTCACTTGAACCCTTACATTTTCAATTACAAACTAATAGCATTAGAGAGAGTTATATATAACAAGTTATTTGTATGAGTGGATGTGGAAAAGAAGAGCCTTTTAATGGTTCAAAATATTTTGATCATGTAAGAGATGGTGATCAGCGCTTCTAGAATTGCAAATAAATCGTCAGTTTGAAACCTTCTCATGATCAAAAAGAAAATTAAATTGAAATATTCAAGCTACTACCTTGTCTTTCTCTACGTTGTAGGAGTATAGTTTAATTAATAGACAACAAATGTTAACGTGAACATCCACACTTACAAACTACTCGTTTTGAATGGCTTGCTGAAACTTGTTCGAGTTCGAGCATTTGTGAGCCAACATGAATATATGAATCTTCCAAACTCTGCACTGCAATTATACAGCAAATTTGATAATGTTATCAACTTCGAGAGACAAACACAGAGCATTAAGTAACCTTGGCAATGGAAAGGTCAAGTTGACGCCTTCCCCAAATTTCCCTGCTCCCACGCGCTTTCACACTCTTCATAGCCACCCACCAAGTTGACGCCTATGTGTGTATATATATAAATGCATTCTATCTATAGCATCATCTCAATCTCATTCATATAGTTCATAAGATCATCGTCAACTTCATTACTTTATATTCAGCGACGATGAATCATCATTACATTCAACAACATCCTCCTGGTAAGTTTTCTCTCTCACAATAAGATATACTACTCTGTAGTGTTTGTAAATGGGATTAACAATTACTGATTAATTAATGAGATTATATGATGAATTAGCAGTGTCATCCTTCACCGGTGATGGCATATCCTCCACCGCTGCCACCGCTGCCTATGAGTGCTCCTCCGCCACTGGGGTATCCTTCCAAGGATGCTGTTTCAGGGGACCCGCTACAGAGTGTTTCACACAAGACCACAAGTAGGGGTGATGGCTTCAGGAAGGGATGGTGAGCACCTTAATTAATTATTCATAACCAAAATATATCTCTTCTTAATTTGCTATTGTGAACTTTTATTGCCTTCTTTATTTATCTTCAAAATCAGTACTTAACGTTAGCTTTGTTCTGTTTTCATTGTAGTTGTGCTGCTCTCTGCTGTTGTTGCGTCTTGGATTGCTGCTTTTGATTGCTTTTTTGGTTTCATGTTGTTCTTTTCTTATACAATTTTTTGTATGTAGTTCTCAGAATAATAATGTAAAGGGATGTGTTCCTTTATTATAATTCAAGTTTTGAAATTACCAAACCCAGTTATGCGCTTTTTCTCAAGAGTTTAGGGATGAGGGACAGACAATTTCTTTCGAATTCAGAGCAGAAAATTTTTTACCATCAAATTATTAAAATAGATAACATCTAAATTATCTAATTTAAAAAACGGGGTTAAATCTAGATTAGTTTATATCAATGGATCTCCCTCACGAATTCAAGTCTGACATGTTCAAATTAGGTGGTAGATTGGCAGTGATATATGCACCAAACTAGTATTACAGGCAAAAGTAGATGTAGTATTCTTTTTTTACCAGCCACATGATTTTTTAAAAATGTATAACATTAAATTATTATCATTTAATTTAATAGGTTGGACAGTCTAGTTTGAAAAAATAAATAAATATTGAAAATAAAATGGATTAAACTCTTATATTTAATATCAAAACCAACCTTCTAATTAGCTCCTATAATAAAGACCCAAAGAGTGCGTGTGTGTATCACATATGTATGTATTTAACAAAGCTCATGCGCTTTTAAGTTATTTTATATTTAAATGTTCTTTTCAATCAACCATTCAAATAAGTTGTAGTTTTTCAAATTAACTTCTATATAAATTGTGTTACACTAACTAACTTTCACCCAAAATTCAGTTTATCGTTCAAATAAAAGTCGTTTATACCGTGGTTAATTCACGTAAGCTCATGGTGAAAACTCAAAAGAGATCGAAATGGAACGAGCATTACTTTTTTGTCAAACAAAAAATGGATTCCGCTTCATCTCAAAGAGTCAAAGCCAATGATATACGTGAAATGAAAACATTCAAAACCAGTTGGTCCAATTTGGCAACTTCATAAATGCCTAAATTATACTATTTCATCACCTGTGAGTCTCTAGTCCCCTCAAATACTGTATTCATTAATAAAATAATGCGTACTACTCACTCAATTAAAATGGTAGTATAAAGGTACATATATTAATGTCATTCACACTTAGAAACTACTCGCTTTGAATGGCTTGCTGAAACTGGTTTGAGTTCAAGCATTTATGAGCCAAAATGAATATATGAACCTTCCGAACTCTGCACTACAATTATAAAGCAAATTTGATAATATTATCAACTTCGAGAGACAAACACAGAGCATTAAGCAACCTTACCAATGGAAAGGTCAAGTTGACGCCTTCCCCTAATTTCCCTTCTCCCACGCGCTTTCACACTCTTCATAGCTACCCACACTACAAAAGAGCATGCTATTACCGACGGAATTATTACCGTCAGTAATTTCCGACGGTTTACTGACGGATTTTCCATCGGAAAAATTACCATCGGAAAAAAATTCCATCTCTAATTACCAACGAATTAAAGATGAAAAAAATTCTATCAGTAAATACTGACGGATTACCCACAAAATTTTTTCTGTCGGCAATCACCCACGGAATTCCGTGGGTAATTTGAATGAGAAATTACCAACGAAATTCCGTGGTTAATCCATCTCTAATTACCAACGGATCAAAGACGGAAAAAATTCTGTCGGTAAATATTGACGGATTACCCACGGAATAATTCCATCGGTAATTACCGATGAATTACCTACGGAATTCCGTGGATAATTTTAAGGAGAAATTACCTACGGAATTCTGTGGGTAATCCGTAGCCAAAACTAATAATTTTTTTATTATCTTCTAATAATTTATATAAAATAATAAAAATAAAAATAATCTATAACAAATAAAAATTTAAATATCATAAAATTAATATTTAATATAATATATTAAATATATATAATATTAATAATATAAATTTTAAATGAAATAAAAAATTTTAAACTTTATATCATAAAAACAAAATATATGATTATATATAAATATATATTTAATATTATATATATTTATATTAATCTTAAATATTTAAATGAAATAAGAAATTAAAAATTTTTAAATTTATATTATAAAAAACGAAATATATAATTATATATAAATATATATGTAATATTATATATATATATATATTAAATATTTAAACGAAATTAGAAATTAAAAAATTTTATATTTTAGATTATAAAAAATAAATATATAATTATATATAAATATATATATATATATATATCTTAATATTATATTTATTTTTTAATTATTACATTATATATATTATTACGTGAAAAAATAACGCAAAGTTAAAGCAGCTCAACTGGCAAAGATATCAAAACACATACCAAAGGTTTGAGGTTCAAATCCCACCTTTGACACAAAATGTAAGAATTATCTCACAAAAACACGTGGCTCAAGGTTGGAGAAACACGTGGCCCTTGCTAAGGGGCCGATGTGGATTTTTTTTTTTAAAAAAAAAGAATATTAAATTATCGACGAATTACCCATGGAAAAATTCCGTGGGTAATTACCGACGGAAAATTTTCCGTCGGTAATTACTGACGGAAAATTCCATGGGTAAATTCTGTCGGTAATTACCGACAGAATTTTTTTCGTAGGTAATCCGTCGGTAATTTCTGATGGAATAAAAATTCCGTCAGTAAATCAATTTGCCACGGATTTTTTAGAGATGGAAAAAATTTCGTCAAAATTCCGTTTTCATCCCTAATTCATCGGTAATTTGATTTTAGAGATGAAATTCCGTAGGTAATTTCTGTGGGTAATATGCTGTTTTTTTGTAGTGCCACCTATATATATATATATATATATATATATATGCATTCTATTTATAGCACTATCTCAATCTCATTCATATAGTTCATAAGATCATCGTCAACTCCATTATTATATATTCAGAGACCATGAACCATCATTACAATCAACCACATCCTCCTGGTAAGTTTTCTCTCTCACAAAAAGATATACTACTCTATTGTGTTTATAAATGGGATTAACAATTATTGATTAATCAATAAGATTATATGATGAATTAACAGTGTCATATCCTTCACCGGTGATGGCATATCCTCCACCGCCATTGCCTGTGAGTGCTCCTCTGCCAATCGGGTATCCTTCCAAGGATGCTGTTTCAGGGGACCCACTACAAAGTGTTTCACACAAGACCACAAGCAGGGGTGATGGCTTCTGGAAGGGATGGTGAGTTTCTTAATTAATTATTCAAAACCAAAATATCTCTCTTCTTAATTTACTTTTGTGAACTTTTTTTGCCTTCTTTATTTATCTTCAAAATCAGTACTTAACGTTAGCTTTGTTCTCTTTTCATTGCAGTTGTGCTGCTCTCTACTGTTGGTGTTTCTTGGATTGCTGCTTTTGATTGCTTTTTTGGCTTCATGTTTTTTTCCTCATACAATTTTTTGTACGTAGTTCTCAGAATAATGATGTAAAGGGACTTGTTCCTTTATTATAATTCAAGTTTTGAAATTACCAAACCCAATTATGCGCTTTTTCTCAAGAGTTCAGGGATGAGGAATAGACAATTTCTTTCTGATCCAGAACAGAAAATTGTTAACCATCAAATTATCAAAATAGATAACATCTAAATTATCTAAATTAAAAAATGGGGTTAAATCTATATTAGTTTATATCAATGGATCTCCCTCACGAATTCAAGTTTGACATGTGCAAATTAGGTGGCAGATTGGTAGTGATATGTCACACCATTATCTTATTTTCACATTTTTCAGAGTATTTGTGAAAAATGACATGCAGTTCGGTGAGCAACATAGGAATAGCATAAATATACTGATAATATGTGCATGATTACAGAAATTCCCCATAAGGGATTCGTACATGATAATTACCATCAATGTAGCTACACAGGCTTACTTGGGTGTCTAAATCCATCCCAGTGAAATGGAGACATCTTCCCGTCTTCGATCTACCCTGCAATCCTTTCTATAGTTCCCTTCTCTGATCTCTATGTACCTTCCGTATTCACTTGTCTAAATTGTTGGTAGGGGAGGGTGATATTTGAGAGAATCTCAGTAGGAAACAATACCAATATGCATGTAGGATAAGTGTTTAATGCATGATATGCTTGCATTATATAAACTCATGCTAACATAATGACATATCTGCATGATCAATATTTCAAACAACATACTTATGGCCATGGCATAAATAGAAATACAGCTTCAATCATTCATATATATTTCACATAATCAAGCAAAGCAATAACATGCATTAATACACCAGCACAAATATCAAATACACGCAGGAGAGGTAAGTTCCCTACCTTAACCTCGAAGCATGTGCCTCGTAAATAGTGCCAACGACTGGGCTCTCAACTTGGTCTTAAAATGTCAAATGTGTAAGAAATAGGTTAAAACTCATTCATGTACTATTTTAGACACTTCCAATATGTTCTTAGTGGTTATAGGAGTCTATTGTGAAAATTTACCAAAATACCCCTGAGACCCGACCTGGCTCTGCCGTGCCAGGTTTGACCGTACTTTTTCTAAAATTTTAACCTAAGCTATCTATCTTATTTTTACCCAAGGAATCCATTTTTGGACTCAAAATTACCAAATTTACTGCCAAAAAGACAAAAATGCCGTTGACAGCACCTAATTCAGGGTTTCGGGGCGTTTTGGTAATTATGCTTTGTGGGGCTTTTCTGAAAAAGTGTTCAACTATAACCTCACATAATTTTCCCTTCTGAACACAATGGAACCATCAATTTCATGAAAGTCCAACTCCTAGCCCCTCTAACAGCCCTAGCCAAAATTTAGAGGTTCTCCGGGAAAAGTTGAGGTTTTTCAATTCCGATTCCGAAGACTTGCTCCTTTCTACTCCTAACCACTTTATTAACTATTTAATTATGTTAAAACCACCATTTAGACTCAATTTTGGTAGCATAACATTTAGAACACTACTTTTCCCAAACGTACAATTAGAGTCAATCCAGCAAAAATTTACTGATTAAATTACTCACAGCAGCCAGAACAACCAATAATTGAAGTTTAGGAAATTATCTCTTCTTCTTTTGGCTTGTCCTTGGTGTGGCCAAAACCCTACCCCTTTTAACTTCAAAATTCTTGCTTCAAACAACTCAAACAACATAGAAGAGAAGCTTAGGAGAAGGATTATACACGTTAGGTACGAATTCACTGAAGAAATAAACCTACCTTGTGAGATTTTCCTCCTTCTCTCTCTAAAACCCAAGCAACTCTCTCCCTCTCTTTTGCTCTCATGGCTGCACAATTTGGAGGAGGAAGATGAGGGGACAAATGATTTTATAATGTTTTACGCTTATCCCTTAACTTCCACCAATTATTTAATTTCCAAAATTCACAATATTGGACTTTTGTGTACATAACATTTAACTTCATGTAACCATGACATTAAGCCCAAGTATCATACAACTAAGATTTCCCTCCTCTTTAGTCAACCCTTTACATGTCTAGGGATCCAAATTAGAGCCAAAATGGGCTAATATCAATTTAATACCAAAATATTTTCCATTTTTGGATTTATACAAATTCTGGCAGATTTTCTACCCGAACTTTGAAAAATCATAACTAAATTTGTAGATATCATATTAAAGTGATTTCAAAGGCTATAGAACCCTTATTGAGTTTAATTTCAAGGAAAACTATATTCCTTAGCCAATTAGAAGCTAAAAATTCCTAGAATTAAATTGTTCCAGAAAATAGCCAGTTTTTCTATGCTAAATTCAAAAATTCATAACTTTTTACATGTAGCTCCAAAAATTACCCATTACATATCAAATTAAAGCTCAGGATGTTTGAATTTACCCTGTAAAATTTCATAATTTTTTACCATCATTTGGTCATCTAAAACCGTATGACAAGCTCACTGCCTCATAGGAAATCTCATTGGCAGCACTTTTCACATTCTCTAAAATTCACCATGTTATTGAATATTTCAAATAATTAAAATACGGAATAAAATTTGAGATGTTACATGATATATACACCAAACTAGTATTACAGGCAAAAGGAGATGTAGTATCCTTTTTTTACCAGCCACATGATTTTTTAAAAATGTATAACATTAAATTATTATCATTTAATTTAATAAGTTAGACAGTCTAGTTTGAAAAAATAAATAAATGTTGGAAATAAAATGGATTAAACTATTATATTTAAGATCAATGTCAACCGTCTAATTAGCTTTTATAATAAGGACCCAAAGAGTATATATATATATATATCATGTATGTATGTATTTAACAAAACTCATGCCCTTTTAAGTTATTTTACATTTAAATGTTCTTTTCAATCAACCATTCAAATAAGTTGTAGTTTTTCAAATTAACTTCTACATAAATTGTGTTACACTAACTAACTTTCACCCAAAATTCAGTTTATCGTTCAAATAAAAGTCGCTTATACCATGGTTAATTCACATAAGCTCATGGTGAAAACTCAAAAGAGATGGAAATGGAACACACATTATGTTTTTGTCAAACCAAATATGAATTTTGCCTCATCTCAAAGAGTCAAAGTCAGTGAAATACCTGAAACGAAAACATTCAAAACCAGTTGATCCAATTTGGCTACTTTTGACAACTATAGATTAGTTATATACTTAACTTATAACAATTTATGTTAGTTTGTTTAGTGTGATTAGTTGTAATTCTGTTATTCATTATTGTAACTCAGTTATTCATTTTCCCATTGTAATATTATGTATAGGGTTAAGGAGCAAATTTACCAATGAAATTTTGTCCAAGGAGCATTTGGCACAAATATGTTTTAGAAGGGGCAAAAATACCAATGAACAATTAAAAAGGGGCATCCGGCACAAAAACCGTCAAATCCGTACTAACGGCGTTAAATTATAAGAGAAGAAAACCCCAAACGGCGTTAGTATGGATTTAACGGTTTTTGTGATGGATGCCCTTTTTTAATTGTTCATTGATATTTTTGCCCCTTTTAAAACATATTTGTGCCAAATGCTCATCGGACAAAACTTCGTTGGTAAATTTGCTCCTTAACCCTTATGTATATAAACAGAGGAAATATTCAATAATAGGCAATTCATTTTCCCCAATTACTGTAACATGGTATCTAGAGCCGTGTGATTTTTTCTCTTTCTCTCTCACTTTACCCTTCTCTCTCTTTATTTTCTCTGCCGACTCCTCTCATGGCTTCTGATTCTTCTGTCGACCAGTCCAGCCATTACTACATTCATCCCTGCGTTGGTCTTAGTTGCACCTCCTCTCGATGGCTTTAATGACCATAGCTGGGCTAGAGCAATCTGCATGGCTTTGTTGTCCAAGAATAAACTCTGCTTCATCGATGGTTCTCTCCCTCAACCGGCGACTTCTAATTCTTTTTTTCGGTGTGGGAGCGTTGCAACAATCTAGTGCAAGGTTAGTTGCTTAAATCTCTTTCTCCTACCATTTCTAAGAGTATGTTGTGGTTTGATTCTGTTGCTGCAATCTGGTCCGATTTGCAATCTCGGTATTCTCAATCCAATTTATTTCGAATCGCTGAACTTCAAGAGAAGATCTACTCTTTGAAGCAGGGGAGTTTAAGCGTGAGTGAGTTCTACACTCAATTGAAGATCCTTTGGGACGAGTTGGCTAATATTCGGCCACTCAAGGCTTGCGTGTGTGGATCGATGGCGATTGCACTCACTCATAAGGATGAAGATCAGGTTGTTCACTTCCTTCGTGGCCTCAATGAGCAATACGCATCAGTCAAATCTCAGATTCTCTTACTTGATCCTCTGCCTCAATTACTAAGGTGTTTTCGCTTGTCATTCATCAAGAACGCGAGTTTCATCCCTTGCCTGATTCCCCTATAGTACTTCTGGCTAAATCGGCTCGGCCACAATCCTTTTTTCCTCCTAAATCACATTTTCCATCTTTTGGGATGAAGATGTGCACCTATTGTGGAAAACCAAGGCATACAGAGGACACGTGCTACCGTAAACACGGTTTTCCCCTGGCTTCAAGTTTCGCAATCAGTCTTCCTCGGTTCACAATGTACTTTCTTCGTCCAATTATGCTCTAGATTCTTCTTCTATGAAGTCTACACCTTCTTCTTACATGTCTACTACAGCCTCTTTGCTTCCTTCCCTTTTGCCAGAACAATATCAACAACTCCTCATCTTGCTCCAGCATCCGCCTTCTGCTTTGGTCAATCATATTTCTACCTCTTCCTTTCTTCCCATCACAGGTATATGCAACAACATATTTTCTCCTAATCTTGATACTTGGATCATTGATTCAGGGGCCACCGATCATATTTGTTGCTCTTTAGATTTATTCCTTTCTTATTCGTTCATAGCTCCTCTTCGTGTTCATTTACCAATTGGTACTTATACCACTACTCAATATTCTAGTTCTGTTCGCTTATCTTCTTCATTTGTTTTACATAATGTCCTTTTTCTTCCTGCCTTTGCTTACAACATTATTTCTATTTCTAAGCTCACTCAGTCTCTTGATTGTGTACTAACTTTTTCTGCTAATTCCTGTCAACTACAGTTAAAATCCTCGTTCTGATAATGGTGTTGAATTTTCTATGCCTTCTTATTTTGCTTCCAAGGGAATTTTGCATCAAACCTCTTGTGTGGCCACTCTACAACAAAATGGTTTGGTTGAATGAAAAAATCAACATATTCTTAATGTTGCACGTGCATTGCTTTTTCAATCTCATATTCCCATTTGCTATTGGTCCTTTGTTATTCAACATGTTGTTTACATCATTAACCAAATACGTACTACTGTTTTAAATAATTCCACTCCTTTTGAACGCTTATTTCACACTGCACCTTTATACTCTGATTTTAGAGTCTTTGGCTGCCTCTGTTTTGCTACAACTTTAGCTTCTTATAGGTCCAAATTTGAGTCTTGTGCCAAGAAATGTGCCTTTTTGGGCTATCCTATGGGTTTTAAGGCTTATAGTTTACTAGATTTATCTACAAATCAAATCTTTCTTTCTAGGGTCGATGTTGTCTTTCATGAACTTGTGTTCCCTTTTCATTCCCCTTCCCATTCAACCTTGTCTCCTTCTTCCCCTTGTCCTGATCCTACCATCCAAGACTTTCCCACTTTCTTAGATGATTCTCTTCTGTTGCCTCCATCTTCCTCCTCATTACCCATTTCCCAGTCCCCTGCCCCTACTTCCTCTTCCACCTTTTTTTCTTCTCCCTTCCCTTGCTACTTTACTAGAACCCATAAACCACCTTCTTATCTGCATGATTATCATTGTGCCCTCTCTTCCTCTGCTGCCCAATCATCATCACATGGCATTCCTAGGTATTCTCTCTCTTCTGTACTTTCTTATTCCGCCTTGACTTCTACTTACAAAAGTTTTGTTTTATCTGTTTCTTCCACTTATTAGCCCCTCCATATCTTCCCAATACTTTTCCTTAAGATGTGTTTTTGCTCCAACTTAAGGTGTATACACACTGATAATGTTGATAATATCCTTCTTAACAATCTGAGAATGATTGTTAAGAAGGATACTATCAACATTATCAGTGTGTATTCACCAATCATTCTTATAGGAATGATTATATCCTCAATCTTCTTAACTTCCACCACATTCTTCCTCCATTCATTCTCAGCAGTGATACCACTACATTCTTCCATTCCCAGCTGTGTACCAGAGCTTGCAACCATTGATTTCTCGTGACCCTTCTCCTGGCCATTTAGTTTTTTGGAGACACAAGATGATAATTTTACGATCTCTCATTACGCCCACCCCTCCATATATTTTCTTGATAGAGTACCAATGTTCCAAGTGCCAAATCTGATATTGCTATCATGAACTAACTTCTTTAGCCGCCTTTGTTAAGGAGAAAATAGTAGGCCTTGCTCATTTAACACTATATCTGAGCGATGATGTAAATGCTCTTGCTTACTTCTCATTGTACTCATCAAGCCATATAATGTGTTACTTACGGCAACAACCTAGCATTTCTTGGTTGATACATGTTCATATAAGATTCGACAGGATTATGTTGGCTGTCAGATCCTAACACAAGAACTTTAAGAACTTAATAAAAGTTAGCAAAGATCAAATTTGGTCCTTAAATTTTATGTAGGGTTTCAATTTTGTCCCTTCATTTTATAAAGCATCTTTTTAATCCTCTACCCCTAACACTATATTAGTCTTAAATGATTATCTTTTGTGACAATCATTATTATTTTTTAAGGTTAAACTTAATATGTGGGCATTTGAAAATGTTGTTTCAATATTTAAAATTTCAATGGCAGAATTTTTTGCTAATAAAATTAACGATGTTAAATTTAGAAGACTGAAAGGATACTTTATAAAGTTAAGAGACCAAAACAAAACTTTATATAAAATTAAAAGACTAAAAGTGTACTTTTATTGATAAAAATTAAACTTCAGAGACTAAATATTATAAGTGACGCAAACTTACCAAAAGTTTCATTTTCCTTCACTACTACAAAAAACATTATATATGGCGCTTATTTTAAAGAATATCATGGCGTTTGGAAAGCGCCAAAGCTTCCAGTGTCATTAAAAATAACTATGGCGCTTTTTAGATATATAAAAACGTCATAATATTTTTTTAATTTTTTTAATATTTATAAATCTCCTATGGCGTTTCATCGTGAAGTGCCAAAGGAAGTTGACCCCTTCTTTGGCGCTTCATCATGAAGGCCAAAGAAGGGGCTGCATGCACCTCCTTAGGATGAATTTTATAATGTTGAATTAATTAATTTTGATTTATTTAGAGATTTGATGTAGCTTGGACCTTTGTTAGATACTTAACATTGTGCTTAATTAGCTTAATTATCATTTCTTTATACTGGTTAGTCATTGAATTGATGATTTTGTGAAAATTTTGAGCTAATTTCAAGGTGGCTTGATTAGTGGATCAATGATGCTATTGTTTACATTGGTTAATTGAATGTGAATTTATTAATTATATTTAGCATTGGGTTTTAGCATCATTAATCTTGATTTTTCATATAGGTGGCCATTGTTAAATAAAGATTAATGAGAAAATTAAGTGGTAATGCGAGGTGACTCGGTTATTGGATCAAAAGATAAATATGATTTTTAAGTTCATTTAATTGCTAGAGTGCTTAATCAACCTAATTTAGAGAGATTAATATACAAGGTGGCTTGATATTAATCAATCTAAGTTAAACCTAATCTAAGGGGTGGCCCTTAGAGTTATTTTGGAACTAGCATGATTAATTCTCCCATAATCATTTTAAGTGAGGATTGCTTGCACCATTGCTATGAGGGATTGCTTATTCCATTGTTTTCTTTTATTTCATTAAATCCATTGTCATTCCATTTCATATTTTCAAGAAAAATCCCAAAAAGAATTAGTTTAGAACAATTTAATTCTTAATTGCAAAAAGTAGTTGATAGTTAAAAAGACCAAATTTTTCCATTTTTAATCATTTCATGTCAATCATTGCACTTAGTTTCTAGGTAATTAATAAAAGGCTCTTTGAAAGACGATCCGGGATTGCATTATATATTGCAATCCTTGGTTTAAGTTTGAAGAAGGTTACCAAGGCGCAAAGCTGACGACGTCTTATTCTTCAAGTGGTGCCATTGCCGGGGATCGAACCAAACTAGTATCACAGGCATTCACAAAAGGCCTTATAACATAGTGGTATGAGAGTTTTCATATGAGTGGGAGGTCACAGGTTTGTCAGGCCGTTAATACTTACCCTTTTAATTCAAAAAAAAAAAAAAAAAAAAAGTATCACAGGCATCCAACATATACGAAGATAAGTGGCATATAAGTTAATGTTGTGATGAAATTGCGTCTTGTCTTTTGTTTGTTGCAGGTAAAAAAAATTTGCTAAAATATGTACAATCTGGAGCTGAATGTTTTCTTTAATATAAATCCTTGAAAACTTGCGAAATTGTCATTCTTAGCTTCCTGAATAATCAAGCCCCCCATATAGTGACAGACTCATCTTTCTTCCATTCATGGCAATCTCTTTCTCAAAATGCTTCATGATCATCTCTATTTCGTTTCTGCCTCTTTGTTCCTTCATCAAATCAAATTGTATATGTGTTTCAGGATCTATATATATATATATATTAAGTAAGCCTATAATTTCTTCTACATGGATATTATAAGAAACAGATATACAATTCGAGATATTGAATATATGGCCACAAATTATGAATAAAATTTAATTATTATCTTAATCACCAAATAATCTTATGAATAATATTTGTGAATGAGTGTGTGTGTGAGAGAGAGAGAAAGGGTAAGAGTGAAGCGTACTAGTTGAGATGATACCCAACTTCAATTCTGTACATTAATTTGTGAGAACTACATAAATTCTACTTATGATGACTCAGTTGTATGTGTATATAGTTTACATGAATGATGTATGATGCACATTTATTTCAAATTAATACGAAGGAGGGCATCTAAACTTTAAGAAATGGAATAATATTTTTCATTAAAGAGTATATTAATTACTTCCTTCTTAACATTAATTTTAACTTGACATTTGACAGATGTTTTCCTTTCACATAATTTGGAGTATCTGGAAGTTGATCTTAATTTCTTGGAAGGCAGTTTCCCAGAATCTACTACGTCCCTCACTAGTCACTTCTCTCAAATTATTGTTTTTATACTATAATAACCTTCATGGTTCACTCCCTCAGAAAGGTATTATATATATTTATACATTTGAGGTTAAAAAAAATAAGGGTCATACTATTCCTCCAGCTTGGGATCAGAGTAGATTGATAACGAATTTCTTAGACAGTCACTCACTTGTTTTTACATGAAAATTTTTGTTTAAATTTCCCTCAAAATAGGTATATCGATGATTGACCGATTGATAAGATTGAGGTGTATATATTTACCCAGTAAATATAGGTTTCCTTTTTATATATATATGCAAGCTAATAACTAACTGTTAATTGTGAATATTGCATCTGCCGAGAGAAAATTAAACCACTATGTTTCGTGATACTCTTATCAATTATCTTAAATTTTGCAGAGTATGTATAAACTAAAGATCGAGGATGCGAACAAAGGAAATTAGTTAATAAAATCAGAATATATATATATATATATTTCACTTTCATTTTCCCCCCTATGCCTTCTCTATTTATTTATGTTTTTTTGAAGGAACCTTTCCTTCCTCACTCTTCAATACTTTGAGGTCGTTAGAATCAATTACAACTTTCGATGACTATTTCAATGGCTCATTTTCACTCTCTTTGCTTGCCAAGGATTCCAACCTCAAACTCTTCACCATTTTATGCTCTAATGCTAATCTCATCAAGCTTGAAACTGAGAATGCCTCATTTATTGCTTCCTTCCAGTTGAGGATTTTTGGCATCTGAAACTGCACTCTCATTGAAGCCTACAATAACAAAATGCTTACCTTTCTTCTTCATCAAAATGATTTGTTGTTTCTACACCTTAGTCGTTTTAGCATTTTAGGAACATTCCCATCTTGGCTTTTGACAAACAACACAAAATTAAATCGTTTCACTTAACTTGTTCGTTGGTCCCTTTGAACTCAATTCCACTTCAAAATTTCTTCAAATGGAATCTTTTGATATTTCCTCTAACCCCATTAGAGATGAAATCGCTTCTCATATTTTCAACTTTCCCGACTTCATTTCTCTTAATATGTCTTTCGAGTTCACCGCGAGGTTGCTTTCTAGTTTCAACAAGTGAAATGAGACAACTTAATGATCTCAACTTGTCAAATAATAATTTATTTGGTTACTTGCCCCAAGAATTCGGTAAGGGTAACAATGAATTGAGATTTTTGAAGTTGTCAAACAACAACTTGAGTGGCCCATGTCTGCCCATAATATCAAATTTCATATATTTGTTATTTTTGGCTCTCATCAACAATAACTTCAAAGGAAAATTTTGAATTGCTGGGATAATTAATAGTACTAGATTAAGAATATTAGATGTAAGTGCCAACCAACAATTTAGTGAAAAGCCAGCTAGATTGGAAATTTTCAACATTTGAGTTACCTCATTTTGTCCAAGAATTTTTTTACAAGTTCACCACCAAGTGGTTTGAATATGCCACCGTAGAAGTACTTGCATTTGCAGAGCAATGATTTCATGGGACCTTTACCTTCTACTTTGGCCAATTCCCCCTTATTTGTTTACTTTGGATTTGATAAAGAACAATTTTTCAAGTCAAGTTTCAAGATTGTTGAGTTCATTTTTGAATTTCATGGCTCTCATCTTAAAAGAGAATAAATTTGGAAGGGTTCTATTACAGTTGATTTAGGTGATCTCAAGAAGATAAGCATATTAGATCTTTCTCAAAATAAGCTTTCTGGATGCATATCATATTGTTTAAATAACATCACATTTGGAAAGATGGGATGCGCTAAGGGAAACCAAAATTGGAGGCTTTTTTGTGTTGTGAACTGCAAGATTCTCACAGTATTCATTTAACCCTTTCAGCGGTGAAGTTGCTATACTTGAAGTAAGGCAAGATATTACATTGTATAGGGATCGTGAAATAGATTTCACAACAAAAAGAAGGTACGAGTCTTATAAAGGAAATATTTTGAATTTCAGTTGGATCTATCAGAAGAATCAATTGACAGGTGAAACTCCTTCTCAAAATTTGTCAAACAGTCATTTCAAAGGGCCTATTCGAGAAACATTTTTCAATTTTAGGCAGATAGAAAGTTTTGATCTTTCACGCAACAAATTGAAAGGTCCGATTCCTACACAATTAACTCAATTGCACTCCTTATCTATTTTTTTTGTGGCTCACAATAATCTTTCTAGAATGACAACTGACATGAAAAACAATTTGCAACTTTTGGAACAAGTAGTTATGAAGGGAACCCTTTTTTATGAGATTTACCTTTGCAACAGGATTGCTCATCCATAACTGGTAACCTTAGCAACAAGATTGCTCATCCATAACAGGTAGAAACATGCAACTTCATCATTTAAAAGTAGATGATTTCCGAGATGCCTCCTTATAGAGTTTTGGTGGAGCATTTGGGATCTTTTTTCTAGGTCTAATTATAGTTCTTTATTTGAACCCTTGCTTTTGTCATTGCAAACAAATTGTATTAGAGAGAGTTATAACAAGTTATTTGTGAGAGTGGGGGTGAAAAAGAAAAGCCTTTTAATAGAGTAGTTCACAAGATTTTGATCATGTAAGAGATGGTGATCAGCACTTCTAGAATTGCAATAAAATTGTCAGTTTGAAGTCTCCTCATTATCAAAAAGAAAATTAAATTGAAATATTCAAGCCATTACCATGTCTTTCTCTACGTTGTAGTAGTCTAGTTTAATTATTAAACAACAAATGTTAACGTGAAAGTAACATTCACACTTAGAAACTACTCATTTTGAATGGTTTGCTGAAACTGGTATGAGTTCAAGCCTTTATGAGCCAACATGAATAAATATATGAAGCTCCTGCACTCTGCACTTCAATTATAAAGCAAATTAGACAATATTGTCAACTTCTATAGACAAACACATAGGCATTAAGCAGCCTTGGCAATGGAAAGGTCAAGTTGACGCCTTCCCCAAATTTCCCTTCTCCCACGTTCTTTCACACTCTTCATATATAGCCACCCATCATTCACCCACCTATATCTATACACACACACATTCTATCTAGCATCATCTCAATCTCATTCATATAGTTCATAAGATCATCGTCAAATTCATTATTATATATTCAGCGACTATGAACCATCATTACAATCAACAACATCCTCCTGTTAAGTTTTCCCTCTCACAATAAGATAAACTACTTTGTTATTATCATTCTATTGTGTTTGTAAATGGGATTAACAATTATTGATTAATTAATGAGATTATATGATGAATTAGCATTGTCATATCCTTCACCGGTGATGGCATATCCTCCGCCGTCGCTGCCACTGCCTGTGGGTGGTCCTCCGCCAATGGGTTATCCTTCCACGGATGCTGCTTCAGGGGACCCACAACAGAGTGTTTCAGAGAAGACCACAAGTAGGGTGGTGGCTTCTGGAAGGGATGGTGAGTTCCTTAATTAATTATTCATAATCAAAATATCTCTCTTCTCAATTTGTTTTTGTGAACTTTTATTGCCTTCTTTATTTATCTTCAAAATCAGTACTTAACGTTAGCTTTGTTCTGTTTTCATTGCAGTTGTGCTTCCCTATGCTGTTGCTGCATCTTGGATTGCTACTTTCTATTGCTTTTTTGGTCTCATGTTTTTTTTTTCAATTTTTTGTAGTTCTCAGAAAAATAATGTAAAGGGACGTGTTCCTTTATTGTAATTTCTTTTGATAAGTATTACGAGTATATTTATATTCTTGGAAGTGAATTCAAGTTTTGAAATTACCAAACCTTGTTATGTGCTTTTTCTCAAGAGTTCAGGGATGAGGAACAAATAATTTCTTTCGGATCCAGAATATACAGAAGATTGTTAACTATCAAATTATCAAAATATATAACATCTACATTAAAAAGGGGTTAATCTAGATTAGTTTATACCAATGGATATCTCTCGCAAATTCAAGTGCCACATGTACAATTCGGTGGCAGTGATATATGGGCCAAGAGGATTATGAGAGAATCCAGACCTATGGGCCAAACTGGCCAATTATCACAGGCAAAAGTAAATTTGGTATTCTGTTTTACTGGCCACCTGATTTTTCTGAAATATATAGCATTAAATTATTATCATTTAATAAGCTAGGTAAACTAGGATAAAAAAATGATAAATATTAGAAATAAAATGGTTTAAATTCTTACATTTAAGATAAACACCAACAATAAGCTCCTACAATGAGGACCCAAAGAGTGTGTATATATCATGGATGTATGTATTTAACAAAACTCAAGTTAGTTATTTTACATTTGAACATTCTCTTCAATTAATCATTAATCATTTAAATAAGTTTAAATTTATCAAATTAAATTTAATATAAAAAAAACATATCTAAATGTAAATTATAAATTGTGTTACACTGACTCACTTTCACCCGAAATTTACTTTACAGTTGAAATAAAAGTCACTTATATATACCGTGACTGCTTCAAATAAGCTTATAGTCAAAAGATGAAAATGGAACATGCACTACTTTTCGGTCAAACCAAAAATGAATTTTGCCTCGACTTAAAGAGTCAAAGTCAATGATATACCTGCAATGAAAACCTTCAAAATCAATTGGTCCAATTTGGCTTTGGCTGCTTCATAAATGCCTAAATTTTATTGTTTCATCACTTGTGAGTCTTTAATCCCTAAGAATATTGTATTAATTAATAAAATACTTTCTCCAGTTCTAAATATAAGACAAAATTGATTTTTTTAGATATATTAAGAAAACTAATCAAATTACTTTAAAATATTATATTTTTCATTTTTCCTTCAAACTATTTTGCCTAACATATAAACTGATATACAATCTAATGATACACAATACATTATATAAATAAGTAACTTATTTAGATGCTTCATAAATGCCTAAATTTTATTGTTTCATCACTTGTGAGTCTTTAATCCCTAATAATACTGTATTAATTAATAAAATACTTTTTCCAATTCTAAATATAAGACAAAATTGATTTTTTTAGAGATATTAAGAAAACTAATCAAATTACTTTAAAATATTATATTTTTCATTTTTCCTTCAAACTATTTTGCCTAACATATAAACTGATATACAATCTAATGATACACAATACATTATATAAATAAGTAACTTATTTAGATGCTTCATAAATGCCTAAATTTTATTGTTTCATCACTTGTGAGTCTTTAATCCCTAATAATACTGTATTAATTAATAAAATACTTTTTCCAGTTCTAAATATAAGATAAAATTGATTTTTTTTAGAGATATTAAGAAAACTAATCAAATTACTTTAAAATATTATATTTTTCATTTTTTCTTCAAACTATTTTGCCTAACATATAAACTGATATACAATCTAATGATACACAACACATTATATGATTAAGTAACTTATTTAGCTTTTTAAATCCCTCTAAAAAAATCAATTATGTCTTGTATTTAGGATCAGAAAGACTAATATATACTACTCACTCAATTAAAATGGTCGTATAAAGGTACCTATATTAATGTTTCATCCACCCAAAAAAAAATTCATTAAAAATATAATTAAAGAACTTTTTTCAAATAATTATTATTCTTTTTTTTAAAAAAAAATCATTATTATTCTTTTTATAATTTTCAAAGGTTATGAGCTGACGGTCAAAATATTAGAAAATATGACAAAATTTCTTATATTTCAAACTTAAAAAAGTTATAGAAGACATCTTATTTACACACACACACACGTATATTAGAGGGAGTGCTTGACTTGTCTTTGTTCATTATCTCCTTCTTTTAATCATCTTCTCGTGGTCTGTCTCCTGGTCTTTTTGTGTCCTTTCGGTAAACAAACAGGGGAAAACAGATTCACATTCGTATTTCTTCACGCGCTATGACAAATTCAAAGCTTCCATTAGTTGACCTACCTTAGTCTCCCCCACCAACCTATATGCATGTGATTATATGTAGCTTGACAATTTCTTTCTCAAAACCCTTCATTATTAATCATCTCTGCCTCTCTTTTCCTATTGTTCAGAAGATAATAAACTTCATCAATATTTACTAGCTATGAATCACTACCATCCACGAGAACCTCCAATGGAGTATCCCCAACAAAGTGTTCCACAGAAGACCACAAGTAAGGGTGGTGGCTTCTGGGAGGGATGGTGAGATCACAAGTCATGATCAATATCTCTCTTCTAATTTCTCTTCAGATCAGTTTCTAATATGTGCTTTGTTCTGTGTCTCTCAATTGCAGTTGTGCAACTCTGTGCTGCTGTTTTTTTCTGGGATTGTTGCTACGTTGAGGACCAAAATATTTTTGCTCTTGCTCTCGGTGTCTGCTGTTCGTCCCCTTGCCTGTGTTAATATTTCATTTGAGTAGCATGGTACAAGCAAGAGAGTCTTGTCTTTTAGTATTTATTTATATTTATGAAAAAGGAAGAGAGAAAAGGGACATTGATGTAAAACTCAATCCAGCAAGTGGATGAGTAGGATTTTGAAGAGATTTTGATTAAAGGAGCACAGATGTTACCTTTTGGCTGATAGACCAATGCCAACAACTTTCATTAGTGCCTGTTTGATATAATGTTCAAGAAGCATGTGTATGCAAACCAAGACAAAACTCCTCTTACATACTTATCTTATCCATCTTAAATTAAAAAGACAGTTTCTACAGCTAACTCAAACAAGCACTTAATGAAATTCCCTCCACAATTCCCCAGTCACAAAAGTCCCATGATGATTTTCTTAAAATTTAAAAATTTGTAAGGAAGGACTTTGACATTTTTTTTTTCGAAGACGGAAAGTGGTATTAATTGTAGAATACAATTGTAGTATAGCATTAGAAGTTGGATAAATGATATTAATTAATAACAAAAACAATTGTACAATGTAGAAAGAATTTGGATCAAGAATAAATCTAAAAGAATTGGAAAAAAAAAGGGAGGGGGTTAATAAAGAAAATACATTAGAAAAATTTCTAAGCACAATATTGATATCATTGTAAACAACATTGTGTTAGTCTCGAGGAATGCTTTGAATATCCATACTCATCTTTTTTAAGAGAATTCCAAACAATTGTGATAAACTATTTTTCTAGGTGTTTCTCAAACTACCGATTCATGACATAAAGAAACATCTTGATGAAGAATTAAATTATGTAATTATTCAATTAAAAGCACTTAACGTTAAATTGTTAATCTAGAGTTTAAATTAATATAAGTATCTTCCAATTACTCATACCACTCTCTCAAGTTAAAATTGTTATTCCTAAATAATTTACTCAAGAGGCAATAAATGTCCAAATTCATTCTAATAAGATTATATGGGTCCAATAGGTATATTCTTATCTTATTGGCAAATTAGAATAAATTCCAATCCCACATTACTTAATCATATGGTCTAATTAAGATCCTCCTCCAAGGTTAATCTAAATTCCCCAAATTCACACTTAATGATGATCAAGTACAAGGTAGACTAATTAATACAAGATTAAGTAAACAAAATTAACATTAAATACAAGTAAATAGTTTATACATCATCAAATCCCCAAATTAGTGCATAGTATTAGCCACACATGACCTTAAACAACATCACGGTAGCAGCAAAATTCAGTTCTAAATCCATAAAAGCATAGAATAAAATTGGAAGGGCAAACAAGATTGCAATTGGAACAGTTAAGACTCAGCCTCTCATAGGACTGGGAATTCGGGTCAACCCTAGGGGCTCGGGCTGGCCCGACATGGGCTGATAGCCTGACGGGTT
This sequence comes from Inga laurina, assembly GCA_963855925.1. Classification (NCBI taxonomy): domain Eukaryota; kingdom Viridiplantae; phylum Streptophyta; class Magnoliopsida; order Fabales; family Fabaceae; genus Inga; species Inga laurina. Next base: position 77,642,670 of record OY979702.1, read on the forward strand.
GGGCCCTTTGAGCCCGACCCCCAAACGGGTTGCCAAAGTGCAGCCCGCACTACAAAAAAAATGAAAATTAGCGACGGAATTTAGCGATGGAATTTTATTCCGTCGCTAATCCGTCCCTAATCCCTCACAAATTTCATCACTAAAATTAGCGACGGAATTTTTCATTGCTAATTTAGCGAAGGAACGTCTCAAATTAGCTACAGAAATTAAAATTCCGTCCCTAATTAATTAGTAACGGTATTTTTACCAATGGAACAAATTTCGTCGCTAATTTGGTTCTGTCGCTAATTTCCGTCGCTAAACTAATTAGTGACGGAAATTGTGTCACTAATCTGATGTTTTTTTGTAGTGCCGAGCCCGCTTAATCAGGCTGACGGGCTAGCCTATTAGCCCGATTAAAACATTGGGCTTTTTAAAAAGTTGCAGCCCAAATCTTTTATTTTTTGCCAGTAATGCAGCTGCAACCCAAATCATTGCAGATTGTTTGTTTTTTTGCCAACGTAGCCCACATTGTTAGGAATTTCAAAGATGAAAGTATGAAAGTTTGCCAACGTAGCCCATATTAATGAAACCATCAATAAACATAGATTTTGAAATCTAGCCATACAATTTTGTTTCTATCCAAATAATGACATTTGTTAAATGGGGTATAAAGGAAAGAATTTTCCCCCTTAATCTGAACTTTATAAGATGACAACAAATAAGCATAAAAACAATAAAAGTTGAAATGCAACAAAAGTTATCACTTATCAAACAAAGTGAGCGACAGAGCCATGCATACTTACAACGAGAGAGGCCTCTTAGAAGGGACCAACGAAGAGCAAGAGAAGGATAACAAAAAAAGTTGCAAATGGCAAGATAGCAAAAGTAACCGCGGACATCAAACTGAGTCAGGAGATAGAAGCTTAGCAACTTGCAGCCAAGACAGCATTTAAGAAGGCCAAACTTAAAAAAGTAAATCAAAATAAACACAAGTCCATAACAACTGATAACAAGAAACTTATAAATTATAATATTCCTCATTCTTCATTCATCAATAATGATATTTGAAGCATTATCGGAAGCTGTAAAAACAGGAACATGAGCAATTTGCCTTTTCTCTGTCTTAGAATTCTCTGCCACATATAATAACATAAACAACAAAGAGTGCTAGTAAGATAATTAGTTTTTGTAATTGTTATATAAACTAAAAAATTAAAGAATTAGATATTACCATCCCATAAAAATCCAAACCAATTTTGAGTGCAAATAAGAGCTTCAACATTATCTGGAAGAAGACAAGATCAAAACTTTGTGAGAACGCGAGATCTAATGCTAAAAGTTGATTCACTGGCAACACTGGTAATTAGAATGCTAAGAATATCACATGTCATCTTTGAAAGGCAAGAAAATTGAGAAGAGTTAGCTTTCCAATAATCCAAGATATTAAATCTTGTAGCCAATCTATTATCAAGTGTCGCTTCTTCCAAATAGTAGTCCAATTCTGACTTTTCGATTGTTGACTCATCTTGACTCTTGAATGAAAAAAATCCTACACCAATTGTATAATTAATAAAGGGTCAACATAGAAAAGTGTCAATCAATATAACATTAAATCTAAACATTTAACTAGTAAAGAAGTTCAAACTTACATCAAATACATCATAGGCGTCTACTTGAGTCGAGTTAGGGGCAACAACTGATTCTGTAATTAACACGTTGTTGGCACTAGAGCTTGATGCAACTCCAACAATTCGGGCTGAAGATGAAGATGATGTTCCATTTTTATACTTATTGAAAACATAGTACAACTTGTTTCTTATGTTTTCAACCTTTTCTTGAGCATTCATGGGATCAACTTTCCCAAAAGTGAACTTAATGACATCAAGCTTCATCCGAGGATCAAGGATAATTGCCATCAACCATGCCAAGTTTAGTAAAGTATCTCCAAACATCAGATGTGGTACACCCGCCTTTTTATTTGGAGCAGAAGCATCTTTATTTTGTGTTTGTAAACAAGAAGAGTTAGGTTGAACATGTTGCTCAGATTGTGTTGGCACACCGTCAACATCCATTGCAGAAGGCATACTACTGTCAACATTCTTTCTTTTATTATCTTTATCCTCATCATTGACATTTGTAATTAATTAAGACTCAGTTTTAGTGTAAACACAGACAAACTTTAGAGTTTAGACTTATATATAGTTTACTTCAATTTTCTTCAGATTTCCTTTGACGGGGCAAAATTTGTTTGAATGTGCAGAAACGTCAAAAGCAAAGGCAATGACTTTGAATATAAAGCTTATTGTGTGGCGAACATTTAGCAACTGTAAAAGTCGATCATAAATCCCAATCGTGTATTTTAGGGCAAGGTAAGTCTGTGTCAGTTATGAATTGAAGTAAGCGTAGCACTCGAGAGTCGAGACAAAGGCCCACATAAATCAAAACCAGGACCAAAACCAATACTTAACTGCAGATGAAACTTCATATTTAGACTTTATGTCAAAATAATTTATTTCAAAATTTAAACAAAGATATCAAAGAATCACACCTTCTCACCTCTCTGCTCATCAGCAACTTTAAAACTTGTCATATATAATCATGACTACCCATTCAACAATGAAACTACGCTAACATCATTCTTGCATATTAGAATTTAGTGTGAATGTGTACAGATACTTAGCCATATCCAGCAGGACGTGAAATATTGGATATAGATTTGTCGATCAAGGCACATGCACTGATTTTCATTAGTTATGATATAACAATACAAAGCCTATCCTCTATACCGTGCGTTTTGGGGAGGGAACTTTGATTGCGATTTTTGTTTTGGGGGAAAAACTGTGATCATTTAATTAGTCCTGTATGTACTAAATGAAGTTATTGCAAGACATGCTTTAAAACGCTTACCAAGTTGGTTCTTAATCTTATCAAACATGTATAAAACACTTTTAGTTCTTTTTTTGGCCAACTAAAAAACAATTTTAGTTTATCTATGTGTATAGGAAGATGGGATCAGTTAGATGCTGAAGATGTGATGTGGCATTCAACATACATGTCACCCAAAGCCAAATCATCCAAGGGATCGAGGAATGCCCAAACGAAGATATTTATATTCAAAAGTTTACAATATGTGTATTGGAAGCCCAAGTCCCCAGTTCCCACATTGAAAGCTTAAAACATAAATATACACGTGGGGGAGTCACAGTGTGCTATAATTTTGCAAGTTTAGGCTCAAATGGATGGAAAAGGGAATGTCTCTATTGATTTCTATCTCAATTTCTTCTCCATTAAATGTATCCACTATTAGATCAAGTTTTAATGTCATAATGATTGTGTACATGCAGAGGATTATCCTCCCTCAACACCAATAATTTAGTTGATGTATGCTTGTATGGGAGTTAATTATGAGATTAAAGGGGGGGGGGGAATACTGTTTTAATCTCTACCCTAAATTATAATCTGGTCAGTTGTCATCTATAAATGTCTCCTCTTTGAGAGAGACAAGTTAAGAAGGGAAATAGCAAATTATGTATCAATGAGTGTAAAAATAAGAGAAATGCTTAGATACTCTTATAGTACCAACTCATCTGTACTCTACCCAGTAAAAATATTCCACCTCATATCATTTTAATTCACATGTCCTCTCATTAATTTACTGCTTTTAAAATATAAAAATATCCTTTTCCCTAATTACCCCTCTTCCCTCCCTTCATTCTACTCTCTCTCTCTCTTCTCCTTTTTAGGCCCTGACTCCGGATTTGCAGCAGATGCACCATTGATCTTTCCGTGAGAGTGCTCTACAATGTTCCTTTTTAATGGTGTCCCTAGGAGGAGGTGCCTGCTGTCGTCATCTTCAATCAAGTATTCCCCTTTTGGGTCGCCGATGGGTAATGGATCAATGTTGGTTGAGATTATTGTTTCTGCGTAATGAAATTCATAAGGCTGAGGCAAAAAAAAAATTGAAAATAGAGATTAAAAGCAAGAATGTTTATAAGCTGATAAACATTCGTAAGGCTGAGGCAAATAGCTGGTTCCCACTGTCATAATAAAATTGTAATTTGCAGGTAAAGGCACTTTGCACTTCAACTTTAGGGGAACCAATTTGTTGTTCGGCGGCAAAAGGAGAGAAGGGAGAGTACAACGAAGAGAGGGGGGCTCTAGGGTTTGAGAAAGAAGGAAGAGGGGAAAGTTAGGGGAAAATACATTTTTTTAAAACAATAAATTAATAGGATGACATGAGATGAAACATTTTTATTGAACAGAGTATATATAAACTAGCACTACAAAAAAAACATGGAATTTGTGACGGAATTTAATTCCGTCGCAAATTCCGTCGGAAAATTTTCCGACGGAATTTTTTCCGTCGCAAAATTTGCCACGGAAAATATTCCGTCGGAAATTCTGACCTTTGCCACGGAATTTTGTAATGTAGTACTATAAGAATACCTAAATATTTCTCTTAAAAATAAAAGGTTATTGCTTTGACCAACCCACGTTGGTGTTAGGAGGAAGAGGTTTTGATGGTTTAAATAGGAGGTCTTGAGTTTGATTGTACAAATGTTTAAAAAAAATGCTTTGATAGAGTTATCTCCAGGTGGGCCTCATAATGCTTGAATCTAACCCATTAGATATATATATATATATATATAGGTTTGATGCTTCAAATTTATTTAGGTAACACATGCAGGTAAAAAAACTTATTTAGGTAAGCAATTTAAAATATAAAATCAAGAATAAACAGAGAGTCTAAAAACAATGAACAAGCCCAAAAAATGAGTGGAAATAATTTTTTAGTTGAAGTTGTTTCGGTTAAATTGAGACATTACGTTAACGTTATAGGCCAATCGTGTACATTGGCGCAACGAATCTTCACCTTTTTTCTTATCTTCCACATTAAACGACTCTAAGTCTGTGTCAGTGATGAACAATGTTGAAGCTCACTTAGCTTAAACTTTCCTTTTTCCCCTAAAGTTTTAAATTTAACCTTTAAAAAAAGATGAAGTAGATGACACATAGACTTCTAACATAAATTTACACCTTAGATAAAAATGATGTGGATGACATATGGACTGCAGGCTTAGCATATGTGGTCAACTAATTGTCAAAATTAACTGAAATAATCATCAGAACAAAATTGCTTCATTTTTTACACTTTCGGGGCAAAATTGCTCCCAACAAACTTTCAGAATAAAATTGCCCCTCGGTGAAACCTTCCAAGGTAAAAATGCCTCTTAACTTTTTATTTTATGTTTACATTTTCATGTTATTGCCTTTAATTTATTTTTAATGGTCGTCTTATTTCAATCAGGTTTAATTTATATATTTAATATTTTCCGTTTTTTGTTTTCATGCCTCACTAAACGTCAAGATAGGCATATTCTATGAACTACTGATGACCCCCCATTTTTAGTAAATTTGAGATATATTTTGATAGATTTAGGGAGTCATTGGTGCTAAATTAGAGGGATGTATTAAATATTTTGATAAAATATCATTTTTGGTACATTATTTACGAAACTTTACTACAAGTATCATAATTTCAAATAAAATAGGAATAGCTAATCTTGAAAAGTCAAAATAAAACAGAGAGACAGAGTGAGTTTAGTTGTTTACTATTACTCCCTCCGGTGATAATTATAGGATATATTTACCTAACTTTGAAGCAATTAAAGATAGCGGTTAAATTAGTTAATCATATTTATTTTCCTAAAATACCCTTATTTAAAATTTAAAATGGCATTCAGTTACATTGATTCTCTATTTTTTCTTGTCCCTCTCCTATCTCACACACGACTTCTCCAAGCTCTCACACAATCTGGTGTCATCAATCTCCCTGAACAACTTCCGATATACTCTTATTAAATTATTATTGTGTTTAATTATTATTGAGAAAGTATCAATAGGGGGTATTTTAGGAAGAAATTGACAAAAAATAGAATTTTGTCCTATAATTAAGACCAAGATTAACTTTCAAATGTTGTCCTATAATTAGGACCAGAGGGAGTATTATTTACTAAGGCATTAAAACCCGGACCGGGTATTGAACCGGTCGGGGTACTGGATTAAGAGTCAGTGGGTCAGACCGGGATCAATCCGAAGCTAAACCGGGGTCAAACCGGTGAGAAATTGAAGATTTTACGCTTAGTATGAAATTCTAAAGAAAAAAAATTAAAAATATTGGAATCCGGACAGGTTCACCTGCCGGTTCGCCGGTTTCCAAGCCGGTCCGGTCCGATCCGGGTTCAAGAACATGGTTATTTACTATTAATCTTCTCTTTTATTAAGTGATGACGCGGTGTTGTTTGGGGATTTGGCAGCTTGGGCTTCTTGTCTGAAAGAGGGGAGCCGACATTGGAAATTAAGGGAGAGGAGAGAGGACGATATCTGGAAATGAAAAAGAAAAAAAGGATCCCATTGTCAAAAAGCAACTAGCATAATTATGGAAAGAAAAAACTTTCAGGAATTGATTGGAAGGGGAGCGTCTTCCTCGGATATAAAAAAATAAAAATAAATAAATAAGAGGACGTGTTGGCGTATAAGAAGGAGGCGGTAGCTTTTTTTCATCATCATTCAAAAAAAAAAAAAAAAAAGGGTTAAGGTGTAAGTTTAACAATAAAATTTTATTCAAGTGGTGTCTGACATAAATAAATTTTGAAAAAGGTAAAAATAACAATGAACAATTAAAAACGGTATAAATTTAACAAAATCGTTAAATTTAATATAATGTCGTTAGAGTTTTCTTCTCTTGGAAAATATGGGAATTGAGGTTAAAGTAGATAGACTTGATTTTATAAGATAAAAACGTAAAAATAGTAAGATGAAAGAGGTAATTAATTGGTGAGTTTGACAAGAAGATTTTTGGTTAACTCAGTGCGCAATTCGAGCCTCTATATATGGAGATAGCTAGAGGGGGCGTAATAAAAGACATCATTGCCAAACAAAGGAAGCACATATACTGAGAAATGGGGTATTCAGTGAGAGAAGAGTTGGGGTGTGCGATGGTTATGATCATATTCATAGGATTATTAGGGTTTAATGGAAGAGGAGGTGAGGGGTGTTTGAAAGAAGAGAGAGAAGCTCTTATGAAATTGAAAGAAGCTTTCAATTACCCAAATGGGTCTTCTCTTTCTTCTTGGAATAACCTTACCGCCTTCTCTGATTGCTGCAATTGGGAGTCTGTAGAGTGTGACAACTCCACTCACAGAGTGATAGTAATTGATTTGGGTCACACAAGAGCTCAAGAGTTGGGACACATCAAATGGTCACTCAATGCTTCTTCTTTTCTACCCTTCCGCCAGCTTCGACAATTGTTTCTGTCGGGGAATTACTTGTCAGGCCACCCCTCTTTCGTTTTACTATTTTATCATTAATTAATTCATGTATTAAAAAAATTAAGCAAAAGATCATGATCATATCATTGTCTGCACCTTTTCCTTAATTTCCTCTTTTTCAGCCACTGGTCTGCTGGGGTAAGTCCATTCTGGCTAATTAGATATTTGTACATAGTTTCTGATTGGAATAGTGAAATTTTTGTTCCCTCCGTTTTGCTTCAGTTATCAATTTCATTGTTGAAATTTAATTTTTATCAATCAAGTTCCTGAAGTTTCATAATAATACATAAGTAGTCATTATGGTTTGAAAACAAATAATCCTATAAATACACGCATGTTACGTTAAATTTTGAAGAGAATAACGATGTTAATTGTGTGAATTATTTTTATAATTCATTTTAGCCACTAACATTCATAGTAACTGATCACATGTTGTTTATGGAGCAGGGCTGTTTGGTGATATTAGGCTAGCCAACTTGGAAGTGTTGGTTTTACAATATAATAAGCTCACAGAAGTCCCTTCTTTCGGTATTAAATCTGTCTTCTAAATTCTTTCAAACGGCATATGTTAATTGAATCAAAAGTTATCTATTTTTGGAAAAAGATTACATGATTGTTTTAAAAAAAATGTTAAAAGAAATATTTAGACAACTTTTTTTATTCTATTTTTACTTTTTTTGGGCAAAAAATATTCTATTTTTACTTGATGTCGTTCGTGGTCAATTGATATTAGATTTACTAATTTGCTCATATAGTCATATCAATTGAAGAATTTACATGTGTTTATTCAGAGAATTGAATGGTTTACGAAATTTTTGAAACTCTTAAGAATATTGAGAGTCGAATAAGTTGACATTTTTATTTAGCACATATATGATGGAAACATGATATATAAAAACTAAGAAATATAGCAGGAGGACAGTTGATTAAAACATTTAATGAAGAGTTGATTAGTTATTAATGATTGTAAGAACTTGTTACTCTTCTATCAATAATACATGTTATTCTTATTTTGTTTGTTGTTATTGCTCTAATCACAATACAATAGGCACTTGCTTAATCTACATAAATTTCTATTTGGCATTTGACAGATCTTTCTCATTCACTCCATTTGAAGGCGCTGTATCTTGATTTAAATTTGTTGGAGGGCAGTCTTCGAGGGTCTATCATGTCTCTGACTTCTCTAACCGCCTTGACATTAGGGGGCAACAACCTAACTGGATCATTGCCACAACAAGGTACACATAAATAATTTTCTATATTTATGGCATTTGTAGTGGGAAAAAAATCCACTAATTGAGTGTTCCGCCAATAACATTAGATTTCATTGAAAAACTATCACATGTTTGTTCTGTAAATGTTTGCTTTAAAATGTGATCAAAGCAGATAACGGTCAAGTAATATAAGTTTCATTTTCCTACACAGGATAAATAAACATAATAAAAAGAAAATCACTTTGATTTTTCTCTTTCTGTGAGCAATTTCTATATTCTACCTTAATTTCAAAGACCTACTTATTTTCAAAACTTGTGTATGTGCGTGTGTGTGTTTGGCCTGATTAAATCAATTTAATAAAAACAAAGGGTATGTTGCAGGAGGCCTTTGCAATATGAAGAAACTTGTATTATTGGATCTTTCCAGCAACAAATTTGAGGGGCAATTTCCTGCATGCCTTAGCAATTTGACATCTTTATGTACACTCTACTTTGAAAGAAATCATTTTGAAGGAACTTTTCCTTCCTTAGTCCTCCAAACTATGAAGTCTCTAAGAGCAATTACATTTTCCGATGACTATTTCAGTGGCTCATTTTCACTCTCTTTACTTGCCAACCACTCCAACCTCAAAATCATTGCCATTTTATGCTTTAACCCCAATCTCAAGCTTGAGACTGAGAATCCCCCATTTATCCAATAACAAAATGCCTACCTTTTTTCTTCATCAACATGACTTGCTTTATCTACAGCTTAGCCATTTGAACATTTTAGGAACCTTCCCATCTTGGCTTTTGGCAAACAACACAAAATTAACTTATTTCAATCTCACCCACAACTTATTCACTGGTCCCTTTAAACTCAACTCCACCTCAAAGTTGCTTCAAATGAAATCTTTTGATATTTCCTCTAACCCCATTAGAGATGAACTATCTTATCATATTGGCTTCATTTTCCCCAACTTGATTTCTCTTGATATGTCTTCCACTTCATTGCAAGGTTTCTTTCCTGCTTCAATAAGTAAAATGAGACAATTGAATGATCTTGACTTGTCAAATAATAATTTATCTGGTTACTTGCCTCGAGAATTCAACAACAATGCCTTCAAAGGAAAATTTCCAAGTGGTATAATTACCAGTACCAAATTAAGAATATTGGATATAAGTGACAACCAATTATTTGGTGAAATTCCTAATTGGATTGGAAATTTTCAACATTTGAGTTACCTCATTTTGTCCAACAATTCTTTAACTGGTTCACTACCAAAAAGCTTTTGCAAGTTGACTGAACTTACATATCTAGACCTTTCTCATAATAAATTCACAGGCTCTTTGCCAAGTTGTCTAAATATGCCGTTGTTGAAGCACTTGCACTTGCAGAGCAATTGTTTCATGGGACCTCTACCTTCTATTTTGGCCAATTCCCCCTTATTGTTGACTTTGGATTTGATGAAGAACAATTTTTCCGGCCGAATTCCAAGAATGGTTGGCTCACTTTTGAGTTTAAGGGTTCTCATCTTAAAAGAAAAACAAACTTGAAGGCTCAATTCCTATATATTTATGTGAGCTCAAGAGTATAAGCTTATTAGATCTTTCTCAAAATAAGCTTTCTGGAGGAATACCATATTGCTTGAATAACATCACATTTGGAAAGATGAATGCAACAAGGGAAGTCAAAATAGGAAGTTTTACTGTATCTTGGACTACAAAACTCTCAACGTATTTATTTGATGCTTTGACTGGCAAAGTTAAAACACTCCAAGAAAAACAAAATGTTACATTGTCTAGTTCTAGAGACCTAGAAGTTGATTTCACAACAAAAAGAAGGCATGAATCTTACAAAGGAAGTATTTTAAATTCCATGTCTGGTTTAGATCTCTCAAATAATCAATTGTCAGGTGAAATTCCCTCACAAATTGGATCCTTAAGTACTATCCATGCATTAAATTTATCAAACAATCATCTAGAAGGGACTATTCCAGAAACGTTTTCCAACCTTGAGCAGATAGAAAGCCTTGATCTTTCACACAATAAATTGACGGGTCACATTCCTGCACAACTAACTCAGTTGTACTTCTTGTCTGTCTTTTCTGTGGCTCACAATAATCTATCTGGAATGGTACCTGACATGAAAAATCAATTCGCAACTTTTGATTCAAGTAGTTATGAAAGGAACCCTTTTCTATGTGGTCCACCTCTGCAGAAAAATTGCTCATCCATAGCAGTTGGGAGAAACAAGCAACCTCATCATTTGGAAGCAGATGATTTTCGAGACGCCTTCTTATGGAGTTTTGGAGGAGCATTTGGAGTCTTCTTTCTAAGTATCATTATAGTTCTATACTTGAACCCTTACATTTGCAATTACAAACTAATCGCATTAGAGAGAGTTATATATAACAAGTTATTTGTATGAGTGGATGTGGAAAAGAAGAGCGTTTTAATAGTTCAAAATATTTTGATCATGTAAGAGATGGTGATCAGCTCTTCTAGAATTGCAAATAAATTGTCATTTTGAAGTCTTCTCAAGATCAAAAAGAAAATTAAATTGAAATATTCAAGCCGCTACCTTGTCTTTCTCTACATTGTAGAAGTCCAGCTTAATTATTAGACAACAAATGTTAACGTGCAAGTAACATTCACACTTACAAACTACTCATTTTGAATGGCTTGCTGAAACTGGTTTGAGTTCAAGCATTTGTGAACCAACATGAATATATGAATCTTCCAAACCCTGCACTGCAATTATAAAACAAATTTGATAATATTATAAACTTTGAGAGACAAACACAGAGCATTAAGTAACCTTGGCAATGGAAAGGTCAAGTTGACACATTCCCCAAATTTCACTTCTCCCACGCGCTTTCACACTCTTCATAGCCACCCACCTTTATATATGTAGCACCCGGAATTTTGAAAAACATGGAGCCGCCACCAAAATTTTTGAAAAAAGGGTAACTTTGGAAACCTTTTTAAAAATGGAAACTGGTCTACAAAAACCATTTAGGGTTCGGGAGTCGATTGTGTGTGGGGAAGGTGTTAGGCACCCCACAACACCCATTCATAAGAATGGTTACCCTAAGTTAATTATTTAAAAATATTATGGCCTTTAACTTTATTATAATTACCTAAATAAAAAAAATAGAATATTTACAAAACTAAATAAAAAAAACTAAAGAAAAAGAAAAAAGGAACATTTATTTACAAAAAAGAAAATAAGAAAAAGAATATATTTATTTACAAAATTGGACTTGACCTAGGATGAAAACCTAGGGCCTACGTACCCTTTAGAGGGATCAAAGCCCACGTAGTTCGGGGGGTAGAAATGCGTGTCACTTTGTTTGTGTTTTTTTTTAAAAAAAAAATTATTTAATTTATTTGAGAAAAATAATATTTTTTTTTATTTGGTTTGTATTTTTTATTATTTTTTTTAAAGAGACGTTTTTTTTTTCATTTTCTTATAAAAGACGGTCTTTCCATTTTTGGTTTGATTAATAAAAAAGAGTTCACAGCAATAAACAAAACGTCAATAAGCTAATAAGGCCGAGGAGCAATCATATGATCAATATTTCATGTAAGATACCAAGACTCAATTCCAAAAACTCGTTACTGGATGAAGGAATTAGGTGGCAAGAAATAAGTTAAGAAGTGGGTACCTCTAGTGCCTTGAATTCGCTGCAAAAAGAAGGATGAGGTGAAGGAGTCAAGATATAAAAAAAAACAAAAGGCAAAGGGGGAAGGTAAGTCAAACCTGTTGATACAATCATGGGACACACACGTGTTGCACATCATGGCTTTTAACAATGAAATAGGGTGTTAAACAAAAGGAGTGTGGAATCAAAATTTCTCCCATAAATCATTCAAAGCGAAAGGATCAGCCCCAACAAATTTAAGTCACAGAGAACTAATATACTTAAGTATTCCGAAAAGAAAAAAAAATCCGAAGAAGAAAAGAAAAGAGAAAGAAGAAAAAGAGAAAAGAGAAAAAAAAAAAGGAAAGAGAAAAAGAAAAAAGGAAAAGAACATGTCAGGAGCTTGATAAGCTTGTGCCTCTTGTCATGTTGACAAATTCATTGGCATAGTAATATTTGGACACATGAAGGAAAGATGGATTTTTCCAACAAACTCTCAATCTCCTAAACCCATGAGAACATCCCATCGTTCAAAACGATTATGCAAAAAAGTATAATAGTTCTCTACCTTGTCTCTCTTCTCTAGGAATTCTTCTCCAAAATTTTTCCACCGGAGTCCTCTCTTTGCTTCAACCCTTGCACTCCTATTTATAGTCTCAAGGTAGGGTTTTCTTCATAAATGCTCCCTTTTTTATTTTTTTTATTTTATTTTTCGTTTTTTTGATTTTTTTGTATTTTATGTTAAGAACTACCTAACTTGACCCAATCACCATCAATGGAGATTTTTTTTTTCGTTTTTTTTTATTTTTTGTATTTTCTATTTATAGTCTCAAGGTAGGGTTTTCTTCATAAATGCTCCCTTTTTTATTTTTTTTTATTTTTTTTTCGTTTTTTTGATTTTTTTGTATTTTATGTTAAGAACTACCTAACTTAACCCAATCACCATCAATGGAGATTTTTTTTTTTCGTTTTTTTTTTTATTTTTTGTATTTTCTATTGATAAAACTTCCTAACTTGACCTAATTACTATTAGTGGAGATTTTTTCGTTTTTAATCTTTTTTTTCATTATTCTCCCCACAAGTAACTTCCTAATTTAAACCTATCAACATAAATGAGATTTTTTATTTTTTATTTTTTATTTTTTATTTTTCATTTTTTTTATTTATTATTTTCCCTTAATGAATGACAATGCCAATCATATCAATTAAGGGATTTATTTTAATTTTATTTTATTTTTTAAATTTTTCCCTTTCAATGATGATTGCCTATTTAGACACCGATCATCATCAATAGGAGGATTTCCTTTTTTTTTCTTATTTTCTTTTTTTTTATTTTTTCTTTCAATGATGATTGTCAATTTGGACACCAATCATTATCAATCTTTTTGTATTTTTTTTTAGTGGGGCCCGGACAAAATAGGGTGTTAACAGTTGCCCCTCTTTACTTGTTTCGTAGCTGAGAAAAGTGAGATTCTCGTCTATGAAGCAAGTAAAGATAAGAACACGTATTTTGTCCGGCCAGAGAAAAAGGTGCCCCCCTTGGAATTAAAGAGGGTTTGGACAAAATACAGTGTCCATGCCCCTCTTTACTTGGTTCATAGGGGAGAAGAATGCAAGTGGAGATAGATGATTACCTGGAATGGAAGTGAAGCGCCTAGTAGCATAGGACTTTGGAGGGGCGTAAAAGAATTGTGCCAGCCTGTACTGGGCTTTGAGAGTGCCTGTTGATACAGGGCTTTGAAACAATAGTGCCTGCCGTTACAGGGCTTTAAAAGAATTGTGCCAGCCGTTACTGGGCTTTGAGGGTGCCTGTTGGTACAGGACTTTGAAAGAATAGTGCCTGCCGGTACAGGGCTTTAAAAGAATTGTGCCAGCCGTTACTGGGCTTTGAGAGTGCCTGCTGATACAGGGCTTTGAAAGAATAGTGCCTGCCGTTACAGGGCTTTAAAAGAATTGTGCCAGCCGTTACTGGGCTTTGAGGGTGCCTGTCGGTACAGGGCTTTGAAAGAGTGCCAGCCGTTACTGGGCTTTGAGGGTGCCTGCCGTTACAGGGCTTTGAAAGGGTGCCAGCCGTTACTGGGCTTTGAGGGTGCCTGCCGGTACAGGGCTTTGAAAGGGTGCCAGCCGTTACTGGGCTTTGAGGGTGCCTGCCGTTACAGGGCTTTGAAAGGGGTGCCAGCCGTTACTGGGCTTTGAGGGTGCCTGCCGGTACAGGGCTTTGAAAAGGTACCAGCCGTTACTGGGCTTTGAGGGTGCCTGCCGGTACAGGGCTTTGAGGGGTGCCAGCCGTTACTGGGCTTTTAGGGGTGCCTGCCGGTACAGGGCTTTGAAAGGGTGCCAGCCGTTACTGGGCTTTGAGGGGTGCCTGCCGGTACTGGGCTTTGAAAAGGGTGCTATGAACATGTGATGCCTCTTGGAGTAGTGCTTATGAAGTTGATGACATTGATAATAATGATGACAGTGATGATGACAATGATGATGAAGAAGAGGATGATAATGGTCATGATAATGAATGGAATATCAGAATAGTGATATCATGATGGAGGTGATGACACTAATAATGATGATGACAGTGATGATGGAATCCTAATGAGGATGATGAATACAATGATAATGCTAATGATGATGATGACGATGATAGTAGTGATGATGATGATGTTAATGGTGATGTTGATAATGGAGGTGATGACATGCTAACGAGAATGCGTGTAATAATTGTGGTGTTAAAGAATAGCCTGGCAGGTGATATTGCTCCTTCTTCGTCTAGGTGCCTAACCAGTACCCCGTTACTTGCGCAGTCTTGGAGGTATGAAGATGTGTATAATGAGATTCACATAGATGCCACAGCCTGGAACCCTCAGTTTAGATTGTGTCCCTTTATCAACTGTTTGATCCCACAACAAAAATTCCAGTTGGGACCTTCGCTAATGATCCTGAAATTACACCAGTTAAATGGGAGTAGAGGACACCATGTATATCAACGTGAGTGTTTATCCAGATAAAAGCTGTGCTTTCATTAAAAAGAGTTACCCTTATACAAATCATGAAACAAAGTTTGACATGCGATTTAATAGAAGGGAAAGATATACTAAGGATGAAGATTCATTTAAAAGAAATGATCTTCCAATATTCAAGTGGATGCATGATGATGATCATATGTTGGTGTAGACGTGATGTTATAAGGAGGTCCTTCGCTTTTAGTTCCGTGTAGTCCCCTGATGGTGTCTTGCTTAATTGCCAGAGATATGCACTTTTCGATGAATGATCACGGAGTCTTCCAAATAGACAAAGTAAAGAGAGTTATGGGGCTAGGACTGATAACCTTCTTCGATATGTGTTTAATCCGCCCTTTTGGGTTTTCAACTTAACAGCTCCCAATTTTGTGCTCTAGTTGTTGCCTAAGCCGCCCTTTCGGGTTTTCGACTTAGTGAGTTTTTTTTTTTTTTTGCCTAAGCCGCCCTTTCGGGTTTTCAACTTAGCGAGCTTTTTTTTTTTTTTTTGCTCTAACTTTTGCCTAAGCCGCCCTTTCGGGTTTTCAACTTAGCGAGCTCTTTTTTTTTTTTTTTTTTTGCCTAAGCCGCCCTTTCGGGTTTTCAACTTAGCAAGGTTTTTTTTTTTTTTTGCTCTAACTTTTGCCTAAGCCGCCCTGTCGGGTTTTCAACTTAGCGAGCTCTTTTTTTTTTTCATGCATAGTATTTCTTTACAGCATCTGAATTGATTGGTCTTGGTAAATCTTGGCCATTCATGTTTGTAAATATCAATGCCCCTCCAGAGAAAGCTTGCTTAACGACATATGGGCCTTCATAATTCGGAGCCCATTTACCTCTATCATCTTCTTGATTTGGCAGGATCTTCTTGAGGACTAGGTCACCTACTTTAAACCATCTGGGTCGTAGTTTCTTATTAAAGGCCCTTGCCACTCGTGACTGATATAACTGCCCATGACATATTGCTGTGAGCCTCTTTTCTTCAATCATATTTAATTGTTCAAATCGAGAACGTATCCATTCGCTCTCATCTAGGTCTGATTCAGCCAAGATTCTCAGGGATGGTATTTCCACCTCAATTGGGGTAACAGCCTCCATGCCATAAACTAAAGAGTAAGGGGTTGCCCCAGTTGATGTACGTATTGTGGTACGGTATCCGTGTAATGCATATGGAAGCATTTCATGCCAGTCCTTATAGGTCACTGTCATTTTGCTGATGATCTTCTTAATGTTTTTATTGGCTGCCTCAACTGCACCATTCATCTGTGGCCTATATGGTGCAGAATTATGATGTTTGATCTTGAACTGATCACATAATTCTTTAACTGATGCCCCGTTGAGGTTTGGTGCATTGTCAGTTATGATCCTCTCCGGTAACCCATATCTACAGATGATATTGGCCTTTAAGAACTTGATGAAGGCCTTCTGAGTAATACTAGCAAAGGAATTGGCTTCTACCCACTTAGTGAAATAGTCAATAGCAACGAGGATGAAACGATGACCATTCGAAGCTTTTGGGTTAATCGGCCCAATGACATCTATTCCCCACATGGAGAATGGCCATGGAGATACGAGACTATGCATTATAGTCGGAGGGGCATTAGCTTTGTTGGCATATATCTGGCACTTATGACACTTTCTAACATAATTGATACAATCCTTCTCCATAGTTATCCAGTAGTAACCAGATCTTTGAGCTTGTTTAGTTAATGAGTAGCCATTTGCATGTGTACCACATACGCCTTCATGGATCTCTGCCATAATCTTGTGCGCTTCCCTTATGTCTACACAGCGTAGCAATGTCCCGTCAAAGCTTCTCTTATATAGGACGTTATTACTAATAAAAAAGCCCATGGCCAATCGCCGGATGGTCTTTTTCTCATTATGTGTCACGTCTGGTGGGTAAGTACCATGCTCCATATACATCTTGATACTATGGTACCAAGGTTGCTCGTCGTGTTCTCTTCCAATATTGAAGCAAAATGCTGGCGATCTTCTAGTCTCAATCTGTATTGGCTGAACTTGGACTCCACAATCAAGTTGGATCATAGCTGCTAAAGTAGCTAACGCATCAGCGAAGCGATTCTTTTCTCTAGCCATGTGATGAAAATTGATTACTTCAAAGTTTTTGATCAACTCTATCAAATACTCTTGATAAGGGATCAACTTTGGGTCTTTAGTACGCCATTCACCAGTCACCTGATAAATTATGAGAGCTGAGTCACCATAGACTTTTAGGTTTTTTATCCCAAGATCTATGGCAGCCTGGAGACCATTAATACAAGCTTCATATTCTGTCATGTTATTGGTGCAGTCAAATCCTAACTTTATAGCAATCGGAAATTGCTTTCCATCTGGGGATATGATTACTGCCCCTACACCATTGCCATGCATGTTTGCTGCCCCATCAAAATACATCTCCCACTCCTTCGATTTGCTATCCTCGATCGGGTCTTCTGTAGCACATATGTCTTCATCTGGAAATTTGAAATCTAGTGGCTGGTATCCATCTATGGGGTTTTCCGCTAAGTGATCTGCTATCGTACCACCCTTAACGGATTTTTGAATAACGTATCTTATATCATATTCAGACAATATTACTTGCCACTTAGAGACTCTTCCGGCTACATGCGGGCTTTCGAAGATGTACTTGAGTGGGTCTACTCTAGAAATTAACCAAGTGGTGTAGTAAAGCATGTATTGCCTCAACCTCCTTGTAGCCCAGACTAAACCACAACAAGTTCGCTCAATCATCTGGTAACGTGACTCACAATCATTAAACTTCTTGCTCAAGTAATAGATCGCTTGTTCTCTTCGCTTAGATGTATCTTGTTGCCCCAGCATGGCTCCCATGGAATTTGGTCGTATTGTTAAATACAAAATTAAAGGTCGTCCTGGTATAGGAGGAACCAAAATTGGGGGATTTAGCAAATAATCCTTGATTCTATCAAATGCCTGTTGGCAATCTTCATCCCACTTCCTGGTGCAGTTCTTCTTTAAAAGCTTGAATATCAGCTCACAAGTTGCAGTCAGGTTGGCAATGAATCGTGCAATGTAATTCAGCCGCCCTAAAAAGCTTCGAACTTCCTTTTCTGTTTGAGGAGGGGGCATTTCCCGTATTGCTTTTACTTTGTCTGGATCTACTGTAATCCCTTTTTGGCTTACAATGAAGCCCAACAATTTTCCAGATAAAGCTCCAAAGACGCATTTGTTAGGATTTAGTCGTAGCTTGTACTTGCGTAGCCTTTCAAACAGCTTTCTTAACACCGCAACATGACTTTCTCCCTCAGAAGATTTAGCTACCATGTCATCCACGTATACTTCAAGTTCTTTATGCATCATATCATGGAAGAGTGCCACCATGGCACGCTGATAAGTTGCCCCAGCATTCTTTAGTCCGAATGGCATGACGCGGTAACAATAAGTGCCCCATTGTGTAATAAATGTGGTTTTTTCTTTATCCTCCCTATCCATAGGGATTTGGTTATATCCTGAGTACCCATCCATGAACGAGTACCTATAGCTACGGGCTGTATTATCAACCAGGACATCAATATGAGGCAGTGGAAAATCATCTTTTGGGCTAGCTTTGTTCAGATCTCGATAATCTACACACATTCGGATTCTGCCATCCTTCTTTGGGACAAGAACGACATTTGCTATCCATTGTGGGTATTTAGCTACTTCTAGGAAACCCGCTTCTAATTGCTTCATCACCTCCTCTCGAACAACTAAAGACATATCGGAAGTGAGCCTCCTCAATTTTTGCTTTTTAGCCTTAGTGTCTGGGAATAAGGGGATCTTGTGAGAAGCAATCCCTGGATCAAAGCCTGGCATGTCTTGATAAGACCATGCGAACACATCTAGGAATTCTTTGAAGAGTTCAACCATTTGCTCTCTTTCGGGGTTATCTACTATCTTTAGTTCTCTCTTTTCTTCCTTTGTGCCCATATTTATTACTTCAATTACATCTTCATATGGGCACATTCTATTGTCGTCGGATTCGAGGATTTTTTTGTATACTTGAATGATCTCATCATCATCATACTCGTAATCATGCATATCAATGGCAACAAGCGTATCATCATTCAGGGACTCAGGAACCTCTGCGTTGGACAAGAGTTCCGAGGAAATCGATTTCCTGGAGGGCGAAAAATGAACAACGAATGAATAGAAGGAAAAAGAAAGGAATGGATATAAATAAGTGAATTTTATTCGCATATCATTCTTTATTTCATGGTTCATATAGGAGCTCGCCTAAAGGCGTATACAAAGCATAAAAAGACAACTTTTAGCTAGGCATGTTACTCTAAAATGATAGAATTGAAGGTGTCCTCGAACTCCCAATTTTCTAGAGCCCTTCCAGAATCATCAGCTGAAATCCACGTGCAAGTCTTTTTGCTTATTGTTGAAACCATTGCAACAGTCGGCTTGTTTAGCACTTCAGAGGATGTCGGGAATGTCTTCCTTATGTGGGGGATTTCAAAATGCTCGTCATCCTTCTCTACCTTCAAGCTTGCTTGCTCTTTCAATTGCATTTCCAATGGTGGTTCGTATCCTAACCCTTGGTGCTTGTGATTCTCTTGCAGATTTATTGGGGATTTGATGCCTTGGAGGTGAGTGCCCAATCCTTTGCCCTGCTTAAACCCATTCTTCTCCATTATCTTGGTTACTATGGAGTTGACATTTTTAGATCCCTTGGGTCGTTCGACTTCGAAACCTTGGAAAACCATTCCTTCCTCGTGCTCGGCAGCCTCAATGTATGGAAGAGAGCTCGGCTTGCTCACCATGATTTCTTCTTCGCCCTTGATTATCACTATCTTCCCGCTATCAACGAACTTTACCTTCTGGTGCAACGTAGAAGGTACTGCCCCAGCTGAGTGTATCCATGGCCTCCCCAACAGCATAGAATAGGACGAGTCAATGTTCATAAGCTGAAAGTCTACTGTGAATGAAGTTGGTCCAATCTGTAAAGGCAAATGGACCATTCCCAACACACCTCTCCGAGTACCATCGAATCCTCTAACCACCATGTTACTCTTTTCAACCTCTGACGCCTCTACTGACAATTGCTCAAATGTGGATAGCGGTAAAACATTTAACGCTGATCCTCCATCTATCAATACTTTGGCCACAATAAACCCTTTACACTTCAGGGAAATGTAGAGGGCTTTATACTGATCAACGGTTGATTGAACAACTTCTTCTTCTGAAAATGAGATGGTAGAGAATGCCCTCGCCACATTCATAATGCTTGCAACCTTCTCCGGGGTCACACTGGACTGCACATATGCTTCATCTAATGCCTTTTGTAGCGCACGACGATGCGGTTCGGAACTCAAGATCAAAGAGAGAATTGAGATCTTGGCCGGAGTTTTGTTCAATTGGTCTACTACGCTATATTCACTTTGCTTCATGATTTGAAGAAATTCTTCATCTTTATTTTCCATGCCTTTTAGACCAGAACTTGATGGAATATCAATATTGGTTTGTTTTCCTTTCTTTGACAATCCAACATTTTGCGGCAGGTAAGATTTTCCACTTCGTGTGGCTGGCCTTGGCTTCCATTACTTGTCCTGAGGGATTTTCGACAATACCTTTATACCTCCATGGTACGGCATGATTACTCTGATATGGAAAAGGGGTCGGTACCTTAATGGTCACTGCAGGCTGTTGCAATGGAGTCAAGATGGTGAAAGAGACAACATGAGAATTTCTCTTTTCATATGGTTCCTTAATGATGAACTCGACATGTCTTTTCTCCACCATGCCTACTTCTTTCTCTTCTCGAGGCATATAACCTGCTGCCTTTAAACAAGCATGGAGATCTTCTCTTATTAGTAGAGGCTCGTTGGAGAACTCAATTTCATCAACAACATTTACTTGATTTTCATGACTTGGAAGAGGATTGGCGTTGATAGTGGAGTTGTCGTTCCTCTTCAATTGAATGTGATTAGAATCAATTAAGTCTAATACATTCCTTTTGAATGTTGCACAGTCCTCGATTGAGTGTCCCGGGGCGCCCATATGGTATTCACATCGGGCATTAGAGTCATACCAAGCCGGGAATGGTGGTTGAGGCTGTTTGTAAGTACGTGGCCCTAACAGCTGAGATTCCAAAAGTTGGCGATATAGCTCAGTATTTGTCATGCCAAAATCTGGCCACTGCCGACTATCTCGTTGCTGCCAATTCCTTCGTCCTCCAGCTTGACCTTGCCTATTTTGTGTCAGATCGTTCTTCGTCTGTCGAAACCCATCATTACCGCCTTGATGTATTGCTTAGGGTTGTCTAGTGGTTTGGATGAAGCTAACATCGCCTTCCTTCTTCTTCCCATTGTTCCCCTTTTTGGTGATGCTCTCACTTTGAAGAATCCTACCATCGCGTATGTCAGCATCGATTCGCTCACCAATCTCGATCAACCCAGAAAAATCGGTGACATGTGTCCCAACCATATATCTGTAATAAGGTTCTTGTAAAGTGCGGATGAAATAAGAGCTGAGCTCAGATGGTATAAGGGGAGGTTGAACTTGTGCTGCGACCGTCCTCCATCTTTGGGCGTAATCTTTAAAAGCTTCAGTGGATTTCTTGCTCATTGACTTCAGTTGTTCCCTGGTGGGGGCAGTGTCAAGATTGAACCTGTATTGTTTCATGAATACATAAGTCAAATCCCTCCATTTCTTGATCTTTGTCTGATCAAGTTGCATGTACCATTCCAATGCTGGCCCTTTCAAGCTCTCATGGAAGAAGAGCAGCAAAAAGTTTTCGTCTTGTGACCATACAAGCATCTTGGTGCAATAGGCTTTAAGGTGGTATATTGGATTCCCTGTGCCGTTGTACTTATCAAAGTCTGGCATCTTGAATTTCTTGGGAATTGAGACATGTGGGGCCAAGCATAAATCTTTTAAATCAAGTGATCCCTAAGTGTTTGGTCCTTGGAGGGCTTTTAGTTGGTCTTTTACTTCACCTAACTCTTCCTTCCACCCCTCTTTTTCAACTGATAGGGAGGGAATGTTGAAAGTGTATGTTGAATCTTCACCTGGTTGTTCCTCCTTAGTGCTTGGAATTTGAGGATTCTGCTTACTTTGAGGCTCTTCTGTCATTTTTTCTTTCTCGCCATTTTCTGGTATACTTATTTCAGCATTTCTTAATGGATCAGATGTTCCTGACTCTTTCTCATTATTTTGGGTTTGAAGAGCTATAGTCAAGGTGGAAATCATTTCTTTCAAATCTGCCATTTGTGCCTCCATATGAGACATCCGATGATTAAGATTAGATTCGGCTTCACCAGGATTGGCTGCCATCTGACGACTACGTGAGCACGTGTTGTATGAATGCGCAGGGGGTAGCTGGTTAGAATGTTTAGACGGAGCAATATTGTATCACCTGCTTAGAAAGGGATAAAATATCATTAGTTTATTTAAACTTACAATTTCAGGCGGGCATAGCGAGTTATCGTATTGTTTTGGCATAAAGGTCTTCTGGCACAAGTGTCCTCTAGCGTCCTCAGGGGATCTATTATTCCACAGGGAGAACTAGAGTTGATCATTAAATAGGAGGGACCTTGAGTCCCGTCTTAGCTAAGATCTTTTCATTTGGTGAGTGTTTAATTGGCACATAGTCTTCTGGAACGAGTGTCCTCTAGCCTCCTCAGAGAATCCATTATTCTACTGGGAGAACTAGAGTTGATCATTAGACAGGGGGGACCTTGAATCCCACCCTAGCCCAAGATCTTGTTATTGATCGTAGTGATAAGCACGCGTAACCAATGATAGTAAAAGGAGCGAGATATGCTTTTATTTGATAATATCAAAATTTGGTTACAAGTTTGAGTTCCTCTACTATTTGATTACATAAGTTTAAAAATTCAACAATCTCTGTTGGCGGATTCAAAGGGATGATCATGCCTTCAGCGCGCTTGAATGTGCTAGCAAATTCTGGGATATTGGTGTTAGCAAAGCTGATTAAGTTACCACACCTCTTTACCCATTCTTCTGTCACGACAACTTGTCTGTGGTAGAGGAGTTCCCAGTTGGCTAAAACTTTCCTTTCGTGATTGAGCTTGTCCATGAGGCTCTGGATGGTTTCAGTGCTACTGGCCCTTACAGCAACCAATTCACCCTTCTTGTCTTCTAGGAGTTGAGTAAGAATATCAACTTCCCCTTGCAATTTCTTAAGAGGGGCATTGTCTTGCAGTTTCTCTTCGAGCAACTCTTTTGTCGTAGTCATCTTCAATAGTCGAACTCTATTATTCTTCATTTGCCTATCGTTCTCTTGCATAGCCCTTTTTAAGCTTTTGTTTTCTTCTTCCAGCTTCATGATCCTTGAGCGTTCTTCTAATTCTCTTCTCTTTCTCTTTTCTGTCAGTTTTTCTTGAAGGGATGCATATTTGTCCTCTAGCTGACTCATCTTTTTCTTATTTTGTGATTCCATCATAGACAACTCCTCCAACTCCTTTTCTCTTGTTTCCAGGCGCCTTGCCAACTCTTTGTTTACTTCTTGGGCATCATTTCCTAACAAAGGATCTTGGGGGGAATAAGATGGATTGGCTCCTTTGATTCTGTCCTTGAGCCAGTCCTTATAGCCCGAAGTTGCACCTATTTCCCGCTTCCCCAGCTCAGTCTTTCCCTTGTATGCTATCTTGCTCCAAGCTTCTTTGATTTCTCGACATAAGTCCTTCCCATTATCTTCTCCGTATGAGAAGTGTATGACTTGCACTTTTTCTTGAGAGGGAACTTTTTGCCGAAATGCTAATTGCCTTAATGCTAAAGAAGGATTGTAGTTAATACATCCTCTTGGTCCCATGAGAGGTACATTAGAAAAGTCCCCGCAGTGATGGATGATCTCTTCATCCTCCCACCATTCTATTTTCCATAAGAGAGAATCTTCTGTTAATTGTGAGAACTCCTTCCTCCAATCATTTTTGTTTAATTGAAGATGATTGAAAGCCATAAGTGGATTA
Source organism: Inga laurina (assembly GCA_963855925.1). Lineage (NCBI taxonomy): Eukaryota > Viridiplantae > Streptophyta > Magnoliopsida > Fabales > Fabaceae > Inga > Inga laurina. The sequence continues at coordinate 77,666,770 of OY979702.1, forward strand.
GTAAACTTGTCATGCCTTTCTCGGAAGTATTTCTTCTTTCCATATACGTGACTCAGCATCCATACCTCAAGCAATGCAAGACAACATTTTATTCGACCTTCCTTCTTTAGGTGGCATTGAGATAATGACATGTAGGTCTCTGCTAAAACTGCGGGTACCGGGTTAATTTGATAGTGTTCGACCAATTGAAAGACACTGATAGCTCCTAAGTCGATTATTCCCGCTGATGAAGGAAAGAGGATCATGCCATAAATAGCCAAGGCGAAAACCCTACAAAAACTCTCCCAATCTTCATTTTCTGCTAATCTTGCTAAGTGAGCTTCTACTATGGTCCTTTTAATCCCCTTGACCTGTCCAGTTCCTACAATCTGTACTTCTTCCATGTGAACCCCTAACAGCTTCGCTATTCCTCCCTGAGAAGGTAGCCGGCCTGGATAATGGTAGATCTTATCACTCCTCTTAATTGGCATCCTAAGGATTTCCCCATATTCTTCAAGGGTTGGGGCAAGTTGAAAATCAGAGAAAGTGAAGCATCTCAAAGAGGCATCCCAATACTGGCCCAGTTCTATGATAGCCTCATTATGCACAGGCACGTGTAACAAATCAATGATATTTCCATACTTCTTCATGAAACCCAATTTGACTGAACCTTGAATGTAGCGACTTAATCGAATTATGCCTTCAAGTGGCTCTGCTCCAGTAGTCAGCCTGATGCCCTTCCCTCTATATACCTTTCCTGTAGGAACTTGATTTAGACTTGGTTTTTGTGCCATTTAACCTTTATGCCAAATTTTCGGTTGTCGGATAACTCGTTTGCCCTTCATTAAAGAAAAGAGAAGGAAGAGTCAGAAACTATTTTCAAATGCATGCTATACAGATGATTATATGTGCTTTCTAGCCTTGATATGAGTGATGGACATTAGGAAAAAAAGATTTCACCTCCTCAAGAGATCTATTACCTCATAGGGAGAATAAAGTGCCTATTAACCTGCGAATGGCCCAAACCATCACGCGGCTAAGGGTTTTTTTTTAAACGATGATTATGTCCAAGACCCATATCAAATGAAAAATGCTAATGGATGATGCAAGGCTACCTCGTGAGACGTGAAAGAGTGATGACTTATACTTCAAGTTTTGATATGAGTAATGGACATTAAGAAAAAGAACTTCACCTCCTCAAGAGATCTATTACCTCATAGGGAGAATGAAGTGCCCATTAACCTGCGAATGGCCCAAACCATTACGCGGCTAAGGGTTTTTTAAAATGATGATTATGTCCAAGGCCCATATCAAATAAAGTTAAAATGTTAATGGATGATACAAGGATACCTCATGAGACGTGAAAGAGTGACGACTTATACTTCAAGTTTTGATATGGGTGATGGACATTAATAAAAAGAACTCCACTTCCTCAAGAGATCTAATACCTCATAGGGAGAATGAAGTGCCCATTAACCTGCGAATGGCCTAAACCATCACGCGGTTAAGGGTTTTTTTTTTTTTTTAAATGATGATTATGTCCAAGGCCTATATCAAATGAAGTTAAAATGCTAATGGATGATATAATGATGCCTTATGAGTCCTAAAGGGTTATCCCTCATCGAGATGTTTTCTAACATGATTGATGTGATGAAATCACGGTCTTTTAGGGTCATAGACCCTTAGACTAAGGTTAGCTATCTAATGCATACACCGTCCTTATGATGTATCTTTATGTGGAATGATGATGCTAGATACATACTCAGGTGAAGCGACAGTTAGTCACTTTATCCTAGGGGTTCCATTGATTATGCATGGATGACAATAAAGATTATTAACAATAAATAAATATATGCCCTCCAGTGTCCTATTTTAGGAATGACCCTAGGTTAGTAGTATCTATCCTAAGAAAGGCAGGTACTAATTAATTGGGTAGGTCTATAATTTCTACTAATAGGTGCAATAGTTTCAAGGTGGTTCTAATTCTCACAGATAAAGGTCTCCTAACTGCCCCCATCGTAAAGATAAAGACCCCATTTGATGAAGTTGACCTTCAGGGGGTTCTGAAAACCCCACAGGGATCAACCTCACCAAATGAGTAACAGCTAGGATGAAGTCTTCACAGTAACCTCAGGGGGTTCTTAAAACCCCACAGGGAGACCGCTAGAAACTTCCACTCACCTAAGGAACTCACAGACCCGGGTATAGGGCCCAAAATGTGTGTGAGGAGAATAGTGTATGTGTTCAGTGTGTGCGGAGAGCATACCAACCTATGGGCCTAGGTTCTACCCAACCCTCATCTGCTAAGCAGATCACAAGATAGATAGGGAAAAAAAATAAAATAAACAAATAGATGAATAAAGAAAAAAAATAAAACAATTATTTACAAAAAGAAAAAGGGTAATTAAAATAAAATTAAGGCCATATTATTTTTAAATACTTAACTTAAATGGGCTTGACTCTCAAACTATCCCCAGTGGAGTCGCCAAGCTGTAGCGCCCGGAATTTTGAAAAACATGGAGCCGCCACCAAAATTTTTGAAAAAAGGGTAACTTTGGAAACCTTTTTAAAAATGGAAACTGGTCTACAAAAACCATTTAGGGTTCGGGAGTCGATTGTGTGTGGGGAAGGTGTTAGGCACCCCACAACACCCATTCATAAGAATGGTTACCCTAAGTTAATTATTTAAAAATATTATGGCCTTTAACTTTATTATAATTACCTAAATAAAAAAAAATAGAATATTTACAAAACTAAATAAAAAAAAACTAAAGAAAAAGAAAAAAGGAACATTTATTTACAAAAAAGAAAATAAGAAAAAGAATATATTTATTTACAAAATTGGACTTGACCTAGGATGAAAACCTAGGGCCTACGTACCCTTTAGAGGGATCAAAGCCCACGTGGTTCGGGGGGTAGAAATGCGTGTCACTTTGTTTGTGTTTTTTTTTTAAAAAAAAATTATTTAATTTATTTGAGAAAAATAATTTTTTTTTTATTTGGTTTGTATTTTTTATTATTTTTTTTAAAGAGACGTTTTTTTTTCATTTTCTTATAAAAGACGGTCTTTCCATTTTTGGTTTGATTAATAAAAAAGAGTTCACAGCAATAAACAAAACGTCAATAAGCTAATAAGGCCGAGGAGCAATCATATGATCAATATTTCATGTAAGATACCAAGACTCAATTCCAAAAACTCGTTACTGGATGAAGGAATTAGGTGGCAAGAAATAAGTTAAGAAGTGAGTACCTCTAGTGCCTTGAATTCGCTGCAAAAAGAAGGATGAGGTGAAGGAGTCAAGATATAAAAAAAAAAACAAAAGGCAAAGGGGGAAGGTAAGTCAAACCTGTTGATACAATCATGGGACACACACATGTTGCACATCATGGCTTTTAACAATGAAATAGGGTGTTAAACAAAAGGAGTGTGGAATCAAAATTTCTCCCATAAATCATTCAAAGCGAAAGGATCAGCCCCAACAAATTTAAGTCACAGAGAACTAATATACTTAAGTATTCCGAAAAGAAAAAAAAAATCCGAAGAAGAAAAGAAAAGAGAAAGAAGAAAAAGAGAAAAGAGAAAAAAAAAAGGAAAGAGAAAAAGAAAAAAGGAAAAGAACATGTCAGGAGCTTGATAAGCTTGTGCCTCTTGTCATGTTGACAAATTCATTGGCATAGTAATATTTGGACACATGAAGGAAAGATGGATTTTTCCAACAAACTCTCAATCTCCTAAACCCATGAGAACATCCCATCGTTCAAAACGATTATGCAAAAAAGTATAATAGTTCTCTACCTTGTCTCTCTTCTCTAGGAATTCTTCTCCAAAATTTTTCCACCGGAGTCCTCTCTTTGCTTCAACCCTTGCACTCCTATTTATAGTCTCAAGGTAGGGTTTTCTTCATAAATGCTCCCTTTTTTATTTTTTTTTATTTTATTTTTCGTTTTTTTGATTTTTTTGTATTTTATGTTAAGAACTACCTAACTTGACCCAATCACCATCAATGGAGATTTTTTTTTTTTTTCATTTTTTTTTATTTTTTGTATTTTCTATTTATAGTCTCAAGGTAGGGTTTTCTTCATAAATGCTCCCTTTTTTATTTTTTTATTTTATTTTTCGTTTTTTTGATTTTTTTGTATTTTATGTTAAGAACTACCTAACTTAACCCAATCACCATCAATGGAGATTTTTTTTTTCGTTTTTTTTTTTTATTTTTTGTATTTTCTATTGATAAAACTTCCTAACTTGACCTAATTACTATTAGTGGAGATTTTTTCGTTTTTAATCTTTTTTTTCATTATTCTCCCCACAAGTAACTTCCTAATTTAAACCTATCAACATAAATGAGATTTTTTATTTTTTATTTTTTATTTTTCATTTTTTTTATTTATTATTTTCCCTTAATGAATGACAATGCCAATCATATCAATTAAGGGATTTATTTTAATTTTATTTTTTTTTTAAATTTTTCCCTTTCAATGATGATTGCCTATTTAGACACCGATCATCATCAATAGGAGGATTTCCTTATTTTTTCTTATTTTCGTTTTTTTTTATTTTTTCTTTCAATGATGATTGTCAATTTGGACACCAATCATTATCAATCTTTTTGTATTTTTTTTAGTGGGGCCCGGACAAAATAGGGTGTTCACAATATATATATATATATACACATTCTATCTATAGCATCGTCTCAATCTCATTCATATAGTTCATAAGATCATCGTCAACTTCATTATTATTTATTCAGCATTGTCATATCCTTCACTGGTGATGGCATATCCTCCACAGTCGCTGCCACTACCTGTGAGTGCTCCTCCTCCACCAATGGGGTATTCTTCCAAGGATGCTGTTTCAGGGGACCCACTACAGAGTGTTTCACACAAGATGGCTTCTAGAAGGGATGGTGAGTTCCTTAATTAATTATTCATAACCAAAACATCTCTCTTCTTAATTTATTTTTGTGAATTTATTGCCTTCTTTATTTATCTTCAAAACATTATTGTTCTTTTTATAATTTTCAAAGGTTATGAGCTAACGTCAAATATTAGAAAATATGACAAAATTTCTTATATTTCAAACTTAAAAAAGTTCTAAAAGACATTTTATTTACCCATATATATCTGAGGGAGTACTTGACTTGTCTTTGTTCATCATCTCCTTCTTTTAATTGTCTTCTCCTGGTCTATCTCCTGATATTTTTGTGTCCTTTGGGCAAATAAATAGAGGGAAACAGAGCATAAAGCAAGCCTTATTCACACTCGTGTTTCTTCACTCGCTTTGACAAATTCAAAGCTTCTATTAATTGAGATACCTTAGCCTCCCCCACCAACCTATATACGTATGTGAGTATATGTAGCTTGACAATCTCTTTCTGAAAACCCTGCATTATTAATCATCTCTGCCTCTTTGTTCCCATTGTTTAGAAGATAATAAACTTGATCAATATTTATTAACTATGAATCACTACCATCCAAGAGAACTTCCAATGGAGTATCCCCAACAAAGTGTTCCACAGAAGACCACAAGTAAGGGTGGTGACTTTTGGGAGGGATGGTGAGATAAATATCTCTCTGCTAATTTCTCTTCAGATCAGTTTCTAATATGTGCTTTGTTATGTGTCCCTTAATTGCAGTTGTGCAACTCTGTGCTGTTGTTTTTTCTGGGATTGTTGCTACGTTAAGGACCAAAATATTTTTGCTCTTGCTCTTGGAGTCTGCTGTTCTTCCCTTTGCCTGTGTTAATATTTCATTTGAGTAGCATAATACAAGCAAGAGAGTCTTGTCTTTTAGTATATATTATATTTATGAAAAAGGAAGAGAGAAAAGGGACATTGATGTAAAACTCAATCCAGCAAGTGGATGAGTAGGAGTTTGAAGAGATTTTGATCAACGGATCACAAATGTTACCTTTTGCCGCATAAATCAATGCCAACAACTTTCATTAATAAAAGAAGTTGGATCAAGAATAAATCTAAAAGAATTGAAAAATAGGAGGGGGTTAAGAAAGAAAATACATTAGAAAAAATTCTAAGCGTAATATTGATATCATTGTAAACAACATTGTGTCAGTAATGAGCAATGCTTTGAATATTTATACTCATCTTATTAGCACAGATGACGCTTATTGGCCTCTAATCTTAAATAAAAAATCAAATATCTATACTCATCTTTTTTAAGGGAATGCCAAACAATTGTAATAAACTAATTTTTTAGGTATTTCTCAAACTGCCGATTCATGACATAAAGAAACACCTTGATGAAGAATTAAATTCTTTTTATACGACAGATTATTAATCAGGATTTTTTTTTTTTTGACCTGGGATTATTAATCAGGTTGATTATACCATACAAACAAAACAAAGAAGTTAGATTAGAATCATCAAAATTTATGAAAGACAAATAACTTTCATAAAAATTTGCCATACTATCTTTTTATTTTTTACCTTTTCTTTTTCTAGGAAATGCGCAGTCCTACAGTTGTAATAATAATAAAAAACGAAAAAAAAAGAAAATACAAATATAACAATATTTTATCAATGATCTCATGGTTTAGCAGGAAATTGTAGGGTTAATCTTCTTGTAACCTTTAGTCACTAGCATCAGCCCTTTTAATTCTTTAAAAAATAAATAACATCCCTCTAACATATGAACAAATATAAGTCAAAAACACCCAATAAAGTTTTTATTTTTACCAGAAAAACCCAGTAGAGTTGAGAAAAATGAAAATTGCATCACCGATAACCCATTCGATTACGGGTCAAAACCAGGTTCAAACGACCCGCACCATACCAGAAAACAGCCTCCTTTGTCATCTTCGATTCAGTCCCTCTGTATCTTGCTAGGGTTTATTGAGGGGTTTCCACCTTTCTTGCTGTGTCCCTAACCATGGCGAAACCTGGGCGAGGCCGCCCCTCACCGCCTTCAGGTTCCATTTCGGGCTCCTCATCGCTCTCGAGGTCCTCCTCTCCCTCCGATTCCCGCTCTAGCTCCCGCTCCCTTTCCCGCTCTCCCTCTCGCTCCAGATCCTTCTCCTCGTCATCTTCTCCATCCCGCAGTATCAGTTCCGGGAGCCGAAGCCCCCCTCCTCCAAGGAGGAAAAGGTACGCCCCAATTCCTACATGTTTGGATTTTAAGCCGAAGGATTTGGGTGTGTTGTTTTCAAGATGGTTGAAGCTTGACATTTTACGAAAATCAAAGCATGCATAGAACTTGGTTTTATGCAATTCGTCTTTTTCTTGAATTGACTAAAGGAAATGCACGTTGTACGACCCCAGTATGATCTTTAATAACTGGAATACAACTGCTTTCCACTAATCGTAATCTTCATACATAGCACTGGGAGGGAAATTTTACCTTTTTACTGCTTATTGTTTGTTTTCATCTTTTGGTTACGTTCATTTTATTCTTTTATCACATTGAAACTAAATAGGTATTGGTCGTTACATAATTTTGCTGTGAGAAGTGATTTAAAATATTTAGCCTTGACTATTTTTGTCGAAGTTGTGACATTTCACACCCAATGAGAGTGAATCATGTTTTCGCCAGCAGTTAAGGTGCAGATTTTTGATATTATGGACATATGGAAACCTCGTTATGAAAGCTGTATTTTCAAGAAACCTTCAGTTCCAACTTACAATGTACCCTCTTTTTGTGGGCGGTGCTCTTATTTAGAATCTTGCTACTTAGTATTTAATTAATTTATCTCTGTTTAATATGTGCGTCTTAAAAAAAATAGCAGTACAATAATAAATGGAGAGTTAAATTATACATTCATATAAAATATTTAATGATGTGGTTTATAAATAGGGAAAAACAACATTCTCTGCCTGACTTATAAATAAGACCGCATGCATACAAAACAGAGATGTAGAGACTAAAGTAGATGACTCCTCCAAAATTAATTTTCATATTCGTGTTAGTCTTAAAATCAAGTCTTCATCAAAATTAGTTATCGCGATGATTCGGGCTTAGGGCCTCTAATGTGTCTTTATCTAATATTCTCTAATGTCCTTTTTAATACCCCAGCATCTCGAGTGTTTTTTTACTTCTATCTTTTGATCATTAGACTCTTGCTTGACCATCGAGCCGATACAATTGGACAAACGATTATTGTCTCTGCAAGAGGGTCTTGCTGTATAAGCTATGGTTTTGTTAAATATTCTCTGCTAAAACCGCGCTTTGTTCCAACTCTGTTTGAATAATAAATCACACGTTAGGTTTCTAATTTCTAATAGGTCAGATTTGTCTGTGTCATAGATTCTGATGACACCCAGAACAGAGTATTCATAAGTCTTTGACTTAGTTTTTTTTTTTAATTATTAATGAATTTAATTTTATTCTTTTTGGGGATCACGGGCCCTTGGCTATCTTGCCCCTGATCCCCAACAGGGAGAACAAAGTATTCATAACACGTTTGGTTTCTCAGAACAACGTTTTCAAACTCGCGGATTTGCAAGAGGAGATTCAGAATTTAAAATAGGGAGATCTCACTGTAAGTGACTATTTCACAAAATTAAAGATTCTCTGGGATGAGTACTTAACTTTGCGTCCTCTGTTATCCTGTTCGTGTAATCCGAGTTGTTCTTGTGGTGTGATTGAGAAATATAGACAACATGTTGAGCATGATTATGTTATACGTTTTCTTAAGGGATTGAGTAATCAATTTTCTGTTAACCTCATGAAATTCTTGTCAGAATTGCACATTTCCTCCTATTTCTCCCACACTTTGGGTATATTAGTGGGCATTTGGGAGTGCTAAAGTAGAGGAAATGTGTTCTATTCATGCTTGGCACAAAAAGAGTATAAATGTGGAGGAAATATGTTACCAACTGCTATGATTATTCAATTGTGATTGTTTGTGAATTCTTTGTGTTGAAAGGATACAAATTCAGTCATAGCTAGACCAGAGAAAGCCAAATTTAATGAGAAGGAGATGAAATGAAGTTGAAGCCATCAACCATGCCAAGGAAGTGCAAGAAGGGACGAGAACAGAGCGTAGAAAGAGAGGAAGCTAAACTTCAGAGATTACTGGCCGCGGCCAACCATTCCATGGGCCGCAGCCAACAAAAGGTCAGAAAGATATTGGCCGCGGCCAACAAAAGGTCAGAAAGATACTGGCCGCGGCCAACCCCCGAAAATGTTGTTGTGCGTTTTGTCACCCGGGAACTATAAAAGCGGAAACCAAAGGTAGAAAGAAGGAGGTTAGATTAGGAAAGACCTAGGGAAGCGACTGAGATAGTCCTCTGAGCTTGGGTGTGTCTGAAATCAAGGAGAATCAAGGAGAGATTGAAGATTTGCAGAGATTTTAGCTCAGATTCTCTGGTTTTTCTGAATTCATTCCATTTCTCCTCTGTAATTCTGATATGGCTGTAATGAGAGTTTATGTCTGTGATTCATTTTTGAACATGGATAGCTAGGGTCCCATTCTAGGATTGTTTATGATCCTTTGTATGGATTAAACTTGATTCCTTTCCTCTTTAAGTATCTAATGGCATATATATGTTGATTTTACTCCGTCTTTACTATTGTTTGTGACTGGCCATCACTGTGGATGATGTGTTCAATTAAATTAAGCTTGAGAGAGTTAATTTAATTGTAAAACTTGAGTGAAATCGTGTTAGACTTGAAGTTTACAACTAAACGGATGGTTTGTTGGTAACATAAAGATATAATTATTAACCTAGCATTGTCAAATTAAGATTGGTGTGTAATGAATATCTTATCTTAGCTGTAGCAAGAGATTGTGCATGCTAATAGAAGATATAAAACTAGTTATGACTTGAGAGAGCTTAATCACATGCTAGAGATTTTTAGACTGATATATATATACCCTATGGAAAGGATCCTTGGAGAGGAAAAGAAGTAAGTTTATGAAATACTAAGGGGATGGACAATCCTAGGCTTATTATACTTGATTGAAGTCACACAAATCAGAGTTTTGTTCAGTAAATTTTAGTTTTACAAATATATCTTTTGAAATTCCTTTTTCCACACACAACAACATGTTTTGGCTCGACTTAATTGAATTCACCAAATCTATTGCTTGACTAATTTGTTACTCAAATCCTCCAGGGAACGATCTTTACTTATACTTTATTACTTGACGCGATCCGTGCACTTGCGGTGGCGAACATTTTCATCCGTCAAATCACAAATTATGCTAGTCGAACCATTACCTACTATTAATCGAGTATTCGCTTTGGTTCAACAACAAGAAAGGGAGATGGGATATTAGGTAGCTGAGGTTACCGCTTTACTTGCTAAGACATCACATTCACAGCCGTCCTCTGGTTCTGGTGCTATAGGACATTCTAAGTCTAATGGTTCTGGTTTATCTTCTTTTAAGCAGTGTACTTATTGTGGTCGTTCTAAGCATACTGAGGCTACATGTTACAAGAAACATGGGTTTCCTCCTGGTTTCAAGTTTAGAAACGCAAATTCTGCTCCTCATGTTAATGCTATCTCATCTGAGTCTGTTTATGGTAAGAATACCACTTAACCTAATCGGATTGCTCATGAAACTTATAGTTTCACCCGTGACCAATATCGAAAGCTGCTAGCTCTTGTTCAGTCTGACATTTCTGTTGCTCAGCCCTCTGTTTTTGTTAACAATGTTACAGCCTATGGTAATTCTATTTCTTCTACGTTTAAATCTTTTTTTGATTCCTAGATCATAGATTCAGGAGCCACTGATCATGTATGCTCTAACCTTGCTTTAGTCTCCTCTTATGAATGTATACATCCTATTTCTGTCAATTTACCTGATGGCACTCGGGTTTTAGCTTCTTACCGTGGCATTGTATCTTTTTCTGTTGATCTTATGATTCAGGATGTTTTATATGTCCCGAATTTCCACTTCAATTTGATTTCTGTTTCTAAACTCACTTTGTCTCTTCCTTGTCATGTTTCTTTTCAAAACTCCCAGTGCCAAATCAGATCCCATCCTTCAGAGAAGATGATTGGTTCAGCTGATCTCATTGAAGGGCTCTATATCATGAACCATGCAGCTTTGGGCAGACCTACTTTAGTTAGTAAAATTTCCACTACCCCTATAGATTCTCCTACATTTGATCTTTGGCATTTTCACCTAGGTCACTTGTCTCAAAATGTAGTACTTTGTTTTCCATTCAAAAACAATTTCCAGAGGTTGTTTCCAATTCTTCTTTTCAATGTTGTGATAAGCAACGAAATTTGCCATTTCCTGTAAGCATCACTCATTCTAATAAAGTTTCTACACTGGTTCATATGGATATTTGGGGTCCCTATCATTTACCTTCTATACATGGTCATTGATATTTTCTCACTATTGTAAATGATTACTCACGATATACATGGGTTTACTTACTTAAAAATAAATCTTAAGTTAGATCTTCTATTCAGACATTTGTTAATCTGATTTCTACCCAATTTCATGATTCTATACAAGTAATTAGGATTGATAATGGATTGGAATTTTAGATGACAGAATTTTATAATAATCTTGGCATTATACACCAAACTTCTTGCATTGAGACCCTGAGCAAAATAGTAAAGTAGAAAGAAAACACCAACATATTTTAAATGTCACTCAGGCTCTTTTGTTTCAAGCATATATTCCTAAGGTTTTTTGGTCTTATGCCATTCTCCATGCCATCTATCTTATCAATCATTTACCAACACCTCTTTTAGGTCACCATAGTCCTCATAAGCTTCTGTTCGGTGTTTTACCATATTTTAACATGATTAAGGTTTTTGGTTGTCTTTGTTTTGCTTCTTCATTGACTCATCATAGAACCAAACTAGACCCTAGGGCCCATAAATGTGTGTTTCTCGGTTTCAAAGATGGTATTAAGGGATATGTTACATTAGATATTCATGCTAGGCAGATTACAGTTTCTAGAAATGTCTATTTTTATGAGTCCATTTTCCCTTTTTGCAATCTTGATTCTACCATTGAGTCCAATTCTCTTCCATCTCCACAAGAGACTCCTCCTCTTGATTTCTGTGATGACACTTCTCCTTCCTTGCCTTCCCCTTCTACCTCTACTCCTCTTGATTCTTCTTTACCCGTTCCTCGAAGATCCATTAGGTCTCGCCGGTTACCCAATTATCTGCATGATTATCACTTTGCTCTTCAATGTGCATCAGACATTCCAGCTTCTTTGGAGGAAGGTTTATTCCATCCCCTTTCTAATGTTCTATCTTACACTCATTTATCTCCTTCCTATTCTCATTTTGTTTGCTCTATCTCTACTGATGACATACCTAAAACCTATTCCAAAGCTATTCAACATGAGGGTTGGCGCAATGCTATTAAGACTGAACTTGATGCTTTGCAAGCAAATCATACATGGGTGTTAACTGATTTACCTCAAGGTAAGCGTCCTATTGGGTGTAAGTGGGTTTTCGCTAAGAAATATAACTCCGATGGTAGTCTTAATCGATATAAAGGTCACTTGGTTGCTAAAGGCTTCACTCAAATTTTGGGGATAGACTATAATAATACTTTTTCTCCTGTTGCTAAGCTTACTACTGTTAGATTATTACTTGCTCTAGCTGCTGCCCATAATTGGTTTTTAAGGCAATTAGATGTTAATAATGCATTCTTGCATAGGGATCTTGATGAGGAAGTTTATATGCTTCCTCCCCCTGGTTTACCTATTTCTTCTCCCACTGATGTTTGTAAACTCCAGCAGTCTCTTTATGGGCTTAAACAAGCTAGCCAACAATCTTCAGCTCTTATTTCCTGTGGTTACAAACAGTCTTCTGCTGATTATTTCTTAAAAATACTACTTCATCTTTTACTGCTTTACTTGTTTACGTGGATGATATTATCATTGGTGGCACTGATTTGGCTAAGATTAACCATATCAAGTCTTATCTTGATGACTGTTTTTATGAGACTCTAGGATGTCATTCTCATTTGATTCATATTATTATACAAATGATAGAAGGATTACAATGTATATATAAGAGAGGATATAGAAAACTGAATACACGAAAGTCAGAGGATAGGTGAGTGATAGACGGAGGTGTGTGTGAGTGTCAAATATTGTATGCCAGTCGGTGCAGATTTTGCTGACATTTAACACTCCCCCTCAAGCTGGAGAGTATATGTCAATCATACCCAGCTTGTACAAAAACTTTTCAAATGTAGCTCTGCCTAGTAGTTTTGTCAGCACATTTGCAATTTGGTCTTCAGATTTGATGTAGGACAATTTCATGATGCCTGCTTCAATTTTCTCTTTAACAAAGTGTTTGTCTATCTCAACATGTTTTGTTCTATCATGATAGACTGTGTTCTTGACCATTTCAATGCTGGCTTTATTGTCACACCAAATTTGCATTGGTCCCTCATATGGAATTCCCAACTCCTTCAACAATCTGAAGACCCAAAGTCCTTCACGTACTCCATGATTAACAGCTCTCAGTTCGGCTTCTGTACTACTTGGTGACACCACAGTCTGTTTCTTGCTTCTCCATGTAAGAAGATTTCCCCACACATATGTGCAATATCGTGAGACTGATCTTCTAGTCTCTCTATCCCTTACATGGTTTGCATCAGTGTATATTTCAATATCTTTTGTAGTGCATTTCTTAAAGAAGATTCCTTTTCCAGGATTAAGCTTTAAATAGCTTAAGATTCTGTATACAGCTGCCATGTGTTCTTCTTGTGGCTGGTGCATGAATTGACTTACTATTCCAACTGCTATAGCCGGGAATTCGGGCCGAGCCCGTCGGGCCGACCCGTTTAGGCCCGAGCCCGTCAAGGGTCGGGCCTATGATTTAGAGGCTAAAAATAGAAGCGGGCCTAAAAGCGCCGGCCCTGTAGGGCCGCAAGCCCTGTAGGGCCGGCCCTTTGAGGCCCGTTTAACTTTTTTCTCTTTCTCTTTTTAATAAATGGGCATAAGGCAATGGGTAGCAAGCATTGGTCAGATGGTAGAGTTAACATAACCTAACCCTCATATCAGAAATGCTCTCACGCTAACTCAGACCTCATTTGAAGCTTCTCTTTGATTTTCTTTTTTCTTTTTTTGCATGTATACGCTAAAATCCAAATCAGGTGTTATATTATTACTGATATTTGAAGCTTGTAGGCTTGTTTGATTGTGGCTGTGAACTTATTTAATTGGTTATGAACATTAATTATGGTTTGGACTTAAGTTTTAGTGTTTGTATTCTATTAAACTTAGATAATATTTATGTTTTAAATTAGTGTTGATGATATTTATGTTTTAAATTAGGTATTTTAGTCTTTATGAGAATAAGAAACAAAAAAGGAATGGCCAAAAGAGAAAAAAAAAAAAGAAAAAACGTAAACGGGCCAAAAGCCCGCGGGCCTACCTTAAACGGGTCGGGCCGCCTTAAAAGGGTAAGAATTTGAACTCGGGCCGGCCCGAGTTTAGGCCCGAGCCCGTCACGGGCCGGCCCGTTTTCCCAGCACTACCAACTGCATAGCTAATGTCTGGACGCATGTGAGTCAAGTATATGAGTTTTCCGACAAGTCTTCTGTACCGTTCTGTGTTGACTGGGACACCATTTGGTTTGATTTCTAAGTGACAACCTTCTTCCATTGGTGTTCCTTCAGGTTGTGCCCCTAGCATTCCAGTTTCATGCAACAGATTTAAGGTATACTTTCACTATGATACATTGATACCCTTTTTAGTTATTGCCACTTCCATGCCTAGGAAATGCCTCTTTTGTCCAAGGTTTTTCACCTTGAACTCAGTTAACAAGTCCTGTTTTAAATGAATAATGGATTCTTCATCGTTTCCTGTAATGACCATGTCATCAACATAGACGATCAAGATAGTGACTTTGCCATTAACACGTTTGATAAACAATGTGTCATCTGCTTGTTCCTAAGTATACCCAAGTCTTTTCATTGTTTTGGTGAATCTACCAAACCATGCCCGAGGAGATTGCTTAAGTCCGTACAATGACTTGTTGAGTTTACACACAGAGTTGTCAGGAGCTAAAATTCCATCTGGAATCTCCATGTAAACTTCTTCTTCCAAGTTTCCATTTAGGAAGGCATTCTTCACATCAAGTTGGTGCAATGACCAATCCAAGTTAGCTGCGATTGATAATAGCACTTGGATGGTATTAAGCTTGGCTACTGGAGCAAATGTCTCCTGATAATCGATTTCATATGTCTGGGTGTATCCTTTTGCAACAAGTCTTGCCTTGTATTTGTTGATACTACCATCAAGATTGTATTTTGGGTTGAAGATCCACCTGCATCGTACTGGTTTCTTTCCTTTGGGAAGAATTGTAATTTCCCACGTTTTATTTTCCTTAAGTGCCCTCAACTCCTCTTCTATAGCTCGTTTCTAATTCGAATCAGCTATAGCTTGTTGAAACGTGTTTGGGATTTTAATTTGTGCACTGTTTACATCAAAGCTTTGCATTTTTGCAGATAGGTTACTATATGAGACAAAACGTTGAATTGGATGCTGAGTACAAGATCTTACCCCTTTTCTCAATGCAATAGACCAACCCGGTTCTTCAGGATTTAATCCCGAATTGGAGCCATAGTCATTCCTTTGAATGGGAGAGATAGTTCTATAAGTGTTTGGTTCATCTCGAATTTGTAGTCTAAACTCTTCATCGTGTTGTGGTTCGGTATCCATCCCTGAAATGATCTCAACATTTATTTCCAGTTCATTAGGTGTCGGTTCAGGTTGAAGTGGAAGATATTCTGATTCACGATCAAGTTGGGTAGGACTAGGTTGGCTTGTGGAAGGTAATAAGTTAATGATGGATATAAGATTAGGTTGTAATGGTGGTGGTTCAGGTTTATTCATGATTATCCATTCAATATCAGTGTGCTCCCCTGAATGGGTAATTTGGGGTAATATGCTTCGTCTTCTAAGAAGACTGTATCCCGAGAGACAATAAATTTCTTAGAAGTAGGACAATAGCATTTGTACCCTTTTTGAGTCGGGGAATAGCCAAAAAAATAGGCATTTGTTAGCTCGAGCAGCAAACTTGTTGCCATCATTTTTGTGAACAAAGACGACACTACTAAACACCTTAGGTGGCAATGAAGTGATTATTGAGCAATTTGGAAAGTGCTCTAGGAGTTTTTGGATAGGGTGTCGAATTTAAGAACTTTGGATGGCATGCGGTTAATGAGATAAGCTGCAGTGAGTAAGGCATCGCCCCAAAAAATTGGAGGAACATTTCATTCTATTAGTAAAGTTCGGGTTACTTCCAACAAGTGACGGTTCTTTCGCTCGGCTACTCCATTTTGTTGAGGTGTGTATAGGTAAGAAGTTTGGTGATGAATTCCTTGTTGATCAAGAAATTCAATAAAGGTATTGCTCATGTACTCCTTGCCATTATCACTTCGAAGTACCTTAATAGAAGCATTGAATTGGGTTTGCACAAAGTTATAGAAGTTTTGAAATACCTTGGCTACTTCATATTTGTCTTTCATTAAATACACCTATGTGGTTCTAGTGTGATCATCTATGAACATGACAAACCATCTAGCATTGGTAAGAGTTTTTATTCATGCAGGACCCCAAATGTCACTTTGGATTAGTGTGAATAGTGAGGAAGGTTTGTATGGTTGTTTAGGATAAGAAGATCTAGTTTGTTTTACAATTTGACAAGTTTCACAATGAAAAGGAATAGACTTTTTATTGAATAAATCTGGAAACAAGTGCTTCATATAATCAAAACTGGGGTGGCCTAAGCGACAGTGCCACAAGTGTACAATATTATTCTGAGAATTGGAGCTAACTAGTGCCCGTCTTGTCTTCCTTGTATCGTCTGATTTCAAGTGTGAACCTTCAAGATAGAACAATCCATCCCATTCTCTAGAAGTTCCAATTGTCCTCCTCGAATTTAAATCCTGAAAAACACAAACATCATTATCAAAAATGATTCGGCATAGTCTATCTTTAGTTAATTTACTCACAGATACAAGATTGACAGTGAGTGCATGCACAAATAGAACATTGTAAATTTTTAGGGAATTAGAGAGTATGACTGTGCCAATTCCTTCAACTGCAGTGTACAAGCCATTCGCAACTTTGACTCAGATTTTCATGAATCAATTTAAGAGTTGCAAACAATGTACGATTACCAGTCATGTGATCAGTTGCTCCTGAGTCAATAATCCAAGCATTTTCACTAGCCTGTACAGTATTTATAGCTATAATAGAGTTACCTAATTGCACAAGGTTGATACCAGGCATAGAGTTAGACTTATTCTGTCTATCTAGCATCCTCCGAAACATCTGTAGTTCCTCTTTATTCAGGGAATCTTTATTTTCAATCTCTGGCTCAGTTGCAGTGATATGGCTTTGTTTGTCAATTGCTGGCTTTTCATGAAGTTTCCAGCATTCTTCTTTGATGTGACCCTTCTTCTTGCAATAATTACACCATTTATTTCGTCATTCGTCTTGTGGTTGTTTTGCTACCAGGGCTGATCTCTCAATTGAGCTTGAATCTGATCTTTCAGTTGAGCTTGAGCTGCCTTGATTTAAGAGTTTTCTGCTTTCTTCAAATTACACATGATTGACTACTTCAAACAGATGTGGTATGGGTTTGAGTCCCATGATTCGACCTCTTATCTCTTCAAATGAATCGTTGAGTCCCAGAAGAAATTCATACACTCGTTCTTCTTTTACAATCTTCTTATGTAACTGAGCATCTTTGACAGTGTCCCATGGATGTGAATCGAAGAGATCTTGTTGTTGCCACAGTTTATGTAAGGTATTATAATAATTAGTAACTGTCAAGTTACCTTGTCTCAGATCTTGAAGTTGTCGCTTCAGGTGGATTAAAGCAGCGGTGTTGTCAAGGGAAAAGTAAGTTTGCTTTGCTTCATCCCAGATTTCTTTTGCAGTGGTTGCTAGGAGATAACCTTCACTGATTTCATCAGTCATGGAGTTGCACAACCAAGTCATAACTTGATTGTTTTCGGCAAACCATGTATTAAAATTGGGGTCATTAGGAGGAGGCTGAGGAGCTACTCCATTGACATATTTCTCCATTTGCTTACCACAAATATATCTTAGCACTGTTTGAGACCACTGCAGATAGTTTCTTCCATTGAACCTGTGGTTAATGGTCATAATCTGACTATTTGAAAGTTTTGGTGTAGTTATTGTGCTACTAGCAGTAGAGGAATGAGAGGAGGAAGATGAATCTTGAGTTTTAGGATTTGTACCAAACATGAGCGCCATTGGTGTGGCTCCGGTTATGGTTTGATTTCTAGGAAAAGAGCCAAAAAGAGGAGGAAATTTGGAAGAATCCATATGTGTTTTGGAAGAAATGATGGCTGAAACACTGTGGCTTGGTTTCTGGAAGAAGAATGGTGAACTGGAGCACTTTGAACGGCAGCGCGTGAAGGTCATGCGCGGTGTACGGACGGTGGTACGTGAAGCTCACGCGCCGGAGCTCTGGTGGCACGTGGATGCCACGCGCGGCTCAGATTGAAGCCGTGCTTCTGGGTTCCGCCGATCGGCGGCTTGCAGTCATCCCTGGCCCGGCGGTGTATGCTCACTCGCTGGAATGGGTGAGATCTCACAGCTCCGTCACTCCCTCTGTTTTTCTGTTTCACCGTTGTTTCTCTCTCGCGCCTCACCGTCGCTGGTCACCAGGCATTCTAGGACCAGCTCTAATACCATATGAGACTCTAGGATCTCATTCTCATTTAATTCATATTATTATACAAATTATAGAAGGATTACAATGTATATATAGGAGAGGATATAGAAAAATGAATACACAAAAATCAGAGGATAGGTGAGTGATAGACGGAGGTATGTGTGAGTGTCAAATATTATATGCCAATCGGTGCAGATTTTGCTGACATTTAACAGTTTTAAAATCAAAGATCTTGGTGATGTCAAGTATTTCTTGGGTCTAGAAATTGCTCGTAGTTCCAATGGCATTTCTGTGAGTCAAAGGAAATTTGCTTTGGATATTTTCTCTAATTCAGGGTTTCTAGAATGTAAACCAGCTCTCACTCCAATGGCTCGTGATGTTAAACTCTCTAAAGATTCAGGAACTCCCCTTACTGATTCTTCTACCTATCGTACTTTGGTAGGTCGATTGTTGTATTTGTCTAACACTAGACCTGACCTTTCTTTTGCTGTCCAGCAGCTTAGCCAATTTGTCCAGCACCCTACTGATCTTCATGTCAAGGCCTTACACAGGGTTTTACGATATATTAAAGGTGCTCCTCGCAGAGGTCTTTTCTTCCCTACTTCTTCTCATAAGCTCAGTGCATTTAGTGGTTTTGACTGGGCTGGGTGTCTTGACACTAGAAGCTCTATTACTGGATTTTGTGGCTTCCTTGATCAAGCTCTTATTACTTGGAGATCTAAGAAGCAGCAAAGTGTCTCGACTTCATCTTCAGAGGCTGAGTACCGTGCCTTGGCTGCAACCACTTGTGAACTTCAATGATTATCCTATTTGTTGCGTGATTTTGGTCTCCCTCTTACTAGCCCTGCATCTTTGTATTGTGACAATCAATCGGCTAGACATATTACTGCCAATCCTACTTTCCATGAGCGTACTAAACACCTTGATATTGATTGCCATGTCGTTTGTGAGAAATTACAACAAGGCTTACTTCATTTACTGCCTATTCGGTCTGAACATCAATTAGCTTATTTGTTTACCAAGCCTTTGGCTCCTTCCATTTTTAGTACACTCCTCACCGAGTTGGGAATGATAGACATACATTCTCCAATTTGAGGGGGGTATTAGGATATATTTAATTAGTTAGATTTCCTATTTTTAGTTAGGCAAGTGGTTACAACATAAATGTATCTGTGTAGGTATAATTAAGCCTATATAAAGGCATGTATGTAGTACTTTGAGTTTCAAGAGATAATATTCTGATATTTCCATTTCTCTTGCTATTCATGGTAGTTGTGACTCGGTTTTCAAGTCGTGGTTGTTAGCTTTATTGGCTTTATGATTTGTTAGCTTTAATGGCTTTATGGTTGTTAGCCATAACTCCACTCATAGAGTGATTGCAATTCATTTGAGTTACACTAGAGCTGATGAGTTGGGACGCCTCGAATGGGTCACTCAATGCTTCTTATTTTCTCCCTTTCCACCACCTTCAAATATTGCACTTGGGTGGGAATTACTTGTCCTTATCATTAATTCATGCATATATACAGCATATTATATAGACATGCCTTCGTAATTAAGACTACCATTTTTATAAGCGTTCAAACCGTGATATTTTAATCAGTAAAAGATGTAAAAGCATATATTAGTTACAATATTATTTTATCTAAAAACTAGTTAAGGATTAACATATCAGTGCCTGTCATATATACTTTTTCCTAATTAGTTTTCTCTTTCTCAGCCAACCATCTGTCCCAAGTCCTTGTGGACAGCTTCTGATTGGGATACTGAAACTTAGTGCCCCTCATGTTTGCCTCAATTATCAATTTAGTCCCTAATATTTAATTTTTATCAATCAAGTTGCTAAAGTTTCATAATCACACATAATTACTCCTTATGGTTTTGAACATTATATAATCCTAAACATGCACGTGGTCTAACCATTGACTAAAGGACATTAACCTCTTCATGGATTGCAAGGAGATCAAATATAATAAGAATCTAAATTGTGTATATGAAACTCTAGGGACTAATTATTGATAAAAAGTTAAACTTTATGGATTAAATTGATACTCGAGACAAACTTGAGGGGCCAAAAAGTTTCATTATCCCTTTTTTAAATTTAATTACTTAAGATATTGTAGAATGTGGGAGATACTAAATTTTTGTTTGTGTTTAAATATTTTTTTTTATAAGAATACATTACCAGGCACGATATTTTTTCTTAGGTCGTCAAACAATCTCAGAAAACACCATCATATCAAACTTTGACTTCGTGTAAAATTATGAAGAGAATGATGATATTAATTAAATGAATTATTTTTTTCAATTCTTTCTACACGAACATTCTTTCTACACGAACACTCATTGCTTCAAGGGATGCCTAAGAAGAGGCATCCTTCAGTTTGGATTGGTCAGTTACTGATATCTAGCAATAAAATTAAGGAAAAAATTAGATACGGATGCTACATGCCATATGTGTGTCTATATATATTATTAGGCACGTGCTTAATGGAGATTTCTATTTGGCATTTGACAGATCTTTCTCATTCACGTAAGTTGAAGTCTCTGTCGCTTGAAAATAATTTGTTGGAGGGGGGTATTCCAGAATCTATTATATGTCTCTTACTTCCCTCACCGATTTGTTATTAGGCGATAACAACCTGACTGGATCACTGCCACAACAAGGTACACGTCTCATATTTATAGCATCTTCAAATGGGAAAGAAATATTTAATTACAATATATCACATGTTTTGTTCATCAAATTTTTCGTTTAAAATGTGGTTAAAGCAGTTAACGGTTGACGAAATAAAAACAGCATCGAGCTGTAATGAAATAACAAGTAATATAGGTTTCATTTCAGTGCACAGGCAATAAAAATAATAAAAGAAGATCACTTTATTCCTTCTTTTTCTCCATGCACTCTCTATTTTTATTTATTTGTTTTTAATACTTAGTGCTCCCGCATTCATATATATATTCTAGTAGTTTACATACATTGTTTGGTGTTAAAATCGGTAGGCACAGCGGAAGAATTTTAAAAATTTTCACCGATCCTAATCGAGGATCTATCAACGGCGTTTAAACCAAGTTGGAAGGATTCATACCTTTTGATGATTCAAAGTTTTCACGATCTCTAGGAGCCAACACGTCAGGTCCGCTCCCTCTACCAGTATCCACACGAATGCTCTCCAACCGAGACTGCATGCTAGCTCCTCTAATGTCCCTAGGGTTTCACTTGCGGCTCTCAATTCTCATGTGCAAATCAATATATCTGCTCTATCAAGTTTATAACCTATGAGGGTTATTTTCAAATTTCAAAATTAATCATCATTAATTTTGAAATTAATTAACAATTAATTATCTTGATGGGCTAATTAAATAAATTCAGTTTAAATTAAATCTGTCCAACTGTTTTAATTTAACCTATTTATTTAATCCAAATAAAGAGCCATTAGATTTAATTTATCTTCATAAATTAAATCTGAGATACTATATCTCTATCATGTTAGTTATTAAATTTAATATATCTTAATATATTAAATTTAAAACTAACAATATAATAATATCATATAATATATATATACATATATATATAATATATAATATATATTTCGAAAATATATATATCTATATAATATTATTAATGAATTTTATATTATATATATATATATATATAAATATAAAATTCGTCTACCCTAAATTAAACATTATCTCGTGTTGGGTCATTCTTGTGTGCGACCCTATAGGCCCATATGAAGTTGGCAATGGGCCAATAACTATACTAACCCAAAAGTCGCAAGCGACCTCTAGCAAGACATTACGACTACCCAATTCATATGAGGATCGTTATCACGATGCAACCTGTCATACAACCATGTCACGTCCCTTTTGTCACACGATATATCGATCAAGGATAAGGCATGGATAATGTCATCCTCTTGTTCCTGACTATTACTTTCTCGATTCCTGAGTAGCCTAATAACAGAGACAGAAACTCCTTTCATCATAGTATGCCATACATTTCTCAGACTCACTTATCGAGGGGCCCAATAATATCTCTCTACTAATGTGAGAGACAAATTCCATCTTGATCATTCATATTCCTCTGCATGAAAAACCACCAAGCCCGATCGTAGCCTTTATCATCACCCAGTCAAAAGTGACTTTTGACTAGTTCAAAGCTTAGCAACTCTCATGTAGGAATCCATGATGACCTCAGGTCTAAGGGCATTGTGACGTGATTATACATGAGAAAAGCTTATGACTTGATCCATGTAGCTTTCTCATAGTGGGTCGGTCTAGCACCTTGTACTCTTACAAGTGCCTAAGACTTTGATTCGTATCTCCATATCTTATCAAAGTCATATTGATCTTGTTTCATCTCTGCTCCCGCATAAATGACCGACTATGAACATTTTAGGACATTCTTTATGAATTATCCAATGATACAATTATCACAGTTAACATGCAAATAATATGATAACAGAATGGAGAAATTCATTAAAATAATAATGTTCAAAGTACAATGATTGACCCTTAGGGCACAATTTCCAACATTTGGCTCAATATTCAGGCTTTTTTCTAAGGCCCAATATTAATTTAAACACAATTTCCCCCGGAAACTAATCTTCAAAAAAATATCGGCTAATAATCTCAAAAGTTTTAAGTTTAAAGTTTTAAGTTACCACGATGGATTGATTAAATAAATTTAATAAAGGAAAATGGCATGTTGCAGGAGGCTTGTGCAATCTGAAGAATCTTGTAGTATTGGATCTTGGCTCCAATAAATTTGAGGGGCAACTTCCTACTTGCCTTGGTAATTTGCCGTCTCTACGTACCCTTTATCCTGGAGAAAATCGTTTCGAAGGAACCTTTCCTTCCACAATCTTTCATACTATGAGCTCTCTAAACACGATTTTTCTCTCCGACAACTATTTCGGTGGCTCATTCTCACTCTCTTTGCTTGCTAACCACACCAATCTCTAACTCATTTCCATTAATTGCCATAATGCCAATCTCAAGATTGAAACTGAGAGTCCTTCATTTATCCCTTCCTTCCAATTGAGGCTTTTCATAATCCGTAGTTGCACTTTGAATGACGCAACCAATAATAAAATGCCTACCTTTCTTCATCAACAAAATGACTTGCTAGTTCTAGAACTTAGCCACATGAACATGTCAGGAACCTTCCCATCATGGCTTTTGACAAATAACACAAAATTAAATGCTTTCAATCTGACACACAACCTATTGGCTGGTCCCTTTGAGCTCAATTCCACCAAAAATTTGCTCCAAATGGAATCTTTTGATATTTCCTCTAACCCCATCAGAGATAAAATGCCTTCTCATATTGGCTACATTCTTCCCAACTTGGTTTTTCTTGATATGTCTTCATCTTCATTACAAGGTTTCTTTCCCCCCTCAATTGGTGAAATGAGACAATTGAATGATCTTGATTTGTCAAATAATAATTTATTTGGTTACTTGCCCCAAGAATTTGGCAAGGGAATCAATGAATTGAGGTTTATAAAGCTGTCAAACAATAACCTAAGTGGCCCGTGTCTACCCATAAGATCCAACTTTACATATTTGTTGTTTCTTGTTCTCAACAACAATAAATTCGTCGGAAAATTTCCAAGTGGGATAATTAACAGTACCAAATTGAGAATGTTGGATTTGAGTGCCAACCAACTATTTGGTGAAATACCTAATTGGATTGGAAATTTTCAACATTTAAGTTAGCTTATTTTGTCCAAGAATTCTCTATCAAGTTCACTACCAGAAAATTTTTGTAACTTGACTGAGCTTACATATCTAGACCTTTCTCACAATGAATTCAATGGCTCTTTGCCAAGTTGTTTGAATATACCGTTGTTGAAGTACTTGCATATGCAGAGCAACCATGTTATGGGACCTCTACCTTCTACTTTAGCCAATTCCCTTTTATTGTTGACTTTGGATTTGATGAATATCAAGCTTTCAGGTCGAACTCCAAGGCTGATTAGCTCATTTTTGAGGTTAAGGGTCCTCATGTTAAAAGAAAACAAAGTTGAAGGCT
This sequence comes from Inga laurina, assembly GCA_963855925.1. NCBI lineage: Eukaryota > Viridiplantae > Streptophyta > Magnoliopsida > Fabales > Fabaceae > Inga > Inga laurina. The sequence goes on from OY979702.1 coordinate 77,691,398, forward strand.
CAATTCCTATATATTCATGAGAGCTCAAGAATATAAGCTTATTGGATCTTTCTCAAAATAAGCTTTATGGAAGTATACCATATTGCTTGAATAACATCACATTTGGAACGAACGACGGATGGAGGGAACCTGAAACAGGAAGTTTTATTGTGTCATAGACTACAAGACTGTCATTTAACCCTTTCACTAGTGAAGTTATTCCACTTGAAAGTAAACAAGATGTTACATTGTATAGAGACCAAGTAGATTTTACAACAAAAAGCAGGTATGAATCCTATAAAGGAAGCGTTTTAAATTTCATGTCTGGATTGGATCTCTCAAATAATTGATTGACAGATGAAATTCTTTTGCAAATTGGATATTTAAGCACTATGCATGCATTAAATTCGTCAAACAATCATTTGAAAGGGCCTATTCCAGAAACATTTTCCTTCCTTAAGTAGATTGAAAGCCTTAATCTTTCTCACAATAAACTGACCGGCCATAGTCCCGCACAACTAATTCAGTTGTACACCTTGTCTGTCTTTCCTGGGGCTCATAATAATCTATCTGGAATGACACCTGACATAAAAGATCAATTTTCAACTTTTGGCTCAAGTAGTTATGAAGGGAACCCTTTTCTCTATGGTCCACCTCTGCAGCAAAATTGCTCATCTATTGATAGATCAAAAGAAGGGAGACACAAGAAACCTTATTATTTGGAAGTAGATGATTTTCAAAGCGCGTTCTTATGGTGTTTTGCAGGAGCATTTGGGGTCTTTTTTCTGTGTTATTATCGTTCTTTATTTGATTCCTTACATTTGCAATTACAAACTTCTCATATTAGAAAGAGCTATAGCAAGTTATTTGTATGGGTAGAGGCAGAAAAGAAAAGCATTTCAATAGTTCACAAGATTTTGATCATGTAACAAATGGTGATCGATCTGATCTAGTATTACAATAATTAAATATTGCCGGTTTGAGGTCTTCTCATGATCAGGAAGGAAATTAAATTGAAATATTCAAACCATTACTCCACTTGAAAGTAAACAAGATGTCAGAATAACAATGTAAAAGGAGGAGTTTGTTTATTGTAACTTTCAATGAATAAAAAATCGGACCGACCAGTTCAACCAGAAAATCGATCTGATGTTCGGTCTGGTTTGATGCTAAACTGGAAAATTGGTTGAATCGGTCAAAAATCGGTTGAACTGGTCAAAACTGTTTGAACCGGCGGTTTAAATGGTTCAACTGGTTTGCTATTTTTCTTTTGAAAAATGAGATATCTGATTCAATAAAGAGACTGAAAAAGAAAGAAAACCATAGATCTAGACCGATATACATACAATCTATAATATTTTTATAAATTATAAGAACAAATTTTAATTTGAAGGCCACGAAAATTTAAAAAACAAAAAGAATAAATGAAAAAACATTATATATTATATACATATAATATATAATATTTTAGTCAATTAATTTGATATGATTCAAGTAATCAAATCTAACATAATCAATTAATTTTATCTATAGAAGTTTAAAAATATATTAATATATATATATATATATATTGTTACAAATAAATTGTAATATTTTAATATGACATGTTCGACCACCGGTTAGACCTCAGTTGACCCATTAACCCTTGAACCTGTTCCATAACTGGTCCATTACCCGGTCCAGTTTTTTGCCCCTTGGTAACTTCTCATAATAAGTATTACAGTCATATTCGGATCTGGCTTGCGTCCGTTGCCCCCTTCCCTTCCGCTACGTCCTTTTCTCAAAACTACACTGTTTTAGGTGAGAAAGGATGACCTAATCTTTTTTTTTTTAAATGGTGTCCAGTGTTTTGATGGATTTTTTTGGAAGTATCTAGCATCTTAAAAAAAATTAAAATAGCATACAGTATCTTAAAATAATTTTTAGTGCTTTTAACCCCTTCAAATATTTTTTTTCAGTTGTACCTAGTGTCTTACCAGAATGAATGTAATTTTACCCCTTTGTATTTTTTCAGTTCCAAAAATTACTTTAAAATATTCAAGTAGTATACAGTATCCTAAAATAATTTTTGGTGCTTTTAACCCTTTAAAATATTTTTTCAGTTGTACCCAGTGTCTTAGGAGACTGACTATAATTTTACCTTTAATGTATTTTTTTTAATAGTATAGAGCACCCAAAACATAGGATACCGATTTATTGATTTTCACTCACTCTAAATATATTTTTTAGTAGCACCCAATATTTTAAAGTAATTTTTGGAACTGAAAAAATACATTAAAGGTAAAATTACATTCATTCTGGTAAGACACTGGGTACAACTGAAAAAATATTTGAAGGGATTAAAAGTATTAAAAATTATTTTAAGATGCTAAATACTATTTAAAAAGCTTTTTAAGATGTTAGATGCTTCCAAAAAAATCCATCAAAACACTGGACATCATTTAAAAGAAAAATAAAAAAAGATCAGGCCATCCTTTCCCAACTAAAACGGTGTAGTTTTGAGAAAAGAATGTAGTGCACAGGAAGGGGCAGCGGACGCAAGCCAGATCCGTCATATTCTTGGAACTGAATTCAATTCATGGAATTACCAAAGCCAGGTCTGCGCTTTTTCTCAAAGAGTTCAGGGATAAGGAACAAACAATGTCTGTCGAATCCAAAACAGAAAATTGTGAACGATCAAATAATGACAAAATTTCGTATCTTGTAGAAGATATCCCGTTTAAAGAGCCGCGGCCCCGCCTTCACGCGCTTTGATAATTATTCGAACCTTTTATTTGTGTGTGAATGGGATGAACAATACTAATTAGTGATTTCATTTTTCTTTTTCAGGAAAAAAGCTTTGAACAGTGTTATAAGTGTGTTGGGTGCATAAACTTACGAAATCTCATACACTAAGGAATTGTTGGCAAAAAAGAAAACACTAAGGAAATCAGTTAATTCCATTTTTTAATGAAAAACAATTTTATTACCAACTAAATAAAACATTAGCAACAATACTTTATCCCACTAGTTATGGTTGGCCGCATAAACTTTACAATATTATTGTATTCTGTCAATAACTAAATGTATAGATAAATTATTGATCAAAAGGAAAGATAATGATGTGAACTTTGAGAAGGAAAAACACAATGATTTAAAGTATTTAGTAGCCTCAAATTAAATTAAATTAAATCAAATCATGCAGTGAAGGGCACAATTTGGGTTGTGTTCTCTTGAGGAGCATTTTATTTAATTCATAATCTAAACTAAGTGACAAAAACATTAAGATGTGTTTTAAATTGATTTTTTTTTTCTTTTGGATAATGGAAAATAACCTAGACTACTATTTTTTTGGGTTTTTGAGAAATTGTTGAGATAATTAATGAAATTGTGATTTAAACAAATTGATGATGAATGCTTCTTGAAAAAATGGAATATAGGTTATCCTTGCTCAAATTGAATTGGGAGTTAAACTACTACTAAGTCAAAAATCAAATCTTAGCAACTCGCTAAGTCTAGTAATATTAATTAGTGATTACCTCTAGAACTCTAGCTAGTTAATTACTTCTTAATACACCATTCAATACCACCTAGTGTGCAATTTAGGATTAGATTTATGCAACTTATTCCTCTATACAATGAACACTCAACTGAGATATTTAAATAAGATTAAAACAGTTATAATACCCATTCAAACAATGAAAGAATAATACAACCACATTAAACCAAAAAGGGAATATAGAAATTTAAATCTCAAACCACATAATCCAATCTAAATCACAATTGTTCAATCCAAATTAAGATAAACAACTCATAATCTCAATAAATTAACTACACAACACAAAATCTTAACTCAGGAAATCTGTTACATAGCTAAATCAAAAGATTAAAATAAATAACTCCCATAAATATATCTCTGGAGCTTAAACCAATGTTCGATATCTGAGAAGCACAAAAGGATTTAGCCAAATTCACCACACTTATGCAACTTTTTAAAGTCACCAAGAATCCATTGAATTGAGATAAGGGAAGGAGAAGAAGATGAAAGTGTTGGTGAAGCTTGGTGATTGAGTCTCTTCTCTCCCTCTCTCGCGTTTGCATCTGCGTCTGCTGCTGCTCCTCTCGTTGTGCTGCTTGATTCAGATCTAGGGTGCTGATGATGATCTTTTTTTTTTTTTTAAGATTTGAAATCTAGGTAAAATCCCTCCATTTGCAGCAGAATCCCTTTGAGAATATATTCAAATCAGATCTCCATGAATCAGCTGCCAAAAGATTCAGTTGCAGCGGTATTTTGCGACATTTTGGACCAAACTGTCATTTTTACAATTTCGAGTCTATTCTGTAAATTTCTCTTATCTTTCTTCACTGAAAGTACGTGAAATTCGTCGCATTTTTGGACCAAAGTAGAATGTTATAATTTCGGCGTTATTTTCTGTAATATTATCTGGTTTTTTCCTTTTGAAAGTAACAGCTAATATTACAGAATAAAACCCTTCTTTCTATCAGAATTCCCTTGTAGGCACACGTAAAATCTTATTTTATGTTTCAGTCCTTATAAATCTTTACTTTTAGGTCCCTCAGCTCCTATTTTTCCAATGTAACCTACAATTCAAATTAATATCTTGTAATATCTTCATTCAAACTTTAAATTTTAAAGAACGATCATAATATTATAATAAATATACCTTTTTAAGATTTATTTTCATATAATCATTTTTAATTCAATTTAATCATAATAAATATCATTTAACCCAAAATTAATAATAAAATTCTTAATTAAGATATTAAATATTATAATAAAATTAGAATATATCACACAACATAACATTAAGCAACCTTAGGAATCGAAAGGTGGATGCCTTCTCCCACGCGACTTTCACGCGCTTCATATATGTAGCCGCCCACCGCAATCACCTACACCGACACTTGTGTATTCGTACACATTCGATGTAGCATCTCAATCTCGAAACAATAATGATGAGTATTATATTCATATTCTTGGAACTGAGTTCAAGTAATAAAATTACCAAACCCAGTTGATCTGCGCTTTTTCTGTGGAACAAACAATCTCTTTAATTTATATCCAAAACAGAAAATTCTTAACTATTAAATTATCAAAATATATACTACATCCAGTCCCTAACATAAGATCTAACTGGAAGGTTAAATTTAGTCCAAAATATAAGATATCATCCCATTTGATCTCCTATATTTATCATTTTTTCCTCAAATTTCTTAATCTACCTAAATTAGTTAAGTAGCTATATTGAATATCGCTCTTATAATTAATATGAAAGTTTTATGTATGCTGTTTTAATTTATATTGAAATAAGCTCTCTGAGTTTCAGCAAGTGCTTATCACCATCATGGATTGTGCTCTGCTGTCTCATCTAAGCATAACGACATAATTAATTTTGTTAGAATATTGCAAAAACATGTTGACTAGCTATTGCCCCCATATGTTGGCTGGCTAGCCATGGTTGGGCCATTAACTATTTTTCGGACTTTTTGCTCATGTGTTATCCTTGGCTAATAACGTTCAACTGCAAATTCGGTTCATATTTGTATTTAAATTATCATAATTAGCCATAACGTTCACAGAGGTACGCGCAGAAATTAAGCTTTAGATGTATAGTTTACTTCTGAATTGATTCATGCACTGACTTTGAATAGTCGTCATGATCAGAAATTGAGAGGTTAGGCCCAATCGTGTATTTTGGGGCGACCAATCTTCTTCTTTTTCTCATCTTTCACACTAAACGACTATATAAGTGCGTGTTTGTTTAAGCTTTTTGCACAGTAAAAACGCACTTATTACGCAAGCCGAGAAAAAACTCCTCTCACATACTTACCTCGTATACCGTGAATCACGAATTATAAGCACGTTTTGGACAAAAATAAGCCATTCCAAACACACACTAAGTCTGTGTCGAGTCCGAAGTGACAATCAGAACCAAACGATTAATTTTTCAGATTAATTAAATAATTATAAGTCTCTGTCATGCGTGATGCGGAGGAGTTTCTTCTTTTTTTCAAAGATTTATTATATTTTTATTATTACATTTATTGACAGTAATCTTATTTTTCTTATATTTAATATTTTGATGATAACAAAATTAGAAAAGAATTGTTTTACAGGGTAATATAAATTACATAGCCATAATACGATTTCCTGTACCATATTGTGCTCCAACCCGAGTCATGTCCTTGTCTAAAGAAAGCAATAGTAAATTATGCATCAATACATGTATGATAATCAAGGTATTAAAATCTGGATCGGGTATTGAACCGGTCGAGGCATTGAGTTAAGGGTCAGTAGGTCAAATCGGGACCAAATCGGTGAGAAATTAAAAATTTTAGATTTATAGTATAAAAATCTAAAGAAAAAATAAAAAAAATTTAAATAGTAACCCCGGCCGGTTCGCTGGTTTCCGGGCCGAACCGGCTGGTTCGGTTTGGGTTACAGAACACTGGTGATAATAAATGGTTAATGCTTCAAATTTATTGAGGTAAGCATAATCTGATTTTAGTTGATTATTTCATGATATTAAGTACTTGTTTGGATTCACGTTTTGAAACATCAATATGACATTTCAGTCGTGATGATTTTAAGGCTTATAAGATAAATATGTAAGCGAAGTTTTGTCTTAACTTACAAAAACGTGATTATGACACAATCTAGGATTAAAATATAAAATCAAGAATAAACAACAGGGTTATTGAACCCGAACAGGATCAGCCGGTCCGGCCCGGAAACTGGCGAACCGGCCGGTAAACCAGTCCGGTTCCCCGGTCCGGTCCGGGTTCATATTTAAAAAAACAAAAATCTTTTTTTAATTTTTCCTTTAGAATTTTATACTAGAAGTCTAAAATTTTCAATTTCTCACTGGCTTGGTCCCGGTTTAGCTCCGGTTTGGCCCCAATCTGACCCACTGACCTTTAACCCAGTACCCCGACCTATTCAATGCCCGGTCTGAGTTTTAATACCTTGATAAACAAAGTCTAAAACCAATGAACAAGACCAAAAAATGAGGATCCTGGAATTGCCAACGACCTGCACCTGGGGTTATTAATGAGACCACTTTTTCATTTTGAGATTTCAATGGACTATTTTTTTATTTTCCTTCTTACTTGGGATCTGGCTGTAATTCTCCCCACATTGAGTGATTAGGCGTCAAGCACAGTCGTGTATTTTGGGGCAAGGAATCTTCATCTCTTTCTTATCTTTCTGACTACTTACACAACGATCCAAGTATGTGTCAGTTATTATGAACAACGTTGAAGCTCACTTATGAAACAAAACTGTAGTTTTCCTTAATTAATTGAAGAAATGACATGTTTTTTACGCCACTTGTCATGTATGACTCATTCAACAAGGAAACTGCGTTAAATTCTTCTCACAATTATAACTTTTATGATAAATATCATTCTTGCTTATAGAGCTGGGAAAACGGGCCGGCCCGGCCCTACAGGGCTGGCCCTTCACGGGTTCGGGCCCATTTCCTAAAAAATACCATATTTTTTAAGCCCGCGGCCCTACAGGGCTGGCCCTTTACGGGCTCGGACCTAAACGGGCTTAAACTCATTTTAATTCAAAATTTTTTTTTAAAGTTTTACAATTTATTTATTATTTTGCTTTAAATTGGTATACATTATTTTTAAAACTCATAAATTTTTAGTTAAAATAATCATCTAATGTCCAAATTAGCCTTTTTTTTGAAGTTTAAATGAATAAAACATTGCAAAAAATAAAATAAATCAAACCAATTAATAAGTGTTTGCCTGTTATTAATACTCTATTAGGAACTTAGGTGTCTCTCATATTGATAATTTGATATAATGATATTATATTTATTAATTTATTTTAAAAAATATTAAACGGGCCTAAAAGGGCCGGCCCTACAGGGCTTGCGGCCCTACAGGGCCGGCCCTTTTTGGCCGCTTCTATTTTCAGCCTCTAAATCATAGGCCCGGCCCGACGGGCTCGGCCCGAATTCCCGGCTCTACTTGCTTATTAGAAATTGGTGTGAATGTGCACAAATACTTAGCCATCCAGGACGTGAGATGTTGGATAGAATTGGTCACTCATGGGCCAAGCACTCCCTTAATTTGGTAGATTGTGCAGAATGTCAAGACATGTATTGATTTTTATTAGTTATGGACTAAAAAGCTCTTGTCAGGATCAGAAATAGAGAACCTAATAAGATCGTGCATTTTGGGGAAGCAATCTTAATGCTTATTGGTCCATACATGTCAGGCATGATGTTGATATTTGCCGTTTTTTTCATGTCTCACTGTATGTCAAGATAGGCATATTCTATAGACTACTGTGTTCTGTAACACTTTTTCTAATTAATTAAAAGAAGATAAATATTTATGTAAACTATGCAAAGTATGATTAAAGTAAACTCGATTTCATAAGATTAAAAGGGTAAAATTGGAAAGATAAATTTGTGAGTTTGACAATAATGTAGTTGGTTAACACAGTAAGCAATTTGAGCCTCGTTACTACTATATATAGAGCTAGGTAGAGAGGGCGTAAGGGAAGACGTCGTTGCTGAACAAAGGAAGCATATATACTGAAAAATGGGGTATTCAGTGAGAGAAGAGTTGTGGTGTGTGATGGCTATAATCATATTCATAATATTATTAGGGTTTAATGCACAAACTGAGGGGTGCTTGAAAGAAGAGAGAGAAGCTCTTATGAAATTGAAAGAAGCATTCAATTACCCAAATGGATCTTCACTGCCATCTTGGAATAACCTTACAACCTTCTCTGATTGCTGCACTTGGGAGTCTGTAGAGTGTGACAACTCCACTCACAGAGTCATAAACCTTTATCTGAGCAGCACAAGGGTTTATGAGTTGAGACCCATCAAATGGTCACTCAATGCTTCTGATCTTCTACCCTTCCGCCAGCTTCAAAAATTGGATTTGCAAGGGAATTACTTGTCAGGTCCACCCCTCTTTCTTTTGACTATTTTTATCATTCATTCATATATATACATACATTTTTTATTAGACTAGCATTTTTATAAGCTATTAGTTACAGTAATTCATGTATTAAAAGAATTTAGTAAAAAATCATGATCATATCATTGTCTGCACCTTTTCCTTACTTTCCTCTTTTTCAGCCACTGGTCTGCCGGGGTAAGTCCATTCTGCCTAATTAAATATTTGTAGATAGTTTCTGATTGGGATGGTGAAATTTTCGTTCCCTCCATTTTGCTTCAGTTATCAATTTCATTATTGAAAGTTAATTTGTAACCGTCAAGTTTCAGAAGTTTCATAACAATACATAATTAGTCATTATGGTTTGAAGACATATAATCCTATAAATACAAGCTGGTCTAACCATTAACTCAAGGATGGTAACCTCTTCATAGAATATTGTAGAAAACATTGTTGGTCCGATGACGTCAAATAAGAACATAAAATTGTGTATGAAACTTCAGAGACTTGATTGATAAAAACTAAACTTCAAAGAATAAATTGATAAATGAGACAAATTTGAGGAACCAAAAGTTTTATTATCCTTTTCCAAAATATAACACTACCGTTATGTCAGCTTTCTCAATAAGCATGCCATATAAACCAATTCAATAGAGTTAGTTCCATATAGGATAAATTAACACCGTTAAATACAGCCCCAAGTCCTTTTCAAAAATCTCAAAAACCAACGGTTATAAATAGAGTAAATTTAAAATATTAAAACCACTTATTTCAAATTTAAGGGACTAAAACTAAAATTGATTGAAGGCTCAATGATCAAAAGTGGTGTTACCCCTTTATTAAATTATCATTAAATATTTTGTAAATTAATTTTTTTTTTTAAAATACACTAAGGTTGTGAACTGTCCTATTCAAATGTTAACGGTCTAAATTTATTTTTATTTAATATTATAATAATATGTTACAAAATATTAAATCCAAACCCTTCATTTTTTTACTCTAAGCACAGAGGTGATTCGGAAAGGAAAAGAAGCTAGAAATATGGATTCCAGTGGATACCAATGTGGGTGAGAGATTCTAGATGTTGGTTTACATTTTTAATATTTTTTTTTTAAAAAAATAAGTTACTAAACACGAAATTTTCTTGGGTAAATAAAAAGGCCCAAGGCCCACAACCAACATAGAAAATACAGCATCTTGGGTACCCGCAGGTGACCATGAGCCGAACCAAATATAGAAAATAATATGTGTTTAGATTAGTTTTTTTTTTAATAGCTTTTATGATTTACGAAGTAAGTATATGAGAGGAATTTTATCTCGGATTGCTTAAACCATAGTTTGGAGGTCTGCCAAACACACACAACATCAAACTTTGACTTCATGTCAAATTGTGAAGAGAATAACGATGTTAATTATGTGAATTATTTTTATAATTCATTTTAGCCACTAACATTCATAGTAACTAATCACATGTTGTTTATGGAGCAGGGCTGTTTGGTGATATTAGGCTGGCCAACTTGGAAGTGCTGAGTTTAGGAGATAATGAGCTCACAAAAATTCCTTCTTTCGGTGCTCAATCTCTATCTTCTAAATTCTTTCAAATGGCATATGTTAATTGAATCATAAGTTATCTATTTTTGGAGAAAGGTTACCATGATTTTTTTAAAATAAATGCTAAAAGAAATATTTAGACAACTTTTTTTATTCTATTTTCACTTGATGTCGTTCGTGATCAATTGATATTAGATTTACTAATTTGCTAATATAGTCATCTCAATTGAAGAATTTACATGTGTTTATTCTGAAAATTGCATGGTTGACCAAACTTTTGAAACTCTTGAGAATATTGAGAGTCGAATAAGATGACATTTTTACTTAGCCTATATATGATGGAAACATGATATATAGAAACAAAGAAATATAGCAGGACAGTTGATTAAAACATTAATAAAGAGTTGATTAGTTATTGATGATTGTAAGAACTTGTTACTCTTCTATCAATAATACATGCATGTTATTCTTATTTTGTTTGTTGTTATTGCTCTAATCACAATAACAATTGGCACTTGCTTAATCTACATTAATTTCTATTTGGCATTTGACAGATCTTTCTCATTCACTCCATTTGAAGGAGCTCGATATTGATGATAACTTGTTGGAGGGCAGTCTTCGAGGATCTATTATGTCTCTGACTTCTCTTACCTTCTTGTATTTAGGGGTTAACTACCTGACTGGATCATTGCCACAACAAGGTACGCATAGATAATTTTCTAAATTTATGGCATCTGTAGTGGGAAAAAATCCATTATTGAGTTTTCCGCAATAACATCAGATTTCATTGATAAAATATCACATGCTTTGTTCTGTAAATGTTTACTTTAAATTGTGGTCAAAGCAGATAATGGTCAAGCAATTTAAGTTTCATTTTCTTGCATAGGAAAATAAAAATAATAAAAATAAAAAGAAAATCACTTTGATTTTTCTCTTTCTGTATGCAATTTCTATATTATACCTTAATTTCAAAAACCTACTTATTTTCAAAACTTGGGGGTGTGTATCTGGCTTGATTAAATCAATTTAGTAAAGAAAAGCAGTATATATGTTGCAGGAGGCCTCTGCAATATGAAGAAACTTGTATTATTGGATCTTTCCTACAACGAATTTGAAGGGCAACTTCCAGCATGCCTTGGCAATTTGACCTCTTTACATATACTTTATATTAGAGAAAATCGTTTTGAAGGAACATTTCCTTCCTTAGTCCTCCAAACTTTGAGGTCTCTAAGAGCAATTGAAGTTTCTGGTGACTATTTCAGTGGCTCATTTTCACTCTCTTTACTTGCCAACCACTCCAACCTCAAAATCATTTCCATTTCATGCTCCAACCCCAATCTCAAGCTTGAGACTGAGAATCCCCCATTTATCCCTTCCTTCCAGTTGAGGGCTTTGGCCATCGACAATTGCATTCTGAATGAAGCCAACAATAACAAAATGCCTACCTTTTTTCTTCATCAACATGACTTGCTTTATCTACTGCTTAGCCATTTGAACATCTTAGGAACCTTCCCATCCTGGCTTTTGGCAAACAACACAAAATTAATTGATTTCAATGTCGCCTACAACTTATTCACTAGTCCCTTTGAACTCAATTCCACCTCAAAGTTGCTTCAAATGGAATCTTTTGATATTTCCTCCAATCCCATCAGAGATGATATGCCTTCTCATATTGGCTTCATTTTCCCCAACTTGATTTCTCTTGATATGTCTTCCACTTCATTGCAAGGTTTCTTTCCAGCTTCAATAAGGAAAATGAGGCAACTGAATGATCTTGACTTGTCAAATAATAATTTATCTGGTTACTTGCCTCGAGAATTCGGACAGGGTGACAGTGAATTGAGGTTTCTAAAGCTGTCAAACAACAACTTGAGTGGTCCATGTTTGCCAGTAGGATCAAATTTCACATATTTGTTATTTTTGGATCTCAACAACAATGCCTTCAAAGGAACACTTCCAAGTGGTATAATTAACAGTACCGAATTAAGAATGTTGGATATAAGTGACAACCAATTATTTGGTGAAATTCCTAATTGGATTGGAAATTTTCAACATTTGAGTTACCTCATTTTGTCCAACAATTCTTTAACTGGTTCACTACCAAAAAGCTTTTGTAGCTTGACTGATCTTACATATCTAGACCTTTCTCATAATAAATTCGCAGGCTCTTTGCCAAGTTGTCTAAATATGCCGTTGTTGAAGTACTTGCACTTGAAGAACAACTATTTCATAGGACCTCTACCTTCTACTTTGGCCAATTCCCCCTCATTGTTGACTTTGGATTTGATGAAGAACAATTTTTCAGGTCCAATTCCAAGAATGGTTGGCTCATTTTTTAGTTTAAGGGTTCTCATCTTAAAAGAAAACAAACTTGAAGGCTCAATTCCTATATATTTATGTGAGCTCAAGAGTATAAGCTTATTAGATCTTTCTCAAAATAAGCTTTCTGGAGCAATACCATATTGCTTGAATAACATCACATTTGGAAAGCTGAATGCAACAAGGGAAGTCAAAATAGGAAGTTTCATTGTATCTTGGACTGAAGGAATCTCAACGTTTTCATTTGACCCTTCAACTGGCGAAGTTACTACACTAGAAGAAAAAGCAAATGTTACATCGTATAGAGACCAAGAAGTTGATTTCACAACAAAAAGAAGGCATGAATCTTACAAAGGAAGTATTTTAAATTTCATGTCTGGTTTGGATCTCTCAAATAATCAATTGTCAGGTGAAATTCCTTCGCAAATTGGATCCTTAAGCAGTATCCATGCATTAAATTTATCAAACAATCATCTGAAAGGGACTATTCCAGAAACGTTTTCCAACCTTGAGCAAATAGAAAGCCTTGATCTTTCACACAATAAATTGACGGGTCACATTTCTGCACAACTAACTCAGTTGTACTTCTTGTCTGTCTTTTCTGTGGCTCACAATAATCTATCTGGAATGATACCTGACATGAAAAATCAATTCGCAACTTTTGATTCAAGCAGTTATGAAGGGAACCCTTTTCTTTGTGGCCCACCTCTGCAGCAAAATTGCTCATCCATAGCAGCTGAGAGAAACAAGCAACCTCATCATTTGGAAGCAGATGATTTTCAAGATGCCTTCTTATGGAGTTTTGGCGGAGCATTTGGGGTCTTTTTTCTAGTTGTCATTATAGTTCTTTACTTGAACCCTTACATTAGCAATTACAAACCGATTGCATTAGAGAGAGTTATATATAAGAAGTTATTTGTATGAGTGGATGTGAAAAAGAAGAGCCTTTTAATAGTTCAAAAGCTTTTGATCATGTAAGAGATGGTGATCAGCGCTTCTAGAATTGCAAATAAATTGTCAGTTTGAAGTCTTCTCATGATCAAAAAGAAAATTAAATTGAAATATTCAAGCCGTTACCTTGTCTTTCTCTACGTTGTAGTGGTCCAGTTTAATTATTAGACAACAAATGTTAACGTGAAATCAACTTTCACACTTGCAAACTACTCATTTTGAATGGCTTGTTGAAACTGGTATGAGTTCAAACCTTTGTGAGCCAACATGAATAAATATATGAAGCTGCCAAACTTTGCACTGCAATTATAAAAGCAAATTTGATAATATTGTCGACTTCGACAAAGAAACACAGAGCATTAAGCAACCTTAGCAATGGAAAGGTCAAGTTAACGCCTTCCCCAAATTTGCCTTCTCCCACGTGCTTTCACACTCTTCATATATAGCCACCCACATATATATATATATATATATATATATATATATATATATATATATATATATATATATGCATTCTATCTATAGCATCGTCTCAATCTCATTCATATAGTTCATAAGATCATCGTCAACTTCATTATTATATATTCAGCGACCATGAATCATCATTACAATCAACAGCATCCTCCTAGTAAGTTTTCTCTCTCACAAAAAGATATACTACTCTATTGTGTTTGTAAATGGGAATAACAATTATTGATTAATTAATGAGATTATATGATGAATTAGCAGTGTCATTTCCTTCACCGGTGATGGCATATCCTCTGCCGCTGCAGCCACTTCCAGTGAGTGCTCCTCCGCCAATGGGGTATCCTTCTAAGGATGCTGTTTCAGGGGACCCACAACAAAGTGTTTCACACAAGACCACTAGTAGGGGTGATGGCTTCTGAAATGGATGGTGAATTCCTTAATTAATTATTCACAATCAAAACATCTCTCTTCTTAATTTGTTTTTGTGAACTTTTATGGCCTTCTTTATTTATCTTCAAAATCAGTACTTAACGTTAACTTTGTTCTATTTTCATTGCAATTGTGCTGCTCTCTGCTGTTACTACGCCTTGGGTTGCTGCTTTTGATTGCCTTTTTGGTTTCATGTTTTTTTTTCTCATACAATTTTTTACACATAGTTCTCAGAATAATAATGTAAAGGGACACGTTCCTTTATTATAATTTCTTTTCATAAGTATTACGAGTATATTAATATTCTTGGAAGCAATCAAGTTTTGAAATTACCAAACCCTGTTATGCGCTTTTTCTCAACAGTTCAAGGATGAGGAACAAATAATTTCTTTCGGACCCAGAATATATAGAAGATTGTTAACTATCAAATTATCAAAATACATAACATCAAAATATCCTGTGAGTCTTTAATCCCCTCGAATACTGTATTCATTAATAAAATATTACTCTGTGTCTAGTCCTAAAATATAAGACATAGTTGACTTTTTTTAGAAAGATTAAGGAAGATAAATATGTTACTTAATCATATCATATGTTATGTATTATTAGATTATATATTACTTTATAGTTAGGCAAAATAGTTTGAAGAAAAACGATAAATATAAATACTTTAAAACAATTTAATTAGTTTTCTTAATATTTTCAAAAAAATTAATTATGTCTTATATTTAGGATCGGAGGAAGTATATACTACTTACTCAATTAAAATGGTAGCATAAAGGTACATATATTAATGTTTCATTTTTGCCCCATTCATTTAAAATATAATTAAATAACTTTTTTCAAATCATTATTATTCTTTTTATAATTTCCAAAGGTTATGAGCTAACGGTCAAAATATTAGAAAATATGACAAAATTTCTTATATTTCAAACTTAAAAAAAGTTTCTAAAAGAATAATTTTGCTCTTGAGGACCAAAATATTTTTGCTCTTGCTCTCGGTGTCTGCTGTTCTTCCCCTTGCCTGTGTTAATATTTCATTTGAGTGGCATAATGCAAGCAAGAGAGTCTTTTCTTTTAGTATATATTTATATTTATGAAAAAGGAAGAGAGAAAAGGGGCATTGATGTAAAACTCAATCCAGCAAGTGGATGAGTAGGAGTTTGAAGAGATTTTGATCAATGGATCACAAACGTTACCTTTTGCATCATAAACCAATGCCAACAACTTTCATTAATAAAAGAAGTTGGATCAAGAATAAATCTAAAAGAATTGAAAAATAGGAGGGGGTTAAGAAAGAAAATACATTAAAAGAATTTCTAAGCATAATATTGATGTCATTGTAAACAACATTGTGTTAGTCATGATCAATGCTTTGAATAGTTATACTCATCTTCTTAGCGCAGATGATGCTTATTGGCCTCTAATACGAAATTTAAAAAAAAAAAAAAATCAAATATCTATAATCATATTCTTTAAGCAATGCCAAACAATCGTAATAAACTATTTTTCTAGGTGTTTCTCAAACTATCGATTCATGACATAAAGAAACACTTTGATAAAGAATTAAATTCTTTTTATACGACATATTATTAATCAGGTTGATTATACCATATAAATAAAATAAAGAAGTTAGATTAGAATCATCGAAATTTATGAAAGACAAATAACTTTAATAAAAATTTGCCATACTATATTTTTATTTGTTACCTTTTCTTTTTCTAGGAAATGCGCAGTCCTACAGTTGTAATAATAATTAAAAAAAAAAGCAAATACAAATATAGCCATATTTTATCGATGATCTCATGGTCTAATGGTATACAACGTCTCTTATAAGTAGGAAATTGTAGGTTTTATGATCTGCTTGCAACCTTTAGTCACTAGCATCAGCCCTTTTAATTCTTAAAAAATAAATAACAACCCTCTTACATGTGAACAAAAATAAGTAAAAAACACCCAACAAAGTGTTTTTCCCCCAGAAAAGCTCAATAGAGTTAAGAAAAATGAAAATTGCATCACGGATAACGCATTCGATTACTGGTTAAAAGCCAGGTTCAAAACGACCCGCACCATATCAGAAAACGGTACGGGGACAGGCTATTATCCTCCTTTGTTATCTTCGATTCAGTCCCTGTGAATCTTGCTAGGGTTTATTGCGGGGTTTCGACCTTTCTTGCTGTGCCCCTGACCATGGCGAAACCTGGGCGAGGCCGTCGCTCATCGCCGTCAGGTTCTATTTCGGGCTCCTCATCGCGCTCGAGATCCTCCTCTCCCTCCGATTCCCGCTCCAGCTCCCGCTCCCACTCCATTTCCCGCTCTCCCTCTCGCTCCAGATCCATCTCCTCATCCTCTTCTCCATCCCGCAGTGTCAGTTCCGGGAGCCGAAGCCCCCCTCCTCCAAGGAGGAAAAGGTACGCTCCAATTCCTGCTTGCTTAGATTTTAAGCCGAAGGATTTGGGTGTGTTGTTTTCAAGATGGTTGAAGCTTGACATTTTACGAAAATCGAAGCATGCATAGAACTTGTTTGTATGCAATTCGTCTTTTTCTTGAATTGACTGACGGAAATGTATGTTGTACGACCCCAGTATCATCTTTAATAACTGGAATACAACTGCTTTCCACTTATCGTAATCTTCATACATAGCACTGGGAGGGAAATTTTACTTTTTTACTGCTTTTTGTTTGTTTTCATCTTTTGGTTACGTTCATTTTTTTCTTTTATCACATTGAAAATAAATAGATATTGGTCGTTACACAATTTTGCTGTGAGAAGTGATTTAAAATATGTAGCTGTGATGATCACAAGCCCAAAGGTAGAGCCCATCCAAAAGATTAGCCTATTAGGAGGGAGAGCCCCTTGAACTTGTAAACCACAGGCTTCCCGATGTAGGACTCGTAACATAGTCACCCCCTTAAGAGCCAACGTCCCCGGCGGCTCCACACCACGGCATTTCACTCGGCTTTTTGCCGGTCAAAATCCTCCGTGGGTAGCCCTTTCCGTTCCGTGAACATCGGGCTCTCAATGAAAGCACCAATATGACTATGTTATGAGTCCCACATCGGGAAGTCTCACAAGTATAGTGTGTGGTTTATAAGTTCAAGGGGCTCTCCCTCCTAATAGGCTAGTCTTTTGGGATGGGCTCTCCCTTTAGGCTTGTGATCATCACATTGGTGCTTTCATTGAGAGCCTGATGTTTACGGAAAGGGCTACTCATGGAGGGTTCTGACCGGCAAAAAGCCGAGTGAAGTGCCGTGGTGTGGAGCCGTCGGAGACGTCGGCTCTTAAGGGGGTGACTATGTTATGAGTCCTACTACATCGAGAAGCCTCACAAGTGTAGTGTAATTTATAAGTTCAAGGGGCTCTCCCTCCTAATGGGCTAGTCTCTTGGGATGGGCTCTCCCTTTGAGCTTGTGATCATCACAGTAGCCTTGACTATTTTTGTCGAAGTTGTGACATTTCCCACCCAATGAGAGTGAATTATGTTTTCACTAGCAGTTATGGTGCAGATTTTTGATATTATGGACATATGGAAACTTCGTTATGAAAGCTGTATTTTCAAGAAACCTTCAGTTCCAACTTACAATGTACCCTGGTTTTGTGGGTTTTGCTCTTATTTAGAATCTTACTACTTACTAGTTAATTAATTTATTAGTTCGTTCTTGGTGCAATCTTTCTTACGAGGTAGATATAATTCAGAACATCTCTATTTTGCTCATAAAATCTAGCAGTGACAAGATGAAGCATTATTCTGGCTATAAAATAGCCAAGTTGATTGTTGAATTAATTTTCTCTGTTTTTTGATTGTCCTGCATGTCCTGTTGAATTATATTGTTACTGTGCTTGTTGCAGATTGATCTGATACTTTTCTACATATTTTGTCTTGCAGTCCTGCTGAAGCTGCTAGGAGAGGTAGATCTCCTCCTCCCCAATCTAAAAGGATATCTCCACCCCCCAGGTGTGATAATATGTCTTTCTACTTAATGGTGTTGCATTAAATGTTTCAATGTGCTTGGAGCCATTTTGCCTTAAAGAATTCAAATTATTCCTATAATTCTTACCTGTTTTCTATTTTGGCCTGATCACTGTTTTTGTTAAAAACATTGTTAATGTGCATTTTTAACTCTGTATTTCTTGCAAGTCTATAAGATACAAACTGGGATTGGAAGTGGGACACCTCAAGACAAAGATTTCCTTATGGTGCCAAGCATCACTGTCACTTATTTGAATTTTGACATTTGAAACACTCTGACCGCGATGTCCTTACTGACGTTAAATCTATAAAATATAACTAGTGATGATTGGCAAGTCCTTATCATTTACGTTAGGCAAACATTGTGTTCACCCTTTTATTTTGCAAATTTTGCAAATAGCTTCTGCTAGATTTTAGAGTAATTTGGTGGATTATTGATAGAAGTTTGTAATTTGAATGTTTATAGAATTGGGAATTAGGGTAGAAAAGAAGAGAATCAGAAGAGAAAGAGAGGGTTGAAGAAGAAGAAGTAGAAGAGATTAGAGAGAAAAGAACAGAGAGAGAAAAGGAACGATTATACTCCTATTACTCACATTGCAAAAAAAGCCTGATTACAATAGGTATGAGCCTCTATTTATAGGCTACATTGACTTAATGACCAAGCTAAGTCTAAAACTAACTAACTAACCCTTCTAATTTTCTAACTAACTAACTTTGCAACAGCAATTAGCCTAACGGCTATATTTTCAAATTATTATTATGTTTACATATCAATACCCCCCTCTCCAAACATCCTTGCCCTCAAGGATGCTAAACAACAAAATGCTAAACTGAAATCATCTAAAATTCTGCTAAACAGTGCAGACCGCCTTGTAATTTGTAGTCTTGAAACTAGTATCTATTTCCTTCACGTTGACCTTTACAGCAGCTGCACTCTCCCCCTTCGCTTTTCTACTTAGGGAGCAAAACCTTCCAAAGAGCATTACAATCAACTTTCCCGTGAACCAAACTAGCAGCAGTTTGTGTGTAGGAGAGAATAAAAGAATTGAGACCCATATTTGCAGCCCGTGAGGAAAGATATACTTAGACTGTGCAAGACCCAGTTGTAAAGTTATTGGGCTCATGTATGCACTGTCAACTTGAAAGCCCAAGTGCTCATCTGAAATTAAAAAACCCAGGGAATCTGCAAAATATTTCTGACAGGGAAAGAAAACGCTATCCAGCTGTGACCCACCACTATACTTCTGCAGATTAAACAGAGTGGTATCCCACTGATAATCTAGAGTAATTTGAATGTTTTTAGAATTGGGAATTAGGGTAGAAGAGAAGAGGATTTAAGAAGAAGAGAGGGAATAAGAGAGAAGAACCGAGAGTGAGAGAGAATTTAGAGAAACATTATTATTCCATCATCACAAATCTGAGAGTTACAATAAGGGGTATGCTTATTTATAAGGCAGGGGGTCATTTGGCCTAATCATGTAAGAGCCTAACTCACTAATACACTAACGGCTATATCCTAACTAACCTCCTAACCAACTTATGAACTGTTATTACAGTTACATATCAATTATCAAATTCTTGCAATATTTTCTCTCTCTCTAAATTTGATGTTATTTATCTTGGCCAAAAACAAAGTTGATGATATTTATAAAGCTTTGGTGCAATTCAACATCTCGATTTCAGGCTTTGATATTCCATGACTTATAGGACCTTTCTTCATTTACTCATATCATTTGCTCATGTGTTCGCCTTCTATGCTTGATACTAGGAAACCTTCTCCTGTTCGTGAATCACTTGTTCTTCACATAGACAAACTCAGCAGGAATGTTCATGAAGGCCATTTGAAAGAAATATTCAGTATGTCAATTCTTTTCTCTGATTTCTTTGATTTTGTGATAGCTGTAGTATACGTTCTGTATTGATCCCATATAAATATAATAATTGGATGAGCTCTTACTGAATCCACATTTAATTGCCTTTATCAAACAATAGTGCTGGCAATATCCTATAGTGTTCGGTGAGAATTTAAAACTACCTATGTGATATCTCTTGTTTCTTTACTACGTATGTTTCCACTTCCTGTAACAAATCATAATTTATTACAACATTAGCATCTTTAGCAGACAAGTATAGCTACTTATTTCACTGCATTTGGATCTTGACAATCATCAAAGTTGTTTTTGGTGATCTACTAACTATAAAGGGTTTTTGAACTAATCTTGTAAAAGATTTTGCGGTGTTCTGACCTCTAGCCTTTATACTTCAACTTATTAGGTAACTTTGGTGAGGTTGTAAATGTCGAGTTGGCCATGGACCGAACTGTAAGTTTGCATTAATTATTGAATCATAGCGTTTAGGACAATTTCATTTTGATAAATTTAAGGCAATTTAGCTTAATTGTTCTCAACTTCTTTCTAATTTTCAGGTTAACCTTCCTAAAGGATATGGATATGTGGAATTCAAGACAAGAGGGGATGCTGAAAAGGCCTTACTATACATGGATGGTGTAGGTCTTTATGGAATGAGTAGAATTACCATCTGTAATCAAACCTGCTGCATTGAAATTGATGCCAGTAATTCTCTTGATGCAGGCCCAAATAGATGGTAATGTTGTTAAGGCCAGGTTCACCTTGCCACCGAGGCAGAAGGTTTCACCACCCTCAAAGGCTCCTGCTGTTGCTCCTAAGAGAGATGCTCCCAGAGCTGATAATGCTAGCGCAGATGCTGAAAAAGATGGGCCTAAGCGGCCAAGAGAACGTATGCACTTGATGCCTTGGTGAATGTGTGAATGTTTGTGATTTTTTTAACAATAACTAAATTGTAAATTTGGTGATAGCAGCTTCTCCTAGGAGACGACCTCCTTCACCACGAAGGAGATCTCCTGTGCCTCGAAGAGTTGGATCACCAAGACGACTGGATTCTCCTGTTCGTCGTCGAATGGACTCACCCTATCGTCGTGGAGACACTCCTCCTAGGAGAAGGCCTGTCTCCCCTGCAAGAGGCAGATCTCCAACTCCACCTAGGCGCCTTAGATCCCCTGCAAGGTTGGCTTGCATTTAATTTTATACGCTGTTGACTTACAGGATTATTAGTTTTCTATGTACTTATTTAATTCTCGGTTTTAGTAGAGTCTCACCCAGAAGGATGCGTGGAAGTCCAATTCGCAGGCGTTCTCCTCCTCCTTTGAGGCGCCGGTAATCGTATTTGTGTGTAATTTGCTATTAGTAAGTGAGCATGATATAGACAAAAATATAAAGAGTTACAGTGATAAGGACAGTTTCACCAACGCATCTTCATTTACATCAAGTTATGATTTTTAATTATGTAATTATAAAAGTACTCATACCGCATTTCCCTTGAATTTTTTCCCTTTCTAAGGGAAGCTGAGTCTGTAAAATGTCTGAATTTCCAAGGGATGAATGTTACTGAGAACCATGCTTGGAACATGGATGCACTGACAGATGATAAATAAAATTAGTATAATATATAAGATTTGTTGAAGTGGGGTTACTTGCTTTTGGCCTAGGTTTCTCAGAAGTTGATATTGCCATCAACTATTTTGCATTTTGCTATATTACGTTATATGGAATTATTAGTTAACTATTACTTAAAGAAAATAAATAATTTCCCCAGTTCACCGCCTAGACGAGCTCGTAGTCCTAGAAGGTCTCCAATCAGTCGCAGACGTAGTCGCTCGCCGCCACGAAGGTCTGCCCGCTCCCGATCAAGATCATTCTCACCACCACCACGGAGGTAATTTACTGTACATCCTTATCCCACTTTACCAAAATGAGTCACTGTTCCCTTAAAAAAAACTGTTCTCTAATTCTCATAAACACTGATATGATAGAATTAAATGTTTGATGCTTCAAATTCTAATTAGTACTTAGGCCTGTAGACTTGTGCTAGAAAATGACTTTTTATCAGGACAAATAACTGTAGAAGTAGATCATTGTTTTCATATTCAGAAAGAGAACTCTATTTCTGAGTATCAGCCCTTGCTTTGATATATTGCACTACCATTTGTATGCATTTGAAGTTACATGAGAAGCTTCAACACTGTCATTCCTGGAACTATTGGTTTTGCATAAACTAATCCAATACATTATATATTTCTCTTGACAGAGGTCGGCCACCTGTGAGACGTGGAAGGTCATCATCATCCTACTCTGATTCTCCAAGTCCTCGCAAGGTTTGTACTGCTTTTTGTGTAAAGGTTGTTAGTGCTTGTTTGTTTTAGCTTTTTAAAAGTGTTTTTACAATTTACGAGGTAAGTATGTAAAAGAAGGTTGATCTCGGCTTGCGGAAAATGGCTTCTGAAACCATGGTTTGGGATTTTCCCAAACATGCAGTTACTTTTGCTTGGTTTGTTCTGTTGCTGAGTCCCTTTATTATTTTGGCAGGTAACCCGGAGATCAAGGAGTCGCAGTCCAAGAAGGTGACGTCTATTTGCCAATGTTAATTTTCTAGGCAAACTCGTTGCTAATTACAGATTACTGTAGTTAGCAATGCAGCCTTAGCTTTAACTTTTGAAAATTTCCCTAGGATTGTATTTTTTCAGAACGAACTTAATTTTGTCTCAATGTTTTTCATTTTAGGTTTTTCTAATGAAAAGTAACTTCATTTTCTTTGGAGTGCTAAGTTTTTTTCCGTCATTGTAGGCCTTTGAGAGGAAGAGGTAGTAGCAACAGCAGCAGCAGCAGCTCTCCACCCCCAGCTCGCAGACCATAGAATATTCCTGTACATGGGATGCGCCTCTTTCTCTTCCTGATGTGTTTAATATCAGTCTGCCAAGTGAGGAGGAAAATACTTCTGCTATTGTAATGTACTAGGAAATTTATTTTGCCGCATATTGTCTTCCTTTCTTTTTAAATCTATCATCTTATTATTGGCACTCGGAGCTATGGAAACTTGCTGTTCCAATTTTCTGCTTGTGACAACAGTATCTTGTTCTTTTAGTTGTTGTGCTTGAACACCCAAAATTTGGGACATGATGCTCTTATTCCTGCCAACCAAATCAGTCAAACGTCTCAGTATAAGTTCATGACCGTTGGTTTTTTGTGGGGCCTAATGGATCATGTGTATTGAATCCGTGATTGAAGTATCAGGTTTTTTTTTTTTAATATTACTGGAAACGTTACATTATAGCAACTGCAACAAGAAATGCGAAACTACCCTATGCTTCTTTTTCATCATCTACCACCTCTTGGGGGGTAATCAAAGATACAAAAGTTACCTGTGATGTTATGAGCCAATTTGAAGTATCAGGTTTTTTCCTGCAAGGTTATGGGTTCGTAGTGGATGATAAATTTAATTTCCCAAATTTCATTAGAATTTAAGCTTGTGGCATTTTATCATGCCTAGCGTCAAAATCTCAACATTTTACTTGCCGTACGTTTCATTCTCATCTTGATGCTCCTTCTCATCTTTAGTGTAAAACATATTTGATGATTGATTTTGATTCTAAATATAAGAATTTTTTTATATTTAATTTTTTTTTAATTTACTCTTATTGATGTCTTTTCAACAATAATTAATAGAAAAAATGGGGAAATTAAGGATAATCAGGTATTTTAAAAAATATATGTTTTAATTTGATTAAATTAGATAAATATATTTTATATTAAGTATATGGATGGAGTAATATTTTGGGTTGATTTGCTCATCTCAAGATTTTAATAAACAGGGAGGGCGGCACAGGTTTTATTAGGTAAGCCCGCAGAAATAACTATTTTTTTGAGGAATATTTTGGGTTGTATTGTTTACAAAATTAAAAATATCGGAATATTGTGACTGATGGTTGTATACTAATTTAAGTAATTTTTGAGGAAAGTAAAAGCTAAATGCAATCAAAGCCAAAATAAAATCAAGAGATGGAAAAAAAAGGAACTTTAGAATACCTCGGTACGGGGTCATGACATAATTATTTCATAGATTTTGTACATAATTATGATTATGTATAGAGTTAATGTATAAATTTAGTACCGAACTATTTCATTATAGGAACCCAACACAATTAACTATTTTATGGTGTAAATGTAGACCTAATCAATTTTTTTGATAGCATATATAGCAACACCGTTAACTCTAATTAACTTTGTTACTTTTTGAACCGTGGGTCCCACCAGCCTTCTTACTCTCTATTATTTTAATATATTTGTATAAGAACAAAAGTGCAAATTTAACTATAAACTATTTTGTTATAAGTACCCAACACAATTATCTTTTGTTGGGACCACAAGTAGATATAAACATTTTGTCTTATAAATTCTCTTATTTGTCCTGTGAATGACCATATTTATTTTGTAAAAGGATTGAAAAGAACTCAGGGGGTTAAAAAATTTTGGTCATTCATATATTTGTCTTGTAAAAGAAATTTTCAACTCCGTGGATTCTTTTAAATCCATTTATTTATCTTATGAATACCTTTATTTGTCTTGTAATGTGCTTATGAAAAAATAAAATAATGGTATTATTGTCTTTTCACTAGCAAAATTTAATTTCATTTTGACTCAAGAGGATGCAATGAAATTTCATAATCTTTTGGGGGTTGACTGAAATAAAATTGCTTCCCTAAGGTTTAAATGATATTTCCCATTAAAAAATGCATATATTTCCAAAAATATATTAAATTAATAGAGAATGGAAAGACTGAAGGGATCCATAGCGTAAAAAATAACAAAAATTAACCAAGGTTAACGACATTGTTATATGTTCTATAAAAAAAAATTGATTATGTCTACTTTTACACCCTAAAATAGTTAAGTGTGTTGGATACCTATAGAAAATAGTTAGTTGCTAAGTTTGCACTTTAATCCTTATGTATATTCATAAGTTAATGTTTACAAAATTTGTATTTTCCTATCTATAAATTATTAAACAAAATCTATGAAATAATGTATACTTTATAAGTGTTGTATTAGACTTTATATATCTGATTGAAAGCATTTTTAAAATTAGAAAATTTTAAAAATATCAAATAATTTAATTAATTATTAATTTGTGTGAATTAATTAAAAATCAGTGAGTACAGATTAAAATGATGAGGGGATACATTTCCTTTATCAATAGAATAACGAAGGGGAATTCATCCAAAAAGAAGCAGAAGAAACGGAGTGGGAGATGAGAGAAACATGAATCTAACCCGTCCGCGCTGCAATCTGGACCTAAATTAGACCCGACCCGTTACTTATGTGTTTTTTTTAACCAGTGGTCAAAAGGATTTCTCTTTTATTCTTTTATCCGAAATTTTGTTTAGGTTTTCCCTGGAGAGTTTCATTTGAAGAATGTTCACTCGCAATTTGTTCTCTTTTCTCGCATTTCCTCAATTCCCATTTGGAGCTTGTAAAGAGCACAAGGCATCTGATATTCTGATCCACACAGCACCCAAATTTGCAATGGAATATTTACAAAATGAAAAGGACTGACAAAAAAAAGGTAAAAACAATATCCACACCACCCTGGGTTGTCGCGAGAAAATGTTCAGTTCTCTTTTTGCCTCCCATCAAACTCAAGAATTTGAGAATCTTTATAGCTAACTTTCAAGTAGTACACTTTCTAATGATTCGAGGAGAAAACTTTGAGCTTGATTGAGTTCCAATCCTGTCAGAATTGAACTGCGAAACCCAGTTTCACACTAACGCTGCTCAATTTTGTGATTCGAAGCTTCCCAACCCATGTTTGGTTTGAATATGATGCATCGCATAAACCTTTCTGGTTGGAGACTTGGGTAACGGTTTAATCTGTACTGGAAGTTTGGCGGGTTGAATTTATCCGAATTAAGGTAGGGCTTAGGAGGCAGAGTGATGGATTCCTTGGCAAGTAGTGGTCTGGCATCACTGGGTTGCGTCAAGCTTACTGACCTAGTTCCTTCGGAAGGCTTGCCTTCTGATGCCTATAAAAGATCTGTTTCAACTTTGTCACAATCACTGACTCAGTTTTCGGCTGCCATCATCCAGTTTCCAGCTAGTGATGGAGCTCTTTTAAGATCTGGTTTGGAATCTGCTCGCCTTTATTTCCATCAGAGAGAGTCATATCCACCTGCAGATGTTATCCATACTAGTGAGTCTCGTGAGTGGTGCAAGACATCTGGTTATTATGCAGATCCTCATTTGTGGCAAGAGACCTATGACTATAGGCCAGGGTTGACTCCTCCAGAACCAAACAACCCAATTGAGTTCCCTCCCTCGGGTTTGCCAGACATATTTGCTTTATTTGGGAAAGCTGCAAGGGTTATTCTTGATGCCATTAGTTTCCATTTGAATTTGCGCAGCTCTCCATTTACTGAAATACTAGATAATGTTCCCCTTAGGAGTAGAGAGGTTTCATCTTCAGTCTTGTCTGTATGTTGTCATGCAAGGCCATCATTTCAGGGGGCACAACACCACAACATTACCGCTCAAGAGGATGGCCAATTGGTAATGTATCCTGATCATGATCACCTAGTTGATAAAAGCTTGATATCTCTTGTTAAGTCGGACAAGGCAGGCTTCTATGTAAAAGACTTTCAAGGTCGGTGGATTCTTGTGGATGGAGATCTGGGACCACAAGATGCTGTTGTTTATCCTGGGCTTGCTCTCTATCAGGCAACTGCAGGTTATGTGAATCCTGCAGTGCGCAAAACTGAGGTCAATATGGAGGGAAATATGTTTGGGCGATGTTCTTTAGCATTTAAACTCATGCCTAAATCTATGGCCAGTCTTAATTGTTCGGAGATGAGGGCTGCAGGTCATGGAGTTGAATCACAGTTCCAGCTTCCTGTTCCTGTGGATGACTTTATGCAAAGATCTCACCCAACTGATCATCTCCTTAACAAAAATGGTTTCCAGTGCTTCAGTTTTCCACCTAACCATGATGGTAAGCCGCATTTAGCTGCATTTGTAATCTGTTTTATTAGTTGTTTTTATTCTCCAGAACTCAATCTAAATTTCTTATTGTTCTCTTGAGTCTTGAATGATAATTATGGTGGTTTGTGGCATTTTGAGTTTTCTAGTACTGATGAAATTGATGGCTGACAATTTGGGAATCGGCATTGTTTCTAGAGCTTCTAGCGAGCAGTAATTAATAGCCAAGTGTGCAGTTACGTGCTTTCACTTCCATGTATTGTGGTAACCCTGATAGTTAATTATATAGCACAGATTTAGCATGTGATGTCTGGCCAAAAATAGTCTATATAATTGTTTTCACGAGTTGGTTTGTTTTCATGTTGGACTAGTGTAGCTTCTGCTTTAAGAGTAGTCCTTAGCAACAAGTTTTTAACAGCAGGTCCTTGGATCGATGAAATGCTGGTACAGGATCTATGAAAACATTGATGCGGAGGAGGAAGCAAAATACAAAAAGTAAACCTCTGCCTCCCTCCAAGAGATTAAGGCTTGAGGCACAAAGAGTATTGAAAGAAAGGGTTCAGGATATTGCAGATAAGAAAGGAATTAAGCTGCGGTTCTGCAATTTGAAGGAATGTGAAAGTCACATTCACACCATTGATAGCCCATGTGCCAATACACGGATGGAGATAGGTTGGCCGCCTGGAGTGCCATTTGTCCATCCCCATGATCTACCTAATAAGGCAAAGCTTGGTTTTCTTGAAGCATATGAACCTGGTTGGACATTAGCCCATCATACCCCGGACAGGCTAGTCAACACTCGGCTAATTTTAACTGTGACTCTCTTTTTGTGAGTTTCATGTCATTATGACCATGGGCAGCATGTGGCAGATGTCTCCATATCTTTGCATTTATACATGTATATATTCACATGAATAAATTACTTTCCTAGGGTAATTCTTATTTCTTAGAGTATCAATGGACTCTTTCTGTTTAGTGAAAATGTTGTATTTTGTTTAAAGCTGAAGGTGTGTATATTTTGCTTTCAAGTGGATAAATTTCTCAGTAGATGCTTCTTAAGATCTATGCTTGGTTTACAGAATTTATGAAATTACCCAAACTTTCTTTGCATTATTGTAATGAGGTTCTATGCTACCAAATCTGTCTTCTAGCATCCTAGAAGCATGGTGAGAGCTTTTATAACATAAAAGTAAGTTGGGAGTAAAAGCTATCAAATGATTTACATTTTTGCCCTTGTCTTTGAGTTGGCCATAAGTTTTTGCTGGAAAATGCTGAAGTAAACGATGAAGAGCAGGAAGTCAGCCTGCGAGGGTTCTTGCAATTCAGTTACATAACGAGTGAGAACCAGAATAAATTATAATTTTTGTTATGGTAGTTTAATGCATTAATTGTGCAGACTGAGAAGTCTCTGAGGAATATCTGAGAAGACCATAATCTATATAACATTTGATGGGTGCTCTCATGGTAATATTAACAAGGTTTGTATTGTTCTTGTGCCTGCAGGAATCAGTCTCCCTGATTTGCCCGATGTTGTCAACCATTGATCAGTGTGAAGATCTTGTGTGTGTAGGCTTTTAGTTCCCAGTGGAACCTGGTATACTTGTCACTGAATCGCCTTGAATCTTATGGCTGCTCTTTCTGGATGTGGTCTTCCTTCGCTGTGCAGCTTTTGCAGCTGATGCAAAGAAAGACAATGCACTTGCTTCTTCAAACTCAAACACATGTTATAGTTTGTTTTTGCATAAGCTTACTTGCGGTGGAAGTTTAGAGGTCCTGATCCAGTACAAAGGAAGAGCAGAATCGTCTTAACTTAATGGTAAATAGTTGGCAACAGTTGAACCAAGTATCTTGTATAAATAGAAGAGCTACGAGCTTTTGTCATCCTACATATACATGTTGCCACAGCGGGGAATAAATTCCATGAATGACCTATATTCATCTGAAGAAGCTTTGGAACTTTTATGGGGTCTGCCCCAAGTTTGTTGTTCCCTTTCATTCTTGAGCAATTCTGGAAGAAAGTAACGAGTGCTCGATGTATGTATGAAAATGTACAATAACAATCTGCTGAAAGCATCAATTGAAGCTAGATTTCCACATGTCACTTATGCTGCATTAATGCATTATACCAAAGGCAGTGCAATCCAACTAGTATAGTTCTAGTTGGCACTAAAAAGTTACTAAGATGGGACTCTAACCCATTTGTTCTGTTTGATGAATGAAGAGATTTATATTCATCTCTTAGTGTTGTTATTTTTAGATTTTTCCATCACAATTTAGTAAATATATTATCCTTTTAATAATAATTCTTCAATTTAATTATGTATTGTGATGCTTTAATTGAAAAAATTGATCATTTAATTTCTGTAGTCTAATGAAGCACCAGAATGATATTATTCTATCTTTAATGGCACTGCTTTAACAGATAAATCAGTTTTCATGAAGTATACTAAACCGTCTCTCATGACTTGATTACTTTAATCTTTCCCTGCTCCATTTAACTACAAGTTGTAGTGAGATAACAATTGAAGCAAGCTCAAAGGAATCATGTAGGAGCTCACAAGTTTCAGAACAAACTGCATATTATTATGCATATAATAAAATAGTGAAGCACAAGAACAATGTGGTGCCATCTCTAATGGCACTGCTTGTCTTTTTAACAGCCTAATACTCACATCAACTGTTAACGAACAAATACAACTCAAATTAATAAAATCTGTCAGGAAAGCATCATCTGAGCGGTGTTATTCATGCCAAGTTACAAACAATAATATTTATACAAAACCCCTATCTTACAATTATTTTTTCCAAGGAGTGACTAGCACTTCTGTCAGAATAAACTTCCGAATGCATATGTTTGTCTCTTCCCCCTGCCCCCATTGAAGGACCCTCCACTCAGCTGGAAGCAGAGCAAACCCCAAGATGATAAGCATACTTCAAACCAAAACTGGCCCTGATTATAGACTCTCTCAAGGCTGGCCATCAATTGTATGCATCATCTTAATGCTTTTTTGTTGTTGGGGGAAATCAAGTCTTTTGCTCAACCACGAAATGGGGGTTGATTTTCAAAAGGCAGTTCAATTGGTGTTGCATTGCCATAGAACTCCTCCAAATTGTAAAAAGCTCTTTGTGGGGGAAGAAATATGTGGACAACAACGTCACCTGTGATCAAGAAACAAGCTCAATTATAACACACACTAATGTCAAGATCATACTTTAAGTCCTCTGAAGTTAGAAACTTGTGAGGTGTTTCTAAAATATGTGTGTGTGTGTGGGGGGGGGGGGGGGGGATAGATAGAAAATGGATCTATACACCCAATTTGTACTCTGTTCTTTGTTATTTCTTACAGGACATCTTATGAAAGATGTGACTGCATAATTCATGATGTTCTCTAGTATAACTAAGGACAATTAAGCTACGAAGTTATCTAGCATATTGATGAAAAGCGCTGAACGTAAGTTATGGTCTAGTTCTCAAGTTAGGAATCGGTGTCTGTATAAAAGGTAGACTGGGAGGTGATATAAGCAACAATAACAATCAATCACTACCTTGGGCTGTTACTGCGCACTTCATGCTGTTCTTTAGTAAATTAAGCACAATTGCTTTAGACAAGTTCAGATCAGTTCGGTTGTGGAGCCACAAAACTCCAATGGAAAAATATACAGTAAAGTTCAAAGCTTTTCCTCATAATGCTTTGCAAGAACAGAATAGAAATTCAATTTCTACTTATGAATATATAATTTCAGAATTGCTATTCGTAGGTCATGCTTTCATAATACAAAGTCGCTTACCAAAGTCCAGCAGGGTCCATGAATTGGGTTTTAAGTCCCCAGATGGAATTTTCCCATATTTCTTCTCCGCCATATCTCTAATTTTGGACCTTAAAATGCATCAAAAACAACAAAATGTATATATTCAAATTTCATATATTCCATGAGAAAAACTCAAGTACCACCGGTAAGCAATAAAACAGACAACAATTAAGTCCATACCCTATAGCATCAATTTGAGGACGAGAAAATGCTGTAGCTATGATAAAAAATCGAGTCCAGTATACTAGTGGCTTCACAAACAGGACCTTTATATCTGCTGCCTTAACCTCACTTGCAACCCTTGCCAGTTCCACAGCAACTACACATACAAGAGCTAACAATTACAAGGTAATTGATTCAAAGAAATTTAACTTTCTATCCAAAAGATACTGAATAGGAATGTAATGAAATTGACAGAACAAATACAAGAAATGTATTCTGTAGGAAAAAAGGAGAATAGGTTAAGTTTTTTCCCAAATTAAGTGAATGCAATGTTATAGTGGATGGAAGAAACACCAGTAAAATCTGTTTTTGTCACAATTCTACATAACACCTAATTGTTCTTCACATTGCTTTCATTCCGTTCAGCTTACTTAAATCCTTTAAATCTTATTCCCCAACCCCCCCCCCCCCCCTCAAAAAACGAAAAATAAAAAAAAATATTCAAACCTACCAGAAAGCTAAATAGCAATGCTTGCCTAACAATTTATTAGACTTTCAAGAATCTTATATCAGTAATATACCATCCATAAGAGAATCTAACAGAAAAGTAATTAGATATCTGAACACGGTAAGTTAAACACTACAAGCTAGTTCATATAATCGTTGATCAGCTTACATGAAAGGCTTTCAGCATCATCATCAACCTCTGCAGTAGCAGGTTTCTTGTCTTTTCTGCTAAATACTACTTTGCCATGCTTATTAAATAATTCATCATACATCTCATCAGTATCTTCCCTCACATCCTGTAAATAATATAGATAGTATCACTTATGTGCCCTTCATGGAGACCAACAATCAATTGAGAAAGCTAACAAAGGTCGCCATAGACTACAACTAAAAAGATACATCACTTGAAATTTGCCTTGAATCACAATAAAGTCATTCGGAATTTTGGATTCAAGAGAACAAATAACAAGACAGGGGAACAACCCCATAAGAACACAGCAAGCCATGACAACATATATGTGAAAAGTTAATATCCAGATAGAAGCACATAGTTCATTATCTTGATAACTGGAATACAATGAGTACCGGTCCCAAACCTGACAGCATCACCAGAGAATAAAAGTCAATGGTGCTTAGATAATGATATTTCTAGCCATTAAGTTTGAAGCTTGCAATTGAATAGGTTTGTTCCTACCTATGAAATACAATTACTCCAAATAACATACATTGTGTTTTGCGTCTATGAATATGATTGTGGACTTTACCAAAATGCTGCAACAAACTAGAAGACGATTCCTCAAGCTTTGCTTTGCATTTAACAATGCATTATATCAGTAATGGTTAACAAATTTTAAGCAAAAGATTATCCTTGCTTAGTGCTAAGATTCCTCATTCATTTTTACGACGCTAAATTAAAACTGAAACCAAAATTCCAGAAAAGGGGAAAACGTCACAAAGTTGTATCTAATTTGAATAACCAATCTAACCAACTTTTCAATTCATTTAACAAAAAAAAAAACGATATAGGAGCAAAAGTATCTTGCCCAAGATTTTCACAATCTTCTTAAAAACCAAACAGGCAGCTTGGCATTTGTATTAGCTAACATCAAAACGGGAAGGAAACCCATTTTTATACCGAGAAAAAGCTGTCCTCAGCTTCTTTGCCGTAAGCATATCTCAACTGCGAGTTTCTCTTCGTCATACTTGGACTACTATTGCTGGGAATTCTCCATAAAAACTTGAGCTGCTGTGAGTGACACGCCTTTCCATCATAGCAGCTGAAAAGCTTCCTGGATTTTGGACAAGACGTGGATTCAGGATGACCCAGTTGCCGGATTTCGCATGACGACCTTGCAGCAACGCCGGCATCGGCGCCGGCCACTGATAGCAGAGCTGATGCTATCATGGTTACCGCCAGCAAGAGTGAAGCGGCAAGAGATATTTTATGAAATAAAAAAGATGAGAGAAGAGGATAACGAATGCAAACTTTGAGTTTTTTCCTTCGGGGCAAAAAATTAAGAATGCGAATTTTTTTTTTTTGAACAGCAAGAATGCGAGTTAAGTCATTGCATTGTCGATTTATCGTCGTTCGATGCCGTCACGTCGTGGGTAACGTTATAAATATCCTGATTTATAGTACTTCCTTTCGTTTGGTTAAAAGAAGGCAAAAAAAAAAATTGATGGCACAAAGGTCTTTTTCTTTTTGCCAGCGATTCCACTGAATTATTGGAGGATAAGTCTATAATCTAATCATCATAAACACTTATATAGGTGGTTTGGTTGGGATAATTTATTTTTGTATAATAAGTGTTTATAAATTATGATTTACGGTATACAAGATAAATATGTGAGAGGAGTTTTATCTCGACTTACGTAATAAATATTTATTCTTAAAAAATAAGTTAATCCAAACATGATTATAATTTATAAGTGAGTAGCATACAAAATTTAAAAGTTGAATAAACTCATAATAATTTTCTATTAAAATATTACTAATAAGTTCCTTATATTCCCTGTAGAATTTCTTAATATAATTTATAAAGGGAAAAACCCACAGAAGCCTAAGTTGTGAGTCAAAATGAAATCTTTATTAACTTTTTAACTGTGATTTGTGTGCAAGTTTTCCATTAAGCTATTTATTTATAATAATTCAAATTTAAAAAAGTTATTAGGAGCTTCTATCTAATTTTTCCTCAGATTTATCTATTTTTTAAAAAAAAACAATAAACCACTTTGATTGAAAACCCTAGAATCTGGATATACGTTTAACGGCATCACTGATATAAGACCCTGTGAACACTGAAGCCGCGGGAAAAGTGAAGTCAAAGGAGGGAGCAAGGCGGAAGAGATGGTGAAGTTCTTACGACCAAACAAAGCGGTGATCGTTCTTCAGGGCCGTTTCGCCGGCCGGAAGGCTGTCATCGTCCGCAACTTGGACGATGGAACACGGGACCGCCCTTACGGCCACTGCCTCGTCGCCGGCATTTCCAAGTACCCACAGAAAGTCATCCGCAAGGACTCCTCCAAGAAAACCGCCAAGAAGTCCCGCGTCAAGGCCTTCATCAAGGTCGTTAACTACAGCCACCTCATGCCCACTCGTTACACTCTCGACGTCGATCTCAAAGACGCCGTCTCTCTCGACGTCCTTCAATCGCGTGACAAGAAGGTCACGGCGGCCAAGGAGATCAAAAAGAGGTTCGAGGACAGGTTCAAGACTGGCAAGAACGGGTGGTTCTTTTCCAAGCTTAGGTTTTAGTTCGGGTTTTAATTGGCCCTGTTCTCTTCTTTCTCATTGTTGATTTTTGTTGCTCTTGCTTGAGATTCCTTTAGTTTAATATCGTATTTTATGCATTTTGATATTGTCATCATTGTTGAATTCTTATTGCTCTGATTATAAATCATTAAAATTAATGCATATAATGCTTAGCATTGTATTCACTACACAAGGTGCATTACAAAGAAAAACATCACACTTACAAATTAACACAGACACTAATACTTTATATGGAAGAACAAACAGAGTAGACAAGACTCAAGTGGAAATTAAATATGCCACAACCATAAAACTTCTATATAGGATAATTATTGCAGCTAGAATTTGGAACTAATTAACAGATCGACAGTTGCGACGAATGTTGCCATGGGAAGATCCTGGGATGCTTCCCATTCTGAGCATTGAATTCTTGAAGTCCTGGAAGAAAGTATACGGGTCTTCAGCGTAGGTTTGCACAAGCTGTTGGGTCAGGTCATTGTTGCCACTCATAAGAACCTGGTCTGAAGGAAGCAGGCCTTCCCCAGAGAGCAGATTAACGTAGTACTGGTTGTCAAATGTACCTGGTGTAACCAGGTCCAGATGTGCCACTGTGTTGCCATTGTTGGTGCTTGTTCCTCCTCCTGATGAACATAACTGTTGCAGTGAGGAAATGAAGTCCAGATTCACATGTGCACTTCTGCTACCACTGCCTTGTAGACGAGAACTGAATGTTGTGCACCGAGCTTTTCCTATTGTGTGCCCTCCTGCCAAAAAAAAAAAATGAAATAAAACAAAGTTCTTGTTTTTAACTGTTGAAGCTGGCATGTACACATATCAGTAACCAGACAAGTTATGTTTCTGTTTGCAAGTGTGGATTAAATATAAGACCTTTTTTGTACCATATATATATATAGAGAGAGAGAAGACTTGCTATAGTTTATGGAGACTTGAGCCTAACAAAGATTACCAGAAAGGGCAACCATGTCACGTAGTGAAAGACCAACGTTCTGGAACTTAGAGATGAGGACTTCAACAGTGGAGTTAGGAGCAGGAATGTTGGTGTTTGCTGCCTGCTTGTTAGCACTGAAGCTGTCTTTCCTTCCCACTTGGACTTCCCAACTTGGACCTCCTGACTGTAATATATATATACAAGGTAATGCTATAAATTCTTACGCAGATCGAGTCAATAATAAATTTGAACGTGTCAGATGTTTGAATGCAAAAGAATCAGAAAAGCCAGAGCAGAAAGGCTGACTAACCAGAACAACAGAATCTCGAGCTGCAATTGCAAGAATGTCAGCACAGGACACGGTTTGTGGGCAGACAATTTCAAGTTCAGATTTTATTGCATCGACCACTTCAAAGCCTCTCAGTGAATTCAAGTTTGGTAATGCTGTTTTCTCACCAACAAAGCCCTCTGTATCATCTAACAGCACCGAAGCATCACAACCCTTCAAGACCAAAACCAAAACATCAGCTTTAGAAAAACCACACATGAAATTACAAGTGTTTATATATATATATATATATATATCATGGAAAGAAACAAGAGAGTCATGCATTGACAAAGCAATCATGGAAGTGAAGACGAAGAAGCGAGGCTGCCATTCTGGTGTCCTGAAACACAGCTTTCTCCACCCAAGAGAAGACAATGGACTCTGCTTCTGGGCAAGTATGTTGGTATAAATCATTCCCTAATATTGGACATTTATTATCGCCATAGCCTTGCTTGGAGGAGCCTGCAAGTGCTGATGAAGAAGCAAGCTTCAAAATCACTATGCATAACACTAAGTACTGCTTCGCCATTCTTGAAGGTTTTTGTATGTTTGAGTGAGTTGCTAAGCTTCAAGGTTCATCTTCTATATATACAGAAATGCTGATGCCATTGTTGAGACCAAGTCTATGCATCCAAAGTGGTCTTTGTACGAGAAGTTAGTAACCTAATGCCATGTGATATGAGATTCGTTTCAAGTTCTTCCATTTCTGTTTTGAAACAGAAAGTGAAAGCGCGTAAATTATTGCGCCATTGTTAAATATGGAAGTATGATGCGTTCGACTTTTCATGTGGTAAGTCCAGTTTACTCACTTTGGAAATATAGTTTTTTGTTTTGGGGTTGTTCTGAAAAATATGCGATTTTGCTTTCTAATATCAGATTCAAAAAGAAGCTTGCCTTGGAATGATTTGAGTATCCATGGACATGGTTTCCCTATTAATGTGAACACTTTCGGATGCACTTTACATTTTTAGGACCCCAGTTTTATCTCCTTTTCAGTTAAGCATTATTAATTGATAATTGATAAGCATGCGTTTACTATTTCATTCTTGGATTTATGTTAATACTTTATAAAGGGGAAAAACCCCCTTGTAACACACAAATTCATGAAGCTCCTTCGTTAGGGGTGTTATTCCCAAGGTTGTCATAAAACTCTTGCGAAATTGGATATTTTTCTGAAAAAAAGAAATAGAGTATTAAGTTGCACTCCATTGTTTGAACATGCCGGACTACACATGCAATTACCCTCAATTTGAATGGTAAGAAAAGTAAGAAGGAAAAAATACTATCAAAAAAAAAAATCCCCTCCCAAAATAGTAAAGTTTTTTATTATTCTTGGAAATTTTCCTCCTAGGATTTCTTCTTTTTATTGGTGAAAGTATTTCTTCTTTCCCCTCTCACTATCCCCCCCCCCCCCCCAAAAATCCGAACTTTTCCTCTCACTGGAACTGTCTAAAACAATATTTCCTAAGAATAACAAGGAACCTTCATATTCTTCTCTTACTTTGACAAGTACAGGTTGCATTAGTTTACCTTTGAACCCTCGAAGATAAATCAAGCTCAAACCCAAGTTGTAACCAAACAAAGGGATTATTTTGCATCACTGAAGCTGGTTTTATGAAGACTTGGTCGCCAACCGCGTACTGTAGACTTGGCATATGTTGCTTTCTAAAACTGGCATGATATAGAAATACAAGTGTTTTGGGAATAAAAAGACCCCATTAGGGGAAAAAACCATAACAATAATCCAACTAATTCAAAGTTTAGCTGACACTCAGACTTCCGCATTAATTGCTCGCTGCTAGACCAGCTAGCCAAGTGTAACTGTAAACATAATATTAAAGTGATTGTTACATGGGCCACAAGGTCTTAAAATGACTAAACTTCACTGAGGTTCCTCAGTACTAGTTAAAGCTTCAGAACGCCTTCTCTTAGCTTCGTTATCACCCAGCTGCAGCGAAACACATAAATCTTCGTCACAGCCGTTCCTCAACGAAGATAAATTCTCAGCGGCAGCTCTATCCAGTGACTCATTTTTGTGCAGCGGCGACCACCCAGTGAAACTTGAGATAAACTGGTGTTCTATGCTTGGACCTCCTACATTGATTCCATTTTCTACTTGGAATTCAGTCTTTATGTCGATTGAGGGTTTCATTTCTTCGTTGCTTGGCTCAACTCCTAGAGGGATGGACTGAATTTGCAAACCAAGTGGCTCAAATTTGTCTTCAGCCTTGTCCTTAGTGAGGATACCATCAGGAGTTGAGGAGTCCCCGACAGTGGAGCCCATTGCCGTGGCTGATGCAGCTCTTTGTTCTTGCACTGCCACTGCAGGCAAAAAGATCACACAGAATCAGGTTTTATGACTTGAGATTGTAGTAGTTCATCTCTTTCCTTCATTAAATCATTCCTTGTATGGTAATTATGATAAGCGAAAATCAGATTGCCAAACAAAAGGTTCTGATTCTGTGGATAGAGAATGGGCAATATAAAAAATCAAGCAACAAATAAAGGAAGGAAAAACACCAAGGAATTTGTTCAAGAACAAATGACAAACCTCTAAGCCCTTCTTCTGTTGTTATGAGATCAAGTTCAAGGAGCTTAAGAAGACGCCCGAGATCAACCCCACTTGTCCAATTTTCAGGAGGCTGGCCAACTTTTAGTTTGAGGCGGCCTCTGTTGGCAGTTCCCCCCCAAATGATCCCAACAGGCTGTGGCTTTCCACCATTTTCACCTTTTAACATGATGAGACTTCCACTGTCTCCTTCAAGGTCAAAAGTCTGTTGGTTTTCACCCACTACAAGAAGATCAGTAAAGAAGCATATTCCTTTCTCATCATTGTACTCAAGGGCATATGCCAAAACTGTCCCCCTAGTCAAGCCAGAACTTCTTCCAACCTTCACCACCTGTTTTCCAATAAGGCTACTGATTGGAAACTGCAAGTCAATAATTTTCACGTCGCCAATATCTCCGACGCCTCTCACAGAAGTGGTGACAGTGGACAGGTCAAAGTCATCAGCAAAAGGAATAAATGCCCCATCAGCTCTCACGAAAGTCTCTGCATGAGAGCCACATCATAATGATGTATAGGGAGCAAAATGCATTTTGTAATTTGTACTAATAAAATCCTTGAGACTCCTAAATCTTTGTTACCTGGATTTACTCCAGCAAATATTCCATACCACAGCTCATCTGTTATAAACGAAGTTGCTCTCTCCACTGCACCAAGGTAAACCCCAGGTCCCAAAGTGGGTGGCAGTGGGTGAAACATCTTTTGATTCGGGTAA
The DNA here is from genome assembly GCA_963855925.1 of Inga laurina. Taxonomy (NCBI): domain Eukaryota; kingdom Viridiplantae; phylum Streptophyta; class Magnoliopsida; order Fabales; family Fabaceae; genus Inga; species Inga laurina. The sequence continues at coordinate 77,730,629 of OY979702.1, forward strand.
TCTAGGTCAACTGCAACATGCCGATTGGTGAGAAAGCCAACCTGCCTATGGCCAGTTTGGCTCCTGACTATGGCACCCAAAGTTCCATAAGTCTCCTGGCTTGCCACCTGGACAAAGAAAGTAAGAGGTTAGACATCCAACATAACCATCAAAGACAGATGCTTTATGAATGGTATTGATCTACAAAATTAGTAACTCAACTGTTCTTCCAAGACAAGATTGCTATTCTAAGGTGAAGGCATGCTGGATAAAATCACCTTCATAGGTAAATCTTTGAAGGATCCAATTTGAACCCAGTAAAATGCTCACAATCATAGCCTTGATATTGCATCCTAATCATTGCATTTTAGATGGTACAGAGGCTGAACTTCAAAGCTAAGATACTGGTGCTTTAGAAGCCCAGATTACTTAAATATGGCATAGTATAAAGGTCAAGGTTATTAAGCTACAGGACATTATGAAATGGAAAATGCAACGCATATCTTCTACACATCACGATAACAGCTCCAAAATCAGTAAGACACTACAGAGCATCCAGAAATATACGTTGTCTCAGATGTGTAATATTGGGGGATGCTAAAATTTTATCCAGTGTCTCAGATTCAGGTATCTTGAAGATTAAACTGAAGTGTATGAGATCCAAAGAATCCTTGCCAGTGAACTGGGGAAAAACTGTTAAACGCTTCTGTTATCCATTTCCAGTTGGTTCAGACTTCAGAGCATTAATGACTCAAGAAAGATGGTATTTCTTGGAAAGAAAATTTTTTGGTGGTGCTACTGTTTAGGGCAGGAAACACTTTGAAATCTTGCAGCTTGGTTGAAATCTGGAATGTAATCCTAGCACAAGTAACCTTATCAAAGAAGATGATAATCAGGGGAGTATGGAAACACCTGAGAACCTGAACCAATGTATGGATCACCACCCCGCAAATCATCAACGATATCTGTATATAGCTGTTCTTTAGGAGCTGGCTCAGGTGCACCAAAATAAGAGAACTCCACCACATCCACATCACACCAAACTCCTCCAGGTCCCTGGTTGAAATGTTAAACATTTGATCATAATGCAGCACTAGGCAAAAGAAATGACCGGATTACCAAATAACCATAATTAAAAGACATGATTTAACTCAATAATGAATTAGGGAGGTCTGGAATAAACATCTAAGAGAACCTCAAGAGCAGTAGGCAGACACTGGATTGGGCTGAGCCATTGCTTGTGAACTTTCCTGGAAACAAACACTAGAATGGCAGGAATATCAGTTAATTCGCCCTGCCTAATACGAAAACCAATTGCTGTGCCAAGGCTGTAACAACGCAATATCTTGCTGTGAAATGCTCTGATTGTCATAAGTTCAAGCAATGTGGTTGCTTGCTGCCCCTTTGGTAACCGACCAAGGTTGTCAGGTAGCACCCCCTTCTGTAGGTTTAAAAAGTAGTTTGCCCTCTCTTCAGCAGCATCATTCAAGCGACTAGATGTAGGCCATGAGAAGTAAGCAGCACTGCTTTCGCAGTGCTGTCCAGCTGAAGCAAATGGTTGAAGCGATGGGGGACTCAGCGAAGGCAGATTAGAATGACTGCAACAAGTTCTTTCAAGATCCAAAGCTGATTCTTCTGATGGAGTTGAACCAGAAGAACGGATCCTCATGCTAAATCTGGATTGATCCATCTTTCTTTAACCTGAAATTATAGTTTGTTTTAGTAAAATGGGGCTAACAGAATTTTAAACTGTGAAAGAAGACCGGATAAAATAGGATTCCCAGCTTAGTTCAAAGTTCAAACTAAATTGAACTGCAGATTAATTCTAAGACAGAAAAATTAGCATCTATAAATGACTTGATAGATTGCCAACGTAAAATAAAAAGGAAATGAATTCGGGAGATTCTGCACTCAAGTTTATATTTTCTATTTCCAAATGAAAGTTGTTCAGAGACAAAGAGGAACCTCCACTTAAATAACCAAGCCAAAAGGAAGAAATAAAAAAAAAAAAATCAAATCAAAATATTGAGTACCTCGGCACCCAATGTGTCTTATTTTTAGAACAATGGAATTAAAGAAAAAGGCAAAGAAAGTAACAAGCAATAGGCAGGGAATAATTATGATGCTTCCCACTCAAATAAGAAAATATTTTTTCAAGCATTACTTTGCACAGTAACTATACGTGCCGTTAAACAAGTAAAAAAAGTGGAAATACTTGGGACCCGATAGGGTCACGACTCCTGATCAGATAAACGAATAATATCTCATAGTCGTCACCCAGTAAAAGAGAGGAATAGAATTTCGACCAAAAAAAACAGAGAGGAACAGAAAGGAAACTAAGACTCATTCTGACATCCACAGCTTTCTATTCCAGATTCAAGCAAATATAGAATTTCAAGTTCAGCAATATATCTAGAACAGTATGGTAACTTTCATAAGCTAAGATAAATTTAAGCATCTTATTTTCTCTTAAGAAAATCACTTCCCACACCACACCATCAAGTTCCAAAAATCTCATTTTCACACGGAAAAGTATTTGCTGATCCAAAGAAAATCTCAGTACTTGGATAGCTCATTTTGATGAGCTAATATGTTTAACCAGAAAAGATGGTACCAAACAATTCTACCACAATATTATCCCTTTCGCAATTAACAAGAGAGGTGGGGAATTAATATGGGTACACTCAGGCTTGCAATCGAACATCAAAAAGTCAATAAACAACAAGCGTCCGAATAAACACTGATAAAGTGACCCAGAACATCAAATACACAAAGCAAAGGAAATCCCAGAACACATATAGCAGAATCATCACTAAAAACTAGCATCCCAAGGTCGAAAGAGATGGGGAAGTAAAGAACGAGAAGTAAAAGAAAAAGAATGACAGTGAAACTCACAGTGCTTCTGATCGGTGGAGAGGGCAGGTGGAGTAAAGATCATAACAACTTCATCGACAAAAGCAGTATATCAAAACGCCGAACTGGAGCTACGATCTGCAAGAAAGTGGCAAAAAAAAAATGGGGGATTGCGTTGTGCAGGGCAAAATGATGAAGGGGGGATTTAGTTCAGTCCATTCCCATGATGATAAAGGCATCGAAGTGTGGTGAAGTGGGGGGCTAGTGAGCGTGTTGGAAATTGTTTTTTGTTTTGTGTTTCGAAAAAGGCGCTTTAAACCTTTAATGGGAGCTTCAATTTCTTTGTATAATATTTTTCTTTGTTTAATATTTTATCATCCATGTCTGTTTTTTGGACAATTTATCATGCATGCCTGTTAACTATGATTAAGGATCAAAATTTTAGATATTATTAAAAGAACGTAACGTAGTCGGCTGGAAACTTGAAATTAATGAGTACCCATCTATTTTTCCCTTTTTACCAACAATAAGAATTTTTAATATTTTTAATAATTTTTTTTATATTTTAAATATTTAAGTTTTGTCATACCCGTTTTTTATAGTCTTTTATATAACTGCTGAAAATTCAATGTTATTGAGTCAAATTCATGTATTTTTTAGACCTAAATAAAAATAGTTCTTTTAAATTAATTTTCATTTTTAATAGTTTTAGTATATAAAATAAAAATTAAGTGCCGAAAAATATACAAAAATGAGTCATGAAAACGTGAAAGATGAATATTAAAGAAATGAAAAATGAGTGTATTGCTAAGATTAAAGTTTTTTTTTTTTTTTGGCATCAAAGATTAAAGTTAAGCATTGCAAAATTAAAGTTTTGAAAAAATGAACTCAAAAAAATGTCCTTTAGTTTCATTTCTAAATTATAGAACTTTTAACATTTTTTACTGTGTTTAATGTTATAAAGTTACTCAAATGTTATTTTCCCTTGTTTTATTAAATAAGTAAATTTTTTGAATGATAAATTCATGTAATTAATGTTTTTAAAGGTACTCAGATGTTATTTACCCTCATTTATAAATTTGTTTAAATTAAAAAAAAAAAAGGAACTAAAAGGCGTTCGAATCTAACCAATGTATTCCCTTCCCTCAAGACCCCATCCTAAGTTTATAACCTCTAAGCATTCAAAAAAAAAAAAATTAAATATGCTGTCTTGGTTAAATAAAATTTATATGTGTGTGTTATTCTTTCAGAATTCACGTCCTATTTCTTTAAATTTGATATCTTATTTCTATCTATAAAAAATTAAAAATAGAAAAGCTGATGATCACTCACGTCCTATTTATGGCCATATATCGTAAATAGCTACTTGTCCTAGTCAAGACACGACTTATTATTCAAAGCAGAAAAAAGAAAAGTGAGTGATCATCAACTAAAACTACAGCTATATCATGAAAGTTACACTTTTTTTTCCAACAAGTTAAACTTTTAACAATTAATTTTTTCAACATCTGTTTCAAAATCAATATAAAATGTCTTTTTAACCCGTATAAAAAAAATTACATTTAGACTTCGGACAACAGAAAATATAAAAAAAAATGATCATTTAAAATCTTAAAATTGTATTTAAATCTCATGGAATTTTTTTGCAATAAATTCCAATTCCATTGACAAGTCTATAGCCATCCGCTGATAAGTTCACGGGCGCGTCATTGACAAGTTCAAGGGTGTTTATTGACAAATTCATAATTAAAACTTATTGTAAAAAAGTTACACAGGACTTAAATACAATTTTGAAATTTTAAAAAGCTAATTTTTTATATTTTCTCTTGTTTGGGACCTCAACGTGATTTTCTCAAAAAAAAAGTTCCCTCTGGCAATGAGAGATCAACTATACGTAGAACTTCTCAACGGGTGAAGTTATGGTAATTAATTAAAGTATAGCAGTAGATCAGTGATAGTAACAAAAATCAGAAAAACCGAAACAAAACAGAGAGGGGCTTAGCCATTAATACACAATTTGCAAGATGCAAGCAAAACGTAAAGACATTACAGTAGGCTTTTCATCTTCTTCTTCTTCTTCTTCTTCAATACACATAGAGCTCAGCCAGTTCCTCCAATGATTCAGAGCCAAGCTTAGGATCTGCATGTTCAAGCATCCACAACAAATGATCAAACAGAACCACCTCGCAGTTCACCACCAATATTCCTGATCTCCCATTATGGCTTCCTTCTTCATCTTCCTCTGTTTTAGACTTGTCCATTAGAGCATTCATTAGAGGATGATTCAAGTACTTTGAGCTTATCACATACCTTTTCCTCGTACTTCCAACATATATTATAGTCTCACATTGATCTTGTCCTTCTTCTTCTTCTTCTTGTCTTCTTCCCCATATGTCTTCTTTCGCAGATTTCGACCTCAAGCTGCTGTATGAAGAAGATCTTACTAGCTTCGTTGAGAAGCTCCTGCATTTTCTGAGAATCAGATTGATCTTCTTCATGGGTCTGGCTTTTAGACTCAGATTCAGAAAGAGAGAGAAAGATATAAATGAACAAAAAGAAGAGAGGACAGAGAGGCTTAAAACACACTCAGAAAATGATGGTAATGGAGCATTTAAAGGAGGGTGAGACTCAGAGTGATGAAGAGGTTGGTGCTAAGTCGTTGTTCTCCAGTGATATAAAGTGTGGGGTCAATTTGCAACCAAACATTTCTTAGTGACATAAACAACTCATCTTTTAATGTATCCTTTCAGTTATTATTATCTCCAAAGACTAATCTATGAAAAATAAAACATTAATATATCAGATTAATCATTGCTTCATCTATGTTTTCTATATTTTATTTATGAATATCTCAAGTCTCTCGCGAATAAATACATAAATATGTTAAATACATTATTGTTGTTGTTGTTGTTGTTGTTGTTGTTGTTGTTGTTGTTGTTGTTGTTGTGAGTTCACATTAATAGTGTAATATTTTATTTTTAAAAAAAATAATAAATTTTTTTAATGATCTATTAAATTATTATGGACGCAGATATAGTTTGGCGATCATAAAGTTGTTGAACTCAACAACATAACATTTTAATTAAGTTTGGTTAACCATTAAATTTTGTTGACGAGCCTGTCATGAAAGGTCCAATAAAAATATTACATGACAGCAAGAATATGCCTTCTCTTTAATTTTAATTTGCACGCCTACTTCACTGATCTGTTAAAAGTCATACATTAGAAGACCTAACCCAGACTCTATATTTTGGTAAAAGAAAATAAGTCTTGTATCAAACCCAATACAAATTCTCAAAAATTACTAAGAAGTCACACATTACTAATTTAATCACTAAGAAATCCTACAACAAGTTAACAACATTCAAAGACAAAATCTGGTAAAAGAAATGACAACAGGGTTTTGTTGGATTTTGTTAGTGATTGGATTGCTTAATCATATGGCACTGCAAAATAACTCTCCCATGAATGAAAGGGACTTGGTCTTCTGTAGACAAAAATTAAGGTTTTAAACTTTAAATAAGATCAGTTACTTCTAATATTGAGCATGATAATAATAAAATTAGACCTAATAATATCATTATTAATTTCAGGTAAGTGGACCTCTCACAATCTGAAAATGCAATCCAATAGAGACAGATAGACAAAAAGGAAAGATTTTTGTCAGTGAGGACTGAGGAGGCAATAGCCATATCCCGTAGTACACACCCCATTGTTCTCTCCACACTACACTCAAAGTGGACATGGTTGAGTCTCCATTTTGCCTTCTACATTTGAGTCCCTCAATTAATGTTTGTCAGATGTGGTAGGCTCAGGGAAATTCGGTTTTCTGAGAAAATACTCTTAACTTCAAACCAATAAATAGAAAAGATTCTTTGTGCAATTGTACCAAAAGTTTTTCTAGACTTGTCTTTTTACCAATAGCTGGATACTATCATGTGATTGTGCTACTAAGTGTTCACCAAGTTAGTGCATTAGGTCGTTTTAGTGAAAGATTTGAATAGTAAGTAATTGATGGGTCTCCCTTGTTTTTCCCTCTCAGTTTAGGAATTGGTGATTAATATTAAAGGAAAGATTTGATCTTTTTGGTGTTATTATAGCTAGGAAGTGCCATTGTCATATAGGGCATGTCTAACCTTTTGGTAACTAACATTTGGCAAAGAAGCTCCACAAGCCCTCATCACGTTCTTGGTTGACACTAATTTTTTTGTTTTACATTGAGAAATCCAACAGGCAAGTCTTCAAACCAGAGTGATCAAAATTTATATAGTGGGAAAAAGATATAAAAATATCATTTGAATTTTAAAATCTTAAATTAGTGATTTTCTATCAAAATGAGTTGTTAATTATAACACAATGATAGTTATGTCTTTATAGACAACAAGACTGATTTGAGATTTTAAAGTTCAAGTAGTATTTTTTTGTTTTTTTCCCATATATGTTTTTTTAGGTATTAATCTCTCTTAAATGCTAAGAGCAAAAGATATACCCATTGTTATACACACAAGAGTTTGAGATTTAAACTTCCAACCACTTGTTTAAGTAACTAAAATTGTTACCATTGACTCCAACTATTAAATTGTAACAAAATCAGATTCTAATATTTTTATTATCATTGATATTGATAGTGATGTAGTCATATTTAAATGCTTATTTGGAATTAATCCATGAAGATAGGATGAAGAAGGGAGGGACCCACTTGAAGGTGCAAGATGACCCACAAAGAACGGGGATCTAAGACTAGGGGGTTTGGTTCTAAGTGAAGGGAAACAAGGGGCGGGGGACAAACATTATGTTTCAAAGTTGAAACCCATCACTCTTTTGTTTCACAACCATCTCTTCACTCTCTCACACATTATGGCCAAAAATTGATCCACTTGACTTGTGTCCCAACCATTTGATTCTTACTATCAACCACACCAAAATTAAAATCCCTTTTGTAACATTCCCCCAACTTGCTTTTACAGCTCACCCTCTTAACTCTCAGTTTTGGGTACTTCTCGCTTTATTAATTATTTGTTCTTTTTGGATGGCCCAACTAAAAAAGTAAAAGTAGCCCAAAATCTCTCTCTCATTCTTTTTTTTGTGTTAATATAATTTTTGGTCTCTGAAGTTTGATCCAATTTTGGTTTTGATCCCTCAAGTTTGAAATTGGTGTTTTTGGTCCCTGAAGTTTCACCCAATTTTGGTTTTGGTCCCTCAAGTTTGAAATTGATGGTTTTGATCCCTAAAGTTGCACCCGATTTTGGTTTTGATCCCTCAAGTTTGAAAAGGACTTGACAACCCAATTTTGAAACCCGACCCGACCCGGGAAAAAAAAAACAAAGTCCTTTTCAAACTTGAGGAACTAAAACCAAAATCGGGTGAAACTTTATGAACCAAAACCACCGATTTCAAATTTGAGGGACCAAAATCAAAATTGGGTGAAACTTCAGGGACTAAAACCACCGATTTCAAACTTCAGGGACCAAAACCAAAACTGAATCAAACTTCAGGGACCAAAATCAAAATTGAATCAAACTTCAAGGAGCAAAAGTTATATTAAACCTTTTTTTTTTTTCATACAACGGCAAGCACAAAACTTGAGGTTTACAAAACGTTCAAACTAAGATTTAGACACACACCGCCCACATTCACGCTATCTCTCTCTCTCTCATTCTGATACAATTATTTGTTATCTAATAATTAATACTATTATATTATACTCTTTTCCTTTTTTTTATATGGAACAATTACTAAAATCAAAAAATTCAAAAATTTAGTTAAAAAAAATAAATGTGTAAAATGTATACCTCTCTTTCCAGTTATACCCTTATTTATAAAATAATATATGAGAGATAATAAATAAAAAATTATTACAAAAAAATAATAAATAATATATATTTAATAGAGGCAAAAAAGACTAGATTAGTCTAAAACTTCAAACAAAATGGATTTATTTAATACACTGATTTTTTTGGGACAGGCTCTCCCCAAAACATGTGCTCACGATAATTACGTAGTTTTATAAATATACAATATACATGGATAAGGCTCGCTTATTCCTTTATGTCATGCTTGATCTATAACAAGTTAACAACAATTAGAATTACTAAGTAATACATTCATATTAAAAATTTAATCATTTTAATGTAATTTAATTTTTTTTCCCAAAAAAAAACAACATTTTAAAAAATGGGAAGACGGCGACACTTTGAAGCGGATGTGAATGAAGTTGATAAGAGCATATTGTTTGTTTTATATGGAAGAAGCAAGTTATATACGATAAAAAAATTAATTAATGGTGGGCACTGGGGACCCTGTAGGCCCTACAAAACAGAGCCTAACAATTAATGAGAGGATTGCTGGATTGCTTGCCCCCAAGCCACCCATTGTATTTTTCACAGCTGGTTTCGTTTCTCAGCATATCCACTCTTTCTTGCTCTGACATCCAGCTCAAGAATTATATGACATGAAATTATTAATCATTGATAATAATTATTATTAGTAGTACTGAATTATCGATATTTCCTCAGGGCAGTGCCACCAAAGGTTTTGATTAGACATGTTAATTAAAACTCGACACAAATTAATTAGGTATGGTTTGTTGTGATCAAAGTGCGAAAGGAAAATTGTATTAATCAGCCCTACCTGTCTCCCTTGATAGAAGGTTGCTTTGTATTTCAAGAAAGAATGGAATTATGATCGATGATGATATCAATGAAATCATGTTGACCGATTCACATCTTTATCTTATTTTCATCTATTTTAGAGTATTTGTGGAAAACGATACGCAGTTCAGTGGGCAATACAGGAATAGCATAAATATACTGATATTATATGCACGGATATGGACATTTCCCATGGGGGTTCATACTTGATAATTATAATTAATATAACCTCACAGCGCTACGTGGGTGTCTAAACCCATCCTAGGGAAAATGGAGACATCTTTCAATCTTTGTTGCACCACGACATTCCCCTCATACGGTTCTCTTCTCTACTCTTAGCATAGGTTCTATCTTCACCTGTCTAAATTGTTGGTAGGGAAGGGTGATATTTGAGAAAATCTCAATAAGAAAATAATAACAATATGCATGCAAGATAAGTGCTTAATGCATGACATGCTTACATTACATAACTTATGTTCATACAATGACATATCTGCGTGCTCAATGTTTCAAACAACATATGTATGGTCATAGCATAAACAGAAATAAAGCTTCAATTATTCATATATGTTTCACATAATCAAGCAAAGCAATAACATACATCAATACACCAGCACAAATATCAAATACATGCAGGAGAGGTAAGTTCCCTACCTTGATCGCCTTTCCTTGATCCTTGAATAACGTGCATTGATTTGTCTGCCAATCCCTCGGGCTCTCTACTCGATTCTAAAATGTCACATGTACAGTTTAGACACTTCCATAATGTTTCTGGGGGTTATATGAGTCTATATTGAAAAATGACCAAAATGCCTCTGGGAACCTGACCGGCCTTGCCATATCCGATCCGACTGTACTTTTTCTAAAATTTTGACTAGAGCCTTCCTGACGTATTTTTGCCTAAGGAATTCATCTTTGGGCTTGAAATTTCCAAATTCAGTGTCAAATTACAAAAATACCCTTGACAACTCTAATTTAGGGTTTCGGGGGCGTTTTCGTAATTACCATTTTCCGGCATTTTCTGAAAAAGTGACCAATTGTAACCCCACCTATTTTTGCCTACTGAATCCAATGGAACCATCTATTTCATGAAAATCCAGCTTCTTGCCTTAGATATGGTCTTGGCCGAAACATTGATCAAGAAAAAGGAAAAATTGCTCTTTTGTGTTTTAGCTTCCAAAGCTTGTATTTTTCCACTTCTAATCCCTTATTAAGTTATTTAAACACATTCAAACCATGATTCAAAGAAATTTGGGTAGCATAACCCCTTAGGATTAGGACTTTTCAAATTTACAAACTTGACAAAATTTACCAAAACCAACCACAAACCTCAACAACAACACTATGCTCTAATAGATCTAAGGTTTGTGAGGTTACCTCTTGAGATCTTGAATCCTCTCTCTCTCTCTCTCTCCTTGAGCTCAAAATGTGTCATCAAAATCATAGATTCCATAAAGAAGAAAGGTTTAGAGCAGGTTTCTAAGTGAAATCACAAGAGGAATGCTTAAGGAATCGATTTTTTACCTTGATCTTCTTCTTCTTCTCTCTATAACTTAAGAGCTCTTCAAGCTTTCTCTCACTCTTCTTTGTTTAGCTTAGGATGAAAATGTGAAGGGGGGAGGAAGGGAAAATATGTTTCATAAGATATCTCCAATTGCTCTCATCCCTTGATTTTTAAGATGCTTTTTGTGTTGATACATGGCAAGTAGTCTCATCTTCTTCTAACTATGTCATTAGGCTTCTAGTTGGATTTGAACTAACTTATTCCTCTTCTAGTTAGCATAAAGAACCGCCCCTCTCTTGCTCTTCTAACCAAATGAGTTTTCTTCCAACTAAAACACTATGCACTCAACCATGCACTTAAGTTAATCCAACCTTACACTCAAGCAAATTCCACCCTTACACTCAAGATAAATCCTTACCATCATCAATCATGGTTGCTATGTTCATGTAGCATTATTTGATGCAATTGGACATGTGATCATCTTCATAAATCATAACCTACTCCATTCTTCATATGATAATGACACTTGACATCTTTTATTCCATAATTTACACAATTGCTAATACATTTTATTTTCAATTTTCGGAATAATGTCAATTCTGACAAAATTTCTGCCCTAACTTTGAAAAATCATAACTAAATTCATAGACATCGTTTTGGAGTGATTCCAAAGGTTATGGAACTCTTATTGAGTCTAGTTTCAATGAAAAATATGGACTTTAGCTAGTTGGAAGCATATCATTCCTAGATTTCATTTCTTTGACCGTTGCTCCAGAGACTTTCCAGATTTTCTGGAATAACTTCAAAAATTCATAACTCTCAATCCACTAGTCAAAATAACTTATAATACCTATCAAATTAAAGCCCTATATGTCTACTTTCACCTTGTAAAATTTCATAATTTTTGGACATCATTTGATCATCTAAGATCCCAAGACAATCTCACTGCCTTGTAGGAAATTTCAATAGTAGTATGATCACATTCTCTAAAATTCACCATTTCACATTCTTTAATACTCAAAGATATAAGAAACATTAGGGAATAAATTTGGAGCTCCTGCTAAACCAAGGCTTGGCAGTCCACTTATTTCAGGTTTATTCATTAGCCTTCAATCCCAAAATTCAGGTATTACATAAGGAGAGAGAGATGACATGAAGAACTTTTTTGTAGTGGTTTTTTAATTAAGCCTTGAGTAGGTGATAGAACATGGCCTCTTCAAATGGCGAGGATTACCACTGACTCTCGATGCTTTGTAAAGTCAACATGATTGTTGAACCATAAAGACAAAAGAAAATCTTGTGCTTGTGCGTGTGCGTTTTTTCTTTTTTGGTGTAAATTTCATGAATTTTTTAGTTTGATTTGATTTTTTTTTATAATAAAAAGTTTAAGTGAGTTGGATCTGAAGACTTGTCACTTACCTGAGTTAAAAATTGCCTCCAGATTCAAAAAGCATTTATTGAAATATTTATAGATCGCACACCAATAAGATCCTCACACCGGTGAAATTTGATTCTACAAGCTTATAGTTATGAATGAACCCTTTTACTAAATAAAATAACCTTTGCTAATTAGTCTGATTTGATTTGTTGGAGCTAACTGGAGCATATGTATCTCTTTTATATTCAAAATTTTTAATTTAATCTTTTTTGAATCAAATGGTGAATTACATTAATCTTCTTTGATTTTTTGCTAAAATAAAATATGTGTTGATTTTATTTTCAAAATCACTCTTTTTTTGGCCTTCGGAAAAAATCACTCTTATTTTTTTAAAAAAAACCTCCAGTCTTTTGAGGATAAGTTAATATTTATTTTGAAATTGAATGAGATTTATGCAATTCTTTACAAAATTCCGGAATTTTTTTGGGGCGGTTTCAGAAGAAGTTTGTATAGATTTTGAAAGTAGTTAAAAATTTAAAAGAAATTTTAGCTAAATTCAACATATATTTATATTGGTTTAAAAACTTGAAGAGCTAAGTTCAACAAAACTTTTAAGAGACAGCTATTTAATTTACCTTACATGATTGGACATGTTTTTCAATTACATATACAGCAAGAAGGATGCTTTGCCTCAGACATGGGTTTAGAAAAAACAAATCAAGCAAGGCTATGGTTGGCGCGCGCGCACACACACACACACAGAGTCTAGAACGTTATGAATATTTTGTATCATTAATTGATTGATACTTCTAGAGTATTTTCATAATCAGTTGGATGTGAATTGGAAAATCCGTATCAGTCAGCATCAAAATCAAAACCATACACAGATAGATTCAGCAACAAGCTTGCTTACAAGTGTTGGCAACAATCCATACATAATTTACAATCATTAGTGCCAAAACGCCATTGATATATTTTTTTTTACTGTACATGTTATTTTGAGGATGAAGCTTGCAGGGCACAATAATGACTTGCCATTTGTCCTTGATGGTCTTGTAATTGTCATTACACACCTTGATCTCTACGTCTCGAGAAGATTAGTCTCTAACTATCGATTAGGGATACCGTTTGGATTCTTAAAAAACACACACACACACACTTCTTGTCATCTCAATTATCCCATGATCCATTATATCAATAAATTAACCATATCACACGAATTAAAATTAAATCAATGTTCAAGTGGGAATTTTCTCTTTAAAAAATTTATTATCTTGAGTTTAAAGTCATGTTTGTTGATTATTACATGTTCTTTTTCCTATTCATATTATAAGTCACTTCTACTTACATCAGTATAGAATTAAGGACAAATAGGTAATTTATTGACTTTATTTGAGGATAAACATTTTTCCAATTCTGCTCATATTTAAGAAGAGCATACAAAACACTACATTATATATACTTCAAGTCTTTTCCTAGTTAATCATAGTAGGAGTGATATTTTGAAAAAAAAAATTAAAATTCATTTCTAATCCATAAAGTGACTTATTTTATAGACCAAAAGAATTCTTCTACAAAGCGTCCTAAATCACTACTCCTAATCTAACATGATTTTCTTTCACATAAAGAAAAGTACTCCTTCAATCTTTTAGTTCTATTTATAAGTTATATTCAATATGTTTCATCAAAACTAATAAAAAACATTAATTCTCATTAATTCTATTTTAAAATTTAATAATTCCCCTTTACGTGTATCTGACACGTACTCTACATAAAGATTACAAAGTCTCCTTAATAATAAATGAAAGATAAAATTACATATTCATATAACAAAAATTTAAGGGTTAAAATATAAGATATTCATAATTTTTTATAAAAAATATGTCTAGTATTATATACTTTTCTCCTTCTTATAAATACAGTAAGAGGAGCACATTTTTAACCCTCTCCATATAAAAGTATATGATCTGATCAAACGCACCATGACGGCGTTAAGTTCACATTCAATAAGCATAATTACTGTTCAAGCATGTTTGTTTGAGCTTAAAAAAACTTATAAGTTGCTTTTTACGTAAATCGAGACACAACTCCTCTCACATACTTACTTCGTATACCGTAAATCACTATTAAAAAGTAACTTATAAGCAATCGAATCGCTCAAACAAACATACCCACATATGCAGAGCCCAGGATTACTTTATATGGTCATGACGTCATCCCATAATGAAACAAAGTCAAACGTTTCCGGCAAAAGAAAGTCAAGCATAATAACAATTGTCGGTTAACTTTAATGATTTAACAGATTTGTTATTTTGTTCTTGGGGTATTAGATTTGTTACTTTTTATATCATTGATATTATGAGCTACATATATTATTGCCATTTTTTATTTTATTTGAATTTTATAAGTTAACAAAGGGAGAGAATTCAAGAAAAATTCTTTTAAAATTTGAAAATCTCAAATAATTGATTTCTTACTAAAATAAGCAGTGAATTGCTAATCATGTGTAGCTAATTCCTAATCCATAGTAGGAAACAAAAATGATTCTCCATTATTATATTTTTAATCAATATTTTATCTTGAAAATGAAGCGGTATTAGTTTGATATTTATATCTTTATTTTCCTGGATTTTGACAACATAAATTATATACACATAAATCTTTGAAATAATTTATAATTAGTTAGTAAAATTGACACATAATTTTTATAGTCCACAATTAAATAAAGATGTCTATAAATTAAAAAAAGTGTAATTATATATTTTCATACTATATTATTATGAATAAATAAAAAATCAGACAAGGTCTCACACACTCACAAACAGTGATACTAGGGCTCACAAAAATTCCAAAAGCATATGCCTAAATATCACACCGTCCTTGACAGGGAAACAATTAATCATCCATCTACATCAACTGCTTCCTAATCACATGATTTTCAAATTATATTCTTTTTTTTTTTCTTTGAGGGATATATGTGTGTATTAATGTTAAAATGCATATCCGTTTATAAAAAACTAAAAAAGACATGTCTCATGCTTTAGAGATGTTTTAAATTAGTTTGATTTATCACGAAGGAAATTATATAATAAATCTTAGTCTTTGCCAACAAATTAGTCATGAGGATCTCAATAAATTTGCCGATAATATAAAAGTTCTACAAAATCACTAGTTTTATTCAAGGAACAAAAAATCAGACCGGGTAATGAACCGATCACAGTACAGATTTAAGGGTTAATGGGTTAACCGGGGTCTAACAGGTAATTGAATCGTTAGTTGAACCAGTCATATTAAAATATTATAATTTATTAGTGGCAATATATATTAATATATTTTTAAACTTCTATAGATAAAAATGAATATTTTTAGAAAAAAATACTTAAAATCTATTAGTATGAGTTATAATGCATATATTTATGCAATAATATCTCCTTTTCTATAATTATTATATCTTTTTAAATAATTTTTTTCATTATCTTCTTCATTTTTTTTTTAGATTTGTTCTTTCTTTACCTATTTTTCTCTTTATTTTAGCCTCAAACTTCCAATTTTCCCCTAAAAAAAGCAAAAAAATAAAAAAAATAAAAAAATGAAACCGATCCAACCAGTCAAACCACTGATTTTAACAAGTTTCAGACCGATTCGACCGGTTCTCTAATTTAACCATCAAACCAGACCGGATCATTAACTGATCCTTAATTCAACCGATCGAACCGCCAGTCCGATCCGATTTTTCACACAATGGTTTTATTATCTATATGCTTACTAAACTCGCACATCCTTTGAATTTCCTTCACATATCTTAAATTATTAAACAAATTACGAGATCTTGTTTTTTTCCTCCTCGTTTCCCGATAAAAAATAGGATTACCAAACCGATAAGCATTCAGGGAAAAAAGATAATAACA
Source organism: Inga laurina (assembly GCA_963855925.1). Classification (NCBI taxonomy): domain Eukaryota; kingdom Viridiplantae; phylum Streptophyta; class Magnoliopsida; order Fabales; family Fabaceae; genus Inga; species Inga laurina. The sequence continues at coordinate 77,746,901 of OY979702.1, forward strand.
ATGACATTATAATGTTATACTTTTTTTTTTATAAATAGATACAAAATACTCAAAAGTTTATCTAGATCTCATGAAAATAATAGAATTATTAAAATCAAGAAACTAAAAATATATTCTTCCCACTATTAAAATATTTAACAGATCACCAATATATCAAAATGTGTGATTAATAAATTACAAATAATAATTTTACTTTTCAAAGGCGGCAAATATCTTTAGGTGTACTTTAAAGTTCACCCACTTTTTGATATGCTTGCACATAGTGAGTAGTTATTTGGAATAACTTACCCACGAAGGAGTTCAGGAGAGAGATGCCCTCTCACTATAGACCATAGTGGAGTGAAGCTTCTTTGAGGAGTCACTCTTCATATCATTGACAGAAGTAATAAGAAGGCAACGTTAATTTTTTCATAAAAATATTTCTTGGATGGAGATAAATATATTTTTATTAATATATTCATATATAACTAATTTTTTAATATAAGAGCTAAACTCAGCATACTTCAATCCAAAATGTAGAACACTGGTAAGTGGTAACCATTAGTAGTACTTCTCCTGACTTAATTTTTTTATTAACCGTCTCATATATATATATATATATATATATATATTTTTAACAAGATGTTAGATATTTTAGTTAAATTTGGTTAATCTTGTTAGAGATGTTTTAAATTTGATTGTTTTTCCAAATTTACACTTATTCATGAATGCTGTTCAATTAATGTATTTTTATGTCCATTCTAAACAATAGTTGAGGTACGAGATTAATGAAATAAGAAATATAATCTACTTAAATTGAGACACTGAAATCAGATATGCACCATATGAAGTTATTCAATGTGTGGACAATTTAATAAGGTAGATTTATTTTTTGAATGAAAACATGATTCTCGTAAAGGTTCTCAGTTCTCACCCTTGTCGTGCAATTGAGAAATAATATAATATAATAGTTAATATATTTTTCAATTGGCAAAAAAAAAGTTAATATATTTTTTTGATGGAATGGGAATATATTAATTAGATATAAACAAAAGTCAGTCCCAAAAAAAAAAAAATCAGAAACAAAAGGGAGGGCTGCATCTTAATATATTTTTCTTTATTATGAGTAATGTGATCTTTCAATTATAAATTTGCCTTTTTAGTTTTTAATATAACTAAAATTCTACACAATCCACATTTTGAATAAAAAGTAACATTAATGCCCAAGTAAACATTCTGAAAGACCCTTATATTATTTATAATCCTTTACATCACAGTGTGTTTTGTGAAACACATTGTTAATTTTTAGGAATAATATAACCCCCAAAAAACTAATTTATGTATAAAAAAAGACGGTGATGTTGTAACTAAATTTATAATTTAGTAAACTTCATAGCTAGAAAAAGCCATGACAAATTCGCTATACAGTTACAAATTTAACAAATATTAGTGTGTTTGGAAAACAAATTTGACCAGTTTAACAAATTTTTATTGGCCCCTGGAGAAAAAGTTGTAGTTAATTGTAATATGCATTTTTTTCATCCTACTTAGTACTCCCTCCGATCCTAATTATAAGATAAAATTGATTTTTTTTAGAGACATTAAGGAAGCCAATTAAATTACTTTAGAGTGTCTATATTTTTAGTATTCTTAGATTATATATTAGTTTATTAGTCAAATTAATTAGTTTGGAGAAAAAAATAAAAAAATAAACACTCTAAAGTAATTTAATTAGTTTTCTTAATTTTTCTAAAAAAATCAATTTTATCTTATAATTAAGATCGGAAGAAATAATAATATTCGTGGATATAGTGCACCCTATTTTTTCAACACAGAAAACTGAATAATGATATATTTAAACCCAAGCAATTGGAAGTTAATTGGTATATATGTGTACGAAACCCTACCAACTGTTCATAATTGATAATAGATCGAATATTCAATGGGAATTTTGATAGGTATACATCATCCATCGTGTATCATCGTTGCCTCTGTTGCTTCTTCTTCAACAAATCAGCAACTCGGAAGTAACTGAAGTGTTTGTGAACTTCAAATTTTGAATTATTTTTACGAAATAATAGTCTCCTCATCTTCTCTCTCTCTCTCTCTCTCTCAACTCTTCTCGACCTCCTTTGTTATCTCAGACTTTGCAAATCTAAATCGTTACCCCCTCCCTAGGGTTCTCCTCTATGCGCCTCTTTCTTAGAATCCAACCCCTTTTTGTATTTTTTAATGGAACAAATTTTTGCTTTTAACTTCTGCACTCAATCTGCTCCTGAGATCTTTTACTCTGTTTCGATACCATCTTAGCAGAAGAACCCTTTTGCGGATTTCTGATTAATTTGCTTGCCTTATCGATTCAACTTGAGATTTAGAACTCAATTTTGTTTTCATCTCTCGCGTTTCTGGTGTCCTGGCGATTGATTGTTTATCTTTTACCTCTTAGTATTGGTGAAAATGGATGGGTTTGGTGCTGGGGGTGATATTCAAGATGCTCCCAACCCACAGAATCTTAAGCAACTTGGAGACATACCTACAGGTTTGCTTCCCTTTTGTTGGCCTTTTCTACTTGGTTCCTGCTTATCTATCTAGTTAGATCTGCTAAGCTACCAACTACTTTTAATTTTTAGAAAACGGAAGAAAAGAATATATGTAATCTGTGAATCTATGCTTGCTATCTTATTGGCTGCTTGATGGACAATGGTATAACTCTCAAGTGGCAAATTATTTGAGGTTCAGAACATTTAAGCCCGATACAGAACTTCTTTTGCTTAACAGAATTTTGTTTGCTTGTTTTTATTGACTTTTGTGTCTAAAATTGAACGACTTTATGAATACTCATGCCCAATTTAATTGCATGCTGCCACTGGCTACCTTGACATAAGACAAGCCACTTTAAGTTACTCGCCCATTGGTTTCCTGAATTGTGTCAGCTTGCTTATTCACTGGGTATGATCGTGAAGGAACTTCTAGTATGACCTGGCATAATTTATGGAGTAAGGAGAACTCCAGAGATTATCTTCTTCATGTAAAACTCTCTGGATTTTAATGCTTGCACGCAGAGTAGAGAATTCTGTGGATTTTAAACCACTATTTCTGGCGTAAAGAGATTTTTCTACTTGCATTTACTGCCAAATAGTTTCTCGATATTGCTATAGGATTGATTGACGCTCAACATTAAAATTTGTTGTGCTCAACAAGAACATCTTTGGCGTGCCAGCTATTGTAGTTGTTTTCCTCCTGGGAATTTTCTAATTTATCTTACTATCTATTACCTATATATAAATTCTGGTCTTCTTAGCTTTGCTTGCATGGAGAAACTGTGCATATGCTAATCATCTGAAAAAAATTAATAGGGTGATTTCTGTCTCAACCTTTTATATTATGCAGGAGATGCTGTATTTGATGCATCACAATATGCCTTCTTTGGGAAAGATGTCGTTGAGGAAGTTGAGTTGGGGGGATTAGAAGATGAAGAATGTGATTTACCTCCTGTTGAATTAGAAGAGGAGGAGGAAATTTTTTACGGAAGAGAAGAGGTACATGTTCATCATTAAAATTACTGTGGTTGATGGGATTTTTTGGAGAAAAAAAGAAGGAAAAGTTGGATATGTAAAATTGACGCATGATTTAATTTTCTTTTATGGTTAAGGGTTCTACAGTTTTTGCAAGAGTGTAAGCATCATGTGAATTCTTGCTTTATGTTTTTGTTAATCTGCGAATGTTCCTCTACCTTATTTCCCTATTTAATTTTAGGACTCATGTAATACGTTACAGGGTGACTGTTTTCTAATACATTATCCTCCCTCTTCAAAGTTGGGTCTTTCATACATTACAGTATAATATATACCTACTAATTTCTTTTTGAAAATAATGGTTTCCGCTTTTTGTCTCTGAAAGCAAACTTTTTTCCTATTTTTTTAATTAATTAATATAATTGGATTGGAAATTAAAATTGAAGAAGAATCTTGCTTGTATGGATGAGAAAATAACAGTACTTACTTTCTCGTGAATGTTTACTTCTCATTTAAATTTAAATGGTTTCAAATATGATTTGAGAGGTTATTTTTTTCTCTAATTACCTCTTATATCAAAATGCAGGCTGAGGAAATGAGATCTCTTTCAGATGTTGATGATCTCAGTACCACCTTTTCAAAGGTTAGATTTTTAATCACTGTCATATCAGAACTGTTTTAAAAGTAAAAAGCAAAATCAACTTGTCGCATTTATAATTTCATTTATCAAATTAATGAGCATGAAGGTGTAGTATCGTGTGACAGTTATGTCTAACCAATACGCCTTATAACTCAATCTATGTTTAAGACATTGAGGTCAATGTTATTTCCTTCTGTTGCTGAATAGCTGGTTGAGTTTCAGAGAGCTATACAGGGAAACTGTATCAGATAGTTAAAGCAATGCAAATAAATAAAGTCCTCTTCTAGAAGGGGATATTAGAAAACTATTTTATTGCCATATCATCTTCAAAAAAATCAGACATTTTCTGGTTGAAAAACTTGAAGTAGTGAGGGAGGCTTATAATTTTGGAAGTCTTGGCAAAGACATATTCGATTTGGGAAAATTGAGCCAAGGAGCAATTAGTTAAGAATGGTTTAAGTCATTAACCACGCTTTTGGTTGTGTACATAAATTGTAAATTTTCTTGCCAAGAGTCTGAGTCGTAGTTCTCCCTAATGGCATTTTATTTTTGTTTTCTCCCTCTTGTTGGAGATAATGGACTGGACATATGATACCTTTTACAATGCTGGCTTCCTGGATGATGTGAGAGAAATAATGAGAAGCAGCCTTCAACTTATGATACTTGGCCTCATATGCCTTGATTTCAAACATAAGATGTCGGTCAGGGGAAGATATTTTTGAGCCGGAGATATGGGGCCTTATGTTTCTGTGTAATGAATTAGTTAAGAATTGGTTCTCAAGATGACTGTCTTGAGCTAGTGAATAATATTTTAATTGCTGAAGGAATACATTAGATTTTATTCCAATTTCCGCTTATCTGGTTATGTATTTTCTTCAACAAACCTTTTATCCATTGGAAAAGGGAGAAAAGAAACAAGATGGCAAAGAAGGAGAATTAGAAGATTTCTTGGAAGGGAAAATATATGCGCTAATCATGCATCATTGACATCATATACGATTTTTTTGAAGCTACTGCATGGGTTCCATCAATGCTTGTGGATTTAGTTGTTTGTTATAATGTTGATGATAAAGTTTGGCTTGTTTTGACTTTCTGTACATCTTCTTCCATATGGTGAGTGGCATTCAATTGTAAGTTTGTTGTCTCATTTCAGTTGAACACGGCTGTTAGTGGAACGAGAAGCATGGGACTTATGGGCGAACAAGTATCAAGAGAAAGTGAGTTCAGCTATTGCATAAATATCATTTCAAATATACGCAACCTTCTCTTGCATTTTACCCTATCAATTTATGAGGAATAGATGTCCACAGTTGTTGTCTAGTATGGATATTATTATCTTCTTCTATATATGAAATATTGTTATCTTCAATATCACGTTTTGTCTTCATTATGCATGTTATTAGTGCTGGGGCTTTGACCTCTGGCTATAAATCAGTGTCTTCCTTCAATATGCATCTTTTTTCCGCCCTGCATGTGAGTTCTTGTTTTTTTTTCCCCAATTCTATGTGGTATGGGCTGCATGTGAGCTTTTGTTCTCTGATTGTATGAGCACAAAATAGTGTTGCTTCTATTACTATGCATGTGGGAGAAATGCTCATATTGCTGCATTTGAATTTGCTGCTCCATGAAAGTAAGTACCCACACAAAGTGTTCCGTTTGATTATGCCAGATTTTGGGCTTGAATGAGATATATGTTTCTTCTTTGTTTTGGGAATATGTGCTGATCCTTTAGCTGTTTACATTTCTTATATTAATTGACTGAATTCTTTATCTTACTCTTCGATTATTTTATTTAGATTCATCTGCTGCTGAATGGGCACAAAGGGGAAATGTTTCTAATTGGTTTGATCAGCATGATTATGAAAGTGAAGGTGCTCAGGATGGGAAAAGATGGTCATCACAACCACATGCTTCATTGGTTCAGTTACAAGAGTCGAAGTCATTGTACAGAACAGCTTCATATCCGGAGCAGCAGCAGCAGCTGCAACAACAACATCAGCATTTTTCTAGTGAACCAATTTTGGTTCCAAAATCTTCTTATCCTCACTCTGGTGGCAGGTCCCAGCGGGATTCTCCAAATCAGAGTGCAGGCCACCTGAATATGCCATATCATGTTGGTGGATCTCAGATGCCACTGTCTTCATCCAATCATTCTCATTTCTCCAATTCTCAGATTCCATTGGCTGGCTTAGCTGGGTCCCCTTTTGGTGGGCATATGCATCAGATTATGAGTGCTTCTTCTGTTAATAATCGAATGTCTAACCAATTGGTCAACCAAGTAGGATTATATCCTGGAGATCATCCCAACCTTCCGAATAATTTATTGCCACAACAGTTGCCCCTTCATAATGGATCAATACCTCCACATCTGGTGACTCCATTGCAGCAACCACAGAAGAGAATGCATCCTCCTCCTCAACATTCTCCGGGCTTTTTATCGGGTTTCCCATCCCATTCTTATAATTCCAATACTTCTCTTGGTGCACCCATGGTTGGCAAGTATGAACATATGCTTGGGCTGATTGACATGAGAGATCAAAGACCAAAGTTAGCTCCCAAAATTAGGCAGAATATGGGCTTCCAGAAAAGTGAAAGTGGATGGCCACAATTTAGGTCCAAGTATATGACAACAGATGAGATTGAAAATATTCTTAGGATGCAGCTTGCAGCAACACATAGTAATGATCCCTATGTAGATGATTATTATCACCAGGCTTGTCTTGCAATAAAGTCCTCTAACGCTAAATTGAAGCATCACTTCTGTCCAAATCAAATTAGGGAACTCCCTCCACGAGCCCGTGCTAATAATGAGCCTCATGCTTTTCTTCAGGTTGATGCTCTAGGGAGAGTTCCGTTTTCATCAATTCGCAGGCCCCGTCCTCTTTTGGAAGTTGATACTCCAAATTCGTCTGCTAGTAGCACTGAGCAAAACATTCCAGAGAAACCCCTTGAACAGGAGCCAATGCTTGTGGCTAGGGCTACCATTGAGGATGGTTTATGTCTTCTTCTTGATGTAGATGATATTGATCGTTTCCTACAGTTTAATCAGCTCCAAGATGGTGGAATTCAGTTGAAGCATCGTCGGCAGGCTCTGTTGGAAGGACTTGCCACCTCACTTCAATTAGTGGACCCACTGGGAAAGAATGGGCATACAGTTGGGCTTGCTGCAAAAGACGACTTTGTTTTCCTGAGGATAATTTCTTTACCCAAGGGATGGAAGCTTCTTACTAGGTACCTTAAATGTCTTTTTCCAAGTGGTGAGCTTATGCGTATAGTCTGCATGGTCATCTTTCGTCATTTAAGGTTTTTATTTGGTACTTATCCATCTGACCCAGCTGCAGCAGAAACTGTAAGTAACCTTGCTGGGGTTGTTTCAACGTGTGTCCGTGGAATGGATCTTGGAGCACTTAGTGCTTGTCTTGCAGCAGTAGTTTGTTCCTCGGAGCAGCCCCCTCTACGTCCCCTGGGAAGCCCTGCTGGCAATGGGGCTTCCTTAGTTTTAGTATCTTTGCTTGAGAGGGCCACTGAAATTTTAACTGATCGTCATGCTGCCAGCAACTGTAGTATGGCAAATCGGTCACTTTGGCAGGCCTCATTTGATGAATTCTTTTCTCTTCTTACTAAGTATTGTATGAACAAATATGATAGTATTGTGCAATCATTGCTGATGCAAGGTACTCCAAATATGGATGCCTTTGGGTCAGATGCTGCCAGAGCCATTGGTAAGGAAATGCCTGTTGAGCTCTTGCGGGCTAGTCTTCCTCACACCAACGATCACCAGAAAAAGCTATTACGTGATTTCTCTCAACGTTCTGTGCCCGTTGCCGGATTTAATAACAATGCTGGGGGTAGCAGTGGTCTTGAACACTCAGAGTCGGTGCCGAACTAATAATGTACTTGGGCATTCAAATAAGGAGCATGATTTTGAATTAAAATGTGGCAGCAACTTTCATAGGGAGGATCTCGTTTTAGGCACTTCTGTAGCAGTCCGTTGTGGTGGAAGCTTGAGTTGCATCTTTTATGAAAATTTTAGCCTCTTATTTTGTTATATTGACAGAATTCCATGGAGCATTTGTGATATTTTGCTGGCAGGCCCCCATCTGTATCATAGAGTTGGTTTTGATTTGTTTCTCTTGTCTTTTATTTTTTCTCTTGACAGGGGAGATTATTTTTTTTCCTCTGGTTTCTAGAGCAGCACGATGTGATTAAAAATATGTATAAGTTTTAGGGTTATGAAGTTGAACTCCCATGTTCCTTTAATATTTATCATAAAAAGGCATGGGATTGGCTGCATGAATGCTTACCTGCGTAGGAAACCCTTCCTTCCAATTGAAGTGGCTTTTTGGGTGCACAATTACGAGCAGATTACAGGTTGGCATGAGACAAGGTTTTCTGAACTTGCTGATGAATGCTGTAGCAAACAATGTACTGTTTTGAACTTTGGTTCATTATATGATGCATTTGAATATTTTCTTCTTGCCACCAAAGACTATACTCTTTGTTTGGTTTCCTTCAATATCTTGATAATCTCACCTGATTTTTACCTTGGTCAGCTGAAAAACATTTATTACATGTTTTTGGTGACACCAAACAAGTAATTTTTTATGATCTAGTTTGTTCCTGACCTTTGTTGAAGATATGCCTCCTTGGATGGAAGATGTATCACTCTTGGCCTATTTATAAATTTTTTTTAACTAATTTTCACATATCAAAGAGAATTGGTTAACTTATTAACTGTAGGCTAAATTTTTAATTTCGCCCTTATATTTGATTGGTTCTAAAAATCAAAATGAATAATTTTTTTTATTTATTGCAATCAATAGGGGTAAAAAAGTACAAAATACATTTATTATTCTGAAAATGGGCTTATAAAAATGATTTTTTTTAATAAAAAAAAATTTATAAATAGGATTAGAGTGATAACCGGGCTACAACTACAAGAATGCTATTTCCTTTGAATTGCTTGTGTGTTTTATTCGGTGTTGTTGGCTTGTAAAGTCTATTCGTATTTTTTAATTCTCTGAGGGAAAACTTCTCATGTTTGGATAACAATAAAAGAGCACCTTTGGAGTCAAAATCATATTGTAGAAAAAAATTATCCAAACGCTTGAAAAAAAAGAAAAGATAAAAAGAAGGCAGAAGCAATTTTTTTCTTTAAAATCATGATTTGGATTATGTTATCTAAGCACTCTCAAATTTTGCAGAACCGTAGTTTTAAATAAAAACTATGGTTTGGAGATTCTAAACCATGGTTTTCTAGAAGCTAGGTTTAGAAACTATTTTTCAAAATCTATTCCTTAAAATCATTTTTTCTATAAAAGCTATTTTCTAAAAGATAATCCAAACATATTCTAAATATTAGATCTTCTTCTTCTTCTTTTTTGCCTGCAAGTATTAGGTGTTCTAGACATGACTAGAGTTTATCAAAATCAAATAGAAGTCAATATTGTTTCTTAGGTGACAAAATCAACATAATTAATTTGGTTGGGGGTTTCGCTTGATTTGATTTATTAAAATGTAGGGTATGTTGCTTAACATAATTCCCCCAACTTACATTCCATGTCCTTGAGATTAGTATTTTTAACCTTATAGTCAGATGAAATGTTGACCATAATATTTAGAATATAATTCATAAAGATTATAAAATATAAATACTTTATGAATAAATAATCAAATTGATAGTAAGAAAACGAAAAATGAACCAAATCGAGCTACAACTAACTCAAACCAACCCAAGTTCAAAATCAAATATAAGTTTTCCGTTTCATAAAATCGATCATGTTGGTTTGTTTTTCAGTCCAAAATCAAATCTACCCAAATGTAGGAGTGCCTAATATTACGGGTTAATATATTCATAAAATCATAAATTAATATACTACGTAGCTTCTTAATAAATCTCATCACGTCAACTCTTTCAAGTCGTTTTTTAAGATTCTCAATATGAACATGTGGCTGGTAATGCAGATCATCCTGCTCCTATTTATTTATTTATTTTAAAAAATGACAGTATATTCAGTAGTATTAGATTTAAGGTCAACGACTCAGCCATTACACAAGAGCTGGTCAACTCAAGCTCTTCCCATGTTTTTTTCGAGAGATAATAAAATATTTATGAACGTTTTCGTGCAATGCCTTCAAAAGTCCTTACTTTTACACGGCTTGAATCTTGGATCTTCAGATTTGATATAATATATATATATATATATGCTCTCTCTCACACACATACTGGTGAGCGGCAAATTTTAAGTACAAGCAGTGAACGAGAAATATTACATTGAAAATTAAACATAAAATAAATTGTCTAAAAACCAGTGTTTTGGAATCCGGATCGGACCGGTTGGTCTGACCTAGAACCAAACCATAAACCGGTCCGGTCCGATGACCTAACTAGTTCACCATTTTTTATTTTTTATTTATTTTTAAATTTATTTTTTAATATTTTTCCTTATAATTTCATATTAATAAATCTAAAATATTCAATTTTTCATCGGTTTAGCTCAGGTTTAACTCCGATCTGACCCACTAACCCTTGATCCAATACCCCGACCAGTCCAGTGACCGATTCAGGTTTCAGAACCTTACTGAAAACCTTTCCCATAGAGCAACACACGTTGGGTTTATACATGATGATAATGTACAACCTGAGGCGAGATTGGTCTAATTAAATTTTAATATGTAATATTTTAGTAATATATTTATATTTTAAATTATTTGATACTCCCTCCGGTCCTAATTATAAGACAAAGTTGATTTTTTTGAAGAAATTAAGGAAGTCAATTTAATTACTTTAGAGTGTTTATATTTTTATTTTTTTCTCCAAACTAATTAATTTGACTAATAAACTAATATATAGTCTAAGGATACTAAAAATATAAACACTCTAAAGTAATTTAATTGATTTCCTTAATTTCTCCAAAAAAATCAACTTTATCTTATAATTAGGATCGGAGGGAGTATCTTGTATCAGAGTTTTATTTAAGCACAGTCAAGTTTAAGTAAGAGTAATTTTTTTAATATAATTTTTTTTCCATGAATAAGTTTCGAATACATGATCTTATTTTAAAGCTATACACTCTTTTATTCAACCCAATCATTACTAGTAATATTTTCTTAACTCTACCCTTCCCTTCTTTTCTTTCATTTGCATTCTAACTTATTGACACTTCAATGTTTGGGTTTGGAATTGGAATTTTTTATTTATCCTTTTTATTTTAAGTTCATTACAAAAAAGACAAACTCAAAATATGTAAGATTTATACATTTTTTCCGGCAGATTTATAAATTGAGTCTTACAGATTTAAGTGAGCAGTATATATTTAAATGGTACTTCCTGAATCTCAAATATTTTTATTTTATATTTATCTGTTGTTTTCGAAAGTTATAAAGAAGATTTGTAATGGAGTTGCTGGGCTTACAGTGGAATAAATGAGAACGCTACAATAGAATAATGAAAAAGTTTAGGACACGCGTCAATCAGATAAACGATAGCTTAGGATTGCGAATTTTAAAATTTGGTGTGAAAATAAACTAATTGGTTGGGATAAAACGCGCTGGATAGAATATGCCAAGAGCGGGAATAGAAGTTGTACGAGGTCAAGGGGGTCATTTTGGCTACCCATAATTTATGTGCTAGAAATATATAATTAGTGCGGATAAATTTTTTTAATTATAAAATGTATTGTCCAAAGATATCCAAAGACACATGTTCATGTACAATTCTTTATTAATTGTGTTGAACATAATTAAAAATAAAGTCTACACATTTTAAAAAATTTTAAGTAATTTTGTACAATAAATTTTGTAACAGGGGATTTTTTAAAATTTTTTTGTTATATAAATTAGATAACTAAAATTTTAAAGAAATATATTAAAAATTGATTTGTTTGCCTAATAAAAGTCTTCCTTATTGTATTACTAGTATATATATTTTCATGTGGGACAAAGCTGGGGATGTGAATTTACGAATTAGTCCCATGAAATTTTGCGAATCTCCGGAGAGGGAAAATGAAGTTAGGCTAAGGACGCGACCTCCTCCATAATTCACTCGGCTAATAAATTACGATCAATTTCAATATCTGCCTTCGTAGGGTTCCTCCTCAATCCATCTCTCTTTCTCACTCTGCGCCAAATCCAACCGATTTTTTAATCCTTCCGGTGGGATAGATCTCTGCCATGAACTAATGTACCCAATTCTTCGTCCAGATCTTCTTCCCTCTTTGCTTCCTCGCCATTTTAGCTAAAACATTTTGAGCAATTCAATATTTTATCTTTCTGTATCAAGTTTTCCTTTTTAGCATTCCTTTTTCTTCTCTTGTTGATCTCTTGCGCTTTCCTTTTTCTGGGTTTTCTTCCATCATCGTTTTGATGGTATGCTACTTATAGATATGGATGGGCTTGGTGCTGGGGGCGATATTCAAGATGCTCCCAAACCGGAGGGTCTTGAGCAATTGGAAGCTGTTCCCACAGGTTTGCTTCGCCTGGGTTATCTTGTTTGTTTGTTTCTTTGCTTTACTGAATATTGTGTCCCAGGTTTTTTATTGCTCAACTTATTCTCATAGATCTGGTTCAAGCTAGTCAGTGATTTGAATTGTATGAAACTGGAAATATAAATTAGTTTAGAAGTTATACGTATGTATTTTACACTTCTATGTATCCCTTTATTTAGTCAGTGGCATCATTAGCATTTATTTCATGTCCTGGAAAGGGCCGATAAAGTAACTGGACTGGACTGAAGCCTGAGTTTGAATTGGAAGTTTTGCAAATCTTAAAAAGTTTACCAGTTGATTAAACTTCTCAATGAAAATTATTTTTTAAATTTCAATCGTAGCTGTCTAGTATTTGCTATTGGTGGCTGTTGTGGTAACAAATACAGTGTTTACTAACACCGCAGATTGCGTTTTTTTCTTTTTGCCTAAATGACTCTGTAATTTGTTTGTTCACCTTGGTTGATAATCCAAGCATTTTTAATATGTCCGAGGCTAATGTCAATAATGGTGCGTTAGTAGTGATTTCGCTGGATTTCATTTCATTGCTTTGTTGTGAAAAAATTTATTCGCACTAATTTTGAATTAGAAGGACGTGCTTGATTTTTCGACTAGATTCACTTTCAAAATTAAACTCCTTTTGCCTTTCATTTTAGCTTTACTAATTGAAAGGTGATATGATTCATCATCCTGATGTAATTCATCCCTTGTTCTATTTTTTTGGTTTTGGCAGCTCTAGTATAATGGAATTCTTCATTATCTGTGTGACCTGTACCTTTTTTATGTTGAGCAGTTATTGGAAAAAACCGGCTGGCATGTCTTGAACTGAAAATTCTTCTGTTTTGCAGGAGGTGCAGTATTTGATGCATCACAATATGCATTCTTTGGCAAAAATGCAGCTGAGGAGGTTGAGTTAGGGGGGTTAGAAGATGAAGACAATAGTTTGCTTGGCGTTGATCTTAATGAGGAGGAGTTCTTATTTAATATTAACAAAGAGGAGGTTAGTTTTCAACCTTTTTCGAATTTCAGTTGTTTTGAATTTCCAGTAGCTAACTAGCTATAATTTTTTAAATTTAAACATGTCGAGCTTTTGCTTTTAGTTTAGAAGCTTGTGTTGAGGACTTGAGGTCACTTCTCTGGTGGCATGGAGCACATCATTTTCTTCCTTTCTTTATGGGATTTTTCAAATTTTATTATTTGCTCTCTTGTTGATCCACTTGTCTTTTTGGGGAATAGCCTTCTCTCCTGTTGTCCTTATCATGCCCTATTCTGGTCCTCAAAAACTTTTGAGAAGTAAGATCAAATGACACAATCTTCTGAACTTTTCTCTTGTGTTATCCATGTCAATTTGCTATTGTATGTATATTTAGAGTACATTTTCATGTTCTGACATTGTCTCTTCCTGGTCAAGTAAACAATTTTCTTTTGACTTTTCTACCTTCAATATGGTGACCCAAATTTCAAGAGATGAAATTCAAGCAATGAGTTGGTTAGATGTTAGAGTTGTCATTATATATCCTTGCTACATTTGGTTGGACCTGGGGTTTCTACCATTAAGTGCCTCTATTTTCGTAGGATATTTAATCCTGATCTATTGTCAAAGGGTTGGCTTGGTGATTTGGAAATAATAATGGTATTATGCAGGCTGAGTCTGTTAGTCTTGATGGATCATTTTCTATAGCACAATCTGGGGCTTGTTTGTAAATGTTTCTTTTTAATATACTGGGTGGGAATTTGTGCTCACCTATTTCTGATTCTTGGAGTGCTTTTGTTCAAGACAGACAAAATGTGATATTGTAAACAGAGTAGATGACAGTGAGCTCAAAATTGAAAGGGAATCTTCATTGGTAGGTGGTTAAGATTCAACAGACTAGTGTTCCTTGAGCATATGACCTGTCTTTCTTTAAATGTTCTTCCATGAAAATAATGATTGTGGGGCAAATATATTTTATGTATCCCTCGAGTTGTTTTGCTGCTGTTTAACCTATTTCCCAATTCATATATCTCTCCTACACTTCTGCACCTGTATCAGATTGTTTTCGGGGTACCATAACAGTTGATTGTTGCCTGAAGATTCTAGTAAAACCTGAATTTAATTAAGTTCTTGATTTCAGTGTGTTTTCACAATAAAGAAGTATATGTGTTGCGTGCCTTGATAATGGAGAACGAAGTGCTCCCTTGATCTATGTTTCCTATTCTTATTTGTTACATTAATTTTACCAGATATTTAAATATTGCTGCCGCATTGTTAAACCACGTTTCCTTTCCCATTGCAGGCTGAGGATGTGAGGTCTCTATCAGATATTGATGATCTCAATACCACTTTTTTGAAGGTAAGGATGTTAAACAAATGCATAATGGAGTCTCTGTAATGCTTGGTATTTAATTGAATGAGTGGCTGAGTATTGAAAATCATGATCATGTTTCAATTTGTATGCTTTCCTTAAGTAGGAAACCATTATATGCTGAACCTGTTTTATGATTTTTGCCATTTCTACTTGATAATGATGATGTTCAGTAATTCATTCACTATATATAAGATTAAAAGAGAAAAAGAAAGAGGGGGTTGGAAAAGAAATCATTGAGTCTGATAGCTCAACGTGTTTTATGGCGTTGAAACCAAATACCTTGCTTTCTCCAAGAGTCATGGCTGTGTGAACTGCAATGATTTTCCTGTATCTTTATAGAAAGTTGTCAGCTTATTGGGTTTTCCTTCCCATCCCATCTTACGAAAAAGAAGTAATGCAAGCATAATTTGATCCTGTTTCTTTTTTATATTTCCTGGTAGCTTACTTTCTAGTGTTGGTGTTCCATTCCTGTTTACAATCAACAGCGGATACGTCATTGCATTCATGAATCATGAGAATTAAATTGGAAAAAAAATGGAAGAATGAGATTTAGTTAAGAGGCATAAATAAGATGATCAGCTTGCTGCCGTTGGCAAATATTTTGGTTGCAAGTAATGGGTTCTCTTAACACAAGAGGAAGTTGTTTGAACTTCTTCTTGACAAGTACTCCAGTTATGCTTATATTAATGATTCGGTTTTGTTATATTGATCATGGTCCTGCTATTTTTGATTGGCTATGTATTCTGCTCTGTGGGAATTGATAAGAATATTATTTTTCTTTGATTTCAGTTGAACAAGGCTGTTAGTGGACCAAGATATCCCGGAGTTATTGGTGAACGGGGATCAAGAGAAAGTGAGTAGAGCATTTGTGCTAATTTATTTATTTGCGAAACCATAATTTTTCATATTGCTTCTCTTATCTGAAAATTGAACTCTTTAAACATTATTTAACATTTGTTGTAAAGTTCTTCATCCAATATATTCTGATGCCAACCTTTGCATGTTAGATATTTCTGCAATGCATAATGTTTTTATATACAACTATGATTGTAGACTCTTGACTGCTGGTTATTTGTCACCCATTAGTTACCAAGGGTATCCTTGCTCTGGGAACTGTTGGAAAGCACATGTGGACCATTTTATGGACCATTTCCACCCCTGCTTTTATGCATTGACATGTGTATAAAACTTATAACGACATGCATCTTAATGTTTTATACAAATGTGGGGCGGATGTGAATTTCTGCTACCAGTTTATTCATATCATGGTGGTCATTCAAGTGCTAGAACTTACCCTGCCTTGAATTGGAGAAACAGGTTCAAGAAACATCAGTAACTTGGTGAATGTGTTGGGGTTTAGGCCTTTTTTGAAAAATAGTTTTGGGAGTGGGGGCACTAAATTATCTTTTAGCATGTTATTATTTGTAAAAACCTTTTTCCCTATTGGGAACTAAGTCTTCGATGGTTTAGGGAGCCATGATAGTTACAAACCATTCACACTTGTGAATTGGGCACAAACTTTTTTCTTGACTATAGGCAACACCCCATAGATTAAAATGTAGAATCTACTAGTGTGAATGACTCCATAAAGGCATACGCATGTGAGGGAGATGTCTAATTGTTTAGTGGATGCTATTTTGGATTCATATGAAGGATATATATCCATGATGTTTTAAGTAACTATGTATTGGCAGCTTGATGAGTATATTGCTATTGTTTATCTGTATGCACCTTTACCAGTTTGACTGAATTTTTTATGCCTGCATTATTGATCCAGGTTCTTCTGCTTCTGACTGGGCACTAAGGGATGATGTTCCCAATTGGTTTGACCAACATACTTTTAACAGTGAAGGTCTTCATTCAACTCTTTCTCATGAAGAACCGAAGCCCTTGTACAGAACATCTTCTTACCCTGAACAGCTACGGCAACAACAGCCCTACCCCCTCCAACATCGCTCTAGTGAACCAGTAAACTGGTTTGATCAGCGTATGTTTGACATTGAAGCTGCTCAGGATGGAAAACGTTGGTCATCACAGCCGCAATCCTCCCTGTACAGAACTTCTTCCTATCCTGAACAGTGTCAGCAACTTCCTCATTTCTCTAGTGAACCAACTTTTGTGCCAAAGTCGTCTTTTACTTCTTATCCCCCCCCTGGTGGTAAGTCACCGCAAGGTTCTCCAAATCATAGTACAAGCAGCCTGGTAATTCCTTATCATACAGGGGGGACCCAGATGGCATTATCTTCCCAAAGTCGTTCTCACTATTCCAATTCTTTGCGTCAATTGAGTGGATTAAACCATGGGTCTCATTTTAGCGGAAGTATGCGCCAATTCACTGCTGGCTCTCCCCTTAATCATCGCATGCAGAGTCAATGGATTAATCATGCAGGGTTTTATCCTGGAGATCATTCAAACGTTCTAAGCAATATGCTGCAGCAACAATTACATCTTCACAACGGATCCGTATCTCCTAACTTAATGACTCAGTTGCAGCAACAGCAGTATAGACTGCATCATTCTGCTCCACAGTCAGTAGGGTACCTTTCAGGTTTCCGGTCCCATTTACTTAATCCCCATCTTTCTTCTGGCTCATCTGTGATGAGCAAATATGATCACATGCTTGGTCTGGCTGATGTGAGAGATCATAGACCAAAATCAACTCATAAAGGTAGACATAATACTCGCTTCTCTCAACAGTCTGATATCACTAGCCAGAAGAGTGATGGTGGGTCATTCCAGTTTAGGTCCAAGTACATGACAAGTGATGAAATTGAGAGTATTCTCAAAATGCAGCTTGCGGTGACGCATAGTAACGATCCATATGTAGATGACTATTATCACCAAGCATGTCTTACTAAAAAATCTTCCAGTTCTAAGTTGAAACATCCATTCTGCCCAACCCAAATAAGGGAACTTCCAGCACGAACCAGGTCTAATTCTGAGCCCCATGCTTTCCTTCAGGTTGATGCTCTAGGGAGGGTTTCATTCTCATCTATACGCAGGCCTCGTCCTCTCCTTGAGGTTGATTCCCCAAACTCTTCTGGTAGCTCTGAGCAAAGTAATTTGGAGAAGCCACTTGAACAAGAGCCTATGTTTGCAGCCAGGGTCACAATTGAGGATGGTCTTTGTCTTCTTCTTGATGTAGATGATATTGATCGTTTCTTGCAGGCCAACCAGATACAAGATGGTGGAACCCAACTAAGATTGAGGCGGCAAGTCCTGTTGGAAGGTCTGGCAACTTCTCTTCAGTTAGTTGACCCACTGGGAAAGAATGGACACAAAGTTGGTCTTGCTGCTAAGGATGACCTTGTTTTCTTACGTTTGGTATCTCTTCCCAAGGGACGTAAGCTCCTGGCAAAGTATCTTCAGTTGCTTCTTCCTGGTAGTGAGCTTATGCGAATAGTCTGCATGGCTGTCTTTCGTCATTTAAGATACTTATTTGGTGGCCTCCCTTCTGATCCTGGAGGTGCAGAAACAACAATTAACCTTGCCAAAATTGTTTCCCAGTGTGTCCGAGGGATGGACCTTGGTGCTCTCAGTGCTTGTCTTGCA
Organism: Inga laurina; assembly: GCA_963855925.1. Taxonomy (NCBI): domain Eukaryota; kingdom Viridiplantae; phylum Streptophyta; class Magnoliopsida; order Fabales; family Fabaceae; genus Inga; species Inga laurina. The sequence continues at coordinate 77,765,418 of OY979702.1, forward strand.
GCTGTGGTTTGTTCCTCTGAGCAGCCCCCTCTTCGTCCCATTGGAAGTGCTGCTGGAGATGGTGCCTCTGTTGTCTTAGTATCTGTTCTTGAGAGGGCTACTGAACTTCTAACCGATCCTCATGCCTCTTGCAACTATAACATGGCTAATCGTTCATTTTGGCAGGGCTCCTTTGATGAATTCTTTGGTCTTCTGACAAAGTATTGCATGAATAAATATCATAGTATAATGCAATCCTTGATTATGCAAGGCACATCAAACATGGCTGCCATTAATGCAGATGCTGCCAAAGCTATCAGCCGAGAAATGCCAGTTGAACTCTTGCGTGCGAGTCTTCCTCATACTGACGACCACCAAAGGAAGTTATTACTAGATTTTGCTCAGCGCTCTGTACCCATGGTTGGACTTAACAGTAATGCCGGAAGTAGCAGCAGCAGCAGCGGTCATGTGAACTCTGAGACAGTGCTGAGTTGATACACACGACTAGATGACAACCTTGTGAACATGAATTTTGGATTCAAGATCCGTCCTCATCAACAAACATCATCAGGAAAATTGTGCATCTGTTCCAAGTACAAATTAAGCAATCCAAAACCTGAAAGCCTGAGAAGCACGAGTTGCTTTGAAAGTGGATGTCTCCAACTCGTCCTTGCTTTGTTTTGCCATACCGATGTGCAGCACTCTGATAACTTATATGCAACCAAGCCCCTTTGTGTATTATGAAAACACAGGGTTGATTTGTTCCTAATGTCATTTTCTTTTATGTCTCTTTTCTTTTGTCTTCTGACGGGGGAGCTTATATTGTTTCTATGTGTGGTTGGTAGGCAGGAACACAGTAGTGGTTAGCATGTACAGACTTAGCTGCAAATCTGATTCCCAATTCCCCATGTACACCCTTACTATTATATACAAGGCGTGGGGTGGGGTTTGTATCTTCATTATCCACCTGTGATGGGGTAGCCATTTTTGCTGGAAATGGCGTTATTTGGGGTTGCTCTGCTCTGATCTTGATGGGATAACAGGTAGAAATGATGAGCCTTGGCTGAAAAAAATACCAAAGGAACGCTCTGGTGAAATAAATTATATTGACCTTGCTGCAAAAATTATCATGTTTTCGCTTTCCCATGTTTTCATTTTGCTGCTTGATGGTGGTTTTTTTTATACACCTATGAGGCTCTGTTTAGTTCTTCAACCTAACATTACTTGTCTGGTTTGTGGATTTTGGGAATTTGTTGGGAGATTACTGTGAACATAGCGTTAGGCAGCCACCTTTCTATGTATTGCTCTTAGCTTTTGACTTGTTTGTAGAAACGTTCCTGCAATGAAAATGTCATGTGTCTTCGTTTCGGATATAGAAAGGAGAAAAACCAATATAATGAAAAATTTTAGTTTATGAATGTAACATAATAATTGTGGTTTTGTTTCAAAGAATGTTGAATAATATTATTTACTGATATAAATGGGCTTAATAAGCAGGTTAGGGATATCATATATTTTTTTTAATGTATCGAAGTCTACTTTTATCCATGATTCTTCATATTCGAATTATACACCAACCTAATGTTTAATTTTTTTTATTATCAAATGAAAAAATAAAGCTCATTTTTTTTCCAAAAAAATATAACTTGGACATATTGTAAAATAAATCTCTATGTAATGTGTACACAGTACGCACACATCATCCTAATATTTAATTACAATTTCTTAATTTATTTACCTCATGTATTGCATATGTTGAGCTATACAAAAAGACAAGTGAGATATTAACTTAAATTACATTTTCTTAATTTTCTCTATCTTTAACAATTGTTATACAAAATTACTTTGATATCTTTCATAGTATGTCTTTCGATCAAGAATCTGTCTGTAAGTCCGGATTTTGAGTTGTCATCTAATAAAGAATCTATCTTTATGTTAACTTTGTGTCAAATTTTGTAAGAATTTTGTCAGTTTTACTTTATAAATAAGGATACTTTTACCTATATAATTTGCAATCCCAAGAGGTTGAAAACGCGATACCATAGGAAGGTGGTTTTGTAACAATCTCATTTTCATGGTATTCTCAATCCTAAATTATTCTCAGTCATACATATCAAACAATAGAATTTGATCTAATTCCTTACCCAATCCCAATCTCTACCCAGTGTTTCATACCAAACATGGCCTAGGGTTCAAATTCAAACTTCTTTGATGTTAAAAAAACAATAAAATAAACCAAAATTATTACAAGCAAAAAAGAAGTTTTTCACTATTTTTATTCTCCGTGGTCGCCTTCGAAAGGGATGGAAGTAACGTGTTTTTTATTCTAATTATTTATATTCGCTTTTTTTTTTTCATACAGAAATGAAAACGTGAAATGTAAGAAATTTGAAATTTTCGAAAAAATACACAGGATCAAATTGAATTATAAAATACTAACAATAACACTTATGTAACTCTTATCTGCTGTTGATTTATTTATTAAACAGATCACACCACTCAAAGGGTCTAAACACCTGAACATCCTAATCAACTTGAAGAAGCTTTTACAAGAGACCATCCATAAAGGGAAAAGTTTGCTACCAAGTACCACCTTTATCTTAAGAAATTAAACACAAATTCCTTAGAAATAATTAAAGTAAAATTTCTCAATTTTCCCTCTTTCTTAAATATCCCTTTTTACCCATACCAAATATTACTAATGTATAGAAAAGCAGAAGATGCAGTGACGTATACGGTTGTGTGTGTATACAATTATGTTTCGATGCAAGTATAAGGGTACATCAGTCAACATCGATGTATTGGTTGGATTATAAAATTTAATTTTTATTGGTTCAATTATGGCTATCAACTAACAATATTACAATAGTCAGCACAATTGCACGTCGAGGTAGAGTTTTTTTAAGGAAGAGAGATACACATGTTAATATATATACACATATTTCGATCATATACGTAAGAATAAGTAAGATACAGTTTTTGGGTGACGTATAAGATATGGATGTATAAAATTTTAACTTTTTCTATTTTTATTCTTATTAATGATATGTTATTATATAACTGCATTAATTATCTCTCACACAAATTTTTTTTTTTTGCTCTCTTTTCATAAATAAGTATATTTTCAGAAAATAAAATATACTTTGGATTTAAGGCCCAAAAAGACTTAAAATTTTTAATAAGTATGTAATGGGATATAAAAAATTTTAGAATTTTTTATTGAAAATGATTACGATTATGACAAATTGAAAAATTCTATTTAGCAGTGGTTTTACTATTAAAAATATTTTATTCAATTATTTAATTTTATCTTCACTGTAATATGTATTTATACATTATCACAATAATATTCACCAAAATAGTAATGTAATAATGTAATCCGTACCTGATTTATTGGCTATCATGTTTTTTTTTTTTTTTTATACACGGCTATCACTTTAAGTAGTCCTTTTTATAAAGTTAAGCTTGAAAGAAAAAAATTGGTTCTTGTTATAAGTTCACCTAAAGAGTAATTAATGATAGTGTTACAATTTCACCCCTGTTAAATATAACCTGTTAAATATAACAAAAAAATGAGTTAACTTATATTGGATAGAGAAAAAAAAATGAAAGAGAGGGTTGAGAATACTATCAACAAATGAAGGTACATTTGAGAAAATATACATCAATTTAAAATATATACAGGGTTGAGGTGATAAGCCACCTCCGTAAGGAGAAAAACATAAATTTGAATTTAAGGAGTGCGCTTGTTGTGAAAGATGAAAACTCTTTAGGCTCTTACCTTGAAAGGGGAACCTTTAATTAAATAAAAATTTATATTTAATAAGTTAACTAACTTTCTCGTGAGAATTAGGTAAACTCAATTTATGTAAAAAGCACTAAATTGGTACATAATTTTAGATAAGATCAAGAAATTATATAAAAGCAATAATAGTCAACAAAAGCCAATAATATTTATAATTTCTTAACGGAATCGGCTATCACAGATTTATAATTAATGAAGTCCATGTTTTCGTTGAATTCAGACTACTAGGTTCTCATATCATCCTTCAAATCCTATTGAAATTCTTAACAATACATAAATTAAAATTATCCAAGATATTCGAATTACCTAACGCGTCTATTCTTTTCGTTTTCCCAAGTTTTATTTTGATTATGTACACCAAGATATTATATTTCTTTTCGTACTATTATCGCATTAACGATTTGTCATGAATATTTTATTATTTTTATGAATGAGAGTGACAATTATATATGATTATTTTTGTAATGTTTTTACACATGCACAAATCATAAACAGGTTTTCTAATTAGAGAATCTCCAATTATATGCAAGGCTATAATGATAATAATAATTGGAGACAGTCTCAATGTCACAATGATCGGTGACCAAATCGAAAATTAAAATAAAACTATCCATATTTCAAAACGTGCAATTTTGAAGCATAGTGGGAAGTTTCTCGTGTGTGTCTATATATATATATATATATATATATATATATATATATGTTCAAAATCTCAGTTAATATCGTTCATTTTAGATCAATCTAAAATTTTTCATTTTGTTGATAATCATATAGATGGAGTACGACGACTCATTTGAAACATGGCTACATGATCTTGTAAGATCATCTTTTTATGTCCTTTAGTTTCTCTTGTTTCAATCAGTACTATTTATATTTTCTCGATCTTTAGGTTTTGTTTGTGTAGAGAAAACTTAAATTGCTTGCAACTCAAGTTTTTAGCATCTTCAATATATGTTTCATGGATAGTGACTCTAATTTTGAATTATTCTGAATTCTGATCAACTATAGGCTAACGAACTAATATTCATATATGTGGTGATGACAATTAAACTTATAGTTTTATTATGAGATGCATCGAATTTTCTCAGGAAAAGGTGGCTCCTTGTACTTTGTTCCCAGAATTTTGCAGAGAGAAACTGTCGCCATCTTCTTCGTCCTTGGATGTTGAAATTACTGCAAATCAGAAAGAGACAGTTGATCATCATCAATTAGCTGATCAGACACTGTATCATCAAGCTGAAACTTTCTCTGAGGCTTCTCTTTCATTTTCTTACTTGGATGCAAATAATTTGAACTACAAGATTGATGAGATTGAAGCAGCCATGAACAAGGGCCAATCAGAAGGAGACAAGTGGCGTAGAAGCAGCAAAAAGACCGCCATACCCCTTCCACAACACATAATAGTTGAGAGAAAGCGAAGACGAGAACTTGACCAGAGGTTCTTGGCTCTCTCAAAAGTGGTACCAGGCATTAACATTTAACAAGGTATCGTATTCATTCTATATTCTCTTAATTTGTCTCCCTCAAGTTTCTTTTTTATTTGGCTCTGACTACTTGGGTCAAATAGTTATATATACTTATTCTTCTCAATGATTAACCAATTTAATTTGAGCGAAACTGACGCAATTAATTAATAGATGTGTCTAAGGGGCTGATGATTTACTGACATGTATAAGTTTAATATATGAGAGACTTCATCAAATTCATGAAGATCCTCTAACGAACAGTTGGATTAATATTTACTCAAACAATAAGTTAAAGAAGATATTTTTGTTTAAGATCAGATCTGCATGTGAAATATATCACATGCATGTGCCTCTTGATAAGTTTGTCTGGATATTTCTCTATCGAGTGCTGAGTCACATGGAATATCCAAAACTTGTTTCCTTGTGAATATATATATTTTTGGTGCTTATACATACAGAAGGATAGAACTTCTGTACTGGGAGAAGCAGTGAAGTACATGAAAGATCTTCAAGAACGCATCAAGAAACTGGAGGAGATGAACAAGAAGAAAGTGGTGGAATCCGTGGTTTTTGTTAAGAGTTCATTATCATCATCTTCACCATTATCTAGTAGAAGTAATCAATATTATTACAGAAGCCATCAAAATAACATTGATGATGAAGTAGATTATTATTATTATTGGAACCCTGGTTACAAAAGAAGGAGGAGTGTAATATTGCCTGAAGAAGAAGAAGAAATAGAAGCAAAAGTGACAGAGAGGAGTGTGCTGATTCGAGTTCATTGTAGGAATAATAATAATAATAATAATCAGAAGCAGGAAATACTTGCAACGTTGTTGTGTTCAATTTCGGAGCTTCATTTGATTGTGCTCGCTGCCAATGCTCTTCCTTTTGGCAATCACATCGACATCACTGTCATCGCTCAGGTACGTATCATCAATATTCATCATCAACTTCATAAGGGTCCATTTTTTTTTAAATGGTTAGTTATGATTTTCATCATCATCATAAAGGTTAGTTATGATTTTTATACAAAGGTAATGCTAATTCGAGGGTGTTTGTATATATTTTTCAAGTGGTCAACATTATTGGATCTAGATTTTCTGGAGTTTGGTATATTTAAGTAGTTTTTGATTAATGGACTGAGATGGCTCAAAGGATTAGGTAATGGTATTTTTTTAGGGGAGTATTTGTATACAAAAGCATTGATATTTGATATTTTATGTTTATTTTTAATATACATGAAAGTTGTTTTCAACTTCAAAAGCTCTGCTAATGACTTTATAACCTAGTGACATGAACTTTCTTATAAATAAGAGGTTGTGAGTTTGATCTTACTTTTAATCTCATATTTCAATTTTTTGAGGTATTTTGAATTATTTTTTAAATTAAACTGATTATAAAAGAGTTTATAATTTTATCCTTACTGTATCAAATAATTTATCTAGAGATCTATTATATATATTTTGGGCGGTTCATGGATTAGATGTTTCTTTGGGATTCTAAAGTGAGATATGTTTGTTTTTGACAGATGGGAGTCAATTTCCACATGAAGACGAAGGACATTGTGGACCACTTGCGCCAAGCATTACCAAATTTCATTTGAATATACATATTCTCTAATACTACATATAATTTTTTTCCTGCAAAACTTTTACTGTACTTATTATTACACTAGAACTTGCTTAATTTGTATTTAGATGCTTAATTGTACTGGCACTCACATATTAGAACTTGTTTATTAATTATTAATTTCTAATTTATTTATAAATAAATTAAAGTAGTAAACGTGTGTCTATAAATTTTCTTCTTAATCAAATTAGTATTAATTAATTGCCAAGGACCTTTGGTCCATTGGCATCTACCACCTCTTTGGGAGGGGTTACAACTTACAAGTTCAACTTGTGAGTTTGTGTCTGTGGATTTGCATGTTATATTAAAAACCGTGTGCTTGCATTTTGCCCTTAAAAAAATAGTATTACTCTAATTGAAGAATTAAATTTAAATACTCTAAACCGAACACTTGTGATTTAGGGAAAATATATTCTTAATTAGTTTGCCCCCGTGTAATAGGACTTGCTTATTAATTACATTAATTTAATTAAATCTGTACTACTTTTTTTTTTAATTAGATTAAGGATTTTCCCCTCGAGGCTTAGACGACAAAAGGTTCTCACTTCTTCCAATAAATACGCTTCCTAAAATTCAAATTTGTGTTATCCTCCTTAGAAGAATGAGGTTTCTTACCACTTCAATCAACAACTTATTGATTAAATCTGTACTACTTTAATTGAACAATTAAGTTCAAATCCACCTATAAGTAGGAGCGTAATAAATAGTAAGCAATTCTAATAATGTGATAAAAATTAATTCTAAAAAAGAAAGAGAAAGATAGCATTTGAAGCAATTTCATGCATTTTGGCTAAGTTGAGTAGAAGCAGAACAAATTAAGTGAACAAGAGCATCATCCAAATCATCAAGTTCACAAGAATCTCGTAATTGACTAAATGAAGGAGCCAAGTGAGTTGCTGCTATATCAGCTAATTTCCACAAAGAGAGGTCGCCAGCCATTTTAAGTATTTTAATGGACAACTGCTTTGCATTATCAAGATAAGATACAATCACATTCCAACAAGCTTCTTCAACATCTTCTAAAATCCAGAATTCTGAAAGCCAATAAAGCTCCACGTATGATTCTAAACTCAACAGTTTTTGCTCATCATCCATATTATCCCACAAACATCCCCTTGGAGGCTTTGGTAGCTCATTGGAATAGAACCAGTGCACAAGCTTACTTGTTGCTTCCCAACTAATAGGAACCTTTATGATTTGTGAATGGCTGCAACAATGAACAATATTTGAGAAACAATTTATCCCAACTGACTTTTATAAACTAAAGCCGGGGTAAAAGTCAATTTGTATGATGTGAATGGTACTTGGATAACCTTTTATAAAAAGTTAGTTTAGCATAAACTTGTTTGGAAGAAAAGTCAGTTTCAGAAGATTCAAATATATATATATATATAAAAAAAAGTGCCAAAAGCTAGAAAAAGTAAATTACCTTTCTTTCATTCCTGAACGGAACAAACCTTGTAAATAATCACAGCCAGACTGCAATATAACTTTATGAACATGCCAATGTGGAACTGAATGAGAGCATATACGGCACGTCCATCTTTCAAGTTTATCTAGTTTAGATTCGAATATAACATCCCTGAAAACAGAAATTTACTCAATCAGAATTAATTAACTTAATTTAATTAACACAACTTATAATTAATAAGCAAGCCCTAATCTGTGAGTGCTCAGTGCTAACTAATTAAACCTCTATTTGCCCTATAAAACTCTCAGCAAGTATTTTCATGTTTTATAGTCCTTCAAAAACATAACTTTTAATTTATACGATAAACAAGGCAAGGACATCATTATCAATGACACCAAAATAGTGATTTAAAAACTATCACCAAGTTCCAACGGAGGGGCAAAATTATAATAAAATTGACTGAATTTTGTACACGAAAAAGGGCCAAAATTCAAAAGAAAATGCAAACAAAATGTAGGTTACTCTAATCATGAGTAACCCAAAGATTATTGTAAAAAGTTAATCAAGAGGTAAACCATACCAAAAACAACTTCCAGCTGAAACAAGAGATGAAGTGAGATCAAAGCTGGGGAATGATGTGCCCCACTTTGGACTTTGTCTATGAAGTATTTGTAAGAGAGGCTGCAGATTGCAGCGCTTAGCAAGGGTTTTCACCTTCTTTACAATTTCTTCACTGGCACGAAAGTATCCCATGTAAACATACTCCAACAACTTCACTAATGCTTCATAATCAACATGAGAAGATAAACGAACTTCCCTAATGGGTTGTTCATCGATTCTTTTTTCTTTAACAAGTAAGACTTCAGGAGGGAGCAATGATGGACATCGAACAGCAAGAATAACACCATGAACACTCAAAGTATTACCATTGGCCAGAAAGAGTTGAATATCTGCGAATTCTTTCTCATTAAGACATCTCCCAACCCTTTTGGCTAGTTCATTTGGGAAACCATAAAATCCAAAATGACTAAGAGTATAAGCTGCATACCATCTTAAACCACGAGTAAAAGAGGCATCACTGCAAATCTCGAGGAGTTTGCTAACTAAATGAGCTTCAGAATATTCTATATCAACAATAGGTATGTGGGAATTATTTTGTAAAGAAGCAGATTGATGAACCATTTCAGCTAAGCCCCACAAGCCATAAAACAAGAGAATATTAGAACCTTCCCAATCTTCTGCATCCATCCAACAACAGGATTTTTCATATAATGTAGTATGCAAATGAGGAGCTAAGCTGAGCCTTGATATATCAATATCGTTGCCTAAGCATCGTTTTACTATAAAAGCAACTGTCTTTATGCATTTGCTCTCAAGTGTATAGTGATGTGGTAAACTTAAAAAAGAGATCAATCCAATCAAGTTGATAATAAGTTGGATCTTATCAAATGATCCATAACTTTCAAGTGATGATGTATATCCCAGCGTATGTACTAAGTTTCTGAAATGATCTGCAGAGTATGTTCTAGAAAAAATGAGTCTGGCTTGTGATGAAATGTAGTTACATGGAGAATAAATCATCATTAGAACAGCCCTTGATGCTGGTTCACTCTGAATACTATCATCAACTTCCTTATGATATATTCGGCACCATTTCTTAATCACATCCTCAAAAGTTAAGCTACATGAAATAACAGAATAAAAATTAATAAACATAATTAAACGAAAAATAATAATCTGCCTATAGCAGTGGTGACTAAAAACATAGTAAATCCATCAAGCAAAAATAAAGGGTAGAAATTACATTACCATGCACATATGATAATTAAGTTGATGTAGAGCTCACTTCCATGGATACAAGGGTTGAAATTTTCTCCAGAATGTATTGCGAGCCAACCAAGAATGTCCCACACATAACCCCTCACCCAAAGCTTATGATTGGTTTTTAAACCCTCCTTTGCAATGGATATTTGTTTGTCCAATGATGAGACGTGTTCCTCTGATAAATCTTGAATATTTTCTATCAAAAGATTAAGGAGGACTCTATCAATTCTTTGCTTCCAAAAACTAATGTGATGATCACTTGCCCAACGAGTTACTAAACCCAATCGGCATGCTTCCACTAATATAGAACTATTCTTGTTTACAAATTTTCTAGAATGCATCCCGATTTCTTCCATCCCACAAATTATGGCATCAACAAGAGCTTCACCACATGTATCCATCACTTTCAAACAATTCTCCTCGGATCTCTAATAAGATAACACAAACTGTCAGGTAAAATATTAACTGCATCTATACTCAAGTCATATAGAGAAAATTCCTACCAACAGACATTGAGCAAGCCTAAAGCCTTCTATCCTCACAGTATCAGGGTACGATTTTCCCATGGATTGCACAACCATTTGGAGAAATATTTCTCCATTCTCTATGACTTTTCTGGCCACAGATCCACATAAAGCTGGTAGCATATATCATGAACAATCAACTTAATGCTTCAGAATCAAAGATAAAAGGAGAAGTACATCTAGAGAGATGTGGGGCTGGTAGAAAACATTGTTTAATACCTAGAGATGTGAACAGCTTCAAGATTACAAGTTTGGTGGAAATATCTGTCCTTGCATGCATATCTGACAAAGTATCTATCAGTTTAACATCATTCCATACAGGAAACCGAGTCGGAGGCCACCACAACAATATTGCGCCCAAAAGTGAACACATCTGTTCGAAATATTCAATTTTCGTTGGAATTTCACCTCCAACAAATTTGTGTATATTGCCCACAATATGAATGACACATTCTGTTTGTTTCAGTACCTCCCACACAGCCTTCGCACTACTGGCATTTAAATTTGAAATTAAAAAATTCATAGAAGTAGAGCAGGGTATTGCAACTTCTACAAAAGGTGAAGATAGCAAGGATGATAGAGCATAGACAAGATCTACTAAATAAGATTCCAATATTGAATTGGGTAAAACACTAACTAACTTTACTGCAACATTTGCTGCCATACATAACAAGGGTCTACTTTTGCATTGAAGAATCCACAATAATGCTCCCAAAATATCAGCAACCGAATCCTGAAAAAGTATAACAATATAGGAAACTAAGTATCAGGTGGGATCTATCATGACACTTAATCACACATTGGTCAACACCAATTTATGGAATTCACATCAGAAAAGAAAACAATTAAAATCTAAAACCGAAGTTTCTATTCCAAGGAAAAGGGAAAAGAGGATTTATATGACAAATCCCGCTTCTTTGAAGTCTTAAACTCCGACCAAATTGTTGAACTCGAAAAATGCAGTCTACCTTTACAACAGTATGATATGCTGCACGTGCATCTCCAGATACAAAATCAAGAAACACATCAATTGAGCGTATAACTTGTTTCTGCATTTCAATGTTTGCGCTCTGCCATTTCCATTGGTTTGTCTTCTCGTCAAAATATCTGCTCATTCAGCAAGAACTTCAGAAGCAGCCATAGTAACACAAGCACACAACATTTGAATTTAAATTTTCTTTAGGAAAAAATATAGAATTCGAAAATATGACTTCTTTATTCAAGTTAGGAACACTAATAACCAAGAAATTAAAGAACAAACCGATCAAGAAGAGAATAAATAATGGGTGAGCAACAAAGTGCAGACAACCGTATCATCGTTGTAAGTGAAATAAAAATTGAAGGAACCTGGTGCCTAGGCTCAACGCATGAAGAAGACGCTGATGGAGGTTGTTCAATTGCAAGTTGACCCCTCGATTTTTATCTCTGTCACCGCTCGATCTCATCTTTAAGTTCCGAAATTTCTCCAAACTGTGTATTCGGAGCCGGTAAGAGAACAATAACAATTGAATACCGCCAGATTGAAGAGATGTCTGAAATTAAAGAAAATAAGGTTGTCTCTGAGTTTCTGGAAGTTGAACGCCGCCAAATTCTAAAAACACTGTAACACAAACAATATTTTTGGTTTCTGGAAGTTATGTATTTTCGGACGTCAAAATTAATTTTTTCCTATAGACACGCGTATTCTCTTCGACTAGACTATTCGGGGATAAATCATTGTTCTTAAATACGGATCGGACCAGTCAATCGATCCCAGAAACTAGCGAACCGCTCCTGTACTCCTGTCTGATCCGATATTTTTATCTTTTTTTTTTTTTTTAATTTTATATTAATAACTCTAAAATCTTTAATTTTTTATTGGTTTGACTCTAAATTAAGTCTGGTCTAACTTTAGTCTGACTCATTGACCCTTGATTCAGTATCCCGATTGATTCAGTGGCAGCTCTGTATTTAATTATCTTGGGATACATACAAGTTAAATTAATTTTAGTTGAGGGTTTTTCTTAATAAGAAGGAAAATGTCAGGCTTGGATCATACTCTCTTTTATTCATGGTTGGTTCATAATAAAAGTTAAAAAAGAATGAACCATTTTGTTTGCTTTTCGTATTATTTAGTGAGCTAGGCCCAAACCCGTCTATATTTCACTATTTAATTTTTAAAAAGATTAATATAATATTTGATCTTTATAGTTTTACCCGTTTCAATTTCAACCCCTATATTTTCAAACTATAGGTTTTAATCCTATAGTTTAACTATTTAATTTTTGAAAAGGGTTAATGTGGATGTGCAATTTCATTGACACTGAGATTTGATTGTGTTGTGGGGTGGATTGCGAACCACAAAGAAACACAAAGGGGTGAGGGTTTGCTTTCTTTTCAATGATAAAATGAACTTTCAACCCTTATATTAAAAATATAAAATTATTAAATTATATAGACGTCATGTAGGACACTACATCAATTTGATGTGACAATTTTTGTTAGTATATCTCTTTCTTTTGTTTATATCTTGGATTAGAGTTGTTTGAGTTAGCGTTCAAAAAATACGTTCAGGTAAATTGAAGTAAAATTTATCTCACATACTTACCTCGTATATTATAAATCATGTTGAAAAAGTAACTTCTACTACTAATCCAAACAAATACTTAGTTACTACTACAGAACTTTTGAGCAAAGTGAAGATATTATAACATCTTTCCATCTTTTCCAACACGTCCAACCCTTTAACTTGGCGTAGAGGATTTTCTACATAACAAGAGAATTATGCTTTACAAATAAAAGAAGAAATCAAAAAAACAAAAAAAGACTACTTACAAACAAGCTGAAAAAGGAGCCTCCCCTCTAGTTGAATTTGGCACTGATCAATCAAATTGTTTCTTAGTAGAAAGAATCACCTTCAATATTATCCACTTTGGGAATATATCCGGACCTTGATCTGATACCAATTGTAATATATCATTACATTATTCTTGATATTGTCCGTTTTTTGCCCTTGTCACCCCATGATTTTAAAATGCGTAGAGATAGGGAGGTAAAGGGGTCTTTTGCTCTTGATTCATGCCAGCACTTTGTGTGTGTTTGGGATGACTAGGTGGTTTTTATGGGTAGAATCACGATATGATCATTTTATCAATGTTTAGATTAGCTTTTTTAAATAAGCACTTCAATTGGAAAAACCCATCAAAGCCAAATTAATGAGAAGCCAATTTTTCTGGCCCATGGCTTCATGTTTCTACTTATCATCATTACTTTTTATGCTTTTACACTTCTATCCTGACTTGTCTCTCCATCAGAAATGTTTTTGTCCTTATCCTCTATCTATATCCCTTCAAATACGTGAATATAATCTTTTAATATTGTATACAATTTTTTAAATGTTTAATGTTATTTATTTAATTTTATATTTACCTAGACTTATATTTTTATTTATTCAATGCATCAAATTAAATGGTTTTTAGTAATTATAATTTTTTCTAATAATATATTAACACTTATTTTTATTTTCATTTATTATTTTTCTTAAATTTATTAAATTATATATATAATGTAAGTTGGAATATAAACACTCATATCCTTTTCAAAGTCACTTCTGTCACCGTTAATCCAAACACACCCTTTGTAACATTCATGCCATTAGTGCCTACCCTTTTAATTCAAAAAAAAAAAAATTACTCCATCAAATTAAGTTTAAAGGGGTCAACCACAAACTTTCAATATAATAATATGGGTAATTACAACTTACAAGATAATGAAATTTTGGAACAAATGAGGGATGTTACAAATGGTATTAGACCTAAGGTCGAGTCAATGTTGGCTAAGGTGCCGGCGATAACATTGGGTCAATGTAGTGTTATATCTCAAATCGACTAGAGAGGGGAATGAAAGACCCTTTTACCTCCATTTTTGATGCGTTTTAAAACCGTGAGGGGTGAAAAAGGCCTAAAGCAAATAATATCGAGAGTGAGCCATTGAGTCATCATATTACTTATACAAACATACCATTTGAGCTCACTTTTCACCTGCTTCTTAGTTCCTATGATAGTGAGACAATGATCTGCTATTGTTGAGAAAATATGGATGCTGCGATGAGACGATGCTATGCCATTGCCAGGAAAATATGGGATGCTGCGACTAAACGGTTGGGTGCACAATGATACGGATACAAAACAAAGTTGATTAAAATGGCATGCCCAATGAGTAGTGAGCTATTTAAACTTTGATATGAAGGGCCTAAATTAAGATCGTTTTACCTCACTTTTTACATGTTTCTTGTTATAGATGAGACGATGCCGCGAGGCACCAACCATGGCTTTCCTTAGTATACAGTGAAAGTGTTGTAGCAACAATAACCCTCCTAAAATATGATACCTCTGGTTATTGTGATTTTCTACCATGGGCGGAAAATATAGATGCTTTGTCAATTGTTATACACTCTTGAAGTTAACACTTTAGACAACTAGACTGATGTGTGATTTTAAAATCCAGCTTGTATTTTCTTATCCTTTTCCCAATTGTTTACTTGAATTTTTTCAAGTTAATGTGTGTTGGGATCATCAGGCATAACAAAAGAATTTAAAATTTCACTAATCCCAATTGTGGATCTATCAACGACGTTTAAACCGAGTTAGAAAGATTCGTACCTTTTCAGTTTAGGTTTTTTCGATCTCTAGAAGCCAACACCTTAGGTTCGCTCCCTCTACCGGTATCCACATAAATGCTCTCCAACACAGTATCTCCAATGTCTCTTAGGTGTTCCCTTGCGGCTCTGAATTCTAATCTGTGTATGAGTTTTTCTGCTCTATCAATTTTATAACCCATGAGGGCTATAATCGAATTTCAAAATTAACTTTATTAATTTTGAAAATAATTAACCCTTAATTATTTTGATGAGTTAATCAAATAAATTCAGTTTAAATTAAATTTGTCCAACAATTTTAATTTAACCTATTTATTTAATCAAAATAAAAAGCCATTAGATTTAATTTATCTTCATAGATTAAATCTGAGATATTCTATCTCTATCATGTTAGTTATATAATATAATTTATTTTAATAAAAATAAATTTAAAACTAACACAATATAATAATATCATTATATATATATGTATGTATAAATATGTATTTCGAAAACACACACACACACATATAATATTATTAATTTTATTTTCATGAATTTTATATTATATATATATAAATATAAAATTCGTCCTCCCTAGATTAAACATTATCTCGTGTTAGGTCATTCTTGTGTGCGACTCTGTAGGCCCATACGAAGTTGGCAGTGGGTCAATAACTGTACTAACCCATAAGTCGCAAACGACCTCTAACAAGACATTACGACTACCCAATTCATATGAGGATCATTAACACGATTCAACCTATCATACAACCACGTTACGTTCCTTTTGTCATACGATATATCAGTCAATGATGAGGCATGGATAATATAATCCTCTTATTTCTGACCATTACTTTCTCGATTCCTGAGTAGTCTGACAATAGAAATGGAAACTCCTTTCCATCGTAGTATGGCCATAGATTTCTCAAACTCACTCATCGAGAGGGCCAGTAATATTTTTCTACTAATGTGAGGGACCAATTCTATCTTGATCATTTATATTCCTCTGTATGAATAACCACCAAGCTCGATCGTAACCTTTATTATCACCCGGTCAACAGTGAATTTTGACTAATTCAAAGCTTAGCAACTCTCATTGAGGAATCCATGATGACCTTAGGTCAAAGGGTATTATGACATGGTTATACATGAGATAAGCTTATAACTTGATCCATGTAGTTTTCTCATAGTGGGTCGGTCTAGCACCTTGTACTCTTACAAATGCCTAAGACTTTGATTCGTATCCCCATATCTTATCAAAATCATACCGGTCTTACTTCATCTTTGCTCCTACATAGATGACAGACCAGGGACATTTAGGATAATCTTGATTATTTATCCAAGGATACAGTCATCATATTAAACATGCGAATAATATGATAACATAATGGAAAAATTCATTAAATAATAATATTTAAAATACAATAATTGACCCTTAGGGCATAATTTCCAACAATGTGCAAATTTGTTCCAAAAGTTTTTCAAATTCAATGTCACCCAAAACTTCAAATCATAACAATGTTATCTTATACTCTTAAAAAACTAATGTTGACCTTTAACTTTTATTTAACCTAAAAAAATGTCTAGATAACATTGCTCCTCATAAAAATTTATGGGGCAAATTTGCACCTTAAACCTAATTTTTTAAATGATAAATTCATTCATAAATTAAGTTAGAAAAAAAATAAAAAATAAAAGAAATAAAATGGAAAAAATATATATTTAAGATCAAAATCCTCTAGAATACAATGAGTAATTTTTAAATTGAAGGTTTAATACAATTTTTAGTCCTCAAGTTTGTTGTCATTTTAATTTTGATCCCTTAAATTTAAAACCAAATGATTTTATTTCTCAAGTTTCATTTCGGTTAATTCATTGGTTCATATAGTTAAATAAAATTTTAGATCATTTTACCTTTAAATGATTGAAACCTGTTATTTGAAATTTAAGATATCAAAACTAAAATTAGGATAAATTTGGGGAACTAAAAATTATATTAACCTAAAATTTAAAATATTTTTTATCTAAAAATCAATTTCTCCCTTAGAACTAGAAGTTTTCTTCAAGAAGCCAAAAAAATGTTTAAAACCCACAATTTTCTCGAAAATCCATCATTTCTCCCAATCCCGCCGTCTCATTGGTGTAGGGACAAGGGAGACACTGAACTTCAGGCTTCTCTGTGCTCTCTCCTGCCGGTGACTTCTCTCTTGCCGACGAATGCCCGGACGCTTTATGCAGGTGATTCCCGATGGCATTCCTTCATCAAACTCTTGCTTCGTTTCTTTGGCGGTGTCTATTGGCATGGCTCCGGCCGTTAGAACGAGTTTTGGTCCCCATTTGTGATCAGTTCTCTCAATCTGATGATATGTGTTTGTATAGTTTGGGTTTTGGTTCTGGTACAAGGAATGGTTGTAACCTTAACTTCATTAGGTCTTTGGGGCGAGCAAACTTCTCATACGTGCCTGTTATAAATTAGTATTCTAGGTTTATCCTTTTGTTATAAATTTGAGCTTCAGTTTAACATAAACCCTGAGATTTGATATTATTGATTCTGAACATTGTTAACATGGCTGGAGTTGCTGCTGACCAAGTTTATTCACTTCTTTGAGGACACATTTCTCTTCGGTTATTTTTTGCATGTCAGAGCGTTTGCTTCATGTGCGCTTCAGAACTAGAATTCATAAAGCTTTACTTAAAACGTTTAAATAGGATTCAGATAGTGCTTGCACAGTTGGTTGAAAGATGATCGTGGCCTATCACCTTGTTTCTGTACTCGTGCTTTTGGGATTTTAATACATTTTTGTGTGTTTCCTTTCTTTGAATATGAATTGAATTGGTTAAGAATATTTTACTGTCTTATTTCAGTTCCTTCCTTTTGCATCTAATTCAATCCTGTCAAATAGGCATCATTCTAATTTTTATGGTGATATCAAACTACTACAGGTGTGAAGGCAAGTGTAGTAACAAACAAAGCTCATAATTCTGCAGCATGTCAACCGGACCTGGTCTTGAGTCTCTTGTAGATCGTAAGCCGTCTGCAACATGTTCTATCTCTTAGCTTGTTTTTTTCATTACTGTGTTAGTGGTGGTATATCATTTGACATGCTTATTCCAGATAATGGTTTAACTGAATGAAACTGACTGAACTGACTTTCCTTCTAGGATTAGTGGTGCGAAAATTGTTTTTAAAGTCATGCTGTTATTATTACCTTACTCTGAATCTTTTCGTTTTTGGCAGAGACAATTTCAGTAATCACGAATGATGGCAGAAATATAGTGGTGAGTGATGGTATATTGCATGTGTTTCTTTGCAATATGTAAAATTTTATCATCTGTTCTAACCACACTGATTTTCTATTCAGGGAATCCTCAAGGGTTTTGATCAGGCAACAAATATTATTCTTGATGAATCGCATGAACGAGTTTATTCTACCAAGGTAAACATGAGATTCTGTGGGATATTTCACATGATTATAAACAATTCGCGGCTTCTGCAACATGCCTATATTTTAAAATTTTGCTCAATAGGATTGGAAAAGTGAGTCAAGAAAAGAACAGATAAATCTGGTGTCTCCCTTGTGGATTAGCTACTTGAAAATCTACCTTTCCAGGCACCATTCAAGAATTACAATCTCATTAGTTATTTATTTTGAGAGATTGGCTTTGAATTGGGCTATTCTTGTGCCAGAAAGTATTGTTGATTTGTTGAAAGCCTGTATGAAGATGCCGTAATTACCTAAATATAGGTGTTGTTGCCGGGCTATTGCTGCATAAGTTTCTTTTGCCTTTTAAGTTTATCTCCTTTGTTTGCTGTGTGCATCACATCATTACGTCACAGTTACCATCTTCCATTTTTTCCTTCTTATTAAGCTACATTTTTCTTTCCTGTAAGTTCAATTTTTGAAGCCTTGCTGCCTTTTTCTTTTACTCCCTCTAATGTTTCTCACTAACGTTTTTAATGACAGGAAGGTGTCCAGCAACTTGTTCTAGGATTGTACATTATCAGGGGTGACAACATGTACGTCCTTTCCTCCACAAGTTTTTTCATATTTTCCATCAGACTTCTTATTGCGACCCACCTGATGTTTTTTTATGGACGTCTAATTTAATTTTGTATGTTCTCCCTTTGTGGTCTGCAGTAGTGTTGTAGGTGAACTTGATGAAGATCTGGATGCGAGTCTGGATCTGTCAAAGCTTAGAGCTCATCCACTGAAGCCTGTTATTCACTGAATTTACTGTGCATAAATCTGTTTGGAGATGCATGCCGGCTGAGTGGATTGGATGGGCGGTCGAGTTTTATGGATGCTACTTCATAATACTACAGAAAGCTGTATTTCTTTTGATAAAGAGTGTTGTTGAGCTATGTTTGAAATTCTTGGTTGCACTCTTCTTGATCTAATTGTGACATTTAAAGTTAAAAGTTCTACTCTTTCCTTAGTGAGCTGTATAACTATGTCGAAAGAATATGCTTTTATGGAATGATGAGCTGAGTATTCTGGTTCTGTATCTTCGTTGATTTAGTTGTAGTTGTTCGTCTAGCTGGATTCTGAAATGACTGAATTCAGCCACATTCTGTAGCCACCTGAAACTAAGTTCAGTTCAACTAACACTAATTTCTAAAAATAATTTTAGCACCGATTGTTATGTGACAGTGAAATTAGTGTATTAAAATGTTAATCAAAGCAAAGCGTGGTTGAATTATCAAAAGTCCAATGCCAGATTTCACTTTAATTCTTCATGTAATTATAAGAAAGGCAATTGGTTCTTCTCATGGAAGGATGATATGGAGATGCTATCAAATCAAATATAAAGAGTACCCGCAGAACAACAAACTGAGTTCTATTATTATCCTTCAAAAAAATTGGTTCAGGAAGAGACAGAGACAAAGAAAGAAACTAGATTCACTCAACATAATCCCAAGAAACAAGTACATGTGTATGTGGTGTGAAACTGTCAATATTTGTAGCCAGCTGAAGGAGCCCCCATCTTAGGGAGGCGAGGAGGACCAGTTGAGAAATCCACATCAGAACTTGCTTCTCTTCCTGCTAATTTGTTGGTATTATCATGATCATCATCAGAAGGGTCCTTACGTTGTTGCAGTTGAGAGTTGTTGTGATCAGAGCCTCCTTGTGCCTTTGAAACATTATGAGCACTCGAAAACACATCAATGGTATCAGAGTCTGCAATCTTTCCTGCTTCCAGTGGGGTGCCATGTTTGTAGGCCACTATCACTGGTTCGTCCTCTGAATGCCTTGCCTGTGAAGTTGCAGACTTTATGTCATCCTTACTCTTCGCCATGGTTCTCCAGTTGTGTGCATGTGAGGATTGTTGTGAACGATGGAGTTGTGTGCTTTTTATAAGGGAAGGGGGAGTGGAATACGTGGCTGGTCGTTTGTGCTATTTGGTGACATGTGAGAGAGCAGTGTAGGATGTTCTTGTTGGTGACGAGTGTCTAACTTGGGTTTTCTTTATTCCAAATGCTGTATGAAGCCATGAACAAAGTTGGAGTCATACGCTGTTACTTACAGAATAGTCCAGAAGAGCAGGAGTAAAAATGATATTTCAATTTACTCCCTCGGATCCTAAATATAGAACATAGTTTGTAGTGTAAATTGTACTATAAATTATGTCCTATATTTAGGACCAGAGGTAGTATTATTTATACTCTCGCTAGTTTGATTACCAATGTCACATTTAAATTAAGCTATTGAGCACAAACTCTTGGTAATGTCAGTGCAATCTATACAGTTGAGCTCATTTAATAAGGCAAGACTTCTTGTTATTATTAGTATGTTATATCATACTCCGTCCAGTTGTTAATTTAAAATATAGATATTTATTTAATTTGATTATATTAAGGAAGCTAATTGAATTAATTAATATGACATATATTTTCTAAAATGTCATAGTCATCTTCCTCAATTCCTTCATTCCCTCTCCTTCTTGATTATTGTTAAGAGAGTATTAATAGGGGTAAATTAGGAAAAAATTGACAAATAATAAAACTTTATTTTATGTTTAGGATCAAGATTAACTCTTCAAATATGTTTTATATTAAAGATTGGAGAGAGTAAATATCAAGAGCTTACTAATAAGATTGTATTTAATGGAAGTGGTTAGTTCCTCACAATGTGACGAACTTTACCGAGAGAGATGCTCATATTTAATGTCAGACAATGATCGAACAAAACTATCACCAAAGGAGGATTAAGGAGATGTAATTCAAATTATTAATAATAAATTATTCATCTTATGTGCATATAATATTAAAAATTATAACCAGACTGACTTTTCACAAGTCATCAGCATAATTTTCAAATTTCATACACTAATTTTTTTTTCCAAAGCCTCTTGCATACAAAAACAAACTTGCCTAGTTAATTCGCCGTTGTGTTTTTTTAGGGGATTAAAAAAACAGTTCGCCATTATATCACATGACAAACAGACAAAGCGTTTGTTGTGAAAGCTTGTGAGAGGCGCGTGGAATCAGTTTGGATAAACCGATAAACGTAGAGAATTGTGGACGAGAATGGAGTCGTGACTGAGCTAGCGAGCGCTTGCTGAACGCTGAATAGTGAATACAAATTGCAGAAACCGAGTCTCTTGTAATAGCGTTCCTACCATCGAAAATGCTCCCCGGTATCTCCCATTCTCTCTCGTTCTCACGTTCGATTGATATTCAGTAAAATAAGGGTGAACCTAGTAGCATTATATGTCTCATCTGCTCTACCCTTCTGAAGAATCTGTAAAATTTCCAAGTAGAACCACCCTGTAGTTCGATTTTTGTTCTATTTGTGAAGGTTAATAAGGAAGTAGAACCACCCCGTAGTAGAACCACCCTTCTGAAGAATCTGTAAAATTTCCAAGTAGAACCCCCCTGTAGTTCGATTTTTGTTCTATTTGTGAAGGTTAATAAGGAAGTAGGAATCAGTATTTATTAGAGCATTCTTGAATTATTATGGCCACTCTGCTGAATACGGTATCTCCACCTGCAAACCTATCATCAAAAACAAAAGGGAACTGTGGTTTTAGCTTATACTCCCAGATTCTAAGCATCCGTAGGATTTCCCTCGACAGGGGTTTTCCAAGAATTTTGGCTTCTACCCAGATGACTATTTCTTCCAAAGATGCTGTTTTTACTCTGCCCAATTGGAGCCAAGGGAAGAGTGATCCGAAAAGCAAGGCGCTCAGGCTTAATGATGCATTTCTGTATTTAGAGTATATGGTGGGTGGAGGTCACAAACCAGATGTAGCTCAAGCAACCCAGCTCTTGTATGATCTTTGCAAAGTTAACAAGCTGAGGAAAGCTGTTAGAGTGATGGAGATGATGATAGGTTCAGGTGTTATACCTTATTCAGCATCCTGTACATATTTGGTCAATCATTTGTGCAAGAAAGGAAATGTTGGGCATGCAATGCAATTGGTTGAAAAAATGGAGGAACACGGGTTTCTAGTTAATACTATTACCTATAACACTCTAGTTAAAGGGCTTTGCATGCAGGGAAATTTAAACAAGAGCTTGCAGCTTATAGATAGACTAACAAAGAAAGGATTGGTCCCAAACGCTTTCACATATTCTTTCTTGCTTGATGCTGCTTATAAGGAGAGGGGAGTCGACGAAGCCGTGAAACTTTTAGATGAGATAATTGCTAAAGGTGGGGAGAGTAATTTGATCAGTTACAATGTTATATTAACTGGGTTGTGCAAGGAAGGTAGAACTGAAGAAGCCTTTAAGCTTTTCAGGGAATTGCCTGCAAAGGGGTTTCATCCTAGTGTTGTGAGCTATAACATTTTGCTGAGGAATTTGTGTTATGAAGGCCTATGGGAGGAGGCGAATGAGCTATTAGCGGAGATGTATGAAGAGGATCAGTCTCCCTCTGTGGTTACCTACAACATATTGATTACTTCTCTAGCCCTCCATGGGAGAATAGAACATGCTTTCAAGGTGTTGGATGAGATGATAAAGAGTGGATTTAAGGTAACTGCCACTAGCTATAATCCAATTATTGCTCATCTCTGCAAGGAAGGGAAGGTAGATCTTGTAGTTCAGTGTCTGGACCAAATGATTTTTCGGTACTGTAGTCCTAACGATGGAACATACAATGCTATCGCTATGCTTTGTGAGGGAGGGAAAGTGCAGGAAGCATTCTCCATAATTCAAAGCTTGGGTAATAAACAAAACTCCCCTATGCATGATTTCTACAAAAATGTGATTTGGAGCATGTGTAAGAAAGGGAACACATATCCAGCCTTTCAAATATTATATGAAATGACGAAGTACGGGTTTACGCCGGATTCTAACACTTATTCATCTTTGGTAAGAGGAATGTGTAGGGAAGGAATGTTTGATGGAGCTATTGAGATATTCAGGATTTTGGAAGAACATGGGCACAAGCCTGATACTGATAATTATAATGCACTTTTGCTTGGCCTTTGTAAATCTCATAAAACAGACTTGTCGCTGGAGATATTTCAGATGATGATTGATAAAGGATGTATGCCTAATGAAACAACATATACCATTCTCATTGAAGGGCTTGTTTCAGAAGAAGAAATGGATATGGCAGCCAAGCTTTTGAAAAAGTTGCATCAAAAGGGGGTCCTGAGGCAAAGTACGGTAGAGAGACTTGTTATGCAGTATGACCTCCAGGATTTGGCATATTAGAAACATTTTATTTAAATAATAGATAGTACAGCCACAGAACTACGAAACCTGTGAAATGTGAAAGAACTCGTGTTTTGGAGGCTTTAGTGCTTGATCATCCATAGGTTATTAACAGTAAACAGCAGGTAATTCACTGTTATTTGCACTCTCTCCCAAGCTTCAACTTTAAAACTTTCTACTTCTGTAGGTGGGATTGGCTGATTGATTTTGTTTTTGTGACATGAACTATTTCTTTTGTGCATATGGGACTTACAACCGTAGTAAATGCTCAAGGTTTCATAGATTGTTGTCCTCCACTCCTTCTTTGTAGTGATCTTGAGATATACGCATGTCTCAGGAAAATGATGCAATGCTACATTGTGTGGCCTGGAATCCGGTTGAACGGTTTGCTAGATAAATTAGGTGCATCAAATTTATGAAAAGAATTTATCACTTAAAGCAATTAAGCAAGATCTATAACCACACTGATGATATCTTATTAAATGAAACTTGTTTCTTTACATATCTGTACATCTATTTATTGGTTTGTTTATTTAATAATGTTTCTAAACTATACAATACATGTATTTTGAATTTACCTAATTGAACCATAATTGCCTTTTTGCATAAAATTAGATTGGTTTATGGGTTTTATATGAAGTTCAAGGTTGCATTGGTGCTGACTTATAAATACTGTGGTTTTATATGGTTATTATATTTTGTATTTAATATTGATATTGATAATAGGTCTAAAAAAATGTATGTATAAATAGTATTATATATATTCTGCTTGCTCGTTCAATTGCTATTCTAATCTTATTTGTTGGTGCTAACATGCATGAGCACCGCATCACTTGCACGAATTTTAAAGATCCAGAAAATTTCAAATAAAAATCAAAATAAGAAATCCGATATAATTATGGTAATTGAGCATCTTCTTAAGTTGCTAAATTGATCATAATTACCTCTGACTTGTGTATAAAATTACAGTGAACAGAATCCCTTGTTTTGATTTGTAAACCGGCCGGTCTGGCTCTTGATACCTTCGAAATAAGGCCGCTGTATATAAATTACTCTATTGTATATGTTGATAATGATCGTTGGTTCAACAAATCGCCAACATACAAATACAAGTAACTCTTATGAAGCGGTTGGTTTATATAAAACGTTGGATGGTTTCAAGCTCATCGCATACAAATGATAAAGCTCGTCGCTTAACATTGAAATCAGTAATATGTCAAAATTTGATGACATGTTTTCTGAGGATAACCAAAACCACCCCGGAGAGCAAATTGCCTGATTATGGTGAAAGCAGTTGTTCGGCAAGACCACTTAGAATATAAATTTATTACCTCAGAACAAGCTAGCGATCTGCTTTGGATACAAATTTAACAAGAGGGGTATTTCATAGCATATATGGTGAATTAATAGGAAGTTTATACAAAGGCATCACAAGAGACAAGCACCACAATTCTATTTAAATATGTAAAGGTTAAACGAGAAGTCATTTAGTTGAGAAGTATAGAAAACTAGAGCGTGTTCCAATAAACAGAGCGCAAAATTACAACCCATACTCAAAAAGTCTTGGTTCAAAACTAACTGAAGCGAGAGGCCTACCCCAGGATCCACACCACACCATTAGCCTGCCATGAAAATGGTGAGTATCAAAAGAGAGAGCCTCGTTTTGTTCCAGCCCCAGCACCTACTTAGATCTCTGTCTCATCTTTCGGCGCTTCCTCTTCAACCTCCTCATACGCTTCTTCTTCCACTGATATAGAATACATTATATTATGTTAGATTTCAAGGAAAACGTATCTGATATTCATGCCAAAAGCAACAGTCTAAACAAAATATACCAACTTCCAAGTGTGAAAGGAAATATATAGCAAAGTATACTGCATCATTCAAAGGATTTTCTTACAAACTAAAAATGCATCAAAACAAAACTCACAGCAGGAGATGAAAAGTAAGTTGTAAGCCTCCAAAGAGGCAAATATTTAAATACTAAAAAAAATGAAGATACAATTCATGCAACCAAAAGAAATTTGATAGGTAAAATGGAAAATATAACAAACCATGACACTAGTACACACTACACAACCACAAAATGGCAAGTGTATGAAAACAAGAAAGAGAGTAAAAGAAACAATCAAATAAGCATAATAAGAAAGTATCACTGAATTAATATAGACTAACAGAGATGTCTTTATGAGTTTGCGACTATGAAAAAAATAGATAGAGTAGATGCCAGATGTAAAGTTTAGAACATCAGGCAATTTTGATTGGATTCATTGATTCCATAAAGACGACAAACAGCGTCGCCATTCTGGTGGCCACAAACACCACAATCATCAGTTCATCGTGGACATCATAAGAATAACAAACTATGTGAATTCTTGTAACAGGACACTCCCAATATCGTCCACATTACACGTATGCATCAAGAACATCAATAACTACTATCGGAACTTTTAAGAGTACAATTCTTTCGAATTAATTATCTATGTCCCAAACACCGAAACCGGATCTCAGTTGTCCTCTTGTTTTTTCCCAAAAAATAAAGCATTATGTAAAAAGATAAGGATGACACAAAACGGCCAATTTTAACAATAAAGTCGATATCAACTATCTATGGATATGAATATCAGATGATTCCATGGAATAAAGATTTGAGAGGCCAAATTGATGAGGGAAACGACAGGCAGTAGTAAGAATGATTAAAAAAATGGCTTACCTTAGCTCTCATCTTCGATGATGAACTCCCAAGCTTCTACTTAACAACAGCACGACCGGAGATCAAGGACCGATTGGTAGAATAGATCGGATTGGAGGCGACAAATTGCCCTCGCTTGATATTTATATCTATCGTCAAAACCCTAAAATCGTTAAATGGGTCGGGTTGGCGCGAGTTGGCATTCGAATGGGCCAATGTGATCTAGGCTGCAACACCATGGGCCGATTTTTTACTAATTTAAAACAAAAAAATATTCGTATTATTTTAATTATAATGTTAAAAAATGTGAAAAGGTTGATATGATATCAAGATTGTGATTTTATATAAGAAATATCTGAAGAAAATGTATACATCAAGTATATGTAAAGAGTTTAGATTAAAAAAGAAAATATTTTGTAATATTTTAATTTTAATGTTAAAAAATGGGAAAAGGTTGGTGGGATCCCAAGATTGTGATGTTATATAATAAATATTTTTTTTAAAAATGTACATCTGAAGGATATGTAAAGAGTTTAGATTAAAGAAAGAAGGTCTTTTGTTTTCAGCGCAGGTTGTAAATTAAATTCCTTCCTTTGATATGTTTTTGTGCAGATAATTCAAAAATTATTAATATACAAAGTAATTATTTTCGAGACATTATTGAACTAGTTTGAGATCAAACAACATAACCACTAGTATAGAACCAGGTTCCATACTTCAACCCGCCCGGTTTTGATTTGATAATCACCCAATCCACTATCTATCTGCTCCAAGAAATGGAGAAAAACAATGTATACATATTTTAATTTTTTTTAAGAAGTTCAGTATTGTTTACATCATTGTACGAAAAACCAGACTAGACCGGCCGGTTCGATCGGTTGAACCGAAAATCGGTCAGTTGTCCGGTCTAATTTGATGGTTAAACCGGGGACCGATTTGAAACCAGTTGAACCGATTAGAATAAATTAAAACCAGTGGTTCAACCAGTTGGACCCATTTCATTTTTTTATTTTTTTGCTTTTTTTAGGAGAAAATTGGAAGTTGAAGACCAAAATGAAGAGAAAAATAGATAAAGAAAAAACAAATCTAAAAAAATGAAGAAGATAATGAAAAAAATTATTTAAAAAGATATAATAATTATAAAACAGAAGATATCATTACATAAGTATAGGCATTATAACTCATACTAATAGATTTTAAATATTTTTTTTCTAAATATCTTCATTTTTATCTATAGAAGTTTAAAGATATATTAATATACATTGCCATTAATAAATTATAATATTTTAATATAACCGGTTCAACTACCGGTTAGACCCCGGTTGACCCATTAACCCTTGAACCTGTACTGTGACCAGTTCATTGCCCGGTCCGGTTTTTTTTGTTACTTGGTTTACATCATCTTCTTGTTTCAAATCTAGCACATCCTTGGAATTGCGGCATCAGAAGAACTTGTTGTGACCATATCTGTCTCTGTTTAGTTCAATGGCACAGATAATATTATAATAGTATCCGTTATGATAGTTGATTTAGTTTGTGACCCGGACAATTCTGAATTCTCTCGCGCAAATTGGTCTTACGGCCATTTAACATATATACCATATACTAGCAGCTTTCTTTTCGATTGTCTCATATACCGATGATGCTCAAGAGCAACTACTAGATAGCTGATTTGACTGGTAAAAAGGTAATGTTATATAATTATCTTATTTTATTTGCCAACAATAAAAAGTTCCTTCATTCAACTTAAAAACCAGTCTTAACAAAGTTTAAAACATTTTAAAATTCATGTAGAATAATATTTGATGGACACGTAGGAATTTTACTCTTAATATAAGAAGATTAAGCTAAATAAATTAGCTAATTATATCATATGTTACATGATTTCTCTAAAATATTTATGTTTATAATAAAATCACATATTAATTTATAAATTAGATAAATTAAATTAAATAATAATAATAAATATTTATCTCCCCAACCCCAAACTAAGTTAGTTAAGTCTTACATTAATAAGAGAGGTATTTTTGTTTTAATATACTGATCAGAAAACTTTGATTAAAAATTATCGCTGCCAGCAAACTGTCACCAATCGGACTGATATTATATGTAAGTGGATCACTATTACTCCATCCACGTAAGAAGAAAACAGATCTCACCATCCAATAGATTGCCTTTGAGTAAAAACTTTTGCTTGGCGATTGGACCACCTTCTCATAATTGATAATTCTCATAGCAACATACTATGAGACAGTAATAAAACTTGGGAATCGAGATTTCAGAGAAGGCAAACTAATAACTTAAGGACGCCTGAATTCAGAGGCAGCTCGCACATCCTGAACAATGCTATCAGCTATTGTTCATTGTTATGAGTAAAATTTCATAGCGTAACAGGCGAGTCAATATGAAGATTATTCAGACGCACCTCACACATCGATGTTATGAAAATCTTATAAGGTTATACGATAAACTGTTCAGATGAAAAATATATAGCAAAACCAGTACATGTTCCAGTAAACCAAGCAAAACATAAAAACTAACTTAGTCCAATAATAATAAAGCAAACTAGAAAGAGAGGCCTACCCTCAAGACCCACAACACAAAATCACTAGGCTATGCATCAAGAGTGAAAAGCCTCGTCCTGTTTCAGCTCAAGCGCCTACTTAGATCTCTGTCTCATCTTTCGGCGCTTCCTCTTCAGCCTCCTCATACGCTTCTTCTTCCACTGACACACAGTAATAGTATATTATATGATGCTAGATTTACAAGAAATACCTACAGATGTTTACAATACAAGTAACAGGCGAAACAAGTGCCAAGTATGAAAAGAAACGTAAGGCAATAGCCATACAACTTACGATGCAGTATTCACAAGCCTTTTCCTACTCTACCATACTTCAACCATACGTGATACAGCTCAAACCTCAAAAACAATAGAGATGGCAACAGTGTTTCTGTGAGGTGAAAAGTGAGTCAAGTGGCAAGCCTCATAACAGCAAAGGTGTGGTAGTAACATCATTGATGTGAGAGGCAGGGGCAGATATTTAAAATGATGGAAACAATAAAAAATCATCACAAAGAAACAGCTATTTTTGTTGGTAAGATGGAATCATGCCCGGATAAAGTGTTGAGATATACAAATAACCCATGCATACATACCAAAATAAACATCATTTGAATAGAAAGAGTAAAAACATAAAACGGCTCAAGTTTGAAAATAAAGAGAAACAGAGTAAAATAAGCATAACTATGTGGTAGTGGCACTGACATAGTGTGTGTGACTGAATTAAACGGAAAACTTTGAACTAGAACAATAACAGAATGGATTACTAGATGCTGATTTAATTATGATTATTTCCATGGATTGCCAAAAGAAAGACAACCAGTATCACTGAACGCCCACAAACCAGTGGAGGCAATCAGAATCATCAGTTCATTGTGTGCCTCTTAACAATTACAAACTATAGGAATTATTGTAAAAGGACACTCCTAAAATCTCATATTACACAGAGTATGAATATATTGTCGTGGGGCGATTAAAGCACATCTGAAATTTATTACTTTTTCGTATTAAATGTCATGTCGTAAAAACCAAGACCGAAACCAAATCGTCATATGGGTTTGCCCCCGGGGGGGGGCCGAATGAGAAGACAACATAGAAAATTCTAATAACAAACCCGATATCAATGATCCATACAACGAAAGCCCAATGATTTTGCACCAAAATAAAAATCAGAGACCTTGAATTCTTGAATGATACAACAAACCGAAGTAAGAATGATCAAATTTAAAAAAGGGATTACCTTAGCTCTCATTGTGAATGGCGAATGCTCAAGACTCTCCCTACAACAGCAAATGCAAATCAGTGAATACTAGAGAACAGACTAGAACGGATCAGCCGACCGACTTGCCCTAATTATATATATATAGATAGTACTGTGAGAACTAATATGCGAGCCCTAATCGTTAAATGGGTCGGATTGTCTTGGGCCAGAGTTGGACATTTCAAAGCAATAAGCCAATAACAAAAAATATCTTTTTTTTGTCAACAAAATTTGATATAATTGGTTAAGGTTTTGTCACCCCGCTTATAAGGGAGTGTGTTCGAACCCTCAAAGAGCCCTGAGGCCATACTCTGGCCTTAGTAAGGGACTGGTGTCGAACCTACCTAAACTTTTTTGCATAAAAAAAAAATATTTATTTTCTTTTAAATTTTGTAAATTAATTAATTTAATTTAATTTAATCAATTTTTTTTGAATTAGTTTAGTTTTATTTATTTTTTTGGACAAATATTAGTTTAGTTTTGTCGAAATTATATTTTTTCCTTTTATCTTATCTTATTATATTTTCCCTTTAATTTATTTCTTTTTTTTCCAGAATTTTAATTCAATCCTTAATCTTTGAAGAAATGTGGAAAAAAAACCATCTATTCGCGCTGGCTAAATAGTTATGCTCCGACTCTTGCTTGCAGTGTTCAGATCCTTCATCAGCTGAATCAGCTCCTGCACGGCTGCACCCTTGCCGGTCACTCCGGCCACTTCCGTCGACGCTGCCGCTTTAGCTGCCACCCCACATTTTCCGGTTCCGATTTTAGCTACTCTAACTGAATGGTGAAAACTCCTTCAAGACGGGAATTTTCACCATCCGGCGATCCTAGCCTAACTCGTAGCACGGTCCTCGCCCTGTTTCTACCATACCTGGGTGTCGCAACTGCCAACATCCGATCAATTCTTTGTTGTGAATTTTTGTGGAGGCATAGAAATAGAGAATTCTGACCAATCCAATTAATCTATTCGTGATTTTTTTGGTTTGCTTTGGGCAACAATGGAAACGTCAGACCATCCATGCGATTCCTCTGGAGAAAATCAGAGCGTTGTAACGGAGCCATCTTCCTCTTCAACTTTCCAAGCCAACAACGATTCTGAGACAAACTCCAACCCTGAAGGGAACAGCTCTGACGTTTTGGCCAAAGGATTATCCACCATGCTCTCTACCATTATTAGCGATTTCGATGATAGAGCTCAAGAAACCTTTAAAAGTCAAGACCAACTCCATTTTGCGCTCGATCGTCTTACACGAGGTTACTTTATATCATGTGTCTTGCTCTGTTTTATTGGTTTAAAATTAAGCCTCATGAGCTTCCTTCCTTGTTCATTGTTATCCATTAAGCATTCTAGCCCGTTATGTTAAATTCTGGAGTGTAGCATGTGAGTTATTTATTATTAGGAAAATTGGAGTTCCTACTTTGTCTCAATTTGTATGGCACTAGTTGCAAGCAGAAGTCCTTTAGTAACCATCTTGTAAAAAGTAAAACCATAGTCCCCTTACTGTACATTAAGAATGAATTTTGAGTTGTGAGTTATGTGCTCACAGACAAATCGTTGAAGATTTAAAATTTGTGTTTCTCAATGAGGACTGTATTATCGGTTTGATATAACTATTTATAAAAATAAATTGCATAAACGAAAGGATACATTTCTTTATTTCTTAGTGGAATTAGGAAACTTGCTGGCAAATTATATGATGTGGTTAGAAATGCACTTACAAGCCTCCATGCTTGGAGGGTGTCTCAATAAGTGAGAATATTGATTTGGGATAACATCTTAAGTTTAACCGTTTTATTTTACACCATAAATAAGTATATTTTAGTCTTTTCAGTGGTTTCAGAAAATGTTGATGGGAAATAGAATTGTCTAGTAGGGAAAATTCAGTAAGAGATGCATTTCTTAGTCTTCAGGTTGGCAAATGTGATTTGAACATGTGGAATTTAACGTCTACGGATCAGCTTACTTCAAGACAGTGAACTCATATTGAACCACTAAACTATATAGTTATCTGGATGATGCTGATTGTCTTTTTCCTTGTCAATCTGCTCTCCATGGAATCTTGTTCGCATGTGATAGGTAACAAATTCTATGAAACTGTAGTAAGTGAAAAGCACAGCTGGAAGTAGAGAAAATAGGAAATAGTTGTATGTCAATTTTGGCAATTTTAAGTCTCCAACAGTTATACCTTCTGCAATCCAGAAGAGAAGTGAGCAACCAGTAACTACAGCAGAGAAGAGAGAAAAGACCAGAGGAAAAGGATAGGCTAGAACTCGAGCTTTCTAGATGTCTCCCATAACTATCTCCAAAATATCTTACATCCTCTCTGCCCTTCCATCCTTTTATTTCCTGATAACAAAATCTCTGACTAGCTACCCCTCAGTGGGTGCAATCCTACCTGCAATCCGTTTTCCATGTTTAATTTCATCATTTACATGTTCTTAAGTTACATCTCTACTTTTCTTCCTTTACCTCACTTCTTTTCATGTGCTATTGTAACCAGCTGTTCTCCAATCGCATGTCAAAACTTGCTGCTCCTATATCCTGTTTTCATTGACATTTCTTTTGCTCTATCATGTGGCAATATATTAACATTCTCAAGCCTCCACTTTTTTTCCTTTTTTCTGGCGATAGCTCAAGCCTCCACTTTGCTGAACTGTATGTTGTTTTTTGGCAGAACTAGATAAACTACTAGAAGATGCACCCTTGCCATTCATAATGCAGCATGCTGCCAAGATTTCCAGTGTTAGGCGAAGAGTTTCATCACTGAATTCTGTTCTAAAATCTATTCAAGGGAGGATTGATAATATAGACCGCATGCTATTTACTGGCAACACACAAGGTATATGGATATATATCTTCAGAGGCTTAATTTTTTAGACTAAATGGTAGTAAATAAGTGGTAGCAGTAGTAGCCATACTCCTTGCGTGAAATGATCCTGATTTCCAAACATCTGCACTCTTTTGTAGTCACTAAAGTTTCATTACTCTGTGCAAAGTGTAAAAAGATGTATGGTGATTTCAAGTGCCTGACCAATTTTGTTAATGATGCACTTCCTAGATACTTTCAGTTCACATTAATAGTTTACTCATTACTGATATTCATATTCAAGCCAGGGAGAACGTTAGAATATGGCCCTGGGGAACTTGTGTTTTCTGCAGTATTTGGAATTACCAATTCTTCAGGATTCCACTGAGCTATAACCTTCATTCCATTCTATTAGGTTGGAGTAGCTCCCCGACCACATTTCTCATTCCCATATGCTTTTGAATAATTTAAGTCAGGGAAAATTCATGGAGTCAGGGAGCCACATGCAATGAGTAACCAACCAAAATTGATCACTCTGTTGGCACAGTGCAGATTTAGTTATCTTGTCAGATAGCCCAGGAGCTTCTTGGCTTTTCTGGCTTGGTATGGAAAGCCGGTAGCTAGGAACACTGGAGATTTTGGCATTCATAATTGTTTTAGTGGATATCATATGATTATAACTAGGCGGTGAACAACTGATTTCCTGTTCCTTGGAAAAAAAACACCTTTAAGTGATTGGAAATTGACTAAAAGACAAAACAAGATATGTCCTATAACGGGACCATATATGATTTGGATTACTTGCAACTCAACAACAACGAAGGCCATGCTAGAAAATGGTGACTGTAGCACCATATAGACTTTGGAGGTTGATTTTAGAGACCTATACCTCTACAGATAACAGGAATGTCATACATGCACAAGATTACAAGATATTTTTGTCATAAACGACGGAAATGGTGATGATGTGCGGATTTACTGTCACACATATGCCCAAGATTACATAATGATATATGACCTATTTTGCAGCAATATTGAATGGCATGTGCCAATCTTTGTAACATAAAACTCTAGTGTCTTCAGAATCTTTCTCTAGCTTGGATTTAATTGATTATTTGCATGCTTGTTACGTTTTTAATCCACAAGCTTAATACTAAAACCTTTTTTATTTGTAATCTTACAGAGAAGCCAAACAGTGAAGGTTCTGGATGAAGTGACGTCACTTTCAGTGAAGTTCACTGTCAAATTCCTTTTGGCCCATCTCTTCTTTGCTGTGCACTCACAAGTCCCTTGAATGATTACTTATGTCCGCTAGATGAAGAATAACCGAGGCAGAGAAACTTAATTCTTGTTGTATAGATTCTTGTTATCACTTAAAAGACTTCTGCATCCATCTACACATTGAATGTAAGTTGCATTTTTATGCCCTAATCAATGGGTTGAAGTACGGATTGTCGCCTGTAAACTAAAATGTGGTTTTCTTATTTGTATTATTGAGTCAAAAAAGTTCGGTTGTCACCCTTCGTATCTTATTGTCATTACCATCATGTTAATAGTGCGTTACAGTTGGAGAAAAAACAGAGCAAAATATCAGGAAAAAGCTGAAATCACAGCTAGTTAGGCACAAGTTCAATCTGTGTCTTTTATTGGGGTTTTCTGTTCACACGGCAAAGTTCAACTAGCTGGCGCCTCTTCAAAAGTAGCAAGCATTGTTAGTTGGGAGCAGTTAGTACATTTCATTTACATTTTATCTGAAACAAGTGTGTACAACCCCACTGTGCAAACCCTGAAATATCGCCACCCTTTGAACTTTGGGGTCCCACGTACCATCCTGATAGTGACATAGAAAAAATCCTGAGCGTTGGAATATTTTACGAATTGTGGATTTTTATTAGTTAATTACTTTATAAGTTTAAGCAGTTAGGTTATTTAATTATTGAGACCAGAACAGTTTGTTCTTTATGATCTTGTGTGGATTATTATAAGTGGATGACACAAATGAGTCCACTGGACACATAATCACCCTACAACTCTTTTAACAATCAGTTTTCTTTCTATTACAAGACTAACAAAAGGCCTTTCAGAGAATTAATGAATTAATTATATTTTGAGGTCCTTACTAATTTGGTCTTCTGCACGTTGAAACATTGTGCGTTATGAGAGACTATTAGCTGGAGTAGTTGTCACGCCTTTATCTCAATTTCAACATTTTTCAGAGTATTTGCGGAAAACGATATGCGGTTTAGGTAGGCAACACAGGAATAGCATAACTATACTGATAATATGTACATGATTACGAAAATTCCCCTCAGGGATTCATACCTAATAATTACAATTAGTGCAGCCGCACAAGGCTACTTGGGTGTCTAAACTCATCCCAGTGAAACGGAGACTTCTTCCCGTCTTCGTTCCACTACTGTAATCCCCTCGTACGGTACTCTGCATTATTGTTTGCATATCTTCTGTCGTCTCCTACCTAAATTGTTGGTAGGGGGTGAGATTCGAGAGAATCTCAGTAGGAAACATATACTATAATGCATGCATGATTGATGTTATGTGTATGACATGTTAGCTTTATCTAGATGTATGCCTCATAATGACATTTCTGCATGCTCAATGTTTCATACAACAAGACTATGGCCACAACGAAAACAGAAACAGAGCTTCATTTATTCAAATATGCTCTACACAATCAAGTAAAGCAATCACATACATCATTACACAAGCAAGGATATCAAATACATGCAAGTAAGGTAAGTCCCCTACCTCCAATCTTTCTCCTCGATTTGTGTGCCAACAGCTCGGGGCTCCATATTCGATCCTACAATGTCAAATGTACTATTTAGACACTTCCATAGTGTTTCTAAGAGTTATATGAGGCTATATTGAAAAATTACTAAAATACCCTCGGGGACCCGACCCCATCATACCCAGACTCGGAATTACCAAATTCATTGCCAAAAGACGAAATTGCCCTTGGCAGCCTTTATTTCAGTGCTTTAGGGACATTTTCATAATTATGCTTTCTCAGTCTTTTCCGAAAAAGTGCCCAACTGTAACCAGACCTAATTTTCACTCTTGAACTCAATGGATCCATCAAATCATTAAAAATCCAACTCTAAGACCCATTTATAGAGCTGGCCAAAATATATGGGTTTTTAGGGGAAAATCAGGGTTTTTCGGTTTTGGCTCAGCAAACACGTTCTTTTCTACTTCTAACCACTTTTATTGACTATTCTATTAGGTTACAACTACCATTTAGTATCAATTTGGGCAGTATAACAGCCCCACAAACCCATTTTCCATTTTTAGAACCAAAGACAATCCGGCGAAATTTCACCAATTAAATTGTCTACAGCAGGTAGAATAGTCAATAT
This sequence comes from Inga laurina, assembly GCA_963855925.1. Lineage (NCBI taxonomy): Eukaryota > Viridiplantae > Streptophyta > Magnoliopsida > Fabales > Fabaceae > Inga > Inga laurina. The sequence continues at coordinate 77,802,045 of OY979702.1, forward strand.
ACAAAGGTTTGGAAGTTACCTCAAGTTCCCACTATCTTTTCCTCTTCTTGGCTGAAAACCCTAAGCTTTCAAGAGTGAAGTTTGAGCTTCAAGACCTTAATCCACATAGAAGAATAGCTGAGGAGCGGAGTTATACACGTTAGGTAGAGATTTACCAAAGAAATCAACCTACCGTAGAAGTTTCTCTTATCCTTCTCTCTCTACAAAATTCTACACTTCCTCTCTCTTATTGCAGCAAAACTGACGAAAATGGGTGGAGGAAGATGATAAAATATAATTTTATAAGATAATATAATTATCCAATAATTATTTTTCCATTTTCGGATTTTTACAAAATTCTGGAAGATTTCTGCTTAAACTTTGAAAAATCATAACTAATTCTAGAAAAATCGAATTGAAGTGATTCCAAAGCCTATAGAACCCTTATTGAGTCTAGTTTCAAGGAAAAATATATAATTTTTCTGAATGGAATCACAAAAGTCCCAGAATTTCAATCTTTGCATATTGTTCCAGAAATTTCACAGTTTTTCTATGCTGATTTCAAAAATTCATATCTTTTTGTATATAGCTCTAATTGATTCATATGACCTATAAAATTAAAGCTTAGGATGTCTAATTTTATCCTGTAAAATTTCATAATTTTTTATCATCATTTGATCATTCAAAATCACATGACAAGATCACTACCTCATAGGCGATTTCACCGAAAACATAATTATATTCTCCAAAATTCACCATTTTACTTTCTTAATACCCCAAAGATATTAGAAACATTAGAGAATATATTTGGGACACCTGCTAAACCGGGGCTTAGCAGTCCGCTTAATTTAGGCTTATTCTCAAGCCTCCAATCTCAAAATTTAGGATATTACAGTAGTAACAGACACTTGGAATTCTTTCTATTTCTCTTTGTACTCTCTGTGAAGCTTAGTGAGTCTAGTATCAGTAGGTTGTGAATCTGTCCGCTCTCAAGTTGATCCAGATTATTAGAAAGGTTTATAAGGATTGTTTGGCATAAAGGGGGTGGGTGGGAAATTTTAATGAATTTAATTTTAAACAATTGGAGAAGTGGGTTAATGGCTTTATATTCTAGTGACACAAGAGTTATCTTGTGAGTGGAAAGTTACATGTTTGATTCGGCTTATAACTTCAAACCATTAGTGCATGCCCCTTTATTTAAGAAAAATAACTATTTCAGCTACTTCATTCATATTTTAAAATTGGAAAAGTAGGATTGAAATATTTTATTTAATTTTTCTTATTTTTAAATTTTACATATTCTCTTCATTAAAATTTTATAACATCCTCCCCTCAGACCCTAAATGTTCTCTACAAGTTAAAAAAGTTGAGATATTTATCATTATTTATCAACAAAAAAAAAAAGTTGAGATATTTACATGTCTATTAACTTTTCATCTGCGTCATCAAAGTAGCCAAGTCCTTAATGAGGGGCTGAATTGGTGCACTGGGTCACTGCTTCAAGATCATGGCTTCTGTTATTGGAAAGATGGACCCTTTGGTGCCCCATAAGAGATCCCTTACTTTACAACTATGCATTTTCTCTCCCTACTCTCTTTTTCACTGTAAAACGGTAATAACAAAAACAAGGTTTAAAATTACTGCACCACAAGGAAGATGCAGAATAAATAACACCAAAAAGTATTTCCAGGCGACCACAAAAGCATTTGGTTGAACTGGCAGAGGGATGTACCGGTTTAATCAAAGGTCTCACATATGTAGCAGCATTAAATATTTGGTAGTAGAGATTTGTCGTCCTTATGATCCTATCCGGATCAATCTAGACCCTCGATAAATCTCCAAATTAAAAAGAGGTAAATCCAGAATGTCGAATACCTCACGGGAAGAAAAATTCTAGGCCAGGCCAATAGCTCCTTTCGTATAGATAACTGCGGCGTGACTTGAAGTAGTTCACATGCTCCTACACTGTAGACGTAGCTTGCATTTCTACAATGCCCATCCATTATTATATTACTCTGTCGCTAAATTTTCAGTTAATTGATAGTAATAGTTTAATACCCTGTGCTCTTAAACGCAAGCACAGTAACTAAGAAGTAGAAGAGGGAGCAAGAATATTTCACGGTTTTCAAAATCGGGTCCATTTACTTGATAAGATACTGGTTTGGTTTATGTCTCATTGATTAAACCGTGCCAGTCCAGTTTTTGCCACAATGGGAATATTTTTCCCAATCAATGAGCCATCCTCTCTCTCTCTCTCTCTCTCTCTCTCTTCTTGTTTCTTCTTGTTAGGCTTGACCCACTTGTGCAGTGACCCACGACACAGAGAGAGAGAGGGAGAGTGCAGTGAAACAGTGATGCATATGATCGGATTAAAGGGAATCTGTGCAGAGGCACCACTGTTCATGAGCACGTTCTCTCTTCTCTTCTCTGTTTTGTTCTTTTTCTTCTCTAATTTGATGACCCCAATCCAAACCAAAAACTCCTCCTCCCTTCAATCTTGGCCTTTTTCAGAGTCTTTCTGAGTTTCTGATTTCTTTTCTGTATATTCACTCAAAGTTGTGTGGTTTTTATTTTAATTTTAGAATCAGAGAATCACGGCCTCTTATCATGCTCTTAGATTCTCCCCTTCTTTTCAGAATCCATCATTTGGCTCCTCATCACGTGTTAAGCTTGTTATCTCATTCCACTAATTTTCGTTGTATTATATTATATAGATATATGTCCACAAGCATGCATTCAAATATATTGCTTTATTTCTTTTTATCGCAAATATATTGCATTAAGTTTAATCTATCCGCAGGAAGTATTATAACTTTAGCTTTTATGATTTATAAGGTAGAGATATGAGAAGAGTTTCTTCCTAGCTTACAAAAAAATGCTTCTAAAACTATAATTTTATTGTTTCCTAAATATATATTTAGCTTGTTTGTTATTCTTTTGCGTCATAAATATAAAATCTAATTGATTTTTTTTAAAGGATTAAGAAAGCTAAATAAGTTATTTAATCATATCACATATTGTGCATTACTTTGAGATTATATATCAATGTTTAAGTTAGGAAAAATAGTTTGAAAAAATAATGATAAATATATATATTTTAAAATAATTTAATCAAATTTTTTTTAATATTTTAAAAAAAAATAATTAGATCTTATATTTAAGTTAGGAGGTGATTTTTTTCCTGGGAAAATAGGCATAGGTGGAAAAAGGTTAAAAAAAAATAGATGGCAGAGGCAGTTATTGTTTGAAAGTTTTATTAGATAAAAGGACAAAACTAGTATTTTTTTTTTCTCATGAAACATTTTCAATTGATTCAGGGGTTGTTTGTGAAATCAATTAAAAAGTTATACTTTACAAGACAAAATTTATTTAAAATAAGTTAATTTAAATGGTGTTGAAAGAGATCGGTTACCTACTTAGAGTCAGTTTATTGGTGTAAAGCTCCGTTAGATTTTTTTAGGTCTTGAATTTGAGTCATAGAGAAATCATTTGTGTTAGGAAGGGCAGTCAGAAACCCCAAATCTAATGATATTATAAATAAAGTTAAAAGTCATTTTTATTTCAGAAGTATTCACTTGAGACTAATTTTACCTTGGAAGTTTTTCAATGAGCAATTCTGCCCTTACCGTTAGTTGACAAATTCTCGGGGCAAATATGCTAATAATTTAAAATTTCCAGAGCATTTTATCGTCCATGTCATTTTTTTTAAGGTGCAAATTTACTTTGGAAGTTTTCAATTATGAGCAAATTTGCTCTAAATTTGGTCAACTAACAATCAACTAATGATAAGGTAAAATTACTCTAAATTTAACACTTATGAGATAAAATTACTTTTCAGAAAACTTTTGGAACAAATTAACCCTAAGTGAATACTTCTAAGGTAAAATGACCTTTAACCCCATAACATTAATAAAAAGGTGAGAGATTTACCGCCGGAGATAGGCGTGAACGTTAGGGCTCAGATGCAGAGAGCGCTAAATGACTAACTCAACCCATTCAAAGCCATTCAAAGTCGCATCACTTTCCATTTCCAGGCTTCTACAGTACACAGGTTGTTGCAGTTAACCTCATGATTCAGTGGGTAAAAGTAAAACTCAAAATTAACTCTCGCCCTCCCAATTTTTACCTTATGTAAATAACATGCACGGTAAAAGGACCTAAAGGAAAGTTTACTATCTATCGTGGGGACACAAACTGAGATGGCAAATCAATGACTGGTCAAACCAAGCCAATAGACATCAAAGTCGGGCCTGCCCATCAGATTGATAGCAACGGCATAACATGGCGACAACGATAGGATTATGGTTAGAAGTATCCTGGGTTTTTTTTTTCTTTTTCCTATATAATCATATTTACGAACATTTATATATATTAAATTTAATATTTTTAATAAAGATACAAAAATTATGATGTTGGAGAGCTAACCAAAAGCTTGTTTCAGGGAATGATAAGTAGAAAACTTGGGAAAAAATGATAACCAAGCAAGTGTCTTCATGGAAATGCAAAACAACTTCAAATTTTAAATATAGACATATATGAGTGATTTTGAATATTAATATGGATGAGAGTTTAAAATAACCGCTTCTCTCTGCTTTTGAGCCTCTGGATAATAACGACAACCGATGCTTGCCCCAAACCAAGTCACATGTTTCCCATTCACACTCAATTATTTATAATGCCTTAAAAATTGTGTCCAGCACTAAAATTACTTATTATTAGTAGTAGTATTAGCATTAATATTAAAATTAATAGTGGCTGTTTAGCTTAATGCCCATTGGATCAGCAATGGCTCTCGTCTTTTATCCCCCATCGTTACTCCTCACTCAATCACATGTGCCTGCCTGCCTTCATAATTAACACTACCAGCCAGCCTCTGCCTTCACAATCCTCTCCTTCATCTTTTATTATTTTATTCTTAATTTAGTATTTATTTTGAATAACGACTGATGTCTTCAACTTTGTAATTTATAATATACAGTGTAAGTATGTGAAAGGAGTTTTATCTCGATTTATATAAATAAACACTTTTAGGGTCCCAATCATAATCCTAAAAAAGCACTTTAAATTCTGTTTATAAGAAGACATTAACATGTTCGTAATATGGTATGTTTTTTGCATGATACTGAAGAGGTTAAGTCCTCTCAACTTTTCTTTTTGCTAATGAATCTGGTTGGACATTTCAAATAAGCTTTATTGAATCAGATAATGATGTAACATCTCCATTTTGTCCACCGAGTGGATTCTTTCATGGAAAGGATAAGTTGCTGCAATTAAGTTTCTTATGTCTGGCGGTATTAAAAAAATCATATTTTAATTTATTTAATTATATTGTTGATTGTATGCCTTAAAATAAAGGGAGAATTCTTTAAAAAGAATTTAAAAATTGAAAAATGACAAATTAGATTTTTTTTACAGATATTTACTTAGAAAATGTCAAAACTTGATAAGCAATTTCTAACCCTTTTTTTTAAATACCTAATTTATCATTTTCCAATTTTTAAATTCTTTTTAAAGGATTCTCCCAAAAATAAATTTGTATATAATATGCCACCACAACATAAGTAAGAGATTAATTAGTAATCAAAAGTATAGGTATACGATTTAAAAAAAAAAAAAGAAAGAAAGCATATTGTATCATCTTATTTTAAAAAGCAACAAGAAAGCACCGAATTCCAGCCCTTTCGTACCCACACCTATGACTCTAGCACGCCCAAAGTACTACGGAACCAAACTAGTTCGACCCCCATTAAATAAATAAATAAAATAAAAGGGGGCCAAGAGGCACTGAACTTGGAGCATTCTCCAATTATGCACTATCAAAATATTAATTTTGCTAGCAACAAAGGGGGAAGGGACCTACCTGAACAAATCAGTACTGGGCCCCATAGTTGGATAATCTTGTCTGAAATCTTTTCCACTTCAATTGAAAAAGCAAATTAATCAAACAAAATCTCAAGACAGAAATAACCAAATTTGTAAATGTTGTTCCAAGAGCTATTGATGAAGTCTTGGTGTATAGAAAGCGTAAACCAGAAGTCATATCGTGTAAAAAAATTCATCACAGGATGGTAATCCCATATGGGACTTAATACTTAAGGGCATGTCTTCGTTCAAAGTACACATTTTGATTGAGAAACTTGTCCCACCCCAATTGAATCCCCTGTTGAGAGTCACCATGGAGTCAGACGAGGACCACCATTACTCAACCACTCAGGTGAGAGTGACCCCCACCATTAACATCACAAGAAGTATCTGATTCAGATCGTCTAAATATTGATTTGTCGTTTAGCAAAATTAAACAAAATATTTTTGTTTAATTCAAACCCAGAAAAAAGAGCTGACAATATAAAAATAGACAGCAAGGTTGGGATCAGTCTGACGTGCAAAACCAAAAACAACTCAGCAGAGCTTGCGCCTCTGATATCTTTGAATTTTAGCATCATTTCCCAGACTTACACAGCATAAACAACAAATAAATCATAAAGAAATGGGGAAGCGGACAAGAGTGGATAAGCTCAACATGATGAAGATCTTTAAAAATGGAAAATAATTTTATAAATCCCCAAAAAGGCCAAAGATAAGCAGAAATCAGAGATTCCATAACTTTCTGGTCAGAAGGTAACAAAAAGCAGCCACAAAAAGCAGCCAAATAAGTACTCAAAGCTCAACTAGTTAGAAACATGAACTGGACCGTCATCGTCCTGCTATTATCATTCAAGAACATCCAAATCTACCCAAATATTTACATCATTTCTAAAAAGACAAGAAAACGAGCAAGTTAATCCCAATTAACAATGAACTGCAATATTTTCATTAATTCAAGGTTCAGATAACGAACGGAAATTTGTAGGGTAAACAGAAAAAACAGCCCAAATGTTACCCTCTCTTCTAACATAACTACCAAGTTAATTTCGATCAAAACGATGCCTACTGTTGCTGTATTGGTGGCCCTTGTTTCCAGCACTGCCTGCGCCTTCTTTCTTTTGAGGGGAAGAGAAAAGTTGGCCGAACCCAAATACTGAACCGGATTTTGATGATCCTCTCAGTGAACAAACGGGAACATTCAGAACCGGAGTTACCCTCACATTGGCCGAGTACGACCGTTCCATTCCCCTGTGCTTGAACCTGGGTCCACCATTGAAGCTACTGGGGCTACTCGAGCTTCGTTCCAAGCTCTGGAACACTATTTTCCCAGATGAATTCATTCTGGGGCTGTCCACGGACACTCCCCTGCTGCCAACCCCACCGGATTCCCCTGGAGCTCGGCGTATCGGGCTCCTTCCGACCCGATTGCATGGTGGATGATCCACCAACGGTCTTTGGTTATTATCAATTGGGCCTGCCCTTCGCTTCACGAATCTCATTTTTGGTTGACCTGGGTTCGGGTTCCGATGAAGGGATATCGGGTTCGTGTTGGGCTTGTCTGGATCGACCGACAGACTCGAGAGGTCTTCATGCTCATGGCCAGAGGATGAGGACGAAAGAGAAAGTCGAGAAGATATCGATACAGATTCACAGTCTGAGTCCTTCAACAATGGAAGACTCAGAGAAGCGTTGTCTAAGTTGGAAGTAGACGACCTCGAGCTTCTGTGAAGAAAATGCTTCAAGGATTTGTTAGTATAAGAAGTCGAAGTGGCTTTCTGCATCTCACTCTTGACAGCATTAGAATTTTGATACAACTTCTTTAGCCCCAGGAGCTCCTTCCAGCGACTAGAACACCTCGGAGCCTTCGGCGAGAACAGGTAAGGGTCCGTACTGGAGATATCGGCAACGCGCCCAGCCTTGGCTGCCTCAAGCGACCTCACCTCCGGCAAAGTCGACTCGTTCGTGGAAGAAGGCTTAACCGCAGAGAGTTGAAGCGGTACGAGCTTCCCATCCGAGAAGAGCTCATCAGCCGGGAGCATGGCGACTGGATCTTCAAGCCGAAACTCGAAATCTCCGGCCAAAGGTTCGGGATCTAGCTTGTCTGGCGGATCCGAAGGCTTTCCCACGGAATGCTCTGATATCACTACAGGAATCTTCGACGAGTCACCACCTTCGCGTGACTCACGGCTGTATGAAACTCGAGGGCTCAACCATCCGTACGACGGGAACTTCGCCGGCGTACAGTCAAGGAAGTTCTCCGGTGACACTCCGATGTTGTTGACGCAAGCCGAAGCCATTACTCTCGTGTACTAACGCTGAAAACTCTTGAACCCCCAGAGAAGAGGAAGTAGAAGAAGAAGACGCGGGCTGCACCTAAAGCGAAGCTAGGGAGAGCGTAGCAGAGAGGGAGACAGTGTTACCGTTACCAGGAGGGAGGGATCTAGTGCGGTGCAGTTACGGTGGGCGGCTACTACAACGCTAGGGTTTGCTGGTAGAGTGGATCGGATACAGTTCAGCATTCAGGGTTTACCGCGCTGTGCTCTGCCATTGCACTATGATGAGCTACTTATATAACAGTGGCGAAGCTAGCTTGCTACAATAGCCTAAGGTACTATCTAGAGCCAGGGGTCTCTTTCTTCACCCTTCTTCTCCTCCTTTTAAAAGTAAAATTATTCAGGTCAAAAAAAAAAAACAAAAGGTCAGATTATTATTTTTCCTTTATTGTCTAATATTCATGTGGATTTCATCTCGAATTACTTAGTGTATATTTTGATTGGTTTTTGAAAAATATTTTTTTAAATTTATAAAATATATAAGAAAATTTTTATCTCAATTAATAAAAAAATATTTTTAAAAACTCTATTTCGGTATTATCTAAACCCTCTTTTTTTTTTTCTTTAGCATGGCCATTAAAACCAAGAACCTGGTAAAACTTTTTGTTAATTTTATGATGTACCATATAAATATTTGAGATAAGTTTAGCCTCATATTAATAAAAAATAATTTTATGATGTACAATATAAATATTTGAGATAAGTTTAACCTCATATTAATAAAAAATAATTTTAAAATCACAGTTGGGGAGTCTCCCAGACAAACATGACTAGAATATTTAGACCACATTTAGAAGGTGGGAAGGGATGAGGGGGAAAGATGATAAAAACAATTGTTAGAGCTCCATTATTATGATTGAGAGAGTGAAACTAAGGATAATTCTGTAATGAAATGAAAGGAATTTAATTTTACCGTCCTTTTTTTATATTCAACAATAATAATAAATCTTATCTCACTAGTTTCCATTGTTTAAGTGAATTATACAGTGTTATTATACTCTATGATCCGCTCAATGTCTTCTGTAATATTACGTGAAAAAATAAAAAAGTTGCCGCTAAAATTATAAGTTAAATTTCACTTTTGTGCCTTGTGGTTTGATTTATTTGCATTCAGGTACGTCACGGTTAAAAAGTTTACATTTTGCTTATTCATGGTTAATTAAGCTTCAAAATCAAAATCCTCATTTGGTTGCCACTCCTCCATCTTCAATTTGGTTCTCAGTGACCAACTTGGCAGGTAACGGTAGGATGCTATTCACAATAACCTCGATATCTTATGTTCAGAAAAAAAATCTTATAAATACAAAAAATTATCAGGAACTTAAAAATTCAAACAATACCACCAGAGGCCACAGAAATCCCAGTTAAATAAATTACTCCCTCCGATCCTAATTATAAGATAAAGTTGACTTTTTTGGAGAAATTAAGGAAGCCAATTAAATCACTTTAGAATATTTTTATTTTTATTTTTTCTTCAAACTAATTAATTTGACTAATAAACTGATATATAATCTAAAGATACTAAAAATATAAATACTATAAAGTGATTTAACTTGCTTCCTTAATTTCTCCAAAAAAATCAATTTTATCTTATAATTAGGATCGGAGGGAGTATTTCCGAGTTAAGACTACATTATAAAGAAAATCCTAAGCATATAGTTGTATTAAGGCTCATTTGAGGAAACCAAAAAGGCTGGTCTCTCTTCAAACTCTTGTTAGGGGAGGTCTCAATATTTAATATACAATTGTGCTTAATATAAAATTGGCTTAAATAAAAGGATGCGTGTGTCTAAGACTCATTGGAAATTAGTCCACTTTTGTAGTTCTAATTAGCTTTGATATAAATATTGGATGGTTTGTTTTATTTTTCTTTTAAAAAAACATAAATGAACAGTATTTAGGACGTAGTATGTCCTGAATAATGTAGTATAGGTTTGGAGACAACAGGATATAATGATACATATGAAGCCAGTAAAGCAAACAGCAATAAAGCAAGATTTCCCTGCCTTTTAACCAACATTTAGTAGACACTGTACCGACAACTTTTTGTCGCTAAATTTATAGCTTCTTCTCCATTTTGTAAAGAATGATTATGTTAGAACAACAAATAATAAAATGATAGCTTTTAAAGTTTTTTTTTTTTTAGACAAAAACTTGATCATTCCCCCTGAATCATAAATGCCAGTTAGTAGTTTCAATCCGTTTGAATGATTACTTCAACTTGATTTGATGTTCATCTCTCTGAATCTTTCATGTCTTTTCAATGTTGGCCTTTTGGGTTATTTTTAGGCTTGCATGTGACCAATAAATTGAAGAACACAGATGGAGAAATAACAATGATCGAAAATGATACACAAGACATTGAAAAGGGGAAATAGACAGAAAAAATAGAGATTTTTCGAGATTGGTCACAGCGCAAGTGGATGATGATGCATACTATATATGAATAACAAAAGGGAAAATAGACTAGAGGTTTAGTGTTGTTTAGTGATTCGACTTTACCTGTTTAATTATCAGTACTGTTTCATATTATTGACATGCATAAAAAAAAAAAAAACTGTTGATGGTTCTCCTTTTCACTCTTTAAATACAGTTGGAAAAACATGTATATAATTGAATTTGAGTGAAGTTATTTTCAAGGTATTAAAACCCGGACCGGGTATTGAACCGATCGGGGTACTGGGTTAAGGGTCAGTGGGTCAAACCGGGACCAACCGGAGTTAAACCGGGACCAAACCGGTGAGAAATTGAAAATTTTAGACTTATAGTATGAAATTCTAAAGGAAAAAGTAAAAAAAAAAAATTTTTTTTAATAAGTGACCCGGACCGGGCCGGGAACCGGACCGGTTTCCCGGCCGGTTCGCCGGGTCCCGGGCCGGACCGGCCGGTCCGGTCCGGGTCTCATAACATGGGTTATTTCCATAAGCACACTTTATTTTTAACCTATTTAAATATATGTCCAGTTGTATGTTGAGATTTGAGAACCCCCCCAAAAGTATTGTTTTGGTGCAAGTCTGCAATTATAATTGTTTTGGTTACATTAATGGGATGAGGTGCCAATGGAGTTGAATTCGCCACCTTCCACGTATGAAAAAGAATTTAATCTACTACTGGACTGCAAGATCTTAAGCTATACCGTGTAATTTAATAGAATTCAATTGAAATGACCAATAAAGATTATTCAGTTTGTAGGAAATTAACTCCTAAATCGTAGTATTATAAATTTAAATTCTGCTATTGATGTGTGGATTAAGGAATCTTGTTGGTAAATGATTTATAAGTATATCGCTATATTATAAATTATATTTAAGCATGTTAGAAGTATGTCTTAGTTTTGATAAATCGTTAGAATCCAAGTCACCTAAATTTTGTTGTATATGGAGAAAAAAAAAAGGAATTCTCTTGAAATCCACGAGTTTAACTAAAAATCAATCCATTAATACTCATTGAAATTTAAACATCCACATATAAAAAGCCATTAAAAAAAAAAAAGTAAATTTCAACTGAATGATTTTAAATTTAGTTTTACTCCAAAACCAGACTAAAGTGAATCTTTAGACCCCAATTTATTTTTTTTTAATCACAAAAAAAAAATTGAATGGATTTAACTTTTAATAATACGCTTAAATATGCATAAATTTCTTAAAACAAGGGAAAGAGAGGAAGGAAAATCAGGCTTGCATGTTAGGAAAAGAGATTTCAAGGATCACATTCTCTTATGTATATTCTCTTTCACTAATTCACTCCCCCTCTGTGTGTGTGTGTGTGTGTGTTTTTTTTTTTTTTCTCATTTATACTTTTTAGCAAGCACAGCATATAAGCATATTTTGTGTCATAATTTTGTAAAGCTATGGTCTATAGGCGCAACTTTCTCTTTACTTAGAGCCTACTGGAAGAAACCATCTGATTTTGGTTTCATCATTTATACGACGCTTTTCTTTTTCCGATCATTGTGGGCGCAAGAATGTGGGCGTGGGCTGCGCATTAGGAAAGCCATGATTATGCCTACACACATTCACGACACACGGTCAGGGAGCCGTCCTTCGACCTACAAACCTCGAGGCTCGGCCTTCACTCCCTGAAACATCCTCATTGTGTGAATCCCTTGGCTCACCGGTCAACTCTCATTCTTTCTATCCACCTTACCCCATTTTATCTAAAATACAAGTCATTTTGTACTATAACTCTGTCACTATTCGAATTTCACATCCATAAAGCTCCAACTACAGGGGGAAAGTGATGAAGGGAACTATATGATGTAGAACTTGTAATCATTTCATGTGATAAGATTTTAGTATGTATTAAAAAAAAAATCACATCCATCCAACCACTAAACACTTATTCAGTTGATAAGGGGTTATGCCAGCTTAACCTGTCTTTTTTTCCACAAAGAAACTAATTATATTGCAATTAGATAAGGTACAATGTCTCAGAAGAAGAAACAAAAACACCTAAACAATATGAAAAAACTAAGCAAGTAGCAAACAAACTAATAAACACAAACAGTAACCTCCTGCAAGAACATAAATCTAGATGAAAGGGATAAAACGCCAACAAGGTCAGCAACTACAATAAAGGTCGATATACCAAAATCAGAGGGTGAGACTTGTCTAATGAAGCTCTAGCAATCCGCCTGACCACTAAATCTGCTTCTATGAGAATATATATGTAAGGATGGTTCCTGATCAAAATCTTTGAGTCTCAAATATTCTCAAGGATACCGATATCCATCACCATAATAGAGAAAACATGGTCAAAATAATAATGAATGAGAGAATCACAACTCCAATCTAAATGTGAACAATAAAGCCATACACACTAAACTAGCCCATATCTAGCCCGAAAGTGAACAGTGGTAACATAAATACTGAACAGGTGCATTGTGAGCCAGTGATGAACAACATACTCAAGCCTCCCAAACAAGAACAAGTTGATGATTCCAAACTAGATAGCACTTGACCATGCCTTACAATTTTACGCAACAGACAAGCTAACAGGCCTCCCACAAAGAAATACCACTAGCCAACACATAACAATTCACCCCACCATCTGCCCACCTCAAGACCTTGCTCGCCGGATCAAACAGGGTAGTGACAATTGGGTTAGAAGAAATTATTTTAAGGTATGCGCTGATCCGATCGTAGTTACAAAACAATAATGCTAAATAAACCAGACATTTGGATTCAACGCCTTTAAGCGACCAACATCACTAAACATAATGACTTCAACATCAAGAAGTTCAACAGTGCCATCCTTATAACAAGATTCGAAAATAGCATCAGTAGAGGGGTGTTTAGTGTATTAAGTCTTGAAGAGATTACAAACCCTAGTGTCAATGACTCTTCGCCTTATCACATTGGAACTCCTTAGCGTCTCTACCTTTGATTTACCCAAATCAGTGACAAGACTCCAAGATGTTCCCATCAGTTCTGCTGCCAAAACCCTCATATTGACGGTGAGACCAAGAAATCCCCGCTACACCCCATCAACCATCACTAAGGACCCAGGAGGCACCCATTGAAGATCAGTATCAGAAGCCACCACCCAGTTGTCAGCATTCCAAGCCTCCACGCGACGAGTCCCGCAATCCCCTGCGCACTTATGCCGAAGCCCATCCTTGCTTCTAGAGCATTAGAAAACCACGCCACAGGACCAATCCACAGTAATCTCCACTAGACAGGGAGAATCAATCGTCGCTCAAGAATTGGAGCATCACATCTTGGCATCACAAAAAAGCCCCAAATCGGGGAACATTTGAAAGGCTTCAAAGAAAGAATATTTCAGGGATAGAAGGAATCCGGTTATACCAACTTAACTAAGTATTCCAAGTTTGAGCTCTAGGAATGCAGCAATATAAAATGCGTCAAATACTTATGGTCCTACTTGGCTGAACCCATCTTTTTTTTATATTCAATATTCTATCACCACTAGATTAGAGTAAAATTAAGAAAATTGATAGTCATAAGTAACTGTTTAAATGATGTAATTATGTTACAAGGATTTATTCTAAGTGGTGCATTATATTTTGAATATGAGGGAGTATTTCTAAAACAAGGATGATCTTATTTGGGGATAATTTTTAGATATTAATTTAATAGTTTAATAATATTTACCCTTTCAAATAATTATTTACGACTTTATAGGGTATAATTTATAATTGTTTATTCATAAATTGCAACTAAATAGAGTATTCTTTTAGGATTTAACTGCAATAAAATTTGTTTTTTATAACCTTACCGTAACTCTCCCATTTTATTTTTCATTCACAATTGCCAAACAAAAAAAAGTTTCATTCACAATTTGTATTTTGTACTATTATTGTAAAATCTCAATTTAATGTAACGCGTACCAATGATGTCTGTAAATCAAAACAATCTGACTTGAGTTCGTAACATGACTCAATAATTTTGATTTAGTCAGATATCAACGTTGTATTCATTACATGCAAATTGTATTAAATTTGCATCCACATCAACAGAAAATTTTAAATTTATAAAATTTACCGCGAAAGAAATAATAAGAATGATTGTGTTTCACATCTTCTGTCTACTGATTCAAACCGCGACCTAATTTCCTCGTTCATTTCGCGCCTAGATTGGGTGGAGACGCAGCGAAGACCTTCCCCTCCCACGCGAGAGAGATTGATGGAGATGGCTGGGGAGTGCAAGTATTCGTGCCAGACTGCTAGCGATACTCTCGCATGGATCCACGCCATCATCGACTTCATCACCCCATACACCTTCTTAATCAAGGCTCACGTCGTCAATTTCTTCAAGGTTCATATGGATTTCTCTTTCTTCTTCTACAAACCTCTATCTGGATGCTGATAAAATATAGGAGTTGCATTTTTTTTTTTGGAATCAGGCTCATATAGAAAGCTTGCTAGCTCACCGTTCTCTTTGCCTAGTTTCTTGTGAAGTTTTATGTTCTGGACGATCGATAATGATGTGAAAATAATAGCCACTGATAATTCAATTCGGAGCAGGCAATAAATGCAGGTTTTATTCTCCGATGCGATAAGAATGGAATCTTCATTGTTATTTGATTCTACGCTGCGCTTATAATAATATTTCAGGATAGACTGTGGGAGAATGTTGACAAGGAATGGATTGATTGCCTGCGCGGAGAATCTGTTGAAAACCTCCTTCTGATTCCTTCCGGCGCAATACAGGTTAGTTATTGTTACCTTGTTTCTTCTTGCCTCTTAAAAACAACTTTAGGTTAGCTTAGTCTTTGAACACACTATTTGAGTGGAAAAGGGTCTATGCAATTTGATGTGAACCATCCGAGAGGAGTGAATTTTTCCCTATTTTTGAGAGTGAACCAAGTAACCATCATTCAGCACGTGGAATGAGGTGGGTGATATATTTTCTTAGCAAAGCTTACACTTCTGGCATGGTTTTTTATCTTTATTTTTGGCATTTATTTTAGTCTTTAAAACTACTTAACCATGTACAGACTACAGAGTACCCTGTTTTAAAACCTACAGTGTTTGATAACCACTTAAATTTGAAGATCATTTCTTATAAAGGCACTTAGTGCATAAGGCTCCCACCAGGTGGGGTCTAAGGAGAGATAGATGTATACAGCCTTACCCCTACAATTGAAGAGGCTGTTTTTAGGATTTAGACCCGTAACCTTCAGGTCACATGACAGCAACCTTACAGCTGGGCTAAGGCTCACCCTCTTATTAAGTTAAAATTAGTTCAAACAGCTTCCTATAAAATATTGCTCCTTATATAACAAATTTTTGGTGAAACTAATATTTTCCTTGTTTCTCTCTTCCAGAAATGGCTTACTTAAATATATCTGATATCAAACTTATGTAAAGCTGAATTTAGGACATAGCAAACATGATTGGATGTTGTTTCAAATGAATATAGTTTTGGAAGGTCTATTATATGCCAAAATTTTTTGTGCATTCAACAGATCGTCCATGCCTCTTTGGCAGCGTCAGTGATCCCTGATCTTTCCCTCCATATCTGGAATAATTTGTATGGGTTCATTATGGAGGTCTTGGGAGTAGTAAGAAGTGAAAGGCTTTGTCTCACTGTGCTTGATTTTTTGCTATTTGGTTTATCTAATTGGATAAAAATGCTACAGATTTTAAACTGAAGCTCTTGTTATTGCCACTTTCATGGGTTTAAATAATATAGGTGGCATTTGCGTTATTCAGACAATCATTATATATAGTTTCTCTTAAAAAGATATGTGGCAAGAATTGCGGCCTTTATTGTATGATGTTTTTCTATTTTTGCGTCTGTCCTGTCTTCTTTTTGCTTCTTTAGAAGGATGCCTTATTCTGTTTTTCAATCTCCCGTACCTTTTCATTTGACGTTACATCTTGTAAATACAATGATCACAGGATCATTGGCCTACTTCGTTGAAGGTTTTTATCCTAAAGTTGCATTCTTTGGTGCTTCATCGACAACAAGCAGACATACAAACGGTAATATCAATATTTCCCTCTCGTTTCAATATTTGTGCTAGATCTTGTCGATTATTTTCAATGAAAACTATGAACTACGAAGTAGCTTATTATTAATAACTTCAACCAGTTTATTCATTGCTTAGGCATACTTTTTATGTTTTTCTTTTGATAAATTTTAGGGTAAATCGCACAGATCTCTCCCAAGTTATTGATATTATAATAACCTTCCCTTGATTTTCAAAATAGATATAGTTCTCCCATGAGACAAAATGTGGTGCTACATTTCAGTCCATTGTAAATTTTTTCACTAAAAACTCTTCATTAAACAAAACAAGAGATAATAAGTTAGATGGTCGGACAAGTTTGCTGATTCTTTCTTCTAAGAATATTTGTAATTAAATTCTTCTGAGAGTTCTCGAATGTGCACTCTTAGTTTATGGCCTTATGTGTTGTTACAGATATTACCTAACATGCAGATGACTTCACTCAACAGCGTCCTTGCTCAGGGAATGAATTTGAAGAAAAAACATGAAGTAGGTTACTCGTTGATGGATTTGTGTTCTTTATGATTTCAATAGAAGTCGGCGTGAAACACTGAGAACTTAGCATTCTTTTCTTCTTGAGCAATGAATTTAGAAGCCTGGAATATTAACGTGAAAGGACATTCACTCGTGCAGGTAGAAATTCTTTCTGCTGTTGTTAGTTCAATTGCAAACAGTGTGAGAGCTCATACCATCATTGATGTTGGTGCTGGTCAGGTGTGGTTTTAGCTTCTTTTGCTTATATTTTCATGCGTACTTCAGGAAAGTGTTTTTAGTTTCATCAAGCCAATGTTTTATGGTAAAAATTGGCCTTTATGACTAATTTGTCTCGGCCATCTTATTATAATTTCAGATTGAGAGGTTTCAAAACCCTAGTAGTACTGTATTTACCTAGCTATTTATGTCTGTCTTAGTTTAAAACTGTTTTCAAAACTTCAAATTACTTTTGGCCCAAAAAAACAACAATAAAATATTAAACAGTCAGGTTCATGCACTTGTAGTGTGGATGAACTGCTCTGTTGAAATATACAGTTCTGATGCACGGGCATTAGATTTATACATGCTGGGTGTGAGACATGGAAAACATTTTTATAAGACCTTGTTCTTCCTTCATATTAACTTGTCATTAAAGAGAGAGATTTCCTATAGATTGCTTTTCCCATAGACGAGGGGCTTAATTTTTGGATTGCTTGGAAACTGGATCAAGGGAATATTACTTGATCAGAATCAACTATCTTCTCTGAAAGCCTAAGGTTTTAGCAATAAAGCTCATGAAGTAGAAAATGAAAGTCCATGAATAGTTCAGTATAAAGTAGGTTTCAATATATTCATAGCTGTGTGCATATTTTGCGTTGTTGTTGATCTTTGTTTATCAATATTTTTTTCCTTTTGTTTTTTATTCTTGTTTTAGGGTTATCTTGCACAAGTGCTTTCGTTTCAGTACCAGCATTCTGTTGTTGCAATTGATGCATGCTCACATCATGGAAGTGTTACTGATGCGCGAGCAGAACGAATTAAAAAGTACTATGCAGCTCAGATGAGAAAATCTGGGTATGTGCTCCTTTAATTTTTTTTTTGGTCCCCTATAATGCTCTCTTATACTAGGAGTATCTAGTATGCTCTTAAAGATATATATAGCATCATCAGTAGGTAGCTGATGAGGAGAGAAGCGAACATTATTTATGTGAGGAATTCCTGGAACATATGTTGTTTAAATTGGATTTGTCACCTCTCTTTTCTTTCTGAGATGGCAGTAGTTGCATGTAATAAGTTTATAGTCTTAGGAATCAGCTAGTATAATGAAGATGATATATGGATGCCTACAAAAGTTATTCCAGTTGTACTATGACCATGTAGTTCTTGTTCAAATTTAGTCTTTTATAGCTTTTGATCTATACAATTTTAATTACATTACTCTGTAATTGGTTTTTGTGTTTATTTGTTCAAGATCAGGTATACGGGGTATGGAAGGACCAAAGACAATTACAAGTTATGTACTGTCCACTGACATTTTGAAAAACTTGGCTGAAATGTCTTTGCGTGGAGATGGTGATGACCAGTTGTCTAAGGGTATAAATCATGCAGATAATGGGAAGCTCCATTTTCCCAAATATGCAAATGAAAGAACTTCATTGGTTCTTGCTGGGCTTCATGCCTGTGGTGACCTTTCAGTCACTATGCTGAAGTAAGTGCTACAAATTGGTTTGAAGCTCTTTTGTTTCTATCAAATATAAATTGTAACAAACTGAAATGGCACAAGTTTTTTAATTTCTATTACAGCTAGAGGAAGGAGCTGAGAGAGCTTGTCTCCAAAAAGTCATTTCATTCTTGATGAATATTTGATTCTTTTTGTTGATCCTTACCCTGAACATTTAGCTTTCTATAGTGTTTATACATATTATCAAACTTTATTTGTTTTCTCTCCCTGTACTAATGATTAACAACCTGATTGGTAGTTACCGACATTGTCTCAGTGTTCTTATACAGACTGCTGAATTGTAATTCTTCCTGTTGCTTCATTTGTAGGACTTTTTTAGAGTGCAAAGAGGTGAAAGCTGTGGTGAGTATTGGTTGCTGCTACAACTTACTATCTGAAGAAAGGTTTTCGGATCCTGGATCTCAGTGTGGATATCCAATCAGTCATGCTCTAAGATCCACTCGCTCATCGCTTGGGAAGAGTGCACGTGATCTTGCTTGCCAGGTACAAGAGGTTTTGCTACTGTCCTCTTTTAACGTTGTAGTGGCAGACATTGCAAAGCAACTTGCCAAAGTGACGGAGGAAAGTGAAGATATATGGAAGCGCTTGTATTTGAAATAAGTTAGGCCGGAATGACCTCAATATACAATGAAATGGTTGTTATGTTAATCTTTTTCGAGACGTTGTTTGGAATTCAGTTTATTTGAACTTATCTATTTATTTTTTAATTTTCCAAAGATTAAAAGTCATGCTGATGAAACTAAATGAAGAATTTATCAATGGCCATCTATCTACATAATTGGTTTCCATCAGAGTGCAGAGAGATGGAGGAGCCTGGAAATGGATGCTGGCATTCATAACTTTGAGTTGCATGCTTTTCGTGCTGCTTTTCAAATGGTATAAAATTTTTGTTCCTATTTTGTCTAGCTCCCTTGATTTTTCTCCCCACCCTTTCTATGTTTTGACTCAAATTGTAGAGAATATTGTTTAACCTTGTAGTTTTTTTTTTCCCTTTCTTGGTTGCATTTACCTCTTTATCTCCTTATATAGTAATTCTTCCATGTATAAAAATCATGGAAAGCTTTCATCTAAATTTTCTTGCCTGCAAGTATTAAACTATTAAGGCTGGACAAGGACAAATGTGATTCAGGTGTTCAGAAATCCATTAATATGATGTATCATGCTGGAAGATGGATATACATATTTGATAAATATATGCGGTAATATAGATTTTTTCCCGTCATAATACCTTTCTCAATATACATAGGTGTAGGCGCACGAACTCCATAGGAAGTATCCAGTATATACCGTCTCTCCCTTGACAGTTTCTTGAAAAGTTGAAGAGCATAAAGGGCGTTCTTTCCATTTTTTTCGCAGTTTCACATTCATTTTTTGTGTTGCTTGTATAAAAAAGTGTTTAGTGGATCAATTCTTTATTGTTTATCAGAAAATGACATGATAAAATGCCGTTGATGACATTTTTTGGGCCTCAATAACATTGACGACAAGGAGAAAAAATATTTGACACTATTCGTGCTTATAGTTTCGTCTGATACATTTTTCCTATATTTTGTCTTAATCATGGTTCATTTTTTCTGTGCAAAATTATTGAGCGGTTATGCCATATAATCACTCAATAGCTACAACAGATTTCTATGTTGATTCGTTACTCTTGTGTTCTCCAAACCAGGAGATGATGCTTCGTTTTTTTTTGACATGTCGGTGCTTCCTTGTTTATTTGTTCTTGAAAAACATTTCATTTTGTTCCTATTGTCTCCTCTATTCTCATTTATGTTACTTTGGTTCTGAAGGTTCTTTCTAAATACTATCCTGAAGTTATGATGAATACTCCATCAATTGGACGCAAAGGGAAAGCTCTGCGCCGTCGACATCATAGAAAAACTGTTGAGTCGCAAAGGCATCTTAATGAAATGACTTCATCACTGGCTATAGAACCAGAAAAATCAGAAACTGGTACTTTGAAATCTTGTCTTTTGAAGAGGTTTCAACTTATATTTACAATTTGAAATCCTTTTTCTTCCTACATTTCATCTAATACCAAATTTTTTGGAACACTATAAATTTGAGAGGGAGAAGAGAGTGATAACCCTGAATTAAGCTGATACCACCTCTTTGCGTGTCATTTGGCATTCTATGTATATGCTTAGTTATTGTAACTCGTACTAGTTCTGATGCTGTTCGGGAGCATTTAAATCACTAATAAATGACGCCACATTTCTAAATGTGCTGCAGATAGGATTTTGGGTCCAGCATCGGAAATACAGGCCTTACCATGTCAAGTTAGTTCTGATGAAAGAGCTCGATGTGAGCAGACCAAATTTGGGAATCGATATTCGCTCTTCAAGAACTTCTGTGAATCTGGATTTGAACATCTTGGGATTAGACCTTCACATAATATTGACTTTCAAGAGATATGGAAGGAAGCGGAGCCATTTACCGTATGTAATGCTGAATATCTTCTATAAACCTTACTGTTGTCCTTATTATGCACTTGGGTTTTATTCCTGGTTTGTACAGGATTTTATGTTCTTATTAATGCTCATTTGATTATAATTTTCTTGTTATGGTTTTTTAATTGAAAATGTCAAAATTTTTATTTGTATTCTAGGTAGGATCTAAGTTGAAGCCTCATGATATTCAGCAGTCATAAAACTTGAGTTTCCTGCATGGAAATTATCTTTTGACAAGAGGCGAGCATTTTTTCCAAAGGCAAAATTGTCAAGTTTGATGATGTATTTTATTCATTCTTCATTTTGTAATATTGGTGTTCAAAAAGTTGTTTAATCTCGGAAGAAAATTTCTTGGAAAAAGTAAGGAGAGATTTCAAATTCCATGTGGTGGGACTGGTAGGATCTGCCAGCACAGATGGAAAGATTTGAATTTAAAGACTAAGGTCCTGCAATAAGTCGTTGTTCAAGATGCATATATGGGGGTTTGCATATAAAACAGTGGACAAAGCTAAATAATGGGATAGTAATGATGGTGGTTGCATTAACCTTATAGTCCTATGTTTGATGGCCATGCAGTTACCATTTCAAAAACTAATGGTGTTCGTTGGAAAAAGTCTGCGTTACATGTTTTCTTCAAGGAAAACAGTTATGAATGTACTGGAATTCGAATTATTTGATGAAGTTTTTCAAACTCCATGAAGTGCTCTAATTTTCTTGGGAGAGTATTTTAAATACTGTTCTGGGAGATCTTTCTTTGTACATCTCTATGCCGGTCAGGCTCTTGTACTTGACACAATGGACTGTGGCAAACTCTAGGATTTTTGGTAGGTAGATGATCTAGAGTCTAAAGTGTAGTTCTTATATTTTATCTAACACATGGTTGTGCTGTTTGGTTCTATGTTTATTTGAAATTCAATGCAACTTGTTGGACTATAATCGTGAAAATTCCTTAGCTGGAGCTATTGTTTTTCAAGTTCAATGTAAATTCACCCTTATTCCGGCAAAAGTGAAAATGATCCGGTACTAATTAGTTCAGCAACTATGCACAGGATCTCATAGGACCTTATTGGTCTCTCAGAGCTGCTTTGGGGCCACTTTTAGAAACCCTAATTCTTCTTGATAGACTATTGTTCCTCCAAGAGCAAGGTAGTGTTTTGGAAGCCTATTTAGTACCGATGTTTGATCCAAGCTTATCACCTCGGAATATGGCCATAATTGCAAAAAAGATTGGCATGGATTCAGAATCCTAGTGTTACTAAAAGGTAATGACGATTTCTCTCTTTGTTTGCTATTTACTTTTTTTTTTATGTAATCACTGTTTCTCCCATTTCTTCTATTTAGCTTGTTTCCCCATTGGTTTTCTTCAGCAGGATCTGTACAAATTTTTCAAAAATTTGGATGGCAATTCATCTGCCTTGAAGCACAACTGGCACAACATCAGGAGGTTTTGAAATTAGCATTTACTTTCAGAATGGAAGTTCTCGATATGACTCTTTTTTGTTGATTTTATTTATTGACATGTTGGTTTTATCAATTCCATTTGACCAAAGATTATTTTGTTTTGCCCACAAAAAGAAAGGGATTCTAAGCATAGTAGTTAAATTGTAATGTATATCACAGACCAGAAGGCATATTTCTAAATTGGGAAACAAACTTTGTCAAACCGAAAATAGCTTGAAATATAACATATGGCATGTATATCTTAATATATTAAATTTGACCCAAAAATTTAGAAAAAAACTTAATTATATGTCATAGATAAGCTCATTGAAAAGGCAATGTTTCGACAACTAAACTTTCCCAAACCCGATTTTGCACTGGTCAGAACCCTTTGCAAGTAGCCTATTTTGAAACTGTCAATCACTGGTTCTGTTACCAAACAATAGACACACAGACACATGTACTCTATTGAGTAGGATATACTACTCGGTTTTGGGCCTAAACTGTCCATACTTCCTTGGTTTTCATAATTTTGTTTTTCATAAACTAATGAAAGGTATTTTGTACGTGCCTGTTGCAACTTGAAATGATTGTTTGATTTAACTCTTTTATCCACTATATTGTGTGGTTTCAATTGAAGTTACTCCGTCAAGTTGGTAAAAGAAAAGGCAAAGCACAGTTAAACAATGTTGCATCTCATGAACTTCGATTTTATATCTCAATTTCAGATGGGAAATTGTCTCCTCAGGATTCTTATTTCTCAATTTCAGATTGGAAACTGACTCCTCAGGATTCTTAAATATTCCCTTGAAAAGTTAAGAGAGCCAAAAAGCTAGAGAGAATAAGTGGAAATAGAATAAATTCATGACCATGTGGACAGAATTAGGTAACAAAAGGATTTTTCCCTGAATAAATGAAGCTTTGACCTGAAAAATTAAGATCTAATGTAAGCTGCGGCTATTTGTTACCTCTTCCTAATCTGTTTTGGTCTTCTTTCCATGATCAATTTTAACTGGTTTCATTTCTGGAATCTACCTGACATGGGGTCAAGTTAATATTTAAATACTCTAAACCTAGGTATTCTTCCAGAAAACATGTTGCAATGATGGAAGTACCTCCGGTCTGCTGTTAGTAGGAATAGTTTTTCCTCATAGCAGGAATCAGGACTAGCCTATAACAATGTGTGGTTTCAATCCCATGAGTCATAATTCTGAGGGTTTGTCATTGCTTCATGGGTTCCAGGAGTGCAAATGAGGGACAAATTAATGTTTGTTTTGGAAGAATCCCGTTTGACTTTTGACAGAAGACAATACATGGTCCAATTTGTTCAAATTGGAGTCCTTTAATTAACTCGATATTGTAGTTTTCCTCCCCTCTTTTCCACTCTTAATATGTGATTTCAGAGATTGAGCTATTATGCATGACTGTATGTTCCTTATTGTATATTTGGAGATGATGATAGTATGTTTTATGAAGGAGTTGAATTCACTAACAGATAGAATGGAAAAGTATATTTCAGAAGTGGTGGACCTATCAGTGTTTTTGTCATGTATTGATGTGATTAAGAGTTGTATGACTATTCCTGAGTTCATAATGCTTTTATAATAAAGACCTGACTCGAGCACTCTGTATACTTTGGGATGGGTTTCCTCATGCCAGAGGGGATATTCCATTTGAATCTTATCTTTTATAATGATACAAAGGTGATATTTAAGTAAATTAATCCATACCTGACTATTATGACAGCATACAGGTGGCGGATGCAGGATGTAGTGAGATACCAGGGAGTTTGTAATGACGTAGTCATTTAAACTTTCCTTTAGGTATTAATCAACCTGTTTTCTTAGTTCTTATCATGATTCTGGGACAGTCAAATCTGTTCGCATTTCATTTGTGAAGTTCTGATCAGTTTAGGATATACTTGTGCTTCAACTATCCAATTGAATTAGGAAAATCTAGTTTGATTACCCATTTTAGTTTTATTGAGTCTATAACGTCTCTATCAGAAGAGGCACTTTCAGAGTTTCAGAGTATGCGAGAACTTCTCTTTTGTCAAGACTCGATAGTGGTTGTGCTGTTTGAAAGGTAATTGAAGATTAGGAGGCTGTGTTTTGGCTTTGCACTAAGTTTAAAGTTTAAACGTCTCAATATGGGTGGGAAAAACCTGTGTTGTCGTTTCAAGCGTGGGTGGCTGAATTACAAATGGCAGTCTTACAAGGCCTTCTATGTGTCCCTGGTTGAAAGAAGTTTGTCGTTTTTGACTTTACTGAATATGCTTTCTTTCTTCCATTATATGGTGTTATTAGCAAAGCAAAACGCCATGAGAGGTAGCCATCACCAAAAAGAGGAATAGATGGCTGATTTTATATGATACACAGCTCATATAGAACTACTTCAATTAAGTGGTTTCAGATAGGCACAAGATCACTCTCTTGAGTTAGTCAAAAGTTTGATCATGCAGCCATCTTTGATTGTTACAGGGGACAATGGATTCAGAGAGGGCACTCATTGGTGCCCCCATAGACTTTTCAAGACAAACGAAGGAGGGAATAAATGTTTGTCGATTGGAAAATTTGCATCCAGGGTCATGTTCTTATCACTTCCAAGGTAACTGGCCCCCATCCTTCTTCCATTGATGGACTTCATGGCGTAACCTTTAGTGATTATTATTCTTGGTTGGCTATACAAATACTGCATTGACTGACTCTAGATTACTTTGACATTAAATCATCATAATAGGACTTTAAACTTGTCGCTTACTGATGCCTCCGCCGCATTATAAACTCTGCTCCTAAGATTTTTTATTTTTCCCCCCCCTTGTGGTGGCTTTTAGAGATTATAATGTTACTCATTTTATTTTTTATCTGATGGTTTCTTTTTTAGTTGAAAACGTATATCGATGAATTGATTAAAAGTCTCATTACCCTGTCTTGTTAACTAAGAAATCAGATCGTGTCAACTTTTGAAAAGGGTGAAAAAACGGAAAAGCTCATACCAATGGCATGGAGCTCTACATCGCAGACTTTATTCAAATTACTCATATCTGCAATTAAAGGTATCTCACTTGGTATTCTTCACAGAAAATTATTCCTTTTTTTAAAATCATTGTCACTTTTTTAAAATTTTTAACCAAGAGATATATGCAATTTTTTATTCTGCACATCAAATTAAATGTCGACTTAGTCTATGATGAATTCTTGTTAGAGGAGGACAAATAAATATTTGGACCCACTCTCGCATATCTGTGGTACTTTTGTTCTCACTTTCCAGTTTCAGTTTGACCAGAGAATCCACATTTTGTGGGAGTTTACATTGAATCAAAGAGTCGTGTGGGAACAAGAATGTGATCCAATTAGGTGCGGTCCATAGTTTCTTTCTACATGCTTTGATTTTGTCCCTAACACCGTCGTTTGACTCGTTTCTACCTTAATGCTTGTGATTTCGATAAATCTGATTTCTGCTGGAAGTCGAGTTGAATATAATTTATGATATAAATGCATGCACATATTATTTTTATTAAAAAAAATGACAAAATTTTATTTGAACTTGAAACCTCTGCTGATCATGTAGTCCTATTATGCTAGTTATAATTTTATTTGGATGTAACTTCCTATTTATTAGTCTTTTATAATATCTCCATTTTTAATTCGACATGTTTTAAAATTGTTTTCCTGTATGGCAGTAAATTCGAAGAATGACTTGCATTGCTTATAGATTTTCTATTTCATATTGATAATTTAATCTTTCTAATATAAATATTTATTAATTTAGTCTTTCATAAATAGTTATTAATTTTATATCCTTTCGAAAAAGCTCTATTTACAAGTAATTAAGTTAAAAAAATTTATATATAAAAGAACAAATATGATAATGAAGTCATGACATTTTCTACTAGTATGTGCTTTGGTATCAAATATGGGACACTCTTAACTACCTCATCAAGATTAAAGAAAATGGTTAATACAGTAAAACTCATTAATAGGATGGTTGTACTGTGAATATTACTAGGAGAGTGGTTATTACTTATTATAGGCATTATAAGAAGAAAAGATCAGACATATGAGTAGATAACTTATATATGAGACCGCACTTCTTTTTCTCGTGTCTTATACTCCCACAACATGTGATGCTTTTAGAAGAATACCTTGGTCCAAAATATAAGTTACTTATAAGATAATTAATACTTATTTTTGTCTATGTAATTAATGCTGATTTTCAATTTGCCCATTCATTAAATTTTCAAGCACATTTTTCAATAAGATTAAAATCGAAAAAATTACAATTTAGGATATCTTTAATAAGTTAATTATCACTTATTATTTTTAATAAATTAGTTAAAATATCCTATATTATAAATCAGAGTCAATACATATGAGATGGAAGAAGTAAAACATTCGTAAACGATAATTGGTTTGGGTTCAAGTTAAGTTACAATTGGTTCCAGTTTGCAAATACTTTGGGTCCTCCCCTTCATTTTACACTAAACAAACTCTTCCAGTTTCCCTCTTATCTAGAGGTGGTAATATGGGTTGGGATCGTGGGTCAAGCCTATCCAACCCAACAAAATGGGCGGTTTGGGTTCTATAAAATTGGGATCATATTAATGTGGTTCTTTTGGGTCTGAACCCATATGGTCCCAACCCATGGTGGGTTGGACCACCGGGTTGGCGGGTTGGCCCATATTTAAAAAAAAATCAAGAGGGAAGAGCCATTAGTCAAGGCCCAACCCCCAATAGTCCAAGACCGTCACTCCAAAGTTCAGCCCAGTAATCCCACTCCTCAGTCCTTACTCCTCAGCCTGGTCAATTCTCTTTTGTTTTTGGTTGAAATAGTCTCTCACTTCCTGTCTCTCTAACGGCTCACACTCTCAGTCTCAGAATTCATTCTCAACTCTCTTTAATTTGCAATGTATTTTTAATTCTGTTATGTTTAGGTGTGTAGAAAAAACAATCTTATTGTATAAAAAAAAATTTTAGTATATTGTTAAAAAAAATTGAAAAAAAATATAGTGTTGTCCCGCC
This sequence comes from Inga laurina, assembly GCA_963855925.1. Lineage (NCBI taxonomy): Eukaryota > Viridiplantae > Streptophyta > Magnoliopsida > Fabales > Fabaceae > Inga > Inga laurina. Next base: position 77,829,823 of record OY979702.1, read on the forward strand.
CAATCCAACGGTTATGGATTAGCTAACCTATATTGATGCGATCATTTTGAGCCCGAACCCTTATGGTCCCAACCCGTGACGGATTAGCCCGAACCTACCGGGTCAGACCATATTACCACCTCTACTCCTATCTTGTCTAACTAAATGAGGTGAGGAAAACAAAATAATATCGAAGATTCTAGAGATGGTTCGACAATATGGATGTCTACCAATTTTAATTTAAGAGTGGTGGCGCAATTTAGCTCCATCTCAAATTAGGGAGAAAGCCTTACATTTTCGGAAACTCGCCAGCTATGTTCTCCCATAAATTGTATAGCTACTTCTTTTGACCAAGCCAACATTATGGACTAGATTTTTCTCTTAACAAATTTTCATTTTCAAAGAATCCAAACTTGATCGAGATTATACTAAAAGATTTCAAACATCAAAGTATTTTTACAGACTAAAGATATAATCAGTGCTTTTCAAAACTCATATGCCTGAAAATTTTAGTTGTGTTTTCTTGATTTGATAAGGTAGTTTTGAATTTATAATTTTAAAGATGATCAATTTTAGAAATATTAATGATAACTCCCAATTTTTTTTTTTTAAAAAATATTAACAATGAAAGTTTTCAACTGTCATTTTTCCTGAATTTTAGATATTAAAGAGAAATTTTTCATAGAATATGTGAATGAACCTAGCGTATAAAATTGTAGAAAATTATAAACAGATGATACCCGAGAGAGAGAGAGAGAGATCCATTTTTTTAGTTAATATGTAAATTAGTTAAGACTTTTCATCGAAAAATTATTACTGATTTTAGGTCCGTACCCTGGCAGCTATCTTATCTTCTGCAGGATGTCTGCCACTTGTTACATTCCTTTGTAAATTATGTTTTTATTTAGTAATATATGATTATATGTTTCATCGGGAAAAAAAAGAAAGAAAGAGATCCATTTGAATGGATCAACTCCGCCTCTATCTTTCATCGAACTTTAGATAAAGTACTTTGGCAGATCAGTCGAACCCGATTCCTAAGTTTTCACATTGACAAGCCTTGAAACATCAAATGTAAATCGATTGATAATGTTTGTTTTCTAACTTTTTTGTCATCTTGTTAGTGCTGCGTAGTCATTAGTCGAAACCGAAGTTAAGATGCTTTTTGGTGATTAGAAGAGCAGTAGTGGGGCTGGGGATAAAGTGAAACTATTACCATAATTTTTTTTTAAAAATAAAGTGTTTTACTTCTCTTTTTCTCTGCCTCTAATGTCTCCCCGATTTTTTTTGTTCAAAATGTCTCCCCAATTACAAACTACTCCCTCCGATATTAATTATAGGATAACATTTAAGAGTTGATCTTGGTCCTAATTATAAGATAAAGTTTTAATTTTTATCAATTTCTTCCCAAAATACTTCCCATTGATACTTTCTCAATAATAATGAAACACAATAACAATTTTATAATACACCTATGTATTCTATAAAGTGAGTAATACTTACAATTCATTAATGTCACATACACCTCAATTCTACTGTTTCTTTCATTTTTTTTAATAAAATAATTTTGAAACCCTGAGAAACTTTAACTTAACGCCTTTTGATAGTCTTTTAAAATAGAGAATAATACAAGTTATTTGTGGTTTTTTCTTGGTTCTCAGGCGCACTAGCTAGAGAAATTAATTCTCAATTTTTGTAATGAGTGGATCAAATTTGACTTTGTTAATCAAACAATGAGTTCTAAGGTCCTTAACTACAATTTCCTCAGATACAAGAAGTGCTCCAATTAATACGCCAAAGTTAGGGCATTTTTGGAAAATAAATAAGATTAACTATTTTAACTATTATTCTTAATTTCTTCAAAGTTAGGTAAATATATCTTATAATTAGAACCGGATGGAGTATCAAAGATGATGTGTGTGTGTGTGTGTGTGTGAACGAGCAAGGGTTTGATTTATAGTTTTTAAGGTGTGTTTGGAAGAGCTTAAATTTCAGAAATAAGTCCTTATTATGCAAGCCGAGAAAAAATTCCTCTCACATACTTACCTTGTATACAGTGAATCACGAATTATAAGCACTTATTGTCCAAAAATAAGCTCTTCCAAACGAGCAGCCGGAAAAAAATTTGATTTGGTTCAACGCAGAGTATATTATACCATATCTCAAACCCATGAGGGAAAAAAAAATATTTGCAGGCTTACCAAATTCCATCATACTATTGCTTTTTGAGCAATTACGATTTCATGCTTTAGTGGGGAAACTTGGTCCCTACATGAATGAAAAATGGACATATAGTATGCTAGATTAAGATCCATTTTAGAATGTTATAATTTTGTAAGTTATACAATAGATGCTAGAAAAAACTTTTTCCAGAGTGACAAAATATTATGGTCTGATGGCTAAAAAATGTTGTATAGTCTATATAGTCTTTGATTTAAATTTTTAAGCCATTCCTCACATAAAAATCCTATCTCTCTTACGGTCTTACCTAATAATCAAGAGAATTTGCTGATAAATTGATGAATCACCTGATATCCATATCTATTTGTGCAAGAAAGACATAAATTTGATAGTTTCAAGTTATCTTCTATTTATCTAATCCTCATTTTCCAGCTTCCAGATTTTCCTTGTAACAAAATATTTTGAGATAATGTTTGGTATACTGTTATTTTAACTCTGCTTTCTTAAATGTCACTAGATGTTTGTATCGGATATGCACGCATATTAGAATGATTTTGTCACTAGATGTTTGTATCTGATACGCACGCATATTAGAATGATTGGTATCAAACATTGGACGGCACAAAACTATTATGAAAATCTTAATAGCTCATTTTCTTTAAATGTCTTATATAAAATAAAACCCTAAATATTATGATAAGACATTATTTTAAAGGGAAATTACTTTGAGGTCCCAAGAAAGGGACTTAATTACCAAGAAGTCATAATAATACGTGAGGTATTGTTATTTTTTACACCGAAACCTGTTTTACATGCTTCTTAGTTGTTATCGATATTTTTTGATAATTAAGTCTCTTCTTTGAGACCTTATAGTAATTCTTCAGTATTTTAACTCTTAATTTATAATTATGATTTTTGTATTTTCAATCATCTAAATTAATATTTACTACTTATATTTTAATAAATTTTTTGGAGATTTAATCATCAGTAAATAAAAATGATGATCTCACTGGTCTATTATTTATTGATTATATAAAAGGAGGGACATTGAGAGTCCCTCCTTGTGCCATTGGACACGCCCTCCTTTTGCATAAATATTGTAACAATTAAATTAAAGATACAAAATAAGAAGAAATATTAGGATATAGTTACAAATTACAAAATATTAAAATATAAAATAAAATATTTTACGTGGAGAGTCTCTCCTCCAACACCCTTCTCCTGCCATGAATATTATCATAACTAAAATAACAATAAAAAATAAAGAGAGATATCCGGAAGATAATTACGAATTGCAAAATATTTCGAAACATTAAAATATAAAGTAAAATACTCTTAAAATAGAGATAATGCAAAGATAGTTTCAAAATATTTTGAAATATTATTAGGTTGCGTCCTTTTCAATCTCACTACTAATGCTTTTTAGAAATTAAAAATTATTTTTATATCCCATAAACTACTTTTTGAGCATATTCCTTTCACCCTACTCTTCACCTTCCATGTTCTCTGCCTCAACACTATTAGCCTTTGTATGTCCTCCATCGTGGAGTTAGTAACCAACTCAATGTTCTCTAAAACTTTGCTTTTGTTGCATCTTTTTGACTAATGTAACTTTGTGATGTCTATAAACATGAGGTTGCTCATGATGATGCCTCAATGGAAATGATCATCCGTGATGTAAAGGTTAGTTTCAGAAATATTTTTGTTTATCTTATTGTTTTATATGATCTCACACCAATTGTGTTATTATCGTATCAGCTTCCCTTACACACATTCTGCTCATTTGGTTCATCATGTGCTATAAACTGTTACTCTGTTACAAACTCTTGGTGATTTCTAACTTCAATGTCAGTTGGGATGCAAGGTGCTTACAGACCACTACTATGCAGCCTTCATCAACAAGGCCAAATATACCAGGGGTTTCTAAAAGATTTTATTTAAGTTTTGATGGTTTCAAATTTTATTTTATTTTAAATCAGTAGGGAATCAGCTGATGTGTCTACTTTTTATGAGTTATACAATTTAGAAATATAAAATATTTATATTTTATAAAAGACTTTATTTAAGATTTTATTGTTACAAAATGTTTATATATTTTTTTAATTTGGAATTCCCTCTTTTTTTTCTGGTTAGTTTTACTTGCCATTTTAAATTTAACAATTTTTAAGAGTGTCATAAAAACTTGATTATTTTTTTAAATTATTTTCAAATCAATTGGGAATCTACCCATAACTCTATTTTGTTAGGAGTTATCCAAAATAAAAATATTAAATCTTTGTATTTTCTAAAATCTGTTCCACATATCAATTATCTTCTAACGAATGAAGGAATTTATAATATTTAGATTAATATCTTATTGATTTCCTCCATGCTATTTGGAGAAAGAATTTTGAAAATTATAAGAGATTATATTAATTATTTATTATAAATCTTGTTAATTCTTCTCTTTTTAACTCAATTTGTAGGAAAGCTGCACACTTTTTCAAACATATATTTAATATGAATGTAGCATAATTATTTTCCTCTTATTTGATTAAAGTATTCTCAAGCTGTTTTGGGTGAATTTATTTTGTTTGTAGACATAATCAATAAATTTTAAAATTTTTATGAATAATGATGAGACTGCGTTAAAAATAAAAATTAGTGAAGTATAGTTCAATGAAATCAATAAATATTTGGATCTTGAATTTGTTTGCCAACAATGTGAATCCGGTAATCTGAATTTTTTAATCATAACTTTAAATGTTAAAGTTTAAATTTATCTGAAATCAAAAGATAACAATAGAAAATTTTATCATAAATTATAGCTTCCTATCATTTTCTTAAATAAAATTTTTAAAAATATTTTTAAAAATATTTTTCCAACTATACCCAGTATGTTATTAGACTGATTGTAATTATACCCTTAATGTACTTTTTTAGCTCCAAAAATTACTTTGAAATATTTTTTAGTGCTTTTAACCTTTTAAAATATTTTTTCAATTGTACCCAGTCTTAAGAGACTGATTACAATTTTACCTTTAATGTATTTTTTTAATATTAAATAGCATCCAAAACTTAGAATAATGATTTATTAATTTTCACCCACTTTAAAATATTTTTCCAGTAGCACCTAATATTTTAAAATAATTTTTAAATATTTACTTGATTTTTTAAATAATTTTCTTCCCACTCTCTATTACTATTATCACAAAAGTCACTTATACTTAAGCCAATTCAAACAAATTTTACTTTTATAAAATTCATTTATATAATTATCAATCCATACATAAATCACATTACACAATCAAATTTTTACTAAAAATAAAATTATCAAAAATAAAATTAAAAAACTCTATTTTTTTAATCATTATTCCAAACACCCACTAAACCTGACGCTTTCTAAACCACGGAAGAGAAAATGGCACCGGCCACGCCGCCACAATCTCCAATGCAAGAAGATCTCCACCGAAATTTGACCCCCCAAAATGGGGATCTTTCATTTATTATTTACCAAACCTCAAACCATGAAATAGTCAAGTGGGCCCCCACATGTCTTTTCCACCTTCCATTTCATTAATGCTCTCTCCAATCTTATTTATAAATAATTTTTATTTTTATAGGTTAGTCCCTTTTATAAATAATTTTCATTTTTTATCTAAAAATATAAATTTTTTTTTTCTATTTTATCCTTATTAAATATTCATTTTTTCTCATATCTTATACTCATTATCTCTCATACTTTTTATCTATTCTCTCCTCTATAATCTTTTCATAAATAGGGGCATATATAAAAAAACATGACATTTTTAATACACTTATTATTTTTAACTATCAATTCATTTTGTACAATAAAAAAAAAATTTATAAAAAGAACCGAAGAGAGTATTCTCTAGGCGAAGGAAAGGCAATTTCTTTGCAATGACAATTGAAATATAAAATAAGAAAAATTTCAATTAAATACCTACAAAATTTAAAAATCCTAAATAATTGATTCTTACTCAATATACTTCTCATCAATGTACTTTCTCTGTTCCTTAGTGTATGATTTAATTGTGAAGTTAATTTTGATCTTAAATTAAGACTTATTTTTCATATTTATTATTATTTTTTCCCTCAAATTACCTCTATTGATACTCTCTCAATTATTATCAAGTAAAAGAAAGATAGAGGAAATTAAGAAAGGTAATTACAGTGTTTTTTCCCTAAAATATATCATACTAACTATCTTAACAATCTTTCGCAATCTAATTAAATTAGATAAATAAGTCTTACATTAAGGATTGGAGAGAGAAGTGAATAGGCAATGAAGTGTAGTTAACACTTGCCAAAGAAAAAGTGTAGTTAATAAAACCAATTTGAGATTTTGATATTTGGAATTTTTTTTTTGAAATTTTCCCTATAAAATGTTTATTATATATCTAAAATCAATACTTAATACCCTATTAATTATTTATTACAAGTCATTTTTAACAAATACATACAAAAAACAATTAATATTTTAAAAACACTTTTCTCCTTCCAAATATACCTTCATAAATATAGTTAACTCTCATAATATCATAATTCACCAGAAATGCTAGTATATTATTACTTTTGCAAACTTATCAGGGGTATTTTAAAACAATTAATTATATTCTGAAAATAAATATTTAAAAGTATTAACTATATTTTGTAACCAAGGGAGTAACAACTGTTTTTTTATTATTAATGTCCCCGCCCCGCAACAATATATATATATATATATATATATATATATATTACACAGGACATCTCATACCTAGAAAGTTACACTTTTCTCCATTCCATTTTCTGTTTTAGTACATCCTAATTCTATTAGACAACCCCAACGATCCCTTAAATCGTAAGCATGGTCCCCTATATGTTCTTTCTTCGTTTGTGATCCGAACGCAATATTTCCCTCCACCCCCGAAACCAATATATGTTTTTTTCAAAAAATAAAATAAAATAAAGAAAAATCAACCTTTGCTATCACATGATCCACCAGAACCCCTATTTTCTTCTTGACTTGAGTTAATACCAATCCCTAGATACAATTCCCCTTCTCTGAAGGTTTGAAAATTGAAATAATTGTGTTGCGAGAACATTGTCAATGAAGTTGACTTAGAGGAGGTTAGAGAGAGAAGATAAAAGCTGCATTGTCAGAAAATTTCACGTGTGGCCTGGACGCAACCCATCTGCCCAATTTGCCCCTCCTAATTCCATGTCAAATAGAACACCTTTGAGAATCATCGACTTTTCGTTTGGATTTGGATCCCACCCAACTTCAGATTATTGTCTAAGATAGTAAGATGTTTTTTTTTTAATGGTTAAAATATTTTTTCTTTTTTGCTGCCTCGACCTCCTCCCGGAAAAGGTTCTTCTGCAGGTTCAAATCCCTAATGTTTCAGAATCCTTAATCGTTGCATGTAAGTTTATTTGTTCCTTGAGTATTATTTAGACTTCATTTTTTGCATATTATAATGATAGTTTCAAACCAATTGCAAATCGCTCACGTGGTAGAATTTTCTGCACCAATTTGATGAAAAGGTCAGAAAAATGGTGTAGACTTTCCAGGTTTGAACAACTGAATTTATGCAGTTACAGAAAGTTATTTTGTCAGGCCTCAAGCTAAGCTGATGATGTTGTGGAATCATCGGTATGATACGCGTTATTTATTACTACCTCCAAAACATTTTAACTACTGCGAAGATGTTAAAAAAAATTAAATAAATTATTTAATTACTGACAAAAAATAAATTAATTATAACATATATGTAACATGAACTTTCTAAAATACTTACATGTATCATTAGATTATATATCAATTTATAAATCACGCAAATTAATTTTTTTAAAAAATGATAAATATAAGAAATAAAACAAATAAATATTACATTTAGACCAAAATTCACTTCTAAACTAGGTCTTATAGATAGTATTTATTCTCAGAGAGCATTTTTTTTTAATTTTTAATTATTTAAACTTAAATTTTTATTTATAATATGTTTCTAATAAATTACGTTACATTTTTTCTATTTCTGTTTTTTACTGAATTAATTTCTATGTTGATTATGATTTATCAAAAGTGTCTTGACCCTTTTGTGTATCTAACCGTAACGTATTCAAGTATTGAACAAAATAACTTTTTAAATATGCACAAAATAAAATAGCCACTTAATTACAAAATATCAATATATCGTCACATACATGTAAACTAATTTCATGCCCAAAAAAATATTGGAGTTCTTCAAATCATGCCTTATCCTATTTTAAGTTTTAAAGAAAACGAAAGGTCCTCTATTCAACTCTCTCAAAGGTGAATGACTATTTTGGCAAATTAAGGATAACTAGGAAAAGGGCGGGTAATGATCATGTATCCAAACATTGGGTTTGGCTTCTATCTCATACCAATTGGGTTCTTCAAAATCATAGTTTCTGTTTCCTAAGAATATATTAATATTAATATCTTCCATCATACTACATCTGTTTCAATTAAAAAAAATAGAGTAGAGTAACCCTTTTTTAAGGGTGGAGCTAATAACTTGGTTTGATTTCAATTACTGTATTTTGTAATTACCCCTTTTGTAAAGTGTTATGACGATGTTGATTACCTAACGTCCTAACTTCTCTCTCCTCCTATCAGATTTTATTGCAATAAAGAACTCTTTGGCTACGTCTTATCCACAATTTGTCTTTTATTATATCTGAATTTCCATGATGACCCTTAAACAAAAATATTAACAGGAGAAAATAAAGCTCCTGCTTTGTCAAAAGGTCATTCATTAAAAATCCAGTGGATGCCAGCTTACCACACCAAGACAACCCAGCTTCAATAACAACAAATGTCATCCAGAGATTATTATTCAGCATTCATTTGCCAAATTATATAGAAAACCCCATCATCTATATTAAATTTATACCTACTATAAAATAGAAACATTATTTAACTCATTAGATAGGGAAGAGAGCAGCCATACCAATCAAGATTGTGGCAAAAGCAGAAAAGGACAAAGCTCTAAAGATATAGCTTGTGTTTGGTATCACTTGTTTTTGGACAATAAGTCTTTATTACGCAAGTCGAGATAAAACTCCCCTCACATACTTACCTCATATACCGTGAATCACGGTTTATAAGTACTCATTACCCAAAAATAAGCTATTCCAAATGAATACTATATCATAAAACCAGAAAGCCCTCTATTTTGAGATTGGCTGATTTTTTTGCCTACTCTGAATTATCTATTATTAATCTAATTCACATTAAATTCTTTACAGATTAAATGAGGCAACAAACCCAAGACTAAAAAAATACATGTCAGCAAGTTGGCAGCGATTGGTTTGTCCACGTCATCATATGCACAGCCGCATAGGCAAATTCTCTTTCTCACACACACGCTCTCGCACATACACGATGGATATATATATTAATACAATCTCACCCTCCCTGCTTGCCTTGCACAGAATCACTAGTTGACTATTACCTGCTTTGTGTTTCCCTCTATTTAAATATAATCCTCCCTCGTCCTCCATTTCTATCTTTCACATTTCTCACTTGATCTTCTTCTAATTCTCTTCCTTTTTCTCCCCCAAATCTCTTTTACACTGTCCAAAAGAAAAATGAGCAGCATAAGCATGGTAGAGGCAAAGTTGCCTCCTGGGTTCAGGTTTCATCCCAAAGATGAAGAACTTGTATGTGATTACTTAATGAAGAAGGTTACACACTGTGACTCCTCTCTCATGATTGATGTTGATCTTAACAAGTGCGAACCATGGGACATTCCTGGTAAGTGCTCTTTCTTATTTTATTTCCCTTCGCGCTTCCCTCATCATCATGATCTCAGATTCTCTTGTCTCTCATATACATGATTGTTCTACATGTTTCATTCATCTGAGATTTCTATCTCGCCAATTGTTGAACTATCATAAGCCAAAGAAGGGCCTGAAATCGAATCTAGATTCTCAAGGTTTTCCTATTTGTTCTGTTTTTTTTTACACTAGGCAACTCACAAGCTGCTAAACATGGGGCTTGTTTGATACATCTAAGTTTGTTTTTCTGGTTGGTAAAGTACAAATGGGATCGTTACTTTCAGGCTCTCCTGTATTTTGTTATCTTTGCCTTCCAAAATATCATACAAGAGATTTTTTTTTTAAATTTTTTATTTTTAAATTTCCGTGGCTGTGTGGGTGAAGTGATAGCAACTGTAATGGCTATTAATAGATCCCATTTTTTTTCGTTTACTTGTGCAGTTTGATTGCTTCATTTATGTGATTGATAGGGAAAGGATACCTGCAAACTGTGACTGATGATACAAAGCAGAGTTTTCTGAAAATTTTCTTTGCTCATTTGATATATACATCTTGAGTTTTAAATTATATTTTTTTCCTGCTTGCCAGCAATTTATCTGCTGCCATATGCAGACAGTGAAAAAAACTTAGCCTGCCTGCTAAAACTAACAGAAAAACAATACTTCTATCTTTTCCACTATGACTAGGTTGAACTATGCTGATAACTTATGTTTTTACGCATTGTAATTTTCTTGGTGTAATGAATCTTTTTATCTTTAAGATGTGCAACGCTTAGCTTATATGTCAACCCTTACACACACACACACATATAGTTTTTTTTTTTTTTTAAAAAAGTTGAATATAATTATGTAACATGACATAAACTTCGATTTTTAAATGAGTTTTCTAAGTTTTGTTTCAAGTTCAGCTAGATTTATATAGAGGCTGTATATATCAGTCGATTTCTGATAAAGGATAATTTTATCAAAAGCAGTAGTTTTTTTCATTATGAAGTATGTCACCCAGATAAGCTGATTTATAGAATTTTTTCGTTTTATCTATGTTGTTAAAAAGAATATATTAGGTTTATACGGGTATAAATACATGCGTATATACCTTGGAAAAGGAATTTATACAGTTAGGGTTAGCTTGAACGATAACTACAAAGATCATGAATATATGGTTTAACTGTTTTACATCACCTTCAAAAGCTTTTTAACTAAAATTGATAGATTGAACTTGTCCTATTATAAAGTGTTTGATAGTGATATTCATATTGATGTAGAAATCCACAGGCGTGTACATGAACATGTTAAAATTGATTAAATTTCATATGAAGATAATCAAACTCCCAAGTCTCACCTTCATCCTCGCTGTATCCTATCAAGTCTTATCCCTATCCCCATCAGCTATGGCTTTTCACATCAAAAGGAGTTAACTTCTCGACCCCTCAGAATAAGAATCTGCAAGTTTTTATTCTTTTTTCTTCATTTTTCTATTGGATTTTATCTTCCGTTCTTTAATAATTTCTTCAATAATAGCATCTATATATCAAAGTCTGTAATAACTTAGAAAGTAAGCAATATTAATTTATTTTATATATAGTTCTTCATCTAGAAGTTGGGCACCATATTTTAGAGGAGGAGATAGATATGTCACCATTAATGCTTTGGTGTGCTTAGCCACGCGTTCACAGAATTTATATTACTTTGATATATTACGACTATTTGATAATGAAATCTCCATAATTAGTCCTGTATTCTATATCCCCATGTCATATCAGCATTGAAAAGGATAATCAAATCTGAAGATACAAAAGCAATTAGTGGAAAGAGGCTAGTGTCATGGGGCCTGTATGAATGGTTATCTGAATTATTTGCAATAAAAGAGGCGGGCGGGGGTGCAATAATTGCTTCCAAACAAATACCATAACTAAAAACTAAGACAGCATTATCCTAACAAATTTTTCTATTCTTAATATACTATTTTTGCGTCACTATTAGAGGTCATGTATTTTCTGAAGTTAATCTCTCAGTGTATGATATTTGACCCTATAACCTGCAAAAGTATAAATTTCTCCCTAACTTGCTACCCTCAATATTATTATTTTAGTTGGTCAAAGAAAAGCTTGCGAGCATCATGATTTCATTGATCATCGCTGTGTGTGTATGTGATAACTAGACCGCTAGCGTATGCTTCATATGGAGCTTGAATAGCGTGTGTGGCTCTTTATATATTTTATGCAATATATTAAATAATATATTGATTATTTTGACTGATTTTTGAATTAATGTGGTTTTACAGAGGTGGCATGTGTAGGAGGGAAGGAGTGGTATTTCTATACACAGAGAGACCGCAAATATGCCACTGGCCTACGCACCAATCGTGCCACTGCCTCAGGCTATTGGAAGGCCACAGGGAAGGATAGGCCTATCCTTCGCAAGGGCACTCTTGTTGGTATGAGGAAGACTTTGGTTTTCTATCAAGGAAGGGCACCTAAAGGGAGAAAGACCGAATGGGTCATGCATGAGTTTCGCCTTGAAGGTCCCCTTGGCCCTCCTAAACTTTCTTCAGCCAAGGTATAATATTCTTTAGTACATAGAGCAGTATTTTTTATAACATAGATAATAGAGACATTTTATGCCCTATTATCCACTAAACTAGCACTTTCGTATTTGCTAGTTTTTTTTCTATTTTGTTTTAAGGTGATTTTCTTTAATTTTGCGGGTGAAGGAGGAGTCTCATTTGTTTTTTTTTTTTTTTTTGGTTCGCACCAAATGGTCTAGTGCTGTGCCTTTTGACAATCAACCATCTTAAATCTTCATAGCATATTCCTTTTTGTTTTTTTTCCTCAATGGTTTCTGTTCTCTATTTTATCTTTAATATCCTTTTCATAAATTATAGAGGCCACTTGTGATTGCTACCTTGACTCAGTCCTTGTAGAATTAAAGAATTTGTTTCTTCCCTCTTTATTATAACTAAATTTTGTCTCATATGGGCATTGGCTATGAGCATATGACGACGACATTATTTGGTTATTCAATTCGGTAGCTGACCTAAGAAGATATCTCTTCAGATTTTCATCAAACACCTAGTATACGTAAGCCTAAGAAGATAATCCAAATTCCTTAGCTGTAAAGACGCAGAAATCCAAACTTGGTCATAACTGAATCATGTAAAAAAAATCACCAAATCAGTGATAATTATATCTCATTCGCTTACCTTCCAACATGGAATTTGAATTGCCGCGCAGGAGGATTGGGTTCTGTGCAGGGCGTTCCTCAAAAACAGAGATCCTTCAGCGAAACAGAGCATCGGAAGCTGCTACGACGACACAGGCTGTTCATCTCTACCTGCATTAATGGATTCTTACATCAGTTTCGATCAACAGGCTCAAGCTCAAACTCATCAGGATAATTACGAGCAAGTGCCCTGCTTCTCCATTTTCTCGCAGAGTCATACAAACCCTAACTTCAACCACACAAACAGTACAAGCATTATGGAGCCAAATTTATTAGTACCTGTCAAGAACCACAGTGTGACCGCCACATACGGCGGAGGAACGACGCCATACAATCTGGATTCGTCTTGCTTGCACCCTAATTTGAACTTCGATGGTGATAGTAGGAAGGTATTGAAAGCTTTCGTGGATCAGCTCGCTAAGATCGAGAGGAATCAACAGAGTAGAATTACTACTCTCAAAGGTTCACCAAGCCTAGGGGAAGCAAGTCCTGAGAGTTTTTTATCCGATGTGTGCATGCCAAACTTGTGGAACACTTTCTGATTCCCACTCAATTTGAATTTGGGGATTGATATCGTAACTAGAATTAATACATATGTCTCTTAACGTAACAGTGCTTTAGGTTTTAAATTTATTCTTCTATATAAATTAGTTTACTAAATTTTATCCAAGACTATTCTGTTTGAGCCTTTGTGGTAATGACACTATTGATAAGGGGAAAAAAATACAGAATCAAAATGGTATAGCATAATAACTGATGAGAGATCAAAATGCATAATAAAAATCTTCCTCATATATAGGATTAAACTAAAAGCATAGACTCTGAAGAATTTGCATCTCAAAACTTGATACAATAAGATTTGCTTTTAAAAAATATCCCTATGAAGTTGGCGCAGATGGGTAGGCATGGGTTCAATTCCAGGAAACGGAAGGTGTAAAGAATTTCTGTTGGAAGCTTTCTCCCCTGAGGTGCCTCAAAGAGGTGGTTTCCTTTCGGGCCTATCAGATTGGGGGCGTTAGGACTAGTTGGTTGTCGGAGGCCCATGTTGGTAAATCTAGCGTTGGCCTTCAAGTTAACGCCGGATACCTGAAAGGTGAGTGCACTGAAGACCAAAAATAGTCCATTTCATTAACCATCAAAAAAAAGAAAAGAAAAAACAATTGAAGTTAATGTAGTTATTTTGTCCAAAACAAAATAAATTTCTTATATAATTATCTAATAATCATAACAGGTGAAACCAAATATATATGGTTGGCAAAAAAACCTAATATATATCGTTATCAGCGATGACCTGAACGTTTCCAACGTGTTTCATTGAGTAAACAAGTTACACAACTTGTTTCTTTAATATAACCAAGCCTGTTTGATGCAATAAATTTAGATATAATTAGAAAATTTCAGCTCTCATGCAGTGCACGAGCCGGAAGATAAAAGAGAAAGTTGTACTCCCTTCAACTCTTAATATAAGATATATTTATTTAATCTGATTAGATTAAAAAATTAATTGAATTAATTATTATGATATGTATTTTCTAAAACACCCTAATTATCTTCCTCATTTCCCTTGGTTCCTCTCCTTCTTAATTGTTATTGAGAGAGTATCAATAGCGACAAATTAGAAAAAAGTTGACAAACATAAAAATTATATCTTATATTTAGGATAAAGAACAATTTTTTTAAATATGTCTTATATTAAGTACTAAAAAAGTATTATTTATGTCTTATAATAATCGACCCGGTTCACATCCTTTTCTTCAAAAGAAAAGGATGAGTTTTTTTTTTTCACTGGAGTCGTCAGATTAAGATCTCAGTGATCCAGATTTAATATATTATTAAAATATCATTTATCGACGGACCTAATGAAAAAGGATCATCATTTTCTTTTGAAGAAAAGGACGGTAGCTAGGGGTGGAAACAGGTCAGGCGCCCTGTCACTGTCAGGGGCCTGTAACCTGGCCTGTGATTGGCCTGTTCAGGCCTGGCCTGTCAGGCTAAAAGGCCAGGCCAAGGCCAAAACAAAAGCCTGTTTTGGTTAATAGGCCAGGCCAATACCTATTGTCCAGCATGTTAGGCCTGTCAGGCCGGCCTGAGCCTATAAAAATATTTTTTTAAAAAAATCAAATAAGGATTAAACGATAATTTCGCCTGAGCCTGCAAGTTTTAGCCTGTTTAAGGAGGTCTGTTTTCGGCCTGTGGCCTGTTTTGCAGTGTGGCCTGTAAGCCTGACGATTTGCTTAAAAATTTTTAAAAATTCAGGCCTCCTTAATAGGCTTCAGGCCAGACCAGGGCCTAAAAATTGGCCTTCAACAGGCCACAGGTCAGGCTCAAACCAGTTTGTGTCTTAACGGGTCTGACCCGTTAAGGCAAAAGCCTAACCTGATCTAACCTGTTTCTACCCCTAACGCAGCCAATTCCTATAATAATTTAGTTTTCAAAAGATTTTATTATTGATACGTCTATATACGTGTGTTGTTAGTGTGTAATAAATCGCTAATGTCAGATTTAATACTTCCTCGATATCTTTTTATACGGAATAAATGCCTAGTTTGCTATACTACGAAGAAATGCATGTTAATTTAGTTAGAAATTTTAAATATATAAGTAGATAAGTTTTTAAAAATTTAATCAGAGGTTTCCCCTTTCAAGACTTCCCGAGATTAAACTTATGTTTTAAATTTGCATGAGAACTAGGAAAAAATATTTTTCTCATCCGTAATAAGGGCACAAGTGAAAAGGGTCATAAATATTTTAGATAAAAATAAATTATTTCTTAATAAAATTTCATTCTTATTTATTTCCTGTGAAAACGAACGGAGGGGGTATTTTCCTTTGCTTGTAAGGCAGAGCGGAGTCACCTATAATTTTGTCTTGTTCACAGAGAACAAGAATCATTCTATTAGATAATTAATTAAAATCAAATCAATGTTCTTAACCTTTAGTTTGTTTTTCCTCTATCTGGGTGTGAAAAATGAAAGTAATAATCATATAAAGCCAATCACATTCACAGGACTAGGGAGTAGGGGGAAAAACTAGTAGGTTGAAGAAAACAGAGTTGGTATATTGTTAATTGTTAATATGCATGATTAATCACAGAATTAATATGTGATAATGACTGTTACTGTCATTTTGGATTAAGTAAATAGGAAGAGACAATTGCTATAAGATGAAAACTAAATCTGTGTGACCTCACCATATGGATCCTCTGACTTATTTTAAGGCACCCTAATTAGGTGTTATTATTGTAATCTGTTTCACACTGTGACCCATCTTTATTAAAACTGACATTAAACGCCTTGGTTTCATAACTTCCCCGTCATTAGGGGGTACATCTAGCCTTGATAACGAGTGATAAATAACGTCACCCCAATATATTATTAATATAAATATACCCCCCTTAATCCTTTTTATAAAAACTCAAAATTTAAATTATTTTTATATTTTTTATAAAAAAAACCCAATAAAAATGGACTGAGCATTTAATAAGTTTTTTAAACCCTTAATTAATTGTATTAATTAAGAGATTATTGATACTTACTTATTTTATTTCTCTCTCATATTTGCCCCCTTATAAATAGGGCTATATTTAGAAAATAAAATTTATTTCAGATATATTTATTATTTTTCATTAATTTTAAGTGTTTTTTTTAAATCACATAATTTGATAATTAAATTCTTATAAATAAGACAAGAAGGTTACAAAGTTCAAACTATGGCCTAGAAACTCTTACTGCTCTGTATCCATCATTATTGAAAATTTTATATTTATATTATATAAAAAGTGTCATTTTTACTCTGATTTTTAAAATTTATGCATATTTTTAACGCAATAGGAGTTTGTGGATAATTTTACACATGAGGTATAAATTTATGGATATTTTTACTTAGTATAAAATTTAATATTTTAATGATATTGAATGTCTGAATATCAAGCCGTTGTAAAAAAAAGTAAAATATATTTTAAAGCAAGAGGTGTGGTTTTTACTTTTTACTATCCTTACACCGGGTGGCAGATTTTTTTTTTTTTTTGGAAAAAAAATACCTGTCAGTACTTGAGAAAGAAGAGAAAGTAGCCAGGTTGACAAGTAAAAGGGTGAAAAATGACGAGGAGGATGTTGAATCGATACGTGATAATATTCTTGGCCAGGAAAAAAAAAGGACAGAGATAAGTGGTAGTAATTTGCATTTTCAAATTTTTGTATCATCGTTCACAACTTCACATTAATCAATCGTCAATAAATAAATAATTTGGAGAGTAAAAATGTTTTTAATTTCTTTAATCATTTTCACCGACAAGTAAGACTTTTCGACAAATGGTCAATTCATTGACTTTCATCCAAATTTGAAATCCACGCCCTTAATTATGGGATTTGCAATGACCTCAAAGTATGAAAACTTAACAATTTTAGATAAAATTCTCGTGAGGTTAAGAAAATCACTCCAAAACACTGACGCAGAAAGAGTTTTGATCCTTCACGTCATGACTATTATAAAATTTGTATTTAAAAAACGCGTTATGTCTTTTTCTTTTTAAATAAAAATGAACGTATTGCTGGCCTTTGCTCATATTATTTAATAGAAATTTTATATTGATAGTGATACAATTTGCATTAAAAAACACATGAAAATTGAATAAACCTGTTCTTCAAAACTTCACAAATAAAAGTAAAAAAGGAATTTTATTTCACTTAAGACAAATTTAATGAGTTAATCACTTAACTGTTTTTTAAGATAATTGAAAATGATTTATATTTTAAACTGATGAGAATACATTCATTTTCACAAAAAAAGGAAGGGAATACATTCATATATTGATGATTTTGACAACATTATTTATAAGGGTTAAGGTATAAATTTGTCTTGAAAGTTTTTATTTATAAACAATGTTGTTTTGAAAGTTTTTTCAATTTCAATATCACTTCAAAAGTTTTAAAATGTAGCAATATTGCTCATACAATTAAAAAAATTGACATTGAGACCAATAATTTTTTTTTTTTGCGGCAAAGAGTAATATTATTCCGTTTTACTACTTTTGGGATAACATTTAACATAAAAAAACTTTCAACGTAACATTACTTCTCAATAAAAACTTTTCAAATAAATTTACAACTTAACTCTATTTATAAATAACAGCATATAAGGGAAAACAAAATTTTGTAGAATGATTAGTGTGAAGTCTTGTGAGCCTCTTTGACAAATGAGAGATATTCGGTATGTTTCCCTTTCAATGCACACGAACGGTGGCTGGTAGAACGCACATTTGCCTCTCTAGGGTGTGGCTTTCAAATAGGAAGGTAGCCTCTTGTGTGTGTACACACACTAAAAGTCAGTACAAGTGAGTTCACGCTTGAAAATGTGCCAATGTCAAGACAAGTCTCGTGACTTATGATTTAAAGGATATTTATTTACGTTCTCATCAAGGTATTAAAATTTAGATCGGGTATTGAATCGGTTGGGGTATTGGGTTAAGAGTTAGTAGATCAGACCGGGGCTAAATCGAAGCTAAAGCGAGATAAAACCGGCGAGAAATTAAAAATTTTAGACTTATAGTATGAAATTCTAAAGAAAAAATTAATTTGTTTTTAATATGAACCCAGACTAGACCGGTTCACCGGTTTCCGGACAGGGCCAGTCGGTCCAGTCCGAGTTCAAGAACCTGGGTTCTCACACGTCTTTTCTTCATTCAAATGACAGGATTAAATCTTGATAGTTATAAGTAAAAGAAGAAAGAACTAAGCATAATAAGTCTGCCCTCAGGTAAGTATAGCACTTATGAGGAAGATCGTGCAAAATAATCACGTCGTCAGAGAGATTGTGTGTCTCCTTAGTGAAAATGTTCACATACTAATGGTGTGTTCGGTACGATGGATTTAGAGTGAAAGGAAGGAGGGAAAATTTGTATGAGTTAAACTTAAGAATATTGAAGAAGAGCAGTTTTAAAATTTTAATAAAGAGAAGATGTAAGATAAATGAATAGGAAACATTAATTCAAAACTTTTAACCTCATTTTTCTATTTTTTTTTAGGATTAAGGTGTAATTTTACTAATAAAGTTTTTTTCAAGGGCCGTCTGGCACAAATAAGTTTTAGAACAGGTAAAAATACCAATTAATAATTTAAAATGGTGCAAATTAACCAAAAAAGGTTAAATTTCACCTATGCCGATAGGTTTTTCTTCTTTTATAATTTAATGGTTGTTTGGTCAAACTTAACAGTTTTTGTGAATTTATATTCTTTCAAATTGTTTATTGATATTTTTACTCCTTCCAAAAGTTATGTGTCAGGCACTTTTCAAGAAAAACTTTATTGATAAAATTACATCTTAACTTTTTTTTTTAAATCCAACTTAAATTTTTTTTTCCTCCACTACCCTCCTATCATACCAAGCAAGCTTTAAATGGTAGCGCGAGGAGTGTAACTAATTGTGATGCCTAGTTCTTGCATGTTTACTCATGATGTTCTATAGTATATTATATCATTTTTGGTGAGAAAATGTTGCCGAATACTGAAAAATGGATTTCATCGAACTATAAATAAATGCTCCATGTATATAGGTTAGAAATCAAACTTGTAATTTTTTATTTAGAGAATAAGAACCTTGTAAACAATTTTCTCATTACATTCCCCTTCTTTTTTCGCAAGAGGCAGCAAAAAACTGGCAAAGCTTGAAAACGTGGTGCGTCTTTTTTTCTACTACACATGTTTTTTCCTATGAAAAATAATTCTATCCGAAACATTATTGAGTACTAAAAATAGACACATCCCCTAATAATGATTCAAATATTAAATCACTAGTGCTAACTCATTCTGCTAACACAACCTGTTACTCTTTATTTGACAGTAAGATTTCTGTTGGGCCAATCATTTCTAAGTCGTGATACGGTTAACCAAAACTAAAAGTAGCGCCACTCTCTTATTTGGGGTGGACATGAAGTCTACCTGGCAGGTAGTGTTAATATCAGATTTTAGCCAGGCCCAGTTACCAAAAAAAGAAACACTGAGCTAGATTTTTTTTTATATAGTTGAGCTTGGGCCTTTTAAATCCACTTCTGCTGAATTATTTGCATAGAAAATAAGTTAAATCCCATACTGTAGTTCCAATATTTGTCAATTGGTTGCCAACATGAGAAGCAGGAAGACATAGTGCCCATTTGTTTCAGCGATTCGATTGCTTATAAGTTACTTTTTAATAGTGATTTACGGTATACGAAGTAAGTATGTGAGAGGGGTTGTGTCTCGATTTAAGTAAAAAGCAACTTATAAGCAATCGTAACGCCCAAACAAACAGGCACCTATAGCATTACAGACAAGCTCGCAAAGGATGACCTTAGTAGTAGCCATAGTTTTAGGGTCTGTTTGGTGTGAGGGATTTGGAGGGGAAAGGAGGGGAGAAAAAATTTTTATGAGTTGAATTTTAAAATATTGAAAAAATGGGGTATTAAAATTTGGGTTAAGATGCAAAAATACCCATGAACTTTTCTCAAAAGTGCATCCAACACCATAAACTTTTTTTAGGTGCAAAAATACTCACGAACTTCTCAAAATGGGGCAAAAATGTCAAACCGTTAATTGGTACAAACATTTGTTTTGTGGGACCCATAATTTTATTTTTTTAAGGTGCAAAAATACCCATTAACTTTTCTAAAAAGTGCACCCAACACCATAAAATTTTTTCTGGGGGCAAAAATACCCATGAACTTTTCAAAAGTTTATGGTGTTTGGTGCACTTTTTAGAAAAGTTCATGGGTATTTTTGCACCTCACAAAATAATAATGTGGGTCCCACAAAACAGACGTTTGTACCAATTAACGGTTTAACATTTTTGCCCCATTTTGAAAAATTCATGGGTATTTTTGCACCTAAAAAAAGTTTATGGTGTTGGATGCACTTTTGAGAAAAGTTTATGGGTATTTTTGCACCTTAACCCATAAAATTTTAATAAAGAAAATATATAAGATAAAAGAGTGAGAAAAATTAATTAAAAATTTTTAACCCTACTTCTCAAATTTTTTTAAATTCAACTCAAAATTTTTTTTCCTTCACCTACTCTCCCTCCTCTTCCCTCAAACCAAACAAGCCCTTAGAGTCATTAATATGGTTTCATACTCTCAGGATCTTAGTGCATTAAGACAAACATCTTAGAATCTTCATCCCCAATTTTGTAGCATGTGATTGATTTGGGCCCTGCGCTCTTATAATTAAAAATAAAAATGACAGTTAAATCTCAATATATCAATTTAATTTTTGAATGACAGTTAAATTAACATTTTTAAAAAAAAATTAATTTGCACCTCGCTTGTCTTAATTATAAAATAGAGTTGATTTTTTTTTTTTGGGTAAAGGTGCCAAAATGACTATAAACTTTTATAAAAAGAGCAACTATAACCATGAACTAATTTTTAGAGCAAAAGTAACCATAAACTTTATAAAAGAGAGCAAAAGTAACCATGATGTTAACGTCCGTTAATGTGAACTTTTTAATATGCTAAAATAGCCATTAACTAATGTTAAAAGTGCAAAAATAACCATAAACTTTTTCTTGGATGGAAAAGTAACTTCTTGAACATTAATTCATATTTTTTTTTTTTTGCTTTTGTGTTGTGAGTGTTTTTTATCAATTTGGGGATTAAAATGACAAAACCTATGAATTAATATTCAAAAAGTCAACTTTTTTTTTTTTTTTGGGCGAGAATGACGAAACGAAAGAAAATTATCACCTAACTCCAAAAGATAAAATCCAAGGTAATTAAACATGGACCTGTCAGTGAACCGACCGGGGTATTGAGTCAAGGGTCAGTGGGTCAGACTGGAGCTAAACCGGTGAGAAATGAAAAATTTTAGACTTATAGTATGAAATTCTAAGGGAAAATAAAAAAAAATGTTTTTTTAAACAAAAATTAAAAACTTAACCCAACTTTGTTGACAGGTTAGCCGGTTTTCGATCTGGTTCGGATTAAATAACCATGATAAAATCCTTAACATTAATTATAAAATAGGTGACTTTTTGAACATTAATTTATAAGTTTTTTTTACTTTTGTTATTTTAATCTCCAAATTGATAAAACATTCATAACACAAAAGCAAAAGTAAAAAAAAAAACTTATAAATTAATGTTCAAAAAGTCACCTGTTTTATAATTAATGTTAAGGATTTTATCATGGTTATCTTACCGAATCAGATCGGAAACTGGCTAACCGGTCAGTAGATTTGGGTTAAGCTTTTAATTTTTTTTATTTTTCCTTTAGAATTTCATACTATAATCCTAAAATTTTCCATTTCTCACCGGTTTAGCTCCAGTCTGACCCACTGATCCTTGACCCAGTACCCCGGCCGGTTCATTGACAGATTCAGGTTTAATTACCTTGGATTTTATTTTTTGGAGTTAGGTGATGATTTTCTTTCGTTTCGTCATTCTTGCCAAAATAAAAAAAGTTGACTTTTTAAATATTAATTAATAAATTTTGTCATTTTAATCCCAAATTGATAAAACACTCATAACACAAAAGCAAAAAAAAAAAAAAAAAGAGTTAATGTTCAAAAAGTTACTTTTGCATTCAAGAAAAAGTTTGTGGTTATTTTTACATTTTTTACATTAGTTAATGGCTATTTTAACACCTTAAAAAGTTCACATTAATGGTCCGTTAACGTCGTGGTTACTTTTCCCTTCTTTTATAAAGTTTATGGTTATTTTTGCTCCAAAAATTAGTTCATGGTTACAGTTGCTCTTTTCACAAAAGTTTATGGTTATTTTAGCACCTTTACCCTTTTTTTTTTGGAGAGATTAAGGAAACTAAATAAGTCATTTAATCATATCATATATTATATATCCTTAGATTATATATCACTTATAAGTTAGACAAAATAGTTTTAAAAAAATGATAAATATAAATATTTTAAAATATTTTAATTAATTTTCTTAATATACCAACAAAATAATTTTTGGAAAAATGACAGCTAGGTCCCAAGGTAATGAAAAAATATAAAAAAAGTCCCTTTAAAAAGTTAATGGTCTTTCTGACATGAATTCTCAATGTCCATTTACCAAAATACCCCTAAGCAATTTAACCACTGTCATTGGTTACAACATGTTATGCTATATTTACAACATCGTAAGTCATATTAACAACATAATCAGTTACGTTTACAATATGTTATGATATATTTAATAAGTTGTAAATGTAACTGAAAAGGTTATAAACACGACACAATCACGCATTTTATATACATGTTGTAAATATAACTGATTATGTTGTTAATATGACTTACGATGTTATAAACATAGCATAATATGTTGTAATCAATGACAGTGGTTAAATTACTTGGGGGTATTTTAGTAAATGGATATTGAGAGGGACTTTTCTGACTATTGACTTTTCAAAAAAAAAATTTTAATATTTTTTCTGTACTTTAGACCTAACTGTCATTTTCCCATAATTTTTTGATTTGTTTGTTTGTTGTGCGGGGAGAGGTGGAAGTAGAACGGAAAGGTATACTCGTTCACCAGTATCAGATATCCAGGAACCCGCGCTCATTTCATAGGCCTTGGGTTTCACTGCAGTATCTTCTCGTTTTTCTTCAGCAGCTTGGGCAGCTACATCCAATAATCGTATTGTGTTTTCGTCTTTATAATAGGTCATTCCTAACTGTTGTAATGGATTTGCTAGTCTCTTTAAAACCCCATGGGGTCTATCTCAACTCATCCTCGACCCTCTTCCTTCCTTTCCCTCCCAAGCTTCAGTCTTGTCGTACTCGCTTCATTCCTCAGTCTGCCTCTAACAAGGTTAAGATTCGGTGCGAGTTCGAAGGGAAAGTGAATGGCGCTCTTTCTGGTGACTTTGACCCCCGCTTCATTGACCGGGTATATATTTGTATTGCTTTATCTGCCTGCTTGGCCGAAAATGATTTATAGAAGTTCATTTTATCACTTGTGACATTGCGTTTTGGTGAAGGGCTGTTTCATTTCTCTTTGTAATTTGTAAAGGCTGCAATGTTTAAACAACTCATATCTCTTTATTCCCAGGTACCCTAAACAAGAGTTCACGAGTCGCAAGCTCATAATTCTGTGTGTAGTTATCGTATTTCACAGAGCTGAACTTCAAGTTTGTAGAAGTTCAGCTCTCAGTTTGATAATTTTTATAGGTATTCATCTATCGAATTTTTTTAATAAATTATAACATGAGAATAAACTTTTGGAAGTAGTCTATGGGAAAGTGTACGCATCTAATGTTTTTAGTGAAAAAGTTGGCAGCGAATACCCGTATCTAAATTTTGTCCTTGATATGTGCTGTACTACTGTCAAGCTGGATATAAACAGGCTTGTGAATACTTTATTTAGCTTCTAGGCTTGTGTAGTAATTAACGTGTCAATAGGGGGTTACTACAAATGACATCACAAATTATTGTTCTACACAGTTTTTCTTCTCTTAATATGTGCTGTTATGTGCAGATTTAGTTCTAAAACAGCATTAATATAATCAAATGGTGACTTTCCCTTGGAGGTTCTTTTTTTCTTTTGGAATTTGGAGTTCTTGTTAAAACTTAGGTGTTTTAAGGAGTTTCCACTTTTAACGTGCAAAGAGATATGAAAGCTTCGTTGCATTCTTGAGCAGTTAAGCCTCTTTGGCTCCTTGTTTTAGTTTTTGTTTCTCTCTTTTGAATGATACATCATCCTCTCCCCTACTTGTACTATTTATCTCTTCTTTTATCCAAAATGAAATTTTAATTAAGATAGAAGTATGTTAATTTTGATGATGAAATTTGTCTTTTAGCAAAAAGCATTGGAAGCAGCAATGAATGATATAAATAACTCATTTGGAAAGGGAAGTGTCACAAGATTAGGCAGTGCTGGAGGAGCTCTGGTGTATGCATCTTCCCTTCATTCTCTGCCAATACTTCTGATCCCACCCAATTGTCTTTAATTTTGTCAAATTTTCAAATTATTCTTCCCACTTTCTGCTGTGTTGTAGATCAGATGACACATGACAGATTCTTAAACGTAATGTACATTGCAGTGAAACTTTTCCAAGTGGCTGTTTGACATTAGACTGTGCTTTAGGTGGTGGCCTTCCAAAAGGAAGAATTGTGGAGGTAATGATTCTGTCATTCTGCTCTTCTTAATTTCTTTCATCTTGTGCTCTTACGTTCATTCTTTTGGGTAATCATACATGGTGCTTCAACTATATCGACATGGGTGTTAGTTTGTGAGATTTATGTTATGAACCATCAGAGTAAGCTCGCATATCCTTCTAGCTGCTCTAATTCTTCCTTTCTTGATTTCGCAACATGGGATGGGACAGTTTGCTAACCCTTTAATAAAAATTGGCCTTCCATGACAAGCTCACCTTATCTGCCCTATCTCTTTCCAGATATACGGACCAGAAAGCAGTGGGAAGACCACCCTAGCACTGCATGCCATTGCAGAAGTGCAAGTAATTCATCTATCTGGATTATTTATACTATCGTTAATTCCTTGGTTTGAAGGTTTACTTGGTGTCAAGTGAGTTTTGGGATTGGAACTAATATTCACTCTTCTGATCATGTTGTGTAGAAGTTAGGAGGCAATGCAATGCTTGTTGATGCTGAACATGCTTTTGATCCCGCATATTCTAAAGCATTAGGAGTGGATGTAGAAAATTTGATTGTCTGCCAACCTGATCATGGAGAGATGGCTCTTGAGAGTAATACTGTCTTTGCTCTTCATGTGGTTGTGTTGAAATTATTGATTTTGGTATTGTTGCAGTAAGGGGGCGCTGTGTATCTTATGTTGTATATGGGTTGATTGTGCTTTCACTGTTACAGTTGCCGATCGCATGTGTAGATCTGGCGCCATCGATCTCATTTGTGTAGATTCTGTGTCAGCTCTCACTCCACGGGCAGAAATTGAAGTATGCAATCATTTTCCTTCTCATTTGGGTCATAATTGTTGTTATTTTAAATAAGCTATGCATTGGGTGGCATATGTAATTCTTTGTGCTCTTCTCTTGAAAATATAGGGTGAGATTGGAATGCAGCAAATGGGATTGCAAGCTCGTCTCATGAGCCAAGCTTTGAGAAAGATGTCTGGAAATGCCTCTAAAGCTGGTTGCACTCTTATATTTTTAAACCAAATAAGATACAAGGTACTTCTAGGTAATTAGTTCTGCTTTATTTCTGGATTTCCAAGTGCATGTGGTTAAAAAGATAGTTTGGTTATGGCCATTCTTTTTGGTCCTTTGATAATATAGTCAAGCTTTCTCGAATGAAAAAACTTTTGATAATATGGCTCAACTTCATTTTCTTCTGTAGATCGGTGTTTACTATGGAAATCCAGAAGTGACAAGTGGTGGAATTGCTTTAAAGTTTTTTGCTTCAGTTCGCCTTGAAATACGCCCCACAGGGAAGATAAAATCTGTAAGCACAAAACCTGTGCCATAAATGAATTTATTTTTCTTTTGATTATAATGTCATAGTTGATTTATATGTGTGCATTTCATTTCCTTTTAGGCTAAAGGTGACGAAGAAATTGGCCTTAGGGTTCGTGTGAGAGTGCAAAAGAGTAAGGTATGTTTGAATGTTTGAGCATTGTGCTTGTCAATGTTATTCCTTTAACTGGTTTATATCATTTCAGTGATGGTGCTTGACGCGCACACTTGGAATATGACTTAGTTTTATGTTGTATTTCTCTCCAACGCTACACTTACCTCTAAAGATCCCTGACTTAGCAAGTTGTGTTAGGTATCAAGGCCTTACAAACAAGCTGAATTTGAGATTATATTTGGAGAGGGAATCAGCAAACTGGTAAGCATCGCAGCTAAAAAGCAATTTTCATCTCACTGTATGTGCATCATTCACTATTTTGACTTTATATCTCAATGCAGGGTTGCATTTTAGATTGCGCAGAAATCTTGGATGTTGTCATAAAGAAGGGCTCTTGGTATAACTATGGAGATCATCGGTATGTTTGCGAACAACTTCTTTCCAACTAGTGTTCATTCGGAATAATTTGGTTTGCTCTCTTGCTGCTTTCTTTACATCAGGAAGTGGAATACGCTGTGTACTGTTTAATTGCTTCAATGCAACTTCATCGTAAAAATGAAATTATTAGATATGCAATCCCCTTGGCTTAATGTTATTTTTCCTGTGTTGAAACAGGTTGGGACAGGGAAGGGACAAAGCAATGCTGTACTTGAAGGAGAACCCTCATCTTTTAGAAGAACTTGAAAAGGTTGGTTACACTGCAAGCCTGCTGGATACTTTTTGATTGAATAGCAAATAAGATCATATGTGTCATACTCTTTTACCTCATGAAATCAATCAAGTGATTGCTGCTTGCTTCGCTTGTTTTGCCTTTACGCTTAGATAAGCTGAGTTTCGTATATAATAAGTACTTATGTAATGAAATTACTTGTAGGCTGTTCGGTCTTCATTGATAGATGGAACTGGCCAAGCAGGCTTTGCATATACCAGGAACACACCGCCGCCACCCCTTGAAGATGGTATTATATCTGAGGAAACTCCATGAAGAGCAAATTCTTCTGGCATTACTAATTTAAGTGGGTGATGCATTGCATACTGATGAAGAAAGATTTCTTCTTCCGCGACAAACGGAGGTGGATGTAGTTTTGAAGATTTAAATACCATTTCTTGGTAGAACCAGGATCGATTGGGAAATGTTTATGCAGCTTAGATGATTTGAGTTGTACTGTCTTTCTCTATGATCTTATGAGAAGCTCAAGCAACACAAATGGAGAAATGAGCAAACAGAGAAAGTGATAGCAATGCAGATAATTTGTGCCATTTTATGTCCTTGATTGCTAATTCCCCTTATCTATCGCTTGCTGCGATCAATTCTGATTGCATTCACGTTCATTCTTAACTTCTCATTTGTTGGGGTTGGAGTAATACTATTGGTGGCTCTTGTCACCTTCAAAATATAATAACTAGCTTTATTATATATAATCATATCAATATAACATCCTTATGATTTCAGTCTCATGTTTTATGCGTATTGTTGGGGTGTAACATTTATTTCTTGTGATTTCTTACAAAGTATATGATGTATATATTTTTTTTAATTCTCACAAATATCGTTTCATTTATAAACATGGTCGTTAATTTAATAAAATCAATATTATTCTTGAGAATACCTTGATTGTGTTTTAATCTTGAAAAAGTGTGTATTTTAGAAGTTGAAAAGAACTAGAAAAAGATGAGTAAATTAGTCTGACTGTAGTGATTAAATTAAAGCACCGTTCGTATAACTTTTAGAAATAACAAAGTTTAGCAACAGAAGTTTGAGAAATTCAAACCATGAATCTCCCAGGTAAAAAAAAAACTCAAATGTAAACAATCCGAAGTTTGAACAAGAACCAGATTATTAAAACTCAATTCACATGATGGACAGATACTTCTCCAACTATAAACAGATCACAGACTCTAAAAGCTTTGAAGCAGCTGCCAAGCCGCTATCTACAGCGCCTTCAACATTGGGACTAACACAGAAGTCTCCACATATAGCCAATCTCTTATCTCTGTCCCAAAGACATCTTTCCACAGGGGCAATACTAGCAGCTGGAAATGCACTCCCCCTAGAAAACCAATCAACATTGCAAGACAGTTCCCTTGTTAATTCCTTCAAACATGGTCTTTTTATGTTCTAATTCTGATGAACTCAATCACAAATACTCAAAAACTGCACAAATTCTTACAGGGATATACTGCAGATGAGTTTTGTAAGAAAAATGTTATCTTGAATTGAGGAGAATGAAGGAGAAAGAAAAGTTTGTTGAGTGGGGAAAATATTTCAATCAAATTTTCTCTCCCATTCTCCTCAACCAAGTATGCCCTCTTTCACGATTCTTTTCTCAAGACAGTCCAATCCAGGCCTACCAAGTATTGGATATGTGACCTATATGACCATAATGTAAGAATTAGCAGCCTACTCAGAATTCCTATTTACATACTGACCATCTATGGGCTTTCTTAAAAAAGGGTTGAGATTTGTTGAGTCCTGTGCTTTGAAATTCTTGGAAAAGCTCGTCAGCCACTCTTTTCAGTGTTGTGTCCGAAGGCTTCTTGAGTCCAGTTTGAGCAATTATGTTCTCCGCATACTCTTCTGTTGAACGAAGAACCCATCTTTCACTGCAAAGTAAACATGCCACTGGCAATCACTAAGTTATCAGTTAATGGAAAATGATAGCAGATTCAACAAATACCTATGGGTAGAACGGCCTGGCTTACTGCTATCACAATGAGCCCACCTTAAAATGTTAGAATTCTTAATGGAGAAGCCTTTGAAGGGTATCTGAAAGTTTTGAACCATAAATTGAATTCGTTTCACAGATGATTATCTTAAGTAGACATTTAAAGGACTCAATAAAGCCATTATTGTAGTTTAGCATCATTAACTACAATAATTAGGCATACACCTCCCGTCTTCTCTACCAAGTTCAATTTTCAGTTTGGATAGCAAGCTATAAATACAAAAGCAGATAGAAAATGGTCTAGCCAAAACCAACCATGCAGAGAATAAGAAAATCAAACAAGCCATACAGATGCCATTCACTATTAAGGATAACTTCAGAGGTGTATAGTTACTATCATACTGAGGTTAGAGGCTCTGCAAACGCCAGCATTACAGCAAAACATGGCCTAATGGGAAGATCACGCAACTTTGCCGATAATTCTGGTATCAAATTCATATCTGCATTCATCACAAAAGTCAATCAGCCACTACTGACCATAAAAGTGCCACAGTAAGTAGCATTTGACATAAATCATCCAGAGTTTAGATGCTAAGTTTTCACCTTTCAAAATACAAACACACACTTATGGCCAAACTGATTACATCGATGCCCCTTGGGCAGATTTGAATATAAATGGTCAAAACATTGCCCATCTGTCCACCTCATCAATTTCATGTTGGTTCATCTACTAAACTATAAACTACCAAATTAATCCGACATCATTATTAGTTAATGTAAAGGAATCTTTAGTTCATTACTTATTTTATAAGACGAATGATAATAGCAATAAGGGACTGTGTTGTAATCACTCTACTCCTCCTCAATTTCTATTAAGGCGTCATACTGAAGATAAAAACAAGCATTTTATATCAGTAGTTATTTCCTTTGAAAATTCTCACCTTTTAAGAACCTTTCAAAGACAAATTTTTTCAAATTCTTCTATTACTCAACATTCAAAATTGAAAAATATACAGGAAACACAATAGATACCTAGTATGAATGCCGACGGCATTGGCCATGTTTAACAAATTGAAGTAAAAACAATAGCAAATGGCAAAAGAATACTCATGATTCCTAGAGTTTTTCTATCACTGTTTAAAAGAACCTTCATAACAAACTGTCATGTAACAAGGAAGTCGTCATATTCATACCAAGAGGTGGCAACCGCCCTGACACTTCTGTGAATCTGGGAGAAACTATATTCTTGTCTGATGCAACAATCCCCTTAAACTGGCCAAGAATTTGTCCATCTAAGCCCATCACTGACCATAAGTGTTCATCATCTGACCATTCAATTTTTCCAATACTCACTCCAAACTTGCTTTCCACACCTGAAGACAAGGGGGAAAAACTCACGTTTTTGTTTGTCCACCATCAACTCCGAACAAAGAAATAGACAACAGAATGAAGTGATTACCATTATCATTGCACAATGCTTTGCATATCGAATTCATGCCTGGGACACCCACATATCTCTTACTTAATCCTTCCTTTAACATTTTAAAGTCAGAGAAAGAACTATATAAAAATCGTACAAATTTTAAACAAGTACATAATTGATGCTGACAATGATAGTGAAAAAAGGAAAATGGTGCACCACATAACACCCAAAGGTAATAAAACATCAGTCACTATCCATGTGGATCAATTGATCCTAACTAAGAATTTTCATAACCGAGCCAGCAAACATTTTTGTTTTTTTTTTTTGGTTTGTGTTTTTGCTAATGAAAGAAAAATGCTCCAACTCCAAGCATCAATAATAAGAGGTGGCATGTGCACCCAAATTTTGTCTCCAATGTTATCCATACTATATCCATGCCCAAATTTCTCCACTTGTCATGATCATGGGCAAGAAGCAAACACTTGTATGGACATAATCTAAATTATAATAAATATCTTGAAATAGAAATAGTGAGCTAACTATATATATAGTTTATCATTTTCAAAAATACTATATTTGGTAAAACATAAATTTGGAGAGATGTAAGTGCTTTGAATCATGTAGGATCTGGTTAATAATTGGAGAGATTAACTGACATTTCTTATCTGAAATCCAAAGCTCAAAGAAAGCAGCATATTTAGAATAGAAAGATGTGTGCTGTATAATGACTAAAGGATGATGAAGTAGTAGGACTGATCGTAAAAGGGTGCTGTACAATGTCAAAAGCAAATGTTAAGTGCACTGTGCACATGAATCCACTTTTCATAAAACCATTAATTAGCACCGTAATGGAAAGGGGCCACTCTGTGGAGGGCACCCTTTGAATTTTGGTTTCAATTATAAACATAGTCACCTGTGAACATTAAAACATATAAAAAACTGCCTCATAAATGATTTAGATTAAATCTTACTGCTGAATACTGCACTCAATCATATCATACGTTTGAAAAAAGGTTGTCAACCTGTTCTATGTCAGTAAATTTACGGGTACAAAAATCAAATGAGCCAAACTTCTCTTTCCATTCAGCTATGATTCCCCTTGATTCCCACTCATGAACTAGAGACATTGCCTCTGACTTGCTGACTGTGAAAAATGGAGCACCGTGGTCAAAGAGTAGCTCCTTCCCATCTTCAGTGTTCTCTCTGGAATTAAGAAGACAATCAAATTTAGGACATTTTGCAAGTAACACATTTGAGAATTTCATCAGCGCTGCAAGTCTTTCTCAGACATTTATAAACATTTTCACAGCTCAGAAACACTTAAAATCATATAAACTAAACCATTGAAACTAATGAACTGCAGGCAATTAAATAAGATAAAAACAAAGGCGTAGCCATGAATCTTCGTCTTGCTAAGTTTTTCCGGATCATATCATGATCACCATCATTGAAGAAAACAAGTGCTAAATCATTAAAAGTTTTAACCGTGATGTTCCTAAATTCAAAGTGACTTTTTGACATGCCCATACAATGTGATAGAACAAAAATAAGCATGTGAAAAAACAGAAGGAACCTTCGTTGAGACATGCGCCCACCAGGGCCTCTAGCGGACTCGAAGAGAGTGACTGGAACTCCATTTCGGGCAAGAGTTGAAGCGCAAACAGCTCCTGATACTGCTCACATTCCATTAACTTTTCTTAATGTCCATCCCTAAAAGTGCAAAGCTTACAGGCACCACGCCAAGGAAAAAAAACCATAGAACTTACTTCCACTCCCAACTACGGCGACCTTGGTGACAGCGCTGCTCATGGCTTCTTTGGTTCTCCTTAATTGAAGGTGGAAATCAATGATCACGGTAGTGGTTCGAATTCCGACCACGTGCCCCGTGCTCAGGGTCGGCTACGTGTTGAACCGGTCCGCCGGACACCAAATTCCCGCTATTTCCATCGACTCACCCATTGCGTTAATTTTTTTTGAGAAATAAAAACTTCAAAACAACACCTAGTGCCCGTTTGGTTTACGGGATAGGAGGTAATTAAATGTAATAATGATTATATAAATTTATTTTATTTGATTCAAAGAAAAATAATATATTTATTTAAAAATAATTGATTGGATTTCATAAAAAATGAGAATATATGAGAATAATATAAAAAGAGATAAAATTACTTCTATCTATATATATACATACATATAATGTACATATTGGGTTCAAAATAAATTTTTTTCAATTTGTGCAGTGTAAAATTGGATTTATAATAACTTTTTCATATTAAATGATGAAAATATTATATATAGTACCGGTAGAGTTCATGATAATTTTTTAATATTTAATGGTAAAAATATTATTTAGTGGAATATTTTTATATTTTTAATGGTGGAATATTTTTTTTTAAAATTTTTTAGTGGGGGATATTTTTTTTTATATTTTTATATAATTAACTATTTTTTTAATATTTAATGGTGACAATTATTTAATATTTAACAATATTTATGGGTAGGTATTTTGGTCAAATTAAAAAATTTAATGACAATAATTTCTTTTTCACTTGATTATAGAATGTCTGCATCCTTATTTATTAATCCTAACAATGTAATCCTGATTACGTCATTCGACGTAATGAGAATTACAAAATATAATCATTTTTATATTACATAAGCCCAATCAAATGCCGTAGTCAATTTGTTACATTAGGATTATATATAATTCTCTCCCATAGAATCGAATACAACGGCTATTAGATTCATTCATTTGTTGTCGGGGTTTACAGCCCAAAAGTTTAATAACAGTTTAAGTGTTTGTTTGAGATAGTTTATTTTTTACTTATAAATGTTTATAAATCATGATTTATGGTATATGAGGTAGCTTGTGTTTGGCATCACTTATTTTGCAACAATAAGTCCTTATTACGTAAATTGAGATAAAACTTTTCTCACATACTTATCTTGTATACCGTAAATCATGATTTATAAGCACTTATAAGTTAAAAATAAGCTATCCCAAATGAGCGTATAATTATGTGAAAGGAGTTTTATCTCTGATTACATAATAAACACTTATTTTCTAAAAAAAAAAAAAACTATTCCAAATAGCGACAAGAAAATCGGGGGAAATAATCTTATAGGCCTCGTATGACGCCTGTTGCCTACAAATATTTTTAAAAAAATTTAAATGATTCAATTAGTTAGATTCACGCAAAACTGTAGTAATAGAATTAAAAAAACAAATTGAATCATATTTTGCATGATGATGGATTGCAGATCGGTCATCGGTCTATATTGAAATGTTTAAAGTCAAATAACGACATTTTGATTAATGACTTAATGTGAACATAGCCCCGAAAAGGGAAAGTAAATTTAGTTAAATATATAATGAAGTCAGTTCAAACGTGTAGTACTGTTGTTGGCCCAAAAAAGAAACGTGTTTTTCTTTTACCGAATCCAAAAAAGAAACGTGTTTTTTTTTTACCGAATCCAAAAAAGAAACGTGTTGTAGCTATAGACCAAGTGAGTGGAATTTATGGTCACGTCATATTATTGACTTGAAAATTTTGAAGTCAACTTTCTTCCATTTTCACTGTTTATATTATGACTTGGGGAAAATATAACTTTTGGTCCCTCAAGTTTTGTCTGATTTTGTTTTTGGTCCCTGAGGTTTAAAGCCCGTGGTTTTGGTCCCTAAGGTTTGGTTCGTTTATTGCAGTTAGTCCTTGAAGTTTAAAAAGGACTTGGTGCCCTCTTTAATAGAGTTAAATTGTCATACGTGGCACTAACGGTGTTAAACAATCCCATGTGTCATGCTTAGTAGGTATCTGATCTGGCAAAACTAATATAGAATATTGACGTTTTTAAAAAAAAACGCTAATCAGTTAAAAAAAATGCTAATCAAAACTGGGTTTGCGAAGAGTGAAAGAGGACAAACAAAAAAGCTTCACCTTGGAAAAGAAAAAGAGCAAGGGTTAGATCAAGGAGGACCCACGGCGGTCGAATTTGATGTGGCCATCCCCGGAGGAGTTTCGTCGACGGCAACTATCGAGTGAAGATTGGAGGTGTATTATCGTTGACATTCGCTTAAGCTAAAGGTAAGAAACTTCTTCTTCATATCGAAATCGAGTTAATAGTTGAACCCTTTTGTTCCGTAAGACAAAAGCATTCAATCGTCGATGCTCTGTTTTTTCATAGTTGTTGACGACATTGTTATTAATTTGAATATTGGCTTCTGATGATGAGTACTTGTCATTGGTGGACCACTGTATCTGATGATCTCTATGAAGTTGGCAACCCCATTGTAAAAATTTGTTAGACGCAAAGCATTATTAGAACAAAACCGGTATCATCAACAAAAAACGTAATAGGCTTATAGAGTAGTTGATGGGCTGTAAGCCGTTTTTTTTGGATTTTAATGAAGCATTTTTCTAATTATGGCCTTTTCACGGAATGAGATTGGAATTCGATGTTTCCTTCTAAAATCTGTGCGAAGATCCCTATTTCAGTTTCTGTAGGTGCTAAAATTTAGGTGACTGTATTAGCAATAAGGAACAAATGAAGTTTAAGAGCAAATGAAATTTAGGGACGGGCAAGAACAGGGCAACATATTACCCGTTGCATTTATTCTATTATCTTTGACCTGTGTTTTTTTCAGTGTAATGCTCTATTTTTTATACCAAATGTTGTGTTTTTCATAGGTTAAATATGGATTTGGACAAAGAAAGCGGTGACAGCAGTGCTTCAAAGGCCTTTCTATCAGATTTTGAGGATAGTGATGAAGAAAATGTAGATGATGACTATTTTAGACAATATGTTGATGTTGGTGTGGGTGAAGTATTGAAGGAAGTTGTTGGTAGTTCACAGATGATTTCCATTAAGACTGATCATCCTCAGCAAGCAAACGCGATTAAGGTTAGAGAGGAGAATACGTTAGCCATGTTATCTGATTATGAATATGAGGACATTGAAGAAGTTGATGGAATGAGTGAAGATGAGGATGAGTTAGTAGTTGCAGAACAACATCCGAAATATAATCCCTCGGAGATGTGTAAAGAGTTTAAATTTCAGTTGGGGATGGAGTTCACCTTACTTCAACAATTTAAGGATGCAGTTAGAGAGTACGCATTACTCAATGGACATGAATTGAAGTTCGTAAAGAACGATAAGGTGAGATGCAGAGTTAAGTGTGCACAGGGAGAATGCAAATGGGTAGCATTTGCGAGTAAGGAAGTGGGGATGATGTAACATTTCGATTGAAGACACTTTATGCTAAACACACATGTGGGGTGTCGATCAAGGGGAAGAATGCGTCGTGCAAGTGGGTTTTTGAGAAAATAGTTAACATGCTGAAAATGAACAAAAACTTGAAGTTACAAAACAAAATTGCATCAGTGAGAGAGCACTACATGGTTGATGTGTCTGCATGGAAGGCATACGAGGCAAGCAAAAGGGCGAAGTCAATAATTGAGGGTGATTATAAGGAGCAATATCATAAGTTGAGAGATTATTGCAATGAGGTCAAAAAGTGTAACCCTGAGACAACATTTGTTTTGGTTACTGATCAGCCCTACACACATTGTCCTCCTATATTTAGAAGATTATATGAATGTATTGGTGCTGTGAAGTGATGATTTTTAGCAGGGTGTAGACCTATAATTGGATTGGACGGGTGTTTTTTGAAGGGTCCTTATGCGGGAATACTACTTGTGGCTGTAGGACGTGATGCTAATGACCAATACTTCCCATTAGCATGGGCTGTTGTTGAGGGAGAAAATAAAAACTGTTGGAAATGGTTTTTGAATAATTTATTTGACGACATTGGCACCATGAGAGAAAGAAGATGGGTCTTTATATCTGACCGGAAAAAGGTAATTTATGGAGCTGATGAAGCAAAATTGATTAGAGGATTTTATTCATGTTGTGCTATACAACTTGAAGCTAGTTTTTAGTATGCCTGAAACGTGGAAATATTCTCTGTTTTTTTAAGGATTAAGGCTCTAGTTTTTTTTGGACCAAAAATTAAGTCTCTGTTTAGCAACTAGGGAATGGTCCATATCCATTGTTAGGCTTATTGACTTGAATGCTAGTCTTTTTTTTAGCTGTATGGAACTCTCATTTTACAATGATCTAGATATTCTTTCCAAGTGGGAACAAGGTATTCAAAAGCAACAAAGGATTTTAACCATAATTACAATTGACTTTGCAATCATTTGTGGCCTCATACTCTCTGATCATTAAGCTTATCAATGGATAGATCATGTGGAAGTAGGTTGATGGTCAACCAATTGATCCTCCAGTATATCACAAACGTCCTGGACGCCCACCTAAAAAAAGAAAAAGAGGTGTAGATGAGGACACAACAAGAGCTATGAAGGAGAAATGGCAAATTCCAACAGTGACTTGTTCTAACTATTACAGACGGGGACACAATCGAAGGTCTTGCAAAGCACCAATGGGCCCACAACCTTCTTCCACTCAAGAGTCGATTAATACAACTCCCTCGGGAGGCAGTCAACCTTGACTTGGGATATGAATGTTGGATGTAATTGATGAGCAAAACTTTGGATGTAATTACTATGTTTATAATATTTTGGATGTTAGGCAAATGCTTATAATATTTTGGATGTAAATGTTATGTTTATTTGGATATAATATGGTGTCTATAGATAATATTTTGGATGTAATTGATTAGCAAAACATTTGCTTTTACTGTTGTATGGATATAATATGACTATATGCATTCACCTCACTTGATTAGCAAAACATTTGCTTAGAGAACATTTTTTCCCCTCATGGAGTTGAATATATTTAGATACTGCTATATATCAGTTTGTTCTTTACTCAACCATGTGTGAAAGATCTTCCCTAATGTGTAGGAACTCTTCCCTATGTGCAAGCACTCTTCCCGTATGTGCAAGAAATCTTCCTTACGTGCAAAACATGTTCCGTTTGTTCAATATCTCTTCCACTTAGGTTCATCTAGTCCTCATAAATGCCATGAACCATGTGCGAAATGTCTTCTCTCATGTGCAAGAACTCTTCCCTATGTGCAAGCATTCTTCCCTTATGTGCAAGCAATCTATCCTATGTGCAAGAACTCTCCCCTATGTGCAACAACTCTTCCCTATATGCAAAATATGTTCCGTTTGTTCAATGTCTCTTCCACTTAGGTTCATTTAGTCCTCAAGAGTGCCACTAACCTATATGAGAAGGATCTTCCCTTATGTTCAACACATCTTCCCTATATGCAAGAACTCTCCTCTATGTGCAAAACATGTTCCGTTTGTTCAATGTCTCTTCCACTTTGGTTCATCTAGTCCTCATAAGTGCCATGAACCATGTGCGAAAGGTCTTCCCTCATGTGCAAGAACTCTTCCCTTATGTGTAAGAACTCTCCCCTATGTGCAACAACTCTTCCCTATGTGCAAAATATGTTCCGTTTGTTCAATGTTTCTTCCACTTAGGTTCATTTAGTCCTCACAAGTGCCACTGAACCATGTGCGAAGAATCTTCCCTCATGTGCCATTTGAAGTTGTTGGGATTGACAGCCCTTATTGCTGTTACTGTCTCTAAAGAAATAGCAACTTTTATCTGAAGTTTTCAGAAAGATTCAGGCTTAGCTTAGTTGAATTGTTGTTAAAGGATCTAAATATTATTTGATAGCAAGAAGAGGCCGACAGTTGGTTGTTGAACATGCTATTATTTTAGCTTGTTCCAGCCTCTTGGATCAACAGATAAGAAGAACTACATCCATGTTAAACAAAAGAAAGGTTAAACACCTCAGTAAAACCTATTATGTCATTAGAATTACAACATTACATATAATCTTGGTGTTTTCATACATTGACAGTGGTGTTTCCAAAACAAAAAAACATTGACAAAGGCCATTACATATAACAACCATTTCACAAACTTCAACTTCCTCCTTAATTCAATATTGGTTTCCTTCATCTTCTTTAGCTCCTCTAGTAGTGGATTCTCAATTGGTCCATCAAACCAATCAAAGTAATTGCATCCCCACCGTGACTGAATACACAAAGAACAAAATCCAAAGTAGACGTCAAAAATTGGGTACACAGCACTAACCAAATCAGACACACGTTTAAATGACGAAAACCTCAAACATCTACACAAACAATCCCTTTATACAGTCATGTGCCAGTTTGAATGAGGCAGCCACAAATCACATAGCCATTCATTACAAACCTTATAATTTAGGTACATAGCATACATTAACAAACCTTATAATTTGCATATTTAACAAATCACATATACATTTAACAAACCTTATAATTAGGGTACAGAGCATACATTAGCATATAGAGCCATGAATCACAGATACACACATTAGAAACACTGGGTACATAGCATACATTAGCATACAGAGCCACGAATCACAGATACATACATTAGAAACACTGGGTATAGAGCACTAACCTTGTAATTTGAACATTTAACAAACCTCCGACCATAATTTTTTTTTGTCCATCTAGTGAGCACTACTACCTCATCCCCACATGTGCATCTTTCTCCGACTGATCTTCCCCCAGTGTGTGAAGAAGAGCTCTGACTAATAGAAGCCATCGCATCTCACCACATAGACAGGTGCACCTTCAACCTCCCCTGAAATTCGACGATGAAAGCCCTCAACTTTGCCACTGACAATAATCGATCGATTTTGAATCACTTTGTTCATATATTCCTACAAAGACAACGAGAAGAACACCGCAATTAATAGATTTGGCAAAAGAGCATGTTTGATCATGTTTGGTGTCTAGAAATTGTTAATATAATTTATGCCACAAAAAACTATAAATAGCACAATATTGGCACTTTCCTTACCCAAGATGCAACGATATTCGATCGCAGCTGTCTTCAGGTGTCGTCAAATTCGATCGCACTGTAGCTCGGATCGCGCACACACCCTCTGTTGAACCTTGTCTGGCCGAACCCCATCTTGCCCTAGCCCTAACCTGTGCTCCTTTTGTTATACCTGATCAGCTTTTTTTTTTTTTTTTTTTTTTTAAAACACCAATATTCTATATTAGTTTTGCCAAATCAGATGCTTGCTAAGCATGACACATGGGATTGTTTAACACCGTTAGTGCCACATATGTTAATTTAACGCTGTTAAAGAGGGCACCAAGTCCTTTTTAAACTTCAAGGACTAACTGTAATAAACGAACAAAACCTCAGGGACCAAAACCACGGGCTTTAAACTTCAGGGATAAAAAACAAAATTAGACAAAACTTGAGGGACCAAAAGTTGTATTTACCTTATGACTTGTATTTTTTTGCCAACTTATATTATGACTTCTATTAATAATTAACACACCCAATGATTAATTAACACACACCCACACAACACACATACTGAAATTGTGACATCTTACTCAAAAGAGGAAGAAGCAGGTGCTTGTGAGCTCAAATTTATTGGTAATGTTATTATAGTTTAAGCATGGAGCAAGTTGGGCTTGAGTATTTTAATGTACAAGGGGCAAATGTTCAAATTGAGTGATTTTTTTTTCATGGCAAAAAAAATTGAGTTATTATTTTAGAGGAAATAAAACGACAAGTAGGAAATGTTTAACTTAATTAATAAATAAGCAAACACGTATAATTATTTGATTAGTTAATAAAAAATAAATAACTTGATCATCATAGTCGTCGCTTGTGCTGTATGCAGAGCCGTCGCTTGATACCAAAGGTGGAAAGAAGAAGAATATTCAAAGCGGCATTCTTCCTTCATCGGCCTCGCCAAGTCAATAACTACCATTCTTCCAATATCCTCTTCAAGAAGCCTCGCAAAGCCCAATTCAATTGCACTTTCTCTCTCTGGTTTCTCCTTTTTCTTCTACCCTTTTTCCTTCTTCCCAGCTTCGTCAAGGTGGTCCTTCTGTTGCAAGGTGGTCCTTCAGTTGCTTTCGACAGCTGCTTCTTAGGTTAGTTTCAATATTATTTTCACCTGATATTTTGTTTCGTTACCCCTCAATTATAGGTTTGTGTTCTGTTTTTATTTCTGTTTAGGAACTTGCAAGTGTTTTGGATTTGGTTTCTTGAAACAAATGGTGATCAAGCGTTCCTCTGTTTCTGTGGGCGGTTTATTGACTAGTTGCTCTTTTCCCATTTTTCTCATGCTCTGAATTTTGTAATGGGGCTTTAGACTTCTCTCATTCTATTTCGGTACTTCAAACTTTCATGTTTAAACTCTTTGAGCAATGAAAGAAGTCATAAATAACCAAACCAGTAAGGAGAACTTCATTGCGCAAAAGTTAGGTTAAATAAAGTGGAACACGAGTCAAACCATGGCCTGCAATAGGTGACTAAGAGAGAGCAATAATATGATTGATTTCATTACTCTGTCTGGTCAGCAAGAGATTTTCTAAAATCCTTAACCGCGTTTTCTATTGTTGACATGTTTTCACACTACATTTTGGATTAGTTACATGTAATTTACATTGTGAATTCAGTTATTTTGCATAAATTTCCAGAAAATCTGATGGAGATCTCTGTGCTTTTATGTAGTTTAATCTTAACTAGGCTTTTAATTCTTTTGGTACACAGCTCTTTTAGGAGGCATTCCTCTTTCATTATCAGTGGACATCAGTAGAAAACTGGATTAGCTAGTCAGTTATTACCTTTTGCATTTAACATCCCCTGTGTCATACCATGGAATCCTTGTAGATCGTCCAGCTATTATAAGATAAGATTTGTGTCACTCGATTGTTCTTTGAGACACTGACCCTTTCCAATTTGATTGTTCAATCAGGTGGCCTTGGCAGTGGTTTCATTTGAAGCAATTGTTATCATTTGAAACTGAAAATTCCTCCTAGTAGTTGCTTTAGTCAGTCATGAAGTCTTGTTTTTCTTTCTTATTTGGTAGGAAGGTTACATCTACACTGATACGACATCCTGAAATTGATGAAGGTAACTTAAAAATACTTCTTTAAATAGTTGATATTATCAGGATATGCTTGTGATACTTTCTTAAAATTGGTTTATGTTTTGAGGACATGGGTGTATGCTTGAATTAAATTTTGATTGTATATATTTGTGAACAGAATTATCTGGTGTTCACAATGTTATTCTTTATAACTACAAAGAATTAAGTATTGCCACTGAGGATTTCAGTCCAGCCAACAAAGTTGGAGAGGGAGGCTTTGGTTCTGTCTACAAGGTAGTTGCACCACCTATAAGCCCAATATTTCAATTCTTGCTTGCATTACCATAACGTGTGAAAATTGATTTTTTTTCCCTTCAATGTTTGATGAATGAGATCTTAAGAGAATTCTGTGAATGGCCAGGGAAAGCTAAAAGATGGAAAAATTGCTGCTATCAAAGTCCTTGCAGCTGAATCAAGTCAAGGGGTGAATGAATTCTTGACAGAAATCAAAGTGATCTCAGAAATAGAGCATGAAAATTTAGTCAAGTTATATGGCTGTTGTGTGGAAGGCAGTCACAGAATATTAGTCTACAATTACCTTGAGAACAACAGTCTAGCACAAACACTTCTAGGTGAAAGCATTTATTTTAATTCATCAATAACTCTTTATTGTTTTGTCTGTTGATAGATCTTGCTAAATCCCAACCTTGCGGGGGTAAGGCTGCGTATATCTATCCCTCTCTAGACCTCACTTGGTGGGAGCCTTATGCATTGAGCCACCCTTTTTTTAGATCTTGCTAAATCCCAACCATAGCCCCATTATTCTTTTTATTAATGGCTCTATTTACTTCACTTGCAGGTGGACGACAAAGCAAAATTTTCTTCAACTGGCAAACACGGACAAGAATATGCATTGGGATTGCCCGTGGGCTTGCCTTTCTTCATGAGGAAGTAAAACCACATGTTGTTCATAGGGATATAAAAGCAAGCAACATTCTCCTTGACAAAGACCTTACACCAAAGATTTCAGATTTTGGGCTTGCAAAACTTATCCCGCCAAACATGACTCATGTCAGCACACGTGTGGCAGGGACAATGTAAGTTCTGCTTCTGTGAAACTTTCTTTTCTGATTTACAGTCTCTGCAGAAACTGGAGGATTTTTGTTTATAAGTTCAGTTTTTTCTGTTTTTTTCATTACGCAAAGTAGCTGACCGGGTAGGA
The DNA here is from genome assembly GCA_963855925.1 of Inga laurina. Classification (NCBI taxonomy): domain Eukaryota; kingdom Viridiplantae; phylum Streptophyta; class Magnoliopsida; order Fabales; family Fabaceae; genus Inga; species Inga laurina. The sequence goes on from OY979702.1 coordinate 77,872,684, forward strand.
AGACTCAATTTTTCCACATCAACTTCCCAGTTTTAAACACAAAATCTCCCACTTTCACTAGGAACTTGGTAGTTAATACTCCAAACACATGCTTATTAACCATAATTACATGATATTATGTTCCGTAAAGAGTTTCTAGTTGGCTACTGAAGTTTATTCATAGAAAGATTTTACTTTATGTAGCCATTAATGGTTTCTGATCTTTCAGATGGGGTGGTCATAAAAGAGGAAAATACTTAGGCTTTTTGTTCCACATATAAATTTACATCAATGTCAATTGGTGACTTTAGAGTTCGCGTAGAACTATATTTTTAATGATTAATTTGTTAATTATTAATCTGAATAATAGATTTATTATCATAAGGTGTTAGCTTTGACACGAGAGACCTGGTATTGTTTGGGAATTTCTGTTCATAAAAATGCGATTCTCACATTTAGCTGACTGCTGAGGTGCAGTTATGTGTTCATGCAAGCATGCATAAATATTTAGGATTGAATTATTTTTGCTGTCTGTTAATTATTCATCACCTTTCCCTCTGCACATGAAGAGGAAAGCTTCAATATCTCAGACAAATTATGTTTCTTATGCTTTGTGTTTTTAAATTTTTCTTTAACTATTGAACATATGGAATTTATTGCTACATTTTCTATTTCAGAGGTTATCTGGCACCAGAATATGCAGTAAGAGGGCAGGTGAATAGAAAAGCAGACATTTACAGCTTTGGTGTACTTCTTTTGGAGATTGTCAGTGGGAGATGTAATACAAATACACGATTGCCATTGGATGAACAATACCTTCTAGAAAGGGTATGGATCTCTCTTCTATGAGTATCATATTCTCAATCACATTGGCCTTTCATTTCCCAATTTGGATCCTTCATCTTTACAGAAATGAATGATACTCCCTTTAGTCTTTAATACAAGACATATTTACCTGATTTGATTAGATTAAGGAAGTTAGTTAATATAACATGTATTTTCTAAAACACCCTAGTTATCTTCCTTAATTCCCTCCCTCCCTCTCCTCCTTGATTATTGTCGAGAGAGGATCAATAAGGGTAAATTAGGAAAAGATTGACAAATATAAAAAATAAATCTTATATTTGGGATCAAGATCAACTCCCCAAATGTGTTCTATGCTAAGGACCGGAGGGAGTATAGTGTAAGCAGAGAGGGAAAAAATGTTGAGCGTATGGATGAAATTAAGCCCACACACAATCATATTCTTTTATATTACTCTCCAAATATATGAATGTGGAGGATTCATGTTGTTCTTCTGGCTATGAAAAGCATAGTTAAAAGGAAAACAAGAATTTTTTGTCACTTCAATGAATTAAAGTTTTCAGATGGAAATCACATTAAATGGTATGCATTAAAGGGGGGAAAATTAATTGTATGACACTTCAGTTCTTGAGAAAATGCTTGTAGAAGAGGAATTTATAATTAAACTGATGGATTTAATATTAAATGTGGCTCCTAAAAGATACAATTTAGAAGAGGAATTGCCTGGCGTTGTGATCGAATTTGTGTAACTGCAATCTATTCTGTAGCTCCATATAAGATTTCAGGACCTGGTCTCATTTAAACTTCTGTTGTTACAGACATGGAGACATTATCAGGAAAGGATATTGGTAGGGCTGGTAGACATATCCCTAAATGGGAAATTCGATGCCGAGGAGGCTTGCAAGTTTCTGAAAGTTGGCCTTCTTTGTACTCAGGAAGTTCCGAAGCTCCGGCCATCCATGTCTTCAGTGGTCAAGATGCTCACCGGTAAAATGGACGTCGATGACTGTAAAATAACAGAACCAGGCTTGATTTCTGACTTTATGGACCTCAAAGTTGGAGGAAAACCAAAAAATGAAGTTGATATGAAAACATTATCTTCATATAATGCCACCTCGGCCTCGGACAGCCAGGACACTACGATGTCATTTGCTTCAACCGCTACTACTACAACCTTTGCCATGCAATAAGATCATAGCATGTAATTGTCTGTCTCCAATGCCTTGTTCTTTCAAGATGTTTTTCAAGGCTTGTTATGTCATGTAAATTTTGCCAATTTTTCCAAGTTTTTATTTTTTTTAGTGATTGTTTAATTCTTTTGTGCAAACCGTCCAATATTAGGAAATTTCTCTCTGGAAGTACTTTCTTGTAAGTAAATTTGAACAAGTCCTGTATTCATTGGTAAATCTGAAGATTCCCTCTTACCTTCCTCTTTTTCTATGTATCATGTGCGTGTTTGTCTGTGTCGGTCTTTCTCAGGAACACGCAAATTCTTATGATAAAAGATAAGTCAATTTAATCAAATCATAAAAACCGATGATAACTATTCAATATAAGAAGAATTTGCTAAACAGCCTCTATGTCTATTCTAATTTCAACGGCATCCTAAGAAAGAATACAAACTTGCTGCATAAATTTTTTCCTATCACTCCCTTTATAAAATTAATGTACCCTTAACTTCCCCTTTTGTGAATCATGTTATACTATCAAATTTAGTTGTATAATTATTTTCATTTTATATAATTGATCACTATATATATATATATATAATCATTCTTTCTCCTAACCATGAAAGTGAACCATGCTCAAGTCTGCCGCGTTTTTGATATTGACTACCAACTTGGCTGTAATAAAACATTTTATACTTTATAAAGCTGTATAAATTTAATTTAATTTAATTTCATATCAACAATAAAATCAACACAACACACATTTAAAATATTAAAAAATATTAATTATTATCCAAATATTTCAAATAAAGTTTGATAACAAACAAAATAATAGTAAAATAAAAACTGACTTAAAATTTAGAGTGCTTCCCGGTCTTCTCTAAATCAAAATGTCAATTAGAGAATAACCCAACAGTAATCACAATGCAAAACAACCAAGATCAGTAATTAAGTACTCACAAATCACAGTTAGCCCAATTTTAAATGCCTAAATAAATCCATTAATGCATAAGGGATCATCTTTGAACCTTTATTAATTTTAGACGTCTTAACTTGGCTTATTAAAAAAAATTCCTAAGTGCATGTTTTTGTCGATAATATAATTCTTTTGACTGAGTTAATTGAATATATTAACTTTAAACCTGGGTTATGGAGAATAACTTTGAAGTCGAAAGGTTTTCTCTTAAATAAGAGTAAGATAAGATATACACATTGTAATTTTGATAAGAGACAAGTTAAAAGTGATATAGAGATTAAATTTAAGAGATTAAACCATCCTATAAATGGCAAAGTTTATATATTTAAGATCAATTATGCAAAAAGACAATGAAATTACCTGATAAGTTAATCATAGAATTTAAATTGAATAGTTTGAATGGAAAAAACTATTAGAGTTATTAGTGACTAGAAATAGCTTAATAAGGTAAAAAAATTTTTATTGCACTATTATAAGACCAACAATATTATATCATAGTGAATATTGAACTTTAAGGAACAATTGAGAATAAAGTGGGATTAATTGAAATAAAGATGTTGAGATGGATGTGTTATTATATATAAAAAAAGATAATATTTGTAATAAAAATATATATACAAAAGCTAAAGCAGTATCCATTGAAGAGAAAATTGTAAAAAATCGTTTGAAGTGGTTTGAATATTTTTAAAGAAGGCTGTTGGATATGCTAATGAGGAGAGTTGATTAAGTATATAAACAATATGAAATTCTATTAAAAAGGTAAAAAAGGATCTAAGAAAATACTCAATAAAATTATTGAGTGAGATCTTTTAGTTTAATAATCTACTCAAACATTTAGTTGTGAATAAAGTAAAATACATGCAGCAGACCCCACCCACGATCTAATAGAATAAGGCTGTTTTTTGTTGTGGTTATCTCACTGGAGTAATTTTGATGAAATAATCATGGTATCTGTCACATATTTTGGACGCATTGTATTATTGTTTATTTGGGAACTTGTTCAAAGTATTTTTCTATAAATTGAGATAAAATACTTCTTACATATTTATCTCATAAATTATAAAAATACTTCTCAAAAACTAAAATAAACAGAAATGATAATAATAAATGATACTCCTTTCTATTCTTAATAGAAGATATATTTAAGAAATTGATCTTAGTCCTAAACAGAAGGCATATTTTTCATATTTATCAATCTTTTCCTAATTTATCCCTATTGATGCTTCATCAACAATAATCAATGAGGAGGGGGAAGGAGGGAATTAATGAAGATGGCTATGATGTTTCAGAAAAAAATATGTTATATTAATTAACTAAACTAACTTCCTTAATCTAATCAAATTAGATAAATATATATTATATTAAGAATCAGAGGGTAACATAAAAAAAATGCATATAATAATGATTCAATTGGAACCAGAGAATTATCAAAGTATTTATTAAATATAAATATATTATATAAAATATGTAACAAGGCATACTCAAAATAATGAGATATATTTTTCATAAAAAAAGATATATTTCATGCAAATTATTAATTAAAATTCAATACAATCCAGTGGGTTAATCCTACATATTGGTCAAAAGGTCCACGTACTTTCTTTTCACTATTTATTTTTAAAGATACCGGTTTCTTAAAAAGAAATCAGAAACATTTTAATTCATTTTTTATAGGACTCCTATTTGTCTCGTCGTAAGCATTCGTGGCACTGTCTCTCCGAAACAACAAAGTCACGTAACCTGGTTTAAGTTAAGAAAACGGATTGCAAGCAACAAAAGAACAAATTTCAATGGGAGGTTTTCGGTCCCACACCATCATCATTAGACAACTCTCCAGCCCTAATCCACAAAGCAAAAGCAAAAAAATAATATTGAATGATGTCAAATCCCTCTCCTCTCTCTTTATCTACCTCTCTCTTTCATTACTCCTCTCTCTCTGGGGAAGCCTTCAATCCACTCTTCATCCCCTTTATAAAACTTTATGAAACTCTCTCTTTTTCACGAGCAATCCCTGAACTGGAAAGAGCCAATGTTTCTGGTTTCTAACCCCCGCTAGGAAAGATTCTCCGCATTACCCTTTAGGAATCCCTTAAAGTTTCTTTCCCATTCTACCCGACAACGATTCATTTCGACTGGCGGTGCTTGAAGTTTTGCACTTTCTCTCTCTGCCATTTGATATTTAGGGTTTCGATCGTTACTGCTCGTCTTCAAGTTCTTTCCTTTTATGGGGTTTGGTTTTCCTTCGTTTTCCAGTGCTAGGTTCATTGGAACTGGTTCAGTGAGGGGTCGTGTTTTTTGGTTAGTGCTAGCCTGAGATTTTGTTTCTGCGGTTTGTAAAAGAGGGATACATTGTTGTCAAAAAGGGGATTATTTATTGCTTTGTGTTTCGCTCTTTTGTGAACAGTAGCTGCTTTTTGGAAGCTTATTTGCGAAGCAATTTGCCTTTGAATGAACGTGATTGTATTTAGTGCTTTCATGGACTGAATACAGGCCTGTTTTGATCCCACCCCTTTATGTATTTGGAGCTCTTGTTCCAGAGAAACCCGTGATTGGATAGCAGGGCTGGTTAATTTATTCATTTTCCCCAGTGTCCAAGGTGAATTTGGGCAGATCAAGGTTCTCCTGCCCAGTTTTAATTTTATTTTCTTTTATGGGTAGCATTGATGATTTAGCGTCACAATCACTGAGATATGTGGTTTGTCGGATTCTTGGTGATCGGTATCCATAGTATCGCTCTGAGATGAGGTTTTACTACCAGTTATAGACAGTGCCTTCTATTTTTTGGGTCTATGAGAAGATTTTGGTGATGGAGGATATAGGGTTGTTCAAACAAGGTTGGCAATGGCTTCGATCGCAGAAGGATGCTTACTGGCGTGCCCGAACTGCATTGGGTTGTTGCAGGGACAAAACTGCCATGTTCATCGAGCAACATTGGCCGTTAGTATGCAGTGCATGCTTCAGATTGGGAAGCATTTTTCGCCTATCGTTGCTTTATTGGAAAGACTGCTTTGCAAGGGGTTTTCAGTCGTTAATCAAGCTGGGTCCAGCTATGCTTCTCCTCATTATGTGGTGTTGTCTTCTTAGTTTGACCTCGATGCATTGCTTGATTTATGTACTTATTAGTATGGTATGTGGTCTTTCATGCTCCATTTCTTATATCTAGCATTGCTGGTCTCTGATCTCTGTTCTTGTTTCTTATATTTGTTCATCTGCTCTAATATTTAGCTATTAATGCTCTTATTTTAATTTCACTTTGATTGCATTTTATAATTGTGATAGATTGGCCGATGCTTTATTGCAATAATGGGGTTTTAATGCTTATACCGTTGGACTACTCTTTCAGAATTTTTTGTGAAGGTCCTGAGAATAAAATGTGAAGAATTTTGCTTAGACATGAAAACTGGACACTTTCTTTTTTCAAAATATAAATTGGGAGATCGGAGAACTTTATGTTTCACAACATGTGGACCTTCCATTTACTGCAGTCCCCCATAAAGTTTTGGTTCTGGTTGTTGAGTACATCTTAATGTCATTAACATCAACAAAACTTTAATTACTTTGATTTTAATTGCTCTCTAGGGAATATACTTTTGTTGTATTTGTCTTGGGGCTTTCCTCTTTTTCCCTTTACCCTGTTTTGGCAAGTTTCTTTTTCAATTTCTAATAGCGTGTAGTTTATGCATTCTTATTTGGGAGTTATATTTACTCAAACATTTTTATTTTGGGCTTAAAGCGTCCAAACTTCAGTACTGGGTCTACCTGACCTCAAGGATGGCCTTTTCTGGGACTACTTTCAGGACTATTAATTGAAGATTAATTGTTATAATCTTCATCTAGATTGCTGAAATGTATTTTTTCATTTTAAAGTTGCCGCAAATGTGGTCCTTCTTGTCCTCCTCTTTATAAAAGAACTCACAGTCCTCTTTATAAAAGAACTCACATCCCTCTTCTGAAATGTACCTGAAACCTTTAATTAGTTGAATCTGTTATTGTTGGTCTTAAAAAAAAAATTCTAATGCATTGTTTTTTCATAAAATTAATTGGAAAACTTTGGCATAAGTCTTCTGTTAGGGGTAGAAAGTTTTTATGACTGTTCCTTAGGCTTGCTTATAGTGACACCTTGATTTCAGTACCTTTGTGATACTGGAACTTTTTGGCATTAATGGAGATTAAACTTTTATATGAGCATAGTAAGCTCAACGTACCTTGCTCTTATTTTTTGAAGTCTAACGTTCTGTCCCTTATTTACCAACTTTTCTATAATGACTCTGCTGATAATATTCAATACTTCTCTCTTTGCCATTTTAGTGAGACTGCATTCTTCAGATTTTTGGTTCTTTTGACGTTTTCTTTGATGTTAATTTAAGAGGTTGAGGGGGGGACCTTTTTTAGAATGCTCTTTACTGGGCTTTATCATTTCCATGTGCTGACGCATAATTTATAGAGTAAATTTTATACTTCTTACTCACAGTTCAATTGGATACTTTAGGGTGTTGCTGGAGCTGCTGTCCAGTACTTGGGTTATACTCCTGGCGTTTTCATTGTAGGGCTTTTTGCTATCCTTATCTTGTGGATGTATGCTAACTTCTGGATAACAGGAACATTGCTTATTGTTGGAGGTATCGTATTCTTTACTCACCTTGGATTTTAAGATGCATTCCTCTAATGATCAGGAAAACAGGCGTGAGGATTCATGGCTGTTGTTTTATGGTCTTAAAAGCATTCATCATTACTATGATGTGCTCACAATTGCATTTATTGATGCCATTTCCTGATATGACTATATTTTTTCACTAAATGCATGCATTACTCGGATCTGAAATGTGATTTTGGGCAGTGATTTGCATAAAATTGAGTTCTTAGCTGATTGTATTCTTGTTTTTGTAATGCACAAATGCAGGTTATTTATTCTCCCTAAATCATGCACGCTTGGTGGTACTAATGGCAACTGTGTATGCTTTATACTGTGTCCAAGTTCGGGTGGGCTGGCTTGGTGTTTTTCTGTGTGTAAATCTCGCATTCTTGTCCAATGACGTTTTGAATTTCCTCCTACAATGGTTTGATAATGTGAGTGAAAGCAGCTCGCATTCTGAAGACCAGGGACAATCAGAAACAGTTCTGGGAGATGACTTTACTGAAGAGTGTGGATATTCCATCCCTACTACTGAATCTGATAATTCACATTCATGTAAATCATCCAGCAAACCAGCCATTACCACTTCAGTTGTTGAAAACCTGAAAGAGCTTTCTGCTAGTAAGGTGGTGAAAGTACAAACAGATTCTGTTGATGAAATGAGGAGAATATTGAATAGTCTGGATCATTATGTTGCGCTTGGATTTTCCCGTCACAAGAAAGTTGATGCAGCAATTTTGAAAAAGGAATACCGGAAAAAGGTACATGTTTATTAGTGATATATTTTCTTTAGGTAAAAATAGTCCTAATTTTACTTCTCTCCATTCTTAAGTTGTTCATTAATGTTGATGTAATATTTCTTAACCAGTGCCAGATAATGATGCTGTGAAATCACATTTACCTGAGCTATGATGTGTTTGCTCACCTACACATCCTCTAATATTGTATATGGAATGAACTGTTCTTAAATTTAGTTCAATTTACTGATGTAGGCGATGCTTGTTCATCCTGATAAGAATATGGGCAGTCCGCTGGCAAGTGAATCATTTAAGAAGCTTCAGTCTGCATATGAGGTAGAGTTTTAATTTAAACACTGGTCTCACTCTGCAATCTTTCTTGGAGTTGAATGATAAACATAAACGATTCTCCGTTCGTTTTTTTACCATTCACTAGATATTTGAAATGTTCAGGTTCTTTCTGATACCACAAAGAAGAGAGAGTATGATGAGCAATTGAGGAAAGAGGAATTCAGGGCTAAAAGTGTCTGCCAGAAATCCTATGGATCTTCACGTCAGGTAAATATGATGGTTTCCTTATACTTGATTTTGACATGCACTAGTAGTTTTTTGTATTTATACCGAGGCAAATATTGTGGTTACTTTAGTTTTGATTTTTGAAATGGAGTTTAGAGTGAGAGAGAGAGAGAGTTCGTTAAAATAGCTGTTCCAGTATATTTATTTAGTGACCCAATAGTTGAACCACTGGCCTTATTTTCCTGACTGAATCCAATAACTGAGACTAGATGTTGATGGATTTTGTGATGTTAGAATAGGGAAGAATAACAATAATAATTACCTAGGTGGAGATGGCGTGGACATGGTTACTTGGGAACCATTGACCACGAGTGGTTTGTTGAATATACTCCAATGGAAGAAAAACATGCTGGTATAGTGGGTAAGGCTCGTTGTGGAAACAGCCTCCTGCGAAGATGCAGGGTAAAGCTGTGGTTTGTTAGTTTGATTAGCAGAGCCATCTTTTTCTTCTGATTCCTTAGGTTGCTGATGGCCTTTGCTACTGAGGTAGTGATTCTGTTGGTAATCCTTGCAGGACAACTCTGATTATCGCTCTGAAGAATCCAGGCGTATACAGTGCACCAAGTGTGGCAATTCACATATATGGGTGTGCACTAATAGAATTAAGTCTAAGGCAAGATGGTGTCAGGTTAGATTTCTTTTTTACTACATTCTATTTATTGATTAGTGGATTAATTCTCTTCCCATCTTTCTTTTGCTTGGTTGCTCTATTTTTTTAATTGAAAATTGATTATATCCACTTTGGGAGCAGGACTGTGGTCAGTATCATCAAGCCAAGGATGGAGATGGATGGGTTGAGTACAAAGGTTCTCTGGCTCTTGATAGGGCTCAGAAGGTAATTCCTTCATAGCAAGTATTGTTCTCCGTTTATTTTTCTTTAAATTCACATGGCATTTTGCTGAATGTAGTTTCTTTTCTTGATAGATGGAGATTCCACGAGCTTTTGTTTGTGCTGAGAGCAAGATCTTTGATGTGTCAGAATGGGCCATTTGTCAGGTCGGTCATCTCTACATGCGTCTTTATTGGTCTACATATTATAATGCTTTTTACTTGATTCAATGGTTCTGAAATTTACTATTAGAGAATTGAAAAGATATCTAGGAACAGCAAAGGTAGACCATGTTAATGTGCATTTGCAGGGTTTGCCTGGGTAGGGATTAAGATGTAAAGTATTGAAAATGGGAGAGAATCATTGTATGCTTAAATGTTAAGGGATGGAATGAAAATTGTGTGGCTTCCATTTGCAGTCTTTCATGTAAGTTTATCTATATAAAATATTAATAGTTAAAACTACAAAATTCCTAGTCATTTTGTATCTTTCATCTTCTCTACTAAACACGAGCGAGTGTTGATCAAAACCTTTTCATCTGCATTCACTTCTTTCATAATATCTGCCTCTTCTAGAAAGCGCATATCAGAGTCGCATCTTGGAAAACGGAAATGATATGTTTAAGATGATAGACGTGAGACTTATGATATGTATCGTTTTGTCAGCAGTGTTCTAGTTTCACCTATTTCTTTGACTATTTACACTAGTTTTTCAATAGGCTTTGGCTATTTACACAAAAGTTTTTCAATAGAAATGCATTACATTGGCTTTCAGTAAACATACCCATTGCAATTGATTGAGTCACATTCATGCAACTTCAAATTTATTTGGTTATCATCTTATCCTATGGAGAGTAAGTCTGAGGAACCTGGGTCCGGGATTCCCTGATTAGTCCAGACTCCAGAATTCTTGGTTGAACCTTTGATTGAGACTATATGTACCCCTGTTACTTTCTGTTGCAATCATCTCACAAGGGTTAGTTCAATTGTTGGAAGGGAATCTTGAACTTAAAGGATGGCTTGTCCTTGTTTCATGCAGGGAATGGCTTGTAGGCCAAACAGCCATCGACCGAGCTTCCATGTGAACATGGTTGGCCTGGAGAAAAGCCCGCGATGTAACTCCAGCCGATATCCATGGGACTTGGATGCGGAAATGATGCTGGACGAAGATGAAGAGGCATTTGAGTTGTGGCTTCAGCAGGCTCTTGACTCCGGCTTCTTCTGCGAGCCCTCCAAACGCCGGAAGAGCTGGAGTCCATTCAAATTGCATCAGAAGAAAGGGAAGAAGCAGTGGCGAAGAACATCATGCTGAAAAATCCCTAGATGCGATAATTATTTAGTTCATTTGCCATCTCCATGGGAATGATGGAGCAAACATCTTGTTGGATCAAGAGATGGGTTCCTGAGATTAAAGCATACAGGGATAATGATGATGATGGTAAGCTTGCAAATCTAATCAACGTTGCTGTGAGTGGTGGTAAGGCTTTGTTTCATGGCTGACAAGAAGATCCAACCATTCCCCATATCCTTGTAATGCAAGGCATTAAAATACGCAAAGCTTCTTTGCATACTTAGTAGGTTCAGAATACCAAAGAGCATTAGCTGGTTTTGTGGCGACTACTTTTGGTAATTTTGTAAATTACTTGCTAATAAAATTTCTCACTTGCCTTCTGACTTAGAATATCAGCATTCATTTTATATCTTACTCTTCTTTTTGTTTATTTAAGTAGTTGCTCAAGACATTTATCCGTTGTCGTAGTTATGGTTGGTTGATCTGAATGCACCAGCAAAATGTTGACAAAACGTTGAAAAAAAAAAGGAAATAACATCTTTAGTTTTGACCCCATTTTTGCCATTAATTTACTCGTTTATCCGTCCATGAACATATTAACAAGCTGTCATTTTTTCAATCTTTTCAAAAGACAAATCAGACTACCTAACTACTCACGCGTTTATTATTTTTGACCATCCTCTATATATATAAATATAAAATATAAAATTTATAGAAAGTTGTGTTATTAGTAAATAATAAAATATTATTGCTAATCCCAAACTTGTTACGTAAAATCTAGCAATAAGTGAGCTTTCAGGAAGCATGGACATGGTTACGGAAACAAATGTTACCTAAATTCGTGAAAGTAAAACTAAAGTGAAATATTAATCTGAAGATTATTGTACAGAAGGCCAACGGCAAAGAGTTCTTGTTAATTATCATCTTATTATTCTGAAATTCATACAACTGTTTTAAAATTTTATTGGTAAATAATATTTTATAATCATGTACAGATTTTAAGAAAACTATGCATATGATGCGACAGAGGAAAATTCAGCGATCAACATATCTTTGAGGTTGAAACTTGCACGTTTCAACTTGTAAGTTGCAACTTGCAAGTGAAACAAAAAAATAAAGGACATATGTTTAAGTATCAAAAAAATAAAATAAAAACTTCTTAAAAAAATAAAGACTAATTATAAATGTATATAGATATACACTTACCGAAAAAAAGTATATAAATATATAAAATTATTTTACTTTTGAGACTACCCAGATCTAGTCCAAAGAAGAAAAAAATTGTCAGGGAGTAACATTTTAAAAAACAAAATCCAAAAAGGGTCCCTACAATAATGTAATAATTAAAAAGAAAAGGCTAAAATCAAGATCTTGGATTCGAGCTTATATAATAATGAAATGAAAGAAAATCTGAAATTAAATAGGTCCCTAAGACAAAGAAGAGAAGCTCAAAAGAGCTGGGGAGAAGAGGACAGAGACCTGAACATCGGCTCATTGCCTATCGTTCGGTGCTCCGCTGATTACGGTTGTGCCCCTACTGCTCCGGTGAGTTCTTCATGGTTGGATCTGTTATTTCCGTTTTACTTTCTTCTTCTCGTAATGATTGATCTTCAACTGATTTAATTATTTTTTCCTGCTATCGCTCCCTTCGATGCTTTTGTTTCACCCCATGATCAATCTTATATTCGTGAACAACGTATTAATTTGACGTTTTATTTTCATTAACTAAAACTTATAACGGAGTTGTGGGATTGAAAGCCATCGCTGCAATTCTTATTTTAATGATGAGCATCGCGTTTTTATGTACAAAATGCTGGAATATTGGCTGATTTAGTTGTGTGATGCTTGTTTGGCTTTTCGGCTTTGCAATGATTAAATAATTTTGCCATTGTGGGTTGTTGCCCGTTTATATTTTAACTTCTTGGAAGCCGATTACTTAATACTTTAGCAGCTAAAAGCTCCTTGGGGAAGGGCTGTTCATCAGGCGGTCTTTTTGTGAGGCGGGGTGTTACTAAGTTTTCGTATTTGCAGTATGCCAAGGACAAACTATCATTATAATACTGAAAAGTTTGGTTATACAGGAAAATGTTTTCTCTGCTAAGGATAAGAAATTGTTATAGTTTCTTCGTGAACTTCATTAATATGTACTCCTACGGTCGTTAATATAAAATATATTTGAGGAGGTGATCTTGGTTCTAAATACAAGAAATAGTTTTTATATTTGTCAATCTTTTCCTAATTTTACCCCTATTGATGCTCCATCAACAATAATCAAGGAGGAGAGGGAACGAAGAAATTAAGGAAGATAGGTAGTGTGTTTTAGAAAATATATGTCATATTAAGTAATTCAACTAACTTGCTTAATCTAATCAAATTAGGTAAATATGTCTTATATTAAGGGCTGAAATACTATTTTTACTATGCCACGTATACATGAAAGTCTTGCTTTTTTAAAGGACTTCTTTCCAGTCGATAAGAATGTGGGCAAAATGTTTATAAATATGGATTTGTCCCCTTCATTTCATGTTTATTAATGAATTGGGAAAAAACAAAAGTATTTTTTGCCCGGGGGGGGGGTGTTGAGCCAATATGCAGAAGTTCTTTGTTACAACTGGTCTGACCCTCTTTATCATTTGGCATCTGGGTGAGGTTTGAATAATATTCGATTGGAGTGTATGCTTATTTTTTAGTCTGCCAAACTGCCCATGAGACCTCAATATTTGTTTTATTTTTGTTTAGGTGTGAAGTATTCTTATATTTTAATTGATTCTTGTTTAATTTGTTGCCTACAGGCCTCCCTAGTGGAACATTTTGGATATTTTTTTCTTTCGATCCATTGAGAAGAGATTTACTGTCATTTTGCTGTCATGGTTCGCTCATCTTTCTATCTATTTATCTATGTTATATCATATATCTGTATGAAGAGTATTAGCACAATCTGAGCCTCCTAGTTGATTTGGACTGGGTGCTGCCAATGCTTGTTTGTTAGCTCTTGCTCATATCTTTTGGCCTGAACCTTTCTATGAAGAATACTAATGATGCCTAGCATTTATAAGAACAGTTGATCAAATTTCTGTTCAAAGGGAATATATATGAATAGCATTTGCTGATGATTTTGAAATTCAAAAGATGTTTCTAATTGTAACTAAAGTCAGACTCTTATCCACAACTTGGCATTTCACGCTTTTGGTCTTTTGGTCATTATTGCAGCCACAGCTTACTTGCAAAAAGATCATATGTCTAGTGTGGGGGATAACAAAGAACAAGGACAGATGGATGTAAATACATCAAATGAATCCATGCCATCAACCAAGGAGCAGGTTGTTCTTAAAAAATTGTCTTGCATGTTTCAGTGAAAATTCAAGTGGCTTAGATAACTTTTGTATGGCAAGGATTTTTTATCACGTTTTTTTTGGCTTATCGAGTTCTTGAATCTTGCAGGAGGAGGTTATAAAGAAAAAATATGGAGGACTACTGCCTAAAAAGCAACCACTTATATCTAAGGTACACGTGTATTGGTGCCCTTATGTACATATTCTTTTAACTTTATCATATCTGATGATATGTGTTCTTACTCTTTTGGCTTAACATTTTTCGTTTTACTCCAGGACCACGAACGTGCCTACTTTGATTCAGCTGATTGGGCACTTGGAAAGGTATTTCTAGAAGAAACTCATTAAATGCGATTCATTGTTGCTGGATATGTATATATTGATTTTTCTTACACTCTTGTGTACCTTAAAACAGCAAGGAGGTGAAAAACCCAAGGGACCGCTGGAGGCTTTGCGGCCTAAGTTACAGGTATTTAATCAATTATTATATGGTTGTATGGAAGTCTTGCTGCTTTCAGAAGCTTGATAACAATTGCTTCTCTTTTTATTGTCACTTTGTTCTTCTGTTTTGTAATTTGCATGCTATTCAGCGATTGGGTGGTCTTTGACATTGTTGAAATATCTATTCTGTTAAAATGTTATTTGCAGCACCATTAGTAATATGAAGGTTTTTGTGCTTTCTTAATCTTTTTATTTATTAAAATGTTGTTTCCAACCACTCCAAACCAGTTGTGTGTGTGTGTGAGAGAGAAAGAGCTTAACTGTATCTCAGAGCCATTAAGTTCACAGCCTAGCATCATATCAACTACAAAGTAATCATATACGAGGCTGAGTTACCATTTGTAGTGTTTGGGGCAAGTTAACAAATTAATGTGGAGCGTAGCCTCTGGGGACCAAAGGCTTTGCGCGCGCGTCATGCTTTAATTTTTCTATGTCCATTGTTGTAGTAGTTCTAATATCCAAATAATGGAAAAACATGTACGTCGGAATTAGATGTTCTTTCAACTATTTAGTTATTGGTATTTTTGTTTTACCAGCAGCAGCTCTTAATATACAGCCAACCCTCTGGCTCAGTGGCTCCTTCTCCAGCATTATTAACCACTAAATATATCAAATAATATAACGGCAAAATTAGGTGAAGTTTTTAGGTGTTTGTTGCCAGATTTTTTTTAAGTAAATACATAATATGTGGAGAATTTTTTTTTAGAAGATCCAATCATGTGCAAAGTTATAAATTTCTTGTATTGTATTATATTTTTATTATAAAACTTGGTTGAAATATCTGAACACCATCTAAAGTTTCGCCCAAAACACAAATGCATAAAATCTCGGGGTCATTAACTGGATCGAGGGGGTATGATGTCTTTCTTATTGAAATTACTGCCATTTCTTCAAAGTGTGAATGACCAATTTCTGTCTGGCAATTCTGTATTTTCAGCCAACACAGCAGCAAACGCGTTACAGGAAGTCTTTTTGTTCTCCTTCAGGAGAAGGTATGCCTTTTCTGCATCATTTGCTTCATTCTATAGAATGCCATTGCTACATTTTCTCCTTCTTCCTCGTCGTCTTCTTCTGTTTAGCTTCTTCAGGGAAGTGTACAAAATTCTGATCTGTGTTCTACCTTTTATAGAAGGAGCAAGTGTTCCATCGGAGGATGCACCTTCCAACGAGTAAGAAGCAGTCAGTCTTTTGATGATCTGCTCCGTATTATTCTGATACCATTTAGTTGTTTTCTTTTTTTCTTTTTCTTTTTTTTGCTCAAAATACCATTTAGTTGTTTTCAACAATAAGTTGTTCATGTATTCTTAGTAGCACAAGACAATTGAATCTGGCCTGCTGCTCTGCTGTAGACTCTTATTGAACTATGATTTTTACGGTTTATGGTTACATTCCTTTATTTTTGACTTTTGATAGTACAACAACAAGAAGAAAGCTTTTATTCCATTAGATGGGGTCGACTATACGAATCGCACAACATCATTGTGCTATATCGAGAACCAAATCTTTGGATAGGTTATTAATCAAAAGATTTTATTCTATAATCTCATTGAGTGTTTGCTTCAATCTTCCTTGACCTTTTTTTATAGGACCTCAAGCTATTTGATCAATTTTTCTCATCGGCACACTCAATGGCTTCTTTTGAACTTGTCCATACCAACTTAAACGATTTTTTACTATTTTCTCTTCTATCGATGCCACTTCAACTTGTTTGTGTACATGATCGGTACCAATCTTATCTTTTCTTATATGACCACACGTCCATCTCAACATTCTCATCTCGGCTACCCCAATTTTATGTTCACGTTGTTTCTTTAAAGCTCAACATTCATTATCATAAAGCATTGCTGATTTTATAGTAGTGCGATAAAACTTCCTTTTTCTTTTGTTAGGTACTCTTTGGTCATAAATAATTCTAGCAGCTTGAATTCTATGATTAATATGTCCATAAATTTCACCATCTTGTTGTATAATTGATTTCAAATATCTACACTTTGCCACTTGTGGAATAACTTTCCCTCCAATTTAAGTTCCACTTCTCTTTTAACTTGTCTCTTATTAAAATTACAATATATATATTCAGTTTTGCTCTTATTTAGACGAGAAGCCATTCAACTCCAAAGTCCTTTTCGATATCTCAAGTTTAAAATTGATTTCCTCTCTAGATTTAGCTAATAGGAATGCATCATCAACAAAAAGCATGCAGTTAGGATATCTTCTATGATAGGCTTAGGCAGAACGTCTACCATTAGGTTAATCAAATAAAGGCTTAAAGCTAATCCCTGATGTAGGTCAATACTTACAGGAAAGTCGTTTGTCTCACCTCCAGGCGTTCTAACATTGGTTGTTACCCCCTGATAAATGTCCTGAATGACTTTGATATATGCATAACGCACCCCATTTCCTTTGTCTCACCTCTAGGAGTTCTAACACCGGTTATTACCCCCCGATACATGTCCTGAATGATTTTGATATATGCAATATGCACCCCTTTCTTTTCCAAGGTTTTTCAAAGTACATCTTTTGGCACATGGTCATATGCTTTTTCTGAATCAATGAAAGCCATATACAAATCGCTTCCTTTGCTTTGATACTTTTTCATTAATCCCCTTAATAAGTAAATCGCTTTTGTTGTGGATCTTCCTGGCATAAATCCAAATTGGTTCTTCGAAATACTAGTCTCCAACCTCAACTTATGTTCAATTACATTTTCCCACAATTTCATTATATGACTCATAAGCTTAATTCCTCTGTAGTTTGCATAATTCTGAATATCCCCTTTATTCTTATAAATAGGGATCAAAGTACTTTTTCTCCACCTATTAGGAATTTTCTTGGATCGTAAAATCTCATTAAATAACTTATAAGCCACAATGCACCCTCTTCACCCAAACATTTCCACATTTCAATAGGAATAACATCAGGTCCAACAATTTTTCCATTTTCTTAAGAGTTTCCTTAACCTCACCAACTCGAATCCTACGGTAAAATGACAAATTAAGCTTGCTTTCTCAAGTTGTCATATCTTCCAAGTCACAAGTCAATCCTCCCTCTCCATCATTGAACAACTTATAAAAGTAGGCTTCCCATCTATTCTTAATATCCCCATCAGTAACTAAAATTTTGCTTTCTTTGTCCTTTATACACCTCTCTTGATCAAAGTTTCTTGATTTTCTCTCTTTCTCCTTTACAATCTTATAAATCTTGCGCTTGTCTGTCTTTGTCCCTAACTCCTTATAAAACTTCTCATATGTTTTATCGCGAGCTTCACTCACTGCCTTCTTAATGTCCTTTTTAGCCAAACGATACCTTTCTCAATTTTTAGCATTATTACGTAAGTGTAACAATTTTTTTTATTCTTGACTTTCTCTTGAACAGTCTCATCCCACCACCAAGTCCCCTTATGTTGGCGATTAAAACCTTTTGATTCTCCTAAAATTGCTTTAGCAACTTTTTGGACCTTTTTAGCCATATTCTCCCATATAATATTAGTATTTCCTTTTAACCATATTTTTGACTTTTGATAACTCGGTACAAATTAATTATAAAAAAGGGAAAATTTTTTTTGGGGAAATATTCTAAGTACATCATGTTGATTTGAAAATATAAAAATCTAAGATCAATATGAGTATGTGTTCCTAAGATCATCCAAGAGTTTTTTAAAAGAAATATAATTATCTGATACTTCCTTCGGTTCTTATTATAAGAGCTGATTGACTTTTCTTTCTTTCTTTTTTTTTTTAGAGAAATTAACGAAGTTAAATAAGTTATGTTAAAGTATTTATATTTATCATTTTATTCTAAATTAATTTTCCTGGATTATAAACTGATATATAATTTAAGAATACACAATATATTATATAATTAAGTAATTTATTTAGTTTTATTGATCTTTTTTAGAAAGTCAACTGATTCTTATATTAAGAATTGTAAGTAGTATATGACATTATTGAATTGAATTAAACATTGTTGGGTCCAGGTGATAATTGTTTTTGTTTTTTTCATTCCGCAAAATTTACATCATGTAAATTAAATTTACAACTCGATTCAATGTTGACAATGAAAAAAATTATGTCAGACAAGATTAAAAGATACTATGCTTCAGTGATGTGGGTTATTACTTCTAGTTCTGTTATCCACGTACTACGCATGGAATGATGCATGAGAATGAGCCAATACATTTCACAATAATTTTTTTTTTTGAAATTAAGCAGTCGAATAAAACAATTGATTCACATGAATTGTAATTGTTTTTGTAATGATTGTATATCTTACAATTTTAAAATTGCTCTTAAAAAGCTTCTCTCTTATTAGTAGCATACTGTAAATTGCTCTCATAG
This sequence comes from Inga laurina, assembly GCA_963855925.1. Lineage (NCBI taxonomy): Eukaryota > Viridiplantae > Streptophyta > Magnoliopsida > Fabales > Fabaceae > Inga > Inga laurina. Next base: position 77,891,847 of record OY979702.1, read on the forward strand.
GATTTCAAATGTTTTTATAGCTCGAGGCTTACTTGTATAGCCATTAGATTGGTAAAGTTGTTTGTACAGCAGTTAGCTTTATACTCTGCTCTGATGAAAGGAAATCTTCCTTTCATTAAAAAAAAAATTATATATATGTTAAAGGATATTTTATTTATTTTGACATGCTACCTCATCATCAATTTAAATGTGTTGGTTACTTATCATCAATGAACAAAGGTTTGTGTGGGAAAAAGGTTCGCATGTTGTATTTTGTCAGGCTTGCAAGGAAATATTGCATCTTTGAATATTTTCCAAAATTATTTCGGTTCATTTTAACATAATGCACTACTACTTGGTAATTCTTGTTAGAGGTGCTCAAAACCTGAGTCGGGATCAAGATATCCCAATCCCGCAATTTGCATCCCGGTCACGATAGCATCGAGATGGGACTGGAAAATCCTAGTTTTTTTTAAAAATAAACTTAAAAGATATTATTATATTAATTAAATTCTCTATATTCTATTGTTTAAAATAATTATTTAACAACTAATAATGCTATAATAATTATACAAATTGATTTAGAGTTGAAGAATAACATTTATCATCATCATCATCATCATTATTATTTTTATATAGCATATAGTTATGATTAGTATCATGACATATGGGGTATAATTTCAACTAAAGATGTGATACACATCTTATTAAAGGATAATTTAATTTATGAGGTAAAAAAATATAAAAATAAAAAGATAACTTAATTTATAAGGTAAAAAATAGATAACAAACCAGGACCGGGATCTCAATGGTGATCTCGGTACTCGTCCCAATATGTCTCAGTGCTGACCTTAGACAGGACGGAAGATTTTGGGATCAAAATGTTTAGGACTGGATTAAGACGATTAGGATAATTTGAACACCCCTTATTCTTATCAATGCAATACGGACCATCCTCCATTCCTCTTCGAGACCTAGGTTGAAACCGCCTTTGCCAATGTAATTTTAAATTTTCATCGCATTATATGTCCTTTGAAGATAATTTCTTTCAATTTTCCCAAAGTAATATTAAATATCATGAGGAAGGGTCCCTAGAAAAAAAATTTCGAGCCAGTTTCTCCATGATCTATTAAGAAAGAAAAAAAAAAGAAAAAAGAAAAAAGGGCATCAAAATGAAACACACGATCCAGAAATAGCTTATATGTTATGGTTTTTTTTTTCCAACACAATATAATATATTATAGTATATTTACTATATTAGTTGTAATAAAAGACATGATACATAAACTATTTTAACGGTGTTATCGCCACATCGAATAAATTAATGCCGTCAAAAGTGTCACCAAGTAAGGTAATTAAATATGGATTGGTCACTGAACCAATTGGGGTACTGTGTTAAGGGTCAGTGGGTCAAACTAAGTCAAATCGAAGCAAAACGGGACAAATTCGGTGAGAAAGTGAAGATTTCAAGGTTATTAATATGAAATTATAAAGAAAATAAAAAAAATCGATTTAAAAAAAAAGCTGAACTGAGTTTATTCCCGGATTGTATTGGTTCACCGGTTTTAGGGCCGGCCTGTCTGGTCCGGGTTTCATACCCTGGCCACCAAGTCCTTTTCAAATTTGAGGAACAAACAGTTATAAACAGAGCAAACTTGAAGGATCGAAACCATCAATTTCAAATTTGATGGATCAAAACTAAAATCGGGTTAAATTTCAAAAACCAAAAGTTGTATTAACTCTAAACTATTTTAACGGCATTAGCGCCACGTCGGACAAATTAATGCCGTCAAAGGTGTCACCAAGTTCTTTTCAGGCTTGAGGGACTAACGGTGATAAACGGAGTAAACTTAAGGGATTAAAACCATCGATTTCAAACATGAGGGACTAAAATTAAAATCGATCAAATTTCAGGGACCAAAAGTTATATTTACCTAAAAGAAAAACCTTGAATTCGAGGTAAAATTACATCAGGAAAGTTCAGTAATCGCACGCTCACACTTCTCTTCCAGAATTTTCACAGCTTCGGTAAAGAGCACTTCAGGTGGTGATGCTCCAGTTGACTCAACATTAACTGGAGAAGAACAAAATAATCTCGTGAGTGGTTTTGAATAATTTTTAAGTTTTCAATACAGACAGAAGCATAACTTAATTACTAGTATATATATGGCAGCTACAACAAATCAAAGATCCTTAGGATCCATCAACAAGTTACTTTCAATGATATTTCAAGAATAAAAACCTGACAAAACCTAGTGGAAAAGATTCTCAAATTCCATAAAAAATGTGAATTGAAGCAAATTTCACTAGGCCTTGAAATAGGAGAAGAACAACTCGACCAAAGCAACACCCATCAGGATCAGAAAGGATGAAGTAACCCCAGAAAAATATAATGCAGAAAAATTTTTGTTGTTGTTGTTGTTGTGGGGGTGGGGGGAAGAGGTGAGAGGAAAAACTTAGTGAGTCTATAAATTCAGAGAGAAAATAACCATTTTTCGAGAGCTGCAAAATGAAGGTGAACAGAGGAGGGCAAAGATAAGAAAGTACTAGCCAAGAGGGTGAGTTGTTTCTCCACGAATTGATGGCAACACGCTGTTTGCGACTAGCGAGCGTGACTTGGTAGGCAGATGGAGGAGCAGGCGGCGGTGATGACGCTGAAGGAGTAAAGGAGAGAGGGTGAGGGGAAAAAAAGGTTTTTGGTTCAGAGGGTTGAGAATGGAATATAATTGTTAAAAAAAAGAGAATGGAATATAAAAAATTTGGTATGAGCAAATTGGTTAGGATGAGACACAAAATTTCTCACTCTAAAAAAAAACCCTAAATTTGTAGGATTGAGAGAGGAGGGGAGGGTTTGAGTTCTCTTAAAATTTTTTGTCTCATTTTCTTCTTAGAATCCCATTTCAACCCTCAAATTAAAAAAAAAATATGGTTCAAATTTCATATTTTATAAATCTATTATTTTAAACGTAAATAAATGAATTTAAACTATTAAAATGTGATCTATATACTTCATAACTGTAACACAACAAAATTTTAAAAAGTTCAATTATAAAATGCTATCATAATAGCTTTAGAAAATATTAAATCTGAATCACTCATTTTTTATCTGAGTGTGGAGATAAGATTCTGAGAAAAAAAAAAGAAAAAAAAAATCATGAGGGTATCCTCTTCCAAGAGGAGGGAAGTACTAAAAGACGAAAATTTTTCCCACCCCTCACCTCCTCTCTTCCAACCAAATACACATTTTTCCTTTCCAATTCTCCCCTACTGTACCCTAACCTCCCTTCCCCTCAAAAAACCCCAACCAAACAAGCCCCTAATAGAGTTTGGAAAATGGGCCTAGCCCATCAAGCAGACCTGTTCAGGTCCTGAATTTGTAAGGGCTGGGTTTAAGATTTTTACCTTAAAAGTGAAAACAGGCCTAAAAGGACTTTGAATTTAACATTGTTATCCGTGGCTATGAACAAGTTAATTATGGAGTTTTGGCAGTGATGAAGATGATTGCCATCCCTAATGACACTGACGAGTAGGTTTCAGAATTTCGGAGGTCCATAACTGATAAAGTTCATTTTCTTCAATTCCCTCACCCGAACGTGACTAGGTATGCTCTTTATCTTAATATTGTTAGGTCTCAGTTTCATGATTATTTAATACGATACATCAGAATGTGGCTAGGTAATTGGAAGAATTCATCTATTATAAACCATTAGTTAGGCATTGTTATAAAACATTTGTTATATAGAGCAAATGTTTGTAGTTAGTGGAGACGGTGATATAACATATGTTGGAGAAATAGTGAGATAAAAAACTATTAAGGAAGGCATAAGTTATGAAGAGTTCAAAACAATGATATCCTCCATTGTGGGAAAAGAGAGTAGGGATCATTGTAGTTAATACCTGTAGATAATGGTATCAGATATGGGTTGTAAATGGTAGCAGAGCCAGGTTCAGGTTGGGTCGATTTTACAAATGGTATCAGAGCCAGGTTCGGGTCAGGTTGATGTGTGTTGATATGCCAGCAAGGACGTTGAGCCTAAAGGTGGGTGGAGTATTATGTCCCACATCGATTGGTAAGGGGAACGAAAGACTCTTTATAAGGGTCTGGATACCTTTCCCTGTCGACACGTTTTAAAGCCACGAGGGGTGATAGACCCTTAAGTGGACAATATCGAGAATGAGGCATTGTGATATTACAAATAGTATCAAAGTTAGGTTCGGGTCGATATGGGCCACCTTCACTTTCGTTCTCATCTCTCCATCTTCACTGGCTATATCAGGATGCTCTTTACTGTCACTAGGATGGACTTTATGGTTATCGTTTATGAACGTTTTCCAGATGATGTGTCCTCTTTCCTCAACCAACACAAAAGCTTTATAAGGCCTAGGATAATACTTTCTAGTGTGGCACATTACTATCAGTCGGGGGCTGTCATCGGAGATCTTAAACCATCATATTTGCATCCAACTGACCGCTGACATGGACGTCAAGCTGGCCGACTTCGGCTTCGCCGGAGTTGGGGGAGACCCTTGGAAAACTTATCAGGTATGATATATAATATTTGCATCCAACTGACCGCTGACATGGACGTCAAGCTGGCCGACTTCGGCTTCGCCGGAGTTGGGGGAGAACCTTGGAAAACTTATTAGGTATGATATATATTCCAAATGATATTGTATGTTGATTCTATTGAGTATAGAAAAATAAAACCTTATCTTGTTCGGAATGTGCAAGTTTTGATTTAACTTAAGATTAGGGAATAGTTATTTGATGCTTATTTTTTTAGGGATCGTTTTCTTTTCTATTATACCTATATATTTAGGTTTTATAATCCTATGATCATAATCTAATAATGATTCTCCTCTTGACAGATAAGAAATTCCCTGTTCAAAGTTTATGTTGGTCACTTTTCTTTTTTCCCTGGTAGGGATAAAGTGGAAGAAGATGTTTAAAGTCACAAGGCACATAATATGGTTTTATTTTATTATATGCCTAATTAATTCTTATTTAAAAACCATGTGCACCGCCGGTTTTTCTCCTTGCTTTTTTAAGAGAGGGTATAGTGTTTATTTCATAAGTATTTTGACTAATTTTGTATTTTTTTACTTACTTTCTAGTGATTGTTTTGTTCATATCTTGTGTTGTTCATTTTGTTGACTACTAAAACTTTTGAAGACATAGTCATAAGAAGTATTTTTAATTTTGTTAAATCTTCTAATTAATTATTTGTAATTGTGGTCTGTGGAAAATAGTTTACCTTTGATTATGACTTAGTGACTGTGTTTGTTTATTCCATGATGCGTACCATTTATACCTTAATTTTAATAATATTTATATGTTAAAATAAAACTTTTATTGTTATAATTTTATTTCTTTGAAAAAAGGTGAAAAAATTAGTAAAACGTTATTAAAATAGTTTCAGTTTTGTGGGGCCGGCTCTAAAAAAATGACCGTTTATCTTTAGCCCTTGGCCGGTCAAGGGCAGACCCTTTTTATCTGCTCTGGACATACTATTATATTCTAATATTCGGATGATTTTGAATTGCGCATCCTCGCTCACTCTCTTCTCACAAAGTATTGAGTTTCTCAGTTCTTTCTCCGCTCGCTTCTTATAATGTGTGAATTCATTCAAAATATCATGAGTTTTTGGGAATCTGTGTAAGTATATCTTCCTCTTTAATCTTGAAGGGATTAATGAGTATTTTTCTTTAGGAATTTGGAAATTTAGACCATTGTCAGTGGTATAGATGTATTTTCCAATAAATCTTGCGAAAGAATGACAGATGCTATAAAAAAATGTTAGGAAAATTAAACTCAGGTCATGTGAAAGAGAAAATACAAAAAAATGATCCCATGAAATCTCAAATTTGCAATGAAGTCCCGTGGGACTTTTTTGCAATATATTCTAATTGCTAAAAGTCTAAAATACCCCTGTTAGATAAAAAGAAAGAGGAAAGGAAATAATGTTTCAGTGAGACGCAAAGCTTGGCGAGAAAAAATGGATGGAAGGGAACTTCTGATTATAAGACAAGCTTAAAGAGGAAGGTATAGAATTGATACCCATACCCCTCTTGTCTTCATTATTCTATTTGATTGATGTTTTCTGTTGTGTAGCTAAACAGATTTTTAGGTTTTATTGATTCATATTCCTTTTTTTTCAAAAAAATGGAAAAGGTTGTCATCTTTTTGTGAGTATTTGTCCTCCTTGATACTTGTAAACTATAAAGGTAGATTTAGGTAAATGCAATGTATATGCTTTGGTTGTGGTTTCAATGTGTTTGAATAGGATTTAGTATGCTCTGTTTTCAGGGTGAGTATGCATTGTTTTTTAGCATATTTTGCTTTGTTTCTGTGATGCAAGGGCTAAGGAATGAAGAAGAGAGTGAAAGGTTTGTGGTTACATCACCTGGTGTGCGAAAGAAAAAATGTGTTGTTAATAGATGAAGCGATAGTTGTCAATATGTGTGATGGACTTGTTAATGACAACTGTAGGTTATATTTAAATGTTTTACTTGTGATATAATGATGTTTGGCAATGGTTTCAAATATTTGCTATGTTTTTTGGCATTTTGAGATGTTTTTACTCATTAAAAGTGAGAATTAATCAACATAGTGTGAAAGTTATGTGGTTAGAACTCCTGATATATGAAGTGTGCTGTTAATGGGGTAGTGATAGTTGTTAATATAGGTGGTAAACTTGTTAATGACAACTGTATTGTGTATGTGGATAGCGGTAATGGCTAGCATGTTTGGGAAGAATCTACGTTGTTTCCTTCATATAGAGGGAAAGTGTGTAGTCAGTGGAGACGGTGATATAACATATGTTGGAGAAACGATGAGATAAAAAACAATTAAGGAAGACACAAGTACGAAGAGTTCCAAAAAATAATATTCTCTATTGTGGGAAAAGAGAGTAGGGATCATTATAGTTAATACCTTGTAGATAATAGTATCATATATGAGTTACAAATGATATCAAAGCCAGGTTTGGGTTGGGTCAATGTTACAAATGATATCAAAGCTAGGTTTGATTCGAGTTGATGTGGGTTGATATGCCAGCGAGGATGCTAGGCCAATAGGTAGGTGGAGTGTTATGTCTCATATCTGCCGAGGAGGGGAAGAAAATACTCTTTATAAAGGTCTGGATACCCCTATCTCTCTTGACGTGTTATAAAGCTGTGAGGGGGTGACGGACCTCAAAGAGGACAATATCGAGAATGAGGTGTTGAGATATTATAAATGGTATCAGAGCCAGGTTAGTGTTGATAGGAGAACAAAAGACACCTACTATGGTTGTTGCATGTGAGCTTGTTGCAGTTTTTCCTTCTCCCATACATGGCTAGAGTATCATCCTAAGGCTTTAGTTTCCAAGTGCTACATCATCGATATATGCAGTAAATGTGACTAAACTGTTTTGATTTGTCAATTTTAATTTGTATACATTTTTAGTGAAGAGAAGGAAATTTGGTATCCATCCAATGATGAACAGCCGCCATCTTATGAAATTATGAAGTGCCATTTTGTCAGTAGTGTTGGTGGCTCTGAATTTAATGTTGTTATCGGTGGCTATGAACAAGTTAATTATGGAGTTTTGACAGTGATTAAGATGATTGCCATCCTTAATGACACTGACGAGTAGGTTTTAAAATTTTGGAGGTTCATGACTGATAAAGTTCATTTTCCTCAATTCCCTCATCCGAATGTGACTAGGTATGCTCTTTATCTTTATATTGTTAGGTCTCAGTTTCATGATTATTTAATACGATATATCAGAATGTGGCTAGGTAATTGGAAGAATTCTTCTATTATAAACCATTAGTTAGGCATTGTTATAAAACATTTGTTATATAGAGCGAAGGTTTGTAGTTAGTGGAGACGGTGATATAACATATGTTGGAGAAATAGTGAGATAAAAAACTATTAAGGAAGGCATAAGTTATGAAGAGTTCAAAACAATGATATCCTCCATTATGAGAAAAGAGAGTAGGGATCATTGTAGTTAATACCTGTAGATAATGGTATCAGATATGGGTTGCAAATGGTAGCAGAGCCAGGTTCAAGTTGGGTCGATCTTACAAATGGTATCAGAGCCAGGTTCGAGTTAGGTTGATGTGTGTTGATATGCCAGCGAGGATGTTGAGCCTAAAGGTGGGTGGAGTATTATGTCCCACATCGATCGGTAAGGGGAACGAAAGACTCTTTATAAGGGTCTGGATACCTTTCCCTGTCAACGCGTTTTAAAGCCATAAGGGGGTGATAGACCCTTAAGTGGATAATATCGAGAATGAGGCATTTTCTTTTTTCCCTGGTAGGGATAAAGTAGAAGAAGATGTTCGAAGCCACAAGGCATATAATATGGTTTTATTTTATTATATACCTAATTAATTCTTATTTAAAAACCATGTGCACTGCAAGTTTTTCTCCTTGCTTTTTTAAGAGAGGGTATAGTGTTTATTCATTTGTTTTCTTTCCATTATTAGCATGTCCAATCAAATCATAATAACTCAACAATTAGTGGAAAATCAATATAAACAAACAACAAGAAAAAAAATGGTCACATCAGTTGTGTGTTGTGGCACATTTTATTTATTAACCTTTTCTGTCACACTATACCTATGAACTAAATAGGGTATCAGCAGGTTCCTTATTCCCGTCTGTGTTAACAACTGTATATATTGTAGGCATGATTCTATATATTATCTAAAGGGAAAATATGAATAACTATTGTTAATCAATACTCTTTGGTTTTTTCGTATGTCAACTTTTCAACCTTTTTATAGTTTTTATTTTATATATAATAATATAAGATTATAGGTAGAAAGGTCAAGTATTATTTCAATTATAAGTCAAAGCGATTGCAGTTTTTATTCGAGAAAAATTAACACTGGAATTTCAGTTGGTTAGGTAAACCAAATAGGGAATCTTGGCCTCAGCTGAATGAATTTTGTAGTGCTGACAAACTTGCAGGCTTTTTCCCGTTTGAACCTGAGGTATGATTACCAAAATATGAACTTTTTTGCCTTACTAGAGGTATTGTAGATTTCTCAAAAAACTACACTGTTTCTAACCTTGTGCAGAATCTGGTATTAAAATTCCCTGGTTTTGAACCAAGAGGAGCTGATACTTTGAACAGTAAAATAAATTTCCAAAATGCTATAGGTTTAAGAATATTTATCCAGATGCTACGTTGAAACTCGTTCACAATAAGAACGAGTTCCAAATATTGAAGAAGTCGTTCACTTGGGGAACCATGTTAGGGCATCGTACACCGTCAATGTCTTTTCGCAACTATGCTTTATTTTTGTGGCCCTCAGTTAAAATCACACCAAAATACCCAATTTCAACATCACAAGCAGCGGCTTCTCTCTCCTTTTGGATTTTAGAGAGAACTACAAGAAGTGACCCCAGCCCTTCACCATTTACTCCTTCCCTTTGTCTCTTCATCTTGTAATCCCATGAAAATAAAAAGAGCCTAAACTATAAGTTTTATTTTTTATATTTGTATTAAGGTTTATTTTAATATTTTAAATTTAAAAAATATATTTTTAATCCTTTAATCCTAATTAACACCGTTAGTCCAATATAATAGAAAATACTACCTCATCAGATTATATTATTTTAATTTTTATTGGTTGCCACGTCAACTCGATTTTTTTTAACAAATTCATGTTTCAACTAAAATAACAATATTATTAATAACTCTTAATTTTTAATCAATTTTTTTCTTCTCCTCCCTCTTCCCCATTAGAAACCCTTCTCTTGCCGGTAACACCTTCATCCTCCTCCATGAATCTTCATTGACTTTCTCTATACATAACCAAGAGGATGTCATCAGAATTTAATCAAGAATTGCAGGAAATAGAAAGCAATTATTTTGGGCATCTAACCCCACGGCATTGCCCCCCCAGACGGACCCCTCGCAGAATCGCACAAGCACAACGCTCTTTTTAGGGTGCAAGAAGACGTGACACCATAACCTTTGAATTTTGCTTCCCTTTGTATATTCCCATCGGAGTTATCATCTTGGGAACTAACCATTGTGATTGTCATCCCATTCTCTTCCCATATTCCTTTAATATGCCATCGTTGAGCCTGCCGACGTAAAGGCAAATTCATATATTTCCTCCATTTGAGAACTAACTGTTTTCATCTATTGAGGTGCAGTGTCTTCTTATTTCTTTTAGATGTTTCATGGAGGAAGAAGGCATTGGCGGCAGCAGAAGGGCTTCTGATGGGAAAGAGCAGGTGGATAGAAAAAATTGATTAGAAATTGAGGGTTATTATTATTACTTTAATTAAAATATGAATTTGTTAAAAATATGAGTTCGTGTGGCAGCCCGTTAGTATTAAAAATAATATGATTTGATGAGTCCACATTTTTCATTATATTAGATTAACGATGTTAGAATTGAAGGATTAAAAATATACATTTCAAACTTAAGGGACTAAAATGAACCTTAATACAAATATAAAGGATCAAATGTATACTTTAGTCATAAAAAAAAGAATGTGAGTATATTTTATGAGTAAATTTTGTATAAAAAAAATATTGTTATCGTAAAAAAATAAATTTTGTTGGAGGTACTATCGGGTACTAAATGTGGGCACCTTTCCCAACAAGAATTTGAATTTTGATTCGTCATATTGTGAGGAGCTAGTTCTTTCTACTAGACCCAACCCTCATTAATTTAGTAACCAAGTTTTTCATTATCAGCACCCAACACAATTGAGTTTTGGGCCTGTTAGCAGGAGGGATAAAATTGCTTCATTTTTAAACCATTAAAGATGTGTATTGACTAGCTTTTGGAGAACACTTTGAAGAAAAAGTGAAAAAAGTAATTATGGAGAATTGTTTCTGAAAAAGTTAAAAACAAAACTTTTAGAAAGCCATTGTTTTAAGGGTTAAAAATTATTTTAAGTTTTGATATAGTGTTCGCCAACCTCACCATTAAAATCATGGTTTGGGTCAAAACCATAGTTTCAAAAGTGAAACCAAACACACATAAGTCTATTTTTGTATCCTTCAAAACTTAATTATACTATGTACTCAATTTGAAAAACTTAATTGCTAAAATTGCACCCTTACCTATTTTTACACTATATATATAAATTTTATATTAATTTTAAATATTTCTCCTAAATTTATTTTTTAAGGATAAAAATAATCTTTTGATAATTTACTCATAAAATATACTCACATTCGTTTTATTTTTGTTGGAAATATAAGATAAAGAGAAAAGCGAAGGAGTAAATAGTGAAATTGGGTGTTTTGGTGTGAGTTCAACTTAAGCCATCAAAAATAAAGCAAAGGCGTGAAAAGACATTCGGTGGCCTAAAAATATTTGGAACACGTTCTGATTGTGAACAAGTTTTTTTTTTTTTTGGGATCAAATGATTGTGAACAAGTTTCAATGTAGCATTTGAATAAATATTCTTAACCCTTGGCATCTTGGGAATTTATTTTACTGTTTAAAGTATCTGAGTAAAATTGCCGGCCACAACCAATTAGAAATACCATTCTAATTGGTTCTGGCAGTTTTTCTAATGAATTGCTTTATGTTATCCTCGCTTGTCTTATAAATTTTATTCTTTTGAACCTCTCTTTAAATTGAAATAAAAAGGCTTCGTACTAATAACACAAACATAAGTAACATCGAAAATTTTTTTTTCAAATATTAATATCATTCTTAAAAAAAATATTCGTATTTTTTTGCCATTAAAGTAAATTTATATATATTCTTCTAATAGATGAAAAGTTGTGTTATTGAAATATTTCTAAGAAAAATGGAATAAATCACCCACTTCATGAAAATAGGCTTGGATCGGTTTATTCTTGCGCTTGGGACCTAGTCTGACATCCTTTAGTACATAGTTTTAAATCACAGTTACAAGCACTAACACTGAGCTAATTTTAATGAGAGAATATTTTATATGTACAAGTGGCATCCTACTACTGCTTATTGACATGTAGTGACACTAAAATTGTGAACAAAATCAAACCGGCTCCAAATCCAAGCCCCTCCCAAACAAAAGAGTGGAGCTTTTAAACGCACCTGGGTTGGTATATTATGCTAATCCTTCTTTTGAATATTGAAATTATACTGATCCTTTTTCTCAATGGGAATCTATGTCATCATCCACTATCTCCTGCTGTGGATCAACAAGGCAATTTATACAATAATGCTTTTATTAAACCAGTATACACCAATCCAAGAATCCATGAGAACATTAACTATCACTCGCATTGGAAGAAAAGGATAACAAACAGGAGATCAAATTAGAAACATGACCATAAAATGGATTAAGATATAAAATTCCTTCTCGGACAAAATGCTCACTAGTTTTTTCCACGGCTTCTAACAAAGGAGTTGCTTGCTAACAATTTCTGGCCGGGAGCTAAGCGGTCACCCTGTGAAAATTTTACACGTTAAGTTGCATCAAACTTTTAGAACATCCAATGAAAATGGAAACCTTTACTCTAATGCGCTGCAAAATAAAGCCTTTTTTCAATGCTATGTTCTTCCATAAGGATAAAAATGAGATCTTTATGCATCCAAAGAAATTGCAACGTCAGATTTTACCCCAAAAAGGGAAAAAAAAAAAAAAAAAAACTAGAGGCCGAAGTAAAAGAAATATATACACGAGTATATGCTCTCAAGGGTTTCATCATGTGTTAATCGTCTCATTTCACGGGAAGATAATTACATATTTGAAAATGGCAGACCATAAATTGCTTATGAAGACACTGGTTGGTGCTGCCTAGTACCCATCTTTTACATGTATATGCCTATTGCCTGGTAATGGCTCATAACTATTCTCTGCTAACAAATGAGCTCTTGACATTCTAGATTTCCCAAGGATTTCCCAGCTTACCAAAGACAGGGTTAACAGAGAATAAAAGCATATATATTCACACAACTTATCCAACATCTTTGACACCATGACTGCAACATCATTCAAAACACTAGAAATCCTAGTAAGATCAGATTCAGACAAGCAACAGCAGTTTAACTTTCAACTGCTTTCACAAATTCTTGCATCCCAGTGTCCATCTTCCATTGTTCGTGTCATTTGTTCTAACTAGCCATGACAGTTTAAAAAACCCAAACCCAATCTTGAAGTGAATTAAATCTGATACTAGTGAAGCCATTTTGATTAAAAATTAAAAAAAAGAAGCATTTCAAAACAGGAATGCTCAATTAAATCGACATCTAAATAGAGTCTTTAATGTATAATTGTAAATAGTATAGGATTAGGTGGTTATGGTCGTTATTAAACTAGGAGGTAGTTACGGCTGTTATGAGAAACTAGCCGTTAGAGGGACTAAGCCTATATATAAAAGTAATGAAACTGTATGTAACTCGGATTAATATATGGCTATTGTGAAATATACAGAGCCATCCTAGTCTTTTCTCTCTCATATCTCTTCCCTCTCTTCTCCCTTTCTCTCCCCTCTTCTTTCTATCACTATGCATCAGTCTTCCATTACGCAAGGAAATAGGAATATATTAAGCAAATAAAATGAAACAAACCTTGCATAAGGACGCTGCTGATTCAGACTCCACAGTTTGCACTGGAACATGTCCAAGTGACAGGAAAGAATCCAAGGCATCCAAGGTCAGCTGCCACCCACAAAGAGCTACAGCATCCCCACCAGAAAAGGAGCTAGGATCAGCGCAACCTGCAGAAGCAACATCCCTGTTCACCCAAGGACAATAGTCATCATGTTGTTTAATTGGATCGAACTCCACACCTCCATTAATCTTGTCCCTATAAGGAGTTCCTGAGGGGAAAAAAAGAGTTTTAGCATTCACATTGTCGTGCATCATAGTGAAGAGTAGTGACAGAGAGGAAGCACCCTCAATAGAAATTGAATAAAAAAAGATACTAAGACATACCCATATCGTCCACAACTAAACAGCCTGATTCAATATATGCACTGTCATCAATAGGAGATGCCTTCCCACTCTGAGTAACTTCTTCTTTAGATGCTTCATAGGCAGAACAAACAATACCATTGCAAGAAAGAGATGGACGGGCACCATATTCATGGCCCAACATCTGCATGCTACTACAAGTCTTCTCATCACTTTCAACAGATTCAACCTTAGTTGAAACAATCTTTGAGCCACTGTCAGTCCTTGCAGTAGATTGAGACACCACCGCTTGACTATCCCCTTGAGGATCTTCTAGACACATTTCTTCAGGCACAAAATCACCTGTTTGTCCATGAGGCACATATTCACCAGCCAGACCCTGATGTTCAATTACTTCAGCTTCTGGTTCTACATCACCCAAACTATCACCTAGATGGACTGAAATATCAGTCCCATGAATTTCTGCTTCATGGCTTGCACCCATGCCAACACTTCCCCCACTAATACCAAAACTAGGCCCATCCCTAGCAGGTGTAGTCAATGTGTCTGTGTTCAAAACTTCCCCACAGGCATTTGAACTGCTGACACCTGCATCAGCTCCTGCTCTTTCTAATACTCGTTGGGACCAGGCACTATTCTGGGCTTGATAGCTGCTATTTAATTCTGAAGTTTCATTCAATCCAGCGGAGTTGAAACTGACATCATTAACATCTAGTGGAAAATTTTCAACACTTTCCATTGATTCGTCATCTGAACTGTGAAGAATAGTATCCATTGCAATAATAGAAGATGCATGGGTGGATTCCCTGGTAGATGGGATACCAACAACATTATCCCTATCAGGGTCAAATTGATTACCTATGCTTGCATCTGCTTCTATTTGGGTATCCAATGAATGGCTAGGTACTGCACCAAAAGAATCTCTCCAACGTGACAAATGGATTTTCTCTGAAAGATTAGGACCTCGGGCATGCTTGGAAGGGCCTGCTGAGTACTTTTGACCAACAGTGGCTTCATTATTACCACAATCAACAATGATTCCTTCAGCACTGTTTGCTTGTTGCCAGAGTGAATGTGGTCTGTCAACTGTACCATCATCTAATTGACGTTTACGTGTATTTGGGCCTTGTGATTCATAAGAAGCTGCCCAATCACCAACCTCACTTCCAGAAGGTCTCCCAACCATCGAAGACCTTCCTTCACCAGGACCTGGCACTTGACCTGATGCCAAATTTAAGTTCAACTGGGAACAAGACAACCCATCAGTCACTTTCAGATTTGCATCTAGACTTTTCTTGCAAACAAGTTGTCTCTTATCAGGTGTAGCAGCCTCATCATGATCATCAGTACCCTCTTTCTCAACACCATCAGCAGCAACCCATTCATTGACTCCACTAGCTGCACTCACTCCATGGGTTGATGTCACTTTTTTGCTCATTTGAGGGGTATCAGCACTACAGGGAGCAAGATGAACTGGACGGGGAACAGTTAAGAAATCCCATACTCTAACTGTGGCCCCACATAAGCTACAATCTAGCAAAGGTGTCCTAGACTCACAGTTAAATTCTGAACCCATTACTTCATTGCCCCCAGTATCTTTCCTGGATGTTGCTGAAAATTCCTTTCTGCTTGGTGTGGGATACTGTGCAGATCCTTTGGCAGGATCAAAACTGTAATCATTTTTGGCAGATTCAGCAGACTGTTCTTCACAGTCAAGCACATTAGGAAGCCACCTCGCCTCCCATCCACAGAGACTTATGACCTTTTGGGCCTATTGAAGGAAAGATTCAGGTAAAGATCAAGATAATGCTAAAACCAAAAAGCTAAATGCATACATCTATATATATATATAGATCATCAGATGTATTATAAAATGAGTTGATTATTGATATAACTAGTATCTTACATAAGTATATGAATGAAGAGCCTGTTCTCCAGAATAACCAATAGTAGATACACTTCCTGCTCTGTAAACCATATCTCCAGATGCCTGAATTTGCAACTGAGCAAGAAAGCGATCAATTTGAGGGCCATGTGTAAGCCGTATCTGCTCAACTGCAGATGAAGATGCAACAGGGATGGAGTAAAACTGCAAGAGTGCATCACACCGATCCTTAAAACCCCCAATTAGAGCTGAAGGTGATGTAGGAGGAAAATGCACCAAGCTTTCTGGACAGCTGTTACCTCTCCAAGGACAAGTGACTTTGTGTCCTCTATCAAGCTCTTCAGAAAGTTCTTCACCGGAAGCATCAGCTTCATCAAATACATAAGAAATGATAATCAAGCTCACAAAGTAAAATTGGGATTGAGTACAATAAATCAAATTAAAAGCAATGGAATAAATAATTTGGACATAAGAAAACAGAATTAAAAGAACCAAGAAAATATATTTTAAATTTGGAAAAACTACATTTGACACATCATTAGATTCAAAACACACATTATCCGCAATATCAATTAGCATATTAATAGAAGAATCTGCTTTAATAGTTGAATCTGCTTTATTACGCTCAACATAGTCCAGTTTTGACACATAATCACTGAACCATTCAGATTGGTTTGATTAGATTTAAGACTGATTGGTTTGATTGAGGGATATTAAACCAGGCCAAAAAGACTGATTTTGAGTTTTGGTTGGGATGGTACTGCTTACCAACGACCAGATACACAAAAAGTACCCACTTTATACCACATTTGCAATTTGCAAGTAATAACAGAGAGTTTGCAACAGCTAGTGGAACCATTCCCCAGAATAAAGACATAGACTAATGACTAATCTATATTTAAATACTTAAGTGGGCTCCAGCACTAAACAAAGGTCAAAAGTTTAGTCATTGAACTCACCAAAATTAATAGAAGAAGCTGATGATGTAAAGTATAATGTTGCGCCACATATCTCGCACTCAATCTTATCAACATCACTATGCACCCAGCCTCTCTTGGCACAAGCCAATAATCCTGCAACCTGCAGAAGCAACAAGATAACATGAGCACATAAGTCCCCCTTGCCAGATGTCATGGAAAGTAAAAGGCAGCAGTGTACTATCAATCAACAAATGAGAAGCTAAGTTTTTATTTTTTTATTTTTGCAATGCCACTGTTCTTCTCTTAGAATAACTGCTTCCAGGACGCTTTTAATCTCTATAATTGCACATGGCGTACAATTCATTCCACATACTTCCAGCAGCTCAAGTTATATAAAGATGGGGGTTTACAAAAGAATTGATAACCAGCACTGGACTTAGATGAAACTTGAATTACTTGGAATATAACGAACGCATTTTCATGAATGGTGGAGAAATGGTGCTATGCATATCTATCGAGGAAGAAAATTAATTCAGAAAAACCTAAATGGACATCTAAGAAAGTGCAATTAAAGTCTATAATGAATAAATAGTTATGGTGATCTCTAAAAATTCTTTCTTATTATAAGAAAAACACAAATTGAATTTTTGGTGATGATTTCTAACATGGGGTACTTATACAAGACTCTAGTCATGACTGCACACAAGTGGCATATATGGTTCTAGCTGCATTTAAATAGCTCCAGTTAACTGTTTCCATAAAAAACCCAGATGCAATCATGAATGCTATTAGTCTGCAGTTATAGCATCAACAAGCTTTGAGAAACTATTTGAAACTTATAACCCAAAGAGGAAGACGATATTCCCACAACTCGCTTATCTTCAAGCGAGCCTTATGCAGGGAGTACTATGTTTGTCTCAAAACTAAATATCTTGCATCATTTCGACAAAATGAATTAACTGCAGACCTTAGCCTTGCCAGTAAGCTTAAATGTAGAAAGACGCCTGAGTAAATCCCCTCTTTCCCAAGGTCTATATGAGAGATTTGACAAACCATTCAAGGTCGTCCGTTGCGTAAGTGAACCATCATTCGCGGGGGCAGCAGGTGACGAAGCGCCCACAGAACTGCCAAGTGCAAAAGAGAAAAATGCGAGTGTAAAACAAGAACTTCGATTCAATCAAAAAATAAAATGTAAAAACTAGGATTTGGCATTGGTAACCAGCAAATTGTATCAAGAAACATTAAAAAGAAACTAATTGAAATTTAATTCTACATATGTCTATATCAATGTCAGGCAAGGAAAGGAATATTGGGGCTTTCAGCTTTCAATTTCAAGCATGAGTCGCTATAACCTTGAGAAAGAGAAATAGAGAAAACCTAGCAGCAGGAGTTGGAGGAGACGAGGGTGGTTTGGGTAGTGATGGATCATTGGCGTTGGAAATGTTCTGCTTCGAGCTGACAATGTCTTCCTTCATCCTTCCCTCGCTTCTCCTTCCGACCTAATTCCCAGTTTCTGCGATCTCCTTCATTATTTCTCCTTTCCCGCGAATTCACTCTGTTATTAAATTAATAATTACTAATAATTTATTATGGATAAAAATGAATACTAAAATTAATAATTTATTTACTCTATAAAATAGTATTATTTAATAAAGTGTCTTTTCTTTTGCCAAAATAAAATGTCTATTTAAAGTTGACATCAAATTAAAATAAAATACAGGGGACAGAAAATTAAAATTCAGATAACCGAAGTAATCAAATTTATAATGATGTAGTAATTTAGATTTTGGCAACAATTCTCCTATGTTTTGTAAATTAATATGAATATTTAATTATTTATTGATTTTCTTAAAATAATATGATAAATGTCATGCAAACAAATCATATTCATATTGGCCTGACTTCAATTCTAAAAACATGTCGAAACAAAAATAAGTAATACTTCCTTGTGTAATAAGAAAAATAAAAGGGGATATTATAAAGAAAATATGTCTTTGGAATTTCAACCAAAATTTCAGTAATTTAAGGTGAGTGAGTTTAAAAAATTTTGCACTTCATATGATTAACAAATTTTTTTAATATGTATAAATGTTGGCAAAATGTAATTTAATGTGTATAAATTGTAATTTGAGTTGCAACAATTTTTTTGGCCCAGGAGTTCTTAAAATCTGGACCAGAGAAGGATGGGGCTTTCAAGAGATTAATATCCACGAAAGAATTTCGGCCGGGAAAAAAAAGGAAAAAAAAAAAAAAAAAAGAGCCGCGAAAGGAAAAAGAAAAAGAAATCCTTATCACATGAACAAAATTTGACAGGCGGACAACCATCCACACATTCCCAATGTTTCAGCTTCTCCGGGCCATACCATATATTATCCCGACAACCTCACCCTCAAAATTACATCCTTATTTCATTTCTTTCTTCATCTTCCTCTTCCACCTACACACCCACACTTCGCTTCTATATTTGGGATGTCACTCTGCAGTACTCTGAACATGTTCTACCTGTAATTGACAAAGTTTCATCTTTCAAGTCGAGGTATCACACCCTTCTTATTTTGTCAAGAGCAGTATTGTATTGCTCTTAATTTTGTTTGTTTTCTGAGTTTTTCGTTTTTGGGTAGGTTAAATTCTTGTAGTAGGTGGTAGTTTCAATTCTCTGAAGATTGTACTGAGTGTGTGATGAGGAATTGCTAGGGGTGAAGACTTGGAGCCTATTCTATTGTTGTTGGTGGTTCAATGCTTATAATGGTGGGCAACGCTCAAGGAGCAATGGCTTATCTTGCTTCCCCTGTCAGTTTGGGTGGTTTAGTTGGCGTGAGTTCCTCTGGGAGGACCCACTCTATTGGAAGGAGAGTTTCTCTTTCTGGTGTAAACTTTAAGGGTAGAAGGACATGGCATTGTGTTTCCTTGTCCCTTTGTAGATATTCAGTGACTACGACTGATTTCATATCGGACCAAGGCAATGCAGTGTCCCTTGACTCTAACAGTAATAGAGGAAGTACGGGTAATGCAGATAATAATGCTGGTTTTGTCCTTAAGCCACCTCCAAAGCCGGTATTGAAGTCTTCAGAGACCAAGGGTAACTCCATTTTTGGTGCAGATTCCGAAGGATGGGATTCCTCTAAAGCTAAGCAATTTGGTAATGAAAAGTTAGATGATGTTGAGGAGAGGAATAAGGTGATTGAATCACTTGGAGAGGTGTTGGAGAAGGCTGAAAAGCTGGAAAATTCAAAGTTGGATGACAAAAGAAATAATGGACCAGTAAGCAAACCAGCAATATCTAATACAATCACTAATCCTAAGACTGATAAATTGGCAAACTCAACAGCAAACCAGCAGTCCAGAACTGTGAAGAGCGTATGGCGTAAAGGGGACACAGTTGCTAATGTTCAGAAGGTTGTTAAAGAAGTACCCAAGCCCAAAACCAAGAATGGAGGAGGCAAATCTCAAACAGGGGATGGAGGTAAGGTGGTATTTCAGTCGCCTAATCCTCCACAAACTCCTCAGCTACTATCAAGACCTCAGCCTATGCTACAAGGCAAACCATCTATAGCTCCCCCACCCATCAAAAAACCTGTTTTGAAGGACCATGGAGCTGCGGGCGCACCTGTTAAAGATAAAGAAAGGAAACCAATTTTGATTGACAAGTTTGCTAACAAGAAACCAGTAGTTGATCCTATAATTGCTCAAGCTGTTCTAGCTCCTACAAAACCAGGAAAGGGCCCCCTTCCTGGAAAGTTTAAAGATGATTACCGAAAGAAAGGTGCTCCTACTGGAGGAGGACCAAGGAGAAGAGTATTAAATGATGACGTCGATGAGGATACATCAGAACTTGATGTCTCTATTCCTGGTGCTGCAACAGCAAGAAAAGGGAGGAAGTGGAGTAAAGCAAGTCGAAAGGCAGCAAGACTTCAGGCTGCCAAGAAGGCAGCTCCTGTCAAAGTAGAAATTCTTGAGGTCAGTGATAAAGGTATGCTGATAGAGGAGTTAGCCTACAACTTGGCAATCAGCGAAGGTGAAATCCTGGGTTCTCTGTACTCCAAGGGGATCAAACCAGATGGGGTGCAAACTCTGGACAAAGACATGGTGAAGATGATTTGTAAAGAGCAAGGTGTGGAAGTCTTAGATGCTAATCCTGTTAAAGTTGAAGGATTGGTGAAGAAAAGGGAAATTATAGATGAAGATGATCTTGACAAACTCAAAGATAGGCCTCCTGTTATTACTATCATGGGTCATGTGGATCATGGCAAGGTAAGTTACATCACTCTGTATTCTTCCTTTATGTTGTATTTTTCTGCCTGAATCCTCTGTTTTTCTGATAATCGTTTTTGATTGGCAGACAACTCTTTTGGACCATATTCGGAAGAGCAAGGTACAATGAGAACTTTGTTGTAGTCTTTATGCTTCTCTCAGATTCTATGAAAAATCCTGGATGTACATAGTTCGTTTGGATGTTTACTTGATCAGCAATTATCATATGTTTTCAGCTAGCTTTTACATGATATCATTAGGATAATAAAATGGCACATATATTGAATTATTGATAAATTATCTAGTATGATTACTTCTTAGTAAATTGCACAAACCTCTCTTGACGTTTGATTAAATTACACTTGATACCCCTGTTGTTTAATAAAAATGCTTAGTTCCCTTGAAATTGAATATATATTCAAAAACTTTCCTTCTAATTTATTTTCTATCAATCTAGTTAACTTTTTTGTAAACTATACTCCTTCCAAAAGTAAAATTAGTTGACTACCTTTACTTTCATTTCAACTCACCTACCTCTATTTTTATACTGAGTCAAATTTCAATCTCAAGTTGTACAAAATACTAACTTAATTGGCAAAGGAAAACTTAAGGAGACGTTTCTGCAATACATAACTAATGTCAAGTGAGCTGAGTGTAATTTACCTCAACCTCAAGAGAGCTGAGTGTGATGTATCCATTTTTTTCTGTTTCATTTGTCTCACCTATGATACAACATGTTCCATTGTTGAAAAGCTGTTGGTTTCTGTGCTTGTCAGAGCTTCATTTTCTACAATTTGTGCCACTCATTCATTAATCCTAAGCCTAAGTGCCTGTTGTTAACAGGTAGCTGCTTCAGAAGCGGGTGGGATTACACAAGGAATTGGGGCATACAAGGTTCAAGTTCCTGTTGATGGCAAAATGCTGCCTTGTGTTTTTCTTGACACACCTGGGCATGAGGTAACCCTAGAACCTTTTCCATTCTGATTTTCTTCACCAAATATGCAAAATTTCTTTTTTGTGTCAAACTGCTGGATTACAATTGGCATCCTGTAGTCTATATCATGACATGCTAAATTATGCTATTCTGGCGATTTCAGATAGACCATTATCTACAGATCCGTATCATGCATTAAACTTTTCTTTGTTTTATATGACATCTACTACGCACACTCATGTAGGCATTTGGGGCAATGAGAGCTCGAGGAGCAAGTGTAACGGATATTGCTATCATTGTCGTAGCTGCTGATGATGGAATTCGTCCACAAACAAATGAAGCCATTGCTCATGCCAAAGCAGCAGGAGTACCCATAATTATGGCTATAAACAAGGCATGCCAACATGATTTTACTCAGTTGACATGAAAGGAATATAACTTTGTTTTTCATATTATTTACCTGCTTATGTCTTCATGAATTGCTGATGTAAAATATTTATGTTTGAACCAGATTGATAAAGATGGAGCAAATCCGGACCGAGTCATGCAAGAGCTATCTTCAATTGGTCTAATGCCTGAGGACTGGGGTGGTGACATCCCAATGGTTCAGGTTTATGTTGCCATTAACTAATTTCAATGCATTAGAGGTTAACAAAGTTTGAAATTCTTATGACCTGGTAACAAAAGGATCTGACATCTGGTCAAAGTACCACTTTGACTAGAAGGTTTAAGCTTTTAAATGACGAGCCATTATACTTAATTTCTGATAATTGTTGAAAATGGGCATTGTTCTCATCATTTATTTATGCTTTGTAACTTTTGGTTGCTAATACTTTGTTTCCTTCTTTTTTTTTTTCCAACAGATAAGCGCCCTTAAAGGGGAGAATGTAGATGATCTTTTGGAAACTGTTATGCTTGTTGCTGAGGCAAGTTGCTTATTTAATGTGATTATGAAGTCGCCAAAATTTTGAATTCCTCCATCTTGTTGGAGGATTATTTTGCAGCATATCTTTAAAATGATATCAATAGCTGAGAGTAAACCATTCAGGATCGTTTTACTCAAATAAGGGCCTCTTTCGCATATAAATGAACGTTGACCTTAATGCTCTGATATCTTGAAGATACAGATTTCTTGTAATTCTACTCATATCAGAACTTCTTAATATTTCGTTAAAATATTGTCTTGGTGAATATCCCAAGAACAAATGTTGGGAAAAAATTTGAGATGCCCTAGCATTCTTAGGCACCACTCATCTTGTAGATGCCTGTTTTGGGAGTAAGATCTGGGTTAAATTTTTTACATATCATGACTTTCTCTATCTGCTTGCTTCCTTTCTGACCTTTGCAAATGATGTTTAGTTGCAAGAGCTGAAAGCAAATCCTGATAGAAGTGCGAAGGGCACCGTCATTGAGGCTGGTCTGGATAAATCAAAAGGACCATTTGCTACTTTTATCGTGCAGAATGGCACCCTTAAAAGGGGAGACATAGTAGTTTGCGGAGAAGCTTTTGGGAAGGTTGTTAAATGTGTAAATTTTAAAATTTAGTGCTATAATGACCTTAAGCTATTCGTAATAATTAGAAAATCTTAAAATTCTATATAAGCTAGTATCTAATATACTTACTTCCACAGTTTTAATAATCTCTTTATTTACTTGCTATCGTCCATTAGGTACGGGCTTTATTTGATGATGTTGGAAAACGTGTCGATTCAGCTTCACCCTCTATACCTGTACAGGTTTGTCAACTCAGTTTCCTTTTCTATTTTCCCACAGAAAACATACCATGAAGTAAACAAATATTATGTTGATATCTTTATACTGGTTTTCATGGCAATAAATGTTTTTAAACATTTGAGTTTGCTGAGAAAGGTACCCTATTTAATAACTGCTTATGGGATTAAATGATTCACCATGCGAAAGTGAGGAGAAAAACAAATCAAGAGAAATTTTCATCTCCTACTGCCTATCTTAAGCTTGATTAAAAACTTGATACCTAATCAATGTTGCAGCTCATTAAATTATATGATATTTCATGTCTACAATTTTGTGCTTTTGCCACACCCATGAGCTGAATCCATGCTCTTGTGTAGGTTATTGGATTGAATAACGTTCCAATTGCTGGTGATGAATTTGAGGTTGTTAACTCCCTTGATGCTGCCCGTGAAAAGGCAGAGTCCCGTGCTGAATCATTGAGAAATGAGCGTATTTCTGCTAAGGCAGGGGATGGGAAGGTCACCCTTTCTTCTTTAGCTTCTGCAGTTTCGGCAGGAAAGCTTTCTGGATTAGACTTACACAAACTAAACATTATCTTGAAGGTTGATCTTCAGGTATGATTTACTACTGCATGTTATCAAAATTTGAAGGAAACTACTTTGTTCTTGCAATGAATTTATGGTATATTTTTAACTGTTGGATTAACCAAATAAGAGCATAGTTTGTGTACATTGTGAAATCACCTTAAATAGTTTCTGCATGCACTAAGCACTTACACCCTTACAACCATCAAAAGGACTGCAAACACCTATCTTTGCAAACAAAAGCATGTGTGCCTCTTTGTACTATAGTACCCTGATGTTGCTATTTAGTAAGAGCTGGTCTAGAATTGCTGTAGTCTGGCTTCTTGCATGCTCTGAATATGGGGGAATTGGGCAGGACTCTGGACATGTTCCCTCCGGGTAATTGTATTTAAAAAAGACCTTTCAGTACTGGTTTGTATGTATTCATTTGAAGACATTGATAGTTTTATATTTTATGTGCCTATTTGTATTTTGAGCATTACCCCCTCTGAGAATAATTTCTCTTTACCCATCTTCAAGTTTAATAACTTGTCAATAATGCATCAAACTCTTCGTCATCTGTTTTAAAAATCTACGTCTGTCATATTCCTAATATTGAACACAACTGGTAATTGTGCAAGTTGCCTTTAAGTTTGATATTTTTCATGAATGATTTTTGTTGTTGTTTTCTACCAGCAATTATAACATATTCTTTTTTATCTTGGTTAGGGATCCATTGAAGCTATCAGACAAGCCCTACAGGTGCTACCACAAGATAATGTCACCTTGAAGTTTTTGTTGGAAGCAACAGGTGATGTTAGCACCAGTGATGTTGACCTTGCAGTTGCAAGCAAAGCTATTATTTTGGGATTTAATGTCAAAGTACCAGGTTCTGTGAAAAGCTACGCAGAAAATAAGTTTGTGGAGATTAGATCGTATAAAGTTATTTACGACCTAATTGATGATGTGCGAAATGCAATGGAAGGACTTCTGGAGCCTGTGGAGGTAAGTCAACATATTTTAAATATGCAGCCAATGTGTAGATTATACTTCCACACTTTTTTAGTGTTAATTGAATACAAGTCTTGATAGCTTTTGATATTTATGTACCTTGGAACTCATAAAAATTATATTTCATTGACACCTAAGTTAATTTAAAATAGGGAAACTATAATTTTGGTCCTTAAACTTTTCCTCAATTATTCAATTTAGTCCCTAAACTTTGAGTTGAAACAACTCAATCCTTATAGTTTTTTGAATTTGACTGTATTTGGATTAGCTTTTGGAGAATAACTTCTGGGGAAAAAGTGGAGAATAGCTTTTGAAGAGAATAGATTATAGGAAAAAAGTGATTTTGATAAAATGAGAGTGTTTGGATATTGTGATCAGAATAGCTTTTTTTATTCTCAAATTACTAAAAAGGACATTAACTTTTGTGATAATTACATAGAAAGAATAAGATTATATTTTATGTATTATTTAACATTAAATTTCATAATTAATAACAAAAATGACATAAATTTGTCTGAAAAATTTAAAATAATAAAATTAGTCATTTAAGTAACATTAAAAAAATATATAAAAAATACATTTAATATATATATTAATAAATTGTATAATGAAAAATCATTTATAAATAGTAAGTATAAAAAATAATATCTATTGTAAATTTGTATCCATATCCGATTATAAACAATGTACTACAAAGCACCAAACACAAGTTCATGGTGCGGATACAAGTAGTTGTCAATAAGAGAGTACGTAAAAATAGGGATATAATTACATTTTACTGATTGTCACTAATAGAGTACTTTCCCACCCAGCCTGTACAAAGGTAAAACACATGTCTCAATCACAATATCGAAATCGAGTGACTGAGTTTCAAATTATCACTCATAATTACATATTGCAAATAAAATATTAATGACACATATATCATGATTGAAATTGTGGTTGTTAACTACATGTATGGTTTTTTCACTTGATTACAATGGAATATATAACAATGAGGAAAAATTAATTAAATTATCCATCAAAAAGCTATTAAATAAAATCCTATTGCTCTCAGGTAGAAAAAAAAAAAAGACTATTGTTCAATTATTTTTTTGTCTTCAACTTGATTTTAGACACAGAACCCGACAAAAGAAAAGAAAGAGAAGGAGAAGGAGGAATAATATCGGGAAAGAGAGTGAAAGAGGAAAGAGAAAAAGGGGGAAATGAGGAAAGAGAGAGGAGGAGGAAAGAGAAAATGGAATAAAATTCAGCTTATCCCAAACCCATGGTTTTGGAGTCAAAGTAGCTTCTAGGCAAAATGCTAGTGTTTGGATAAACTTTTGTGAAACCATGGTTTTGGGCCTAAAAGCACTTTTTTTTTTCATATCCAAACACACACTTGGTACAACTCAATCTCTATATTTCCTTAACTCAATAAACTACAAGGACCAAGTTGTACTGAGTCAAAGTATTGGGACTAAATAAATAATAGAGAGAAGGTTTAAGGACTCAAAGTTATAACATCCCTTTAACTTATACTGCTTTGTTTACTCTTCCTGAGCTTCAAGGTTCATGAAGGATCAACAGTAAGACTAACTTCTGTCTTTTGATAGGAACAAGTAACGATTGGCTCAGCTGAAGTAAGGGCCACTTTCAGCAGTGGTAGTGGTCGTGTTGCTGGATGCATGGTTACAGACAGAAAAGTATCAAAAGACTGTGGCATTCGAGTCATTCGTAGGGGAAAGGTGGTTCACGTTGGAGTGCTTGATTCTTTGAGACGAGTAAAGGAGAGTGTGAAAGAGGTATGATTCTGCATTTACTTGTGCCTGACCAATAATGCACCCATTGGAAGCCTGGCTTGTATGTAGAAGCATACATTGACGTGCCTATTGGAAGCCATTAAGATATGTAAAGCCTGTTATCAGATGTCCTGAATTACCAATGAACCTTTCTGTGTTTCTAACTTCAGATATTCTGTGGGAATTTTAACACACTGTTAATTAGTCTCATTCCATCATCAGTCGCTTTTAACTCTTGCTAATGGCATATGATCTATGCTTTCTTTTTGAGGATGATAATTATTGTTGAGCTAACTTTATGGTAATTATTGGTTAAAAAGAAGCTAGAATGGCAGCCTTATTGTCTATTTAGTTGAACTTGTTAGATTTTATATGGTGTCTCCATTCACCATGTTTATATAGACACTACCTGAAAGCACTTTCACATTTTTCTTCCTTCTGAACAGGTAAGTGCTGGTCTAGAGTGTGGAATTGGTTCAGAAGATTATGACGACTGGGAAGAGGGAGATATTATCGAGGCGTTCAACATGGTTCAGAAGAAGCGGACCCTTGAAGAGGCATCGGCTTCAATGGCTGCCGCAGTAGAAGGAGTAGGAGTAGAGTGGTAGAATCACATGCTACCATAAGTTTGGCTTCATATCATGTTTTTTGACATAGTAGCACAAGTGGGTTTGGCGTTTTCCTGAAGCAATCACTGTCTTCTTTCCATGGCTTGACATTAGTGAACAGGTACCAAGTCCCACGTTAAGATATCTACATTCAGGGCAGGCTACTGAAGATCTGAGTTCAAAGTCATTTGTTCCATTGTTGCATACAATAACAGTGTATATAACAGCGTACATTAGATTCAGCTTCTTGTAAAGAGGGAACTTATCTTCAAGTCACAAGTTTTACTAGCTTGGACTTTGAAGTATTTGTAAGTTGTAACAACCACATACGCTGAGAAAAGCCAAAAAAAAGAAAAAAAATCCAATTTTTGAGTAAGTTTTTCATGATGCTCTGAAATGGATGCATTTTATTATCAGAATTCTGGACAATTGTACCTAGTTCTCTCTTGATCCAATACAAGAATTTGTATTTTGATGCGTTTAGATTCGGACAAAACTATTTGCATATTTTTTCTTATAATTTAATCAGCGAGATTTAAGAATATGGTGGCTGATCCCGAACTACCCAATATATGGGTTATTACGTTCTAATATTATAGGATACGAAAGATTTTTGTTGAGTCAAAGTTTCTGTCTTTAATCCTTCTGCAGGAAATTGAGTTCGATACCTTTTTGTTAGCAACAATCTTGACCATTATGAGGTTTTGTACTTTCACCCGTATATATATTTATACATGTATTTGCTTTGGTGAATCTAGATTTAGAATCCAATGTTGAAATTTGAAACTCCATGTGGGTTGCAGGGCTAGGGGTTCTAAACTAAAACCGCTTGCAATATTTAAAATTTCGTCAAATCGCAACGGTCAATATTATCCACCAAGCGGCATATTTGATCGTGCACCTGCTAACGGAATTAACGGCATTAAAGTGAAAATGAAAACTTTGATCTATTCCTTTTATAACGAACCCAAAAAGAAGAAAAAAGCAATAACCCCTTTTCGCTCTTTTTATGCTTTGGTTATTATTACTTCTTAATTCAAAGTTTCAAACACTCGCAACTATTTTATTCATAGAGGATGATCAACGGCATTCGGATCGTAAGGCCTCTGCCTCATCCTTCTTCCCATTTAAACACTCACTTTTGGAAGTGACAAATCAATCTGAAGCTTCCTACTTCCTACCCTTTTGGTGTATATGTTGTTTTCTTTATTGATTTGCAGACCTTTCTAAACTCTTCTTTGAGCACTAGGAAGTTCAACAATGGCGGGTGTTGAATCTGAAGTTCATGATAGCCAAAGTGACGGTAAGCATTTTGAGTGTGATCCAATACACAATCTTCTTTTCATCGAATTCCATGTTCCATATCAAATTGTTTTCAAGGTTTGTTTTTCTGATGTAGAATTTAATCGTAAAAGACGAGGCTTTGGAGCAAATAGTGTCCAGTTCGCCGACCCAGTTGTAAGCAATGTCTTCGATGGTAAGAGAGCTTTTTAATCTGCATAAGGTGTTCGAATTTTAGTGAAACTGCACATTACTACTCTTAAAAAAGAAGTAAGAACCACGTCTGGCCAAAGAAAACATTCAGCAATAACAATAAAACATTCATTTCACTTTAAAGTAAAAAAAATAATTAAAATTAACCAAAAAAGACCAAATAATTTTGGATGATATAAAAATTTCCTCTTCTGTTATATTTTGAAGTGGCTGAATATAATTTTTTCTGGATTTTCCCAGCTTCTCGAGAATCTGATAGAATTAGGGATGAATGTTCAGGGCTGTCCATTTTGGGGCATTCCTTAACGTCCCCTGATTTGGTCATATGTGCTGCTTCACCGGATATTACCAGTAACAGCTATGTGGAGTCCCCTGAGTTTTTGGAGGACAAAACTCATCAGAAAGTGGCTATGGAGCTTTCTTTGGAGAATGGAATCAATGAATCTGATTCTGGAACTGACAATATCCAGAAGACCCCAGCTGTTAAATTTTCTAATTTTTGCCAAACTTTTAAAGAACTGTCTCCTGAAACCTCCTTTGAGCTTCCTCCTCCCCCTATAATACAGTATGAGCCATCACAAGTAAACCCCCCTTCAGGCGAGTTTGGCATTTGCTTATTCTTATTCTATGAGATGAGATTGTGCTGGTGTTGATCAAAATTTACTTTAGTGACAAAATATTTTACTATTTCAGGAGAAAATGAGTTGGTAGGATATATTGAAGTGTCTCAAGAAGATGAATTAGAGGCTTCAAATGTATGCATTCTAGAGGGTGACCATTTTCTTGTACTTGCAGGAAAGTTAGACTAATTTAGTGTACACTACTTTTTTTCTGGGTAGGATGCTGGAGATATTGGGATGGAAGATGAGTTTCTGAAGCTGAAAAGAGAGTTTGATAGTCAGAACAAGGATCTAGCTGAAACAAGGAGGGTTTTGAAGGAGCTAAAGAAGGAGAATCAACAGAAGGATAGGGAATGCCAAGAAGCTTGCGAGTCCTTAAAAGAGCTTCAGAACGAGCTCATGCGCAAGTCTATGCATGTTGGATCTTTGGGTATGCACGTACCTTTTCACAGTTCTTGTGATTCAGCGTTTGAAGCTAGGACAAAATATAAGTGAATTTCCTCAAGTGTTTATGTAAGAAAAATACAATATGAGAAAGTATTTTTTTCTCCAATTTTGATTCTTTTATTGTAGAATGTAATGGCAAAATCTTACAAACTGTACCTAAGTTTTCATATTTATTCATCTGACATGCTTTTTTAACCCTGCTCTGCTGCAGCTTTTGCTGTTGAGGGGCAAGTGAAGGAGAAAAGTAGGTGGTTTTCAGCACTGGGAGACTTGATGAACAAAATGAAGGTACTGATAGATGCTTACTGACAACTTTAAAGGAAGAAAGATGTATATACAATGAGTTAATCAATTTTATTGAGCAGATTATGAAAATGGAGCACATCAAACTTTCAGAGGAAACAGAAACATATAAAAAGTATCTTGCAGATATGAGTGAAGTGGAGCGAACTATCATATCCAAGAGTAAGTACTTCAAGATATCATAGCTATCTTAAATGTTAGCTAGGGTTTACATCTTTCCTCAATTCTTATACCTCTCCTTAAAGTAAATGAGCAACAGGAGTCACATGAAGACCTCAAGTCTAAGTACCTTGAAGGGGCTAAGCAGCAAAAAGAACTTTATAATAAGGTTTTGGAGTTGAGAGGTAAGCTGTGTACACGTAATCTTGTACAATAAAAATTATAGAAGATATGAATATTTGTGATGATCTAGCAACTTTTTTTCCTCACAGGAAACATTAGGGTCTTCTGCCGCTGTAGACCTCTAAATGCCAAAGAGATAACAGCAGGACTTACTATGGCCATAGGTTTTGAATCTGCTAAAGATGGTGAGCTTACTGTAATGTCAAATGGGGCTCCTAGAAAGACTTATAAGTTTGATTCTGTTTTTGGACCCCAAGCTGATCAAGGTAATCATGAATCAATGCCATAATTTCCTTCCTGTGTGATGTGCCAGTATGCTGATATTGAAAGAAAATGCTCATTTGGACTGGTTTTATTGTTTTTGGTTCTTGTACATGTAGCCGACATCTTTGAAGAGATGGCGCCATTTGCGATCTCAGTTCTAGATGGTTTCAATGTGTGCATATTTGCCTATGGTCAGACTGGGACAGGAAAAACCTTCACAATGGAGGGTACAAAAGAGGCTCCTGGCGTTAATTTCAGGACCCTGGAGAAAATGTTTGACATAATCAAGGAGAGACAGAAAATATATCACTATGATGTCTCTGTAAGCGTCTTAGAAGTGTACAACGAGCAAATTAGAGATTTGTTGGTTTCAGGAAGCCAGCCAGGAATATCCACAAAAAGGTGGGCTTAAAAGTACAAGAACCCTTTGGAATGGTTTTTTTCCATCCCATACCAGAAAAGACATTTGAACTGAAATTATATCCCAGATCACGCTTATGGGTTTTATGTACTAACTATAATGGTTAGTTAACTGAAATGTGATTAATTTTCAGGCTTGAAATAAGGCAAGCAGGTGAAGGAATAAACCATGTACCAGGATTGGTTGAGGCACATGTGAACAATATGACTGAAGTTTGGGATGTCCTACAAACTGGCAGCAATGCAAGAGTTGTTAGCTCAACCACTGCCAATGAGCACAGCAGCCGTTCCCACTGGTCCAGTTTATTTCTAAAACTGTTCTCTTGGAATCTTATTCATTTCGAGTAAATTACATTGACGTTCTCTGAGGTCATTGATTTGCACTAACTTCCCTAACTCCCTTATGAGTTTTCATTTTAGCCTTTATTGATTTGCACTACACTGGATTTAGCTGTTGTAAGTTCGCTTGAGGACTAGTACATAGGGTATAAGTTTTGTTATAACTCTGTTTGTCCAATGCTGAACCTATGAACTCCAATTACTTTCACTAATCTCTAAAAAAGTACATGTTTTAAAACCTTTTCAAGGTGACCAGAATTTACACTTGTCTTTGAACACAATTATTGAAGATATATTTGCTTATCAGGAGATTTTTTTTCCCCTTCATGCAGCATTCACTGTGTTATGGTCAAGGGGGAAAATCTGCTAAATGGTGAGTGCACAAGAAGCAAGTTATGGTTAGTAGACCTCGCAGGAAGTGAGAGAGTGGCGAAGACAGAAGTTCTCGGTGAACGGCTAAAGGAGGCACAAAATATTAACAGGTCTCTCTCTGCATTAGGGGATGTTGTATCAGCCCTTGCAACAAAAAACCAGCACATTCCTTTCAGGTTATTGATATAAATAATCACCTTTTGTTTCCTGAAACAAATTCTGAATTAAATAACCCTTTTCATCTATCGCCAGTATGCAGTATCTGATGTTTCTATTGTTCTTCATGGTGCAGAAATTCCAAGCTCACACATCTGCTGCAAGATTCTTTAGGTACTTATTTTTCTAATTTCTCTAAATAAACTGTTATTTCTTGCTTCTATTGTATAATTGCTTGTCCTCTAAATGGTATGAACAAACTTGCCTTTTTAGGAGGAGATTCAAAGACACTCATGTTTGTACAGATCAGCCCAAATGAAAATGATTTGAGCGAGACAATTTGCTCGCTGAATTTTGCCAGTAGAGTGAGAGGAATAGAGTTGGGCCCAGCAAAGAGGCAAATAGACACAACTGAACTTCTGAAATATAAACTCGTGGTATGATTTATGCTTACATCTATTAACTTCTGAAACATGGTTCTAACCCATCTCACTACTTTCTTTGTATTTTCAATAATTTTATTTACTCTGCTTTGTTAGGCAGAGAAAACAAAACAAGAGGTCAAGATGAAGGATTTGCAAATCAAGAAGATGGAGGAAACAATTCATGGATTAGACTCAAAGATAAAAGATAGAGATGCTAGAACCAAAGTTATGCAAGAAAAGGTACCATTTTGGAGAACAATATTTTATTTATCCTTATAAACATTAACTTCAAGATGTCTTATTAGCTTTATTCTGAAGATCACGGAACTGGAATCACAACTTCTGATTGAGAGAAAGCTAGCAGCAGCTAATCAAAATGTTGATACGGAGAAAGCTGAGAAGCATCAAGAAGAGAAAAATAAAACGCCTTTGAGACCAGCACTTGCAAATCAACCACTAGGAAGTAAGAAGAACTTTAACGATTACCAAGAAAATTTAACTCGGCCACTTACCGAAGATAACAGTTTAAAACCATCACTTCCCTTTTCTACAATTGAGAACTCTGCCATGAACATTGATTGCTATTCTGAGAAAGAAAACATCCCAGAGATGACTGAAAAACCAATACTGCCAAAAAGAACTGGAAGAGTTTCTATCTGCCCCGTGACACCTAGTAATTTTTCAGCCAATACTTCAAGGAGAAACTCTTTGATTCCACTCCCAAGTGCAGTACATCAACCAACCTTATATCGAGCTGATCAGAACGAAGTCAATAGGGAATCAGAAAACAACTGCTTGCCATTACAGAGCCAATGTGAGAGTCCAAAAGAAATCAGAGGTGAAGGTAGGAAGAAAGGAAGCAAGCTAAGAAGAAGCCTACAAAAGAAAAATCAGGAGAAGTCACAAACACAGCAAAACATAAAAAAGGCTGGTGTCAATGTAGGGATGGAGAAAGTTAGAGTATCCTTGGGAAGTCGAGGGAAAATGGGAAAGGGAAAAAGTGGAACTAAAGAAAGGCGGCAGCAGAAAAACAGTCAAAAGGAAAAGGAAAGGAGATGGAATGTTGGAACTTTGGTGAAAACCGTTATATGAAAGTAGAGTTGGTAATAATGCCCTCTTAGGTTTTGCTGACCACATTGATAACTATGTGTGTGGTATGTGTTGATTCTTTGGATGATTCTATCATCAGTTTGATTGTTTGTATTTACTAAAATGGATTTGAGGATGTACAGAATTCTTGCTGATTTGCCATAAATAAGATTATCTTTGGCGAGTGGATATACGTTATAAGTTAATTTCCCAAACTGCTGAACATTAAGCATGGTAAAAGAGACTATTCTATTTCCATGTTCATTCATGATTGATTAGTCTAGCATTTTTTTCCAGCTAAATGTATCTAAGAATTTATCTTTGTATTCAACCTACTCTGATTAATATACTAGTACTTGCTAAGAGTGTAAATTTTATGAAGCTTCAAAGTCATCGCATCCATCACTATTAGCCGAAGTAACTTATTTGAGTCTAACTTAGAGAAAATGATTTCCCTTATATGAAAAGTAGAAGAAAATGGAAAGGGAAAGGAAGTTCTTCCAAATCCTTATTGTAAAAAAGCTACTCTGCTTATGAGGGATTTGGGTTTCAGAAGTTAGAAGCTCTAGCCACTGAACAGTAAACACATTTTTCATTCCATTATTAGAAGAGTTAAACAAATTTGAAAGAAATGAAAGTAAATTTAGTAAAAAAAATTTACCAAATATCATAGTAGTATATCAAATCAATGGTTGGCAAAAAATAAAATAAAATCAATGAAGTACATTCGCTTGCAGGGAAATGTAAGTTGAGGAGTCTTTAAATGGTGACATGCATGCAATTAAATATCTATAAAAAAAAACGTTTTGACTAATCCAAGATCATGATAAATTCTAATTCTACGAATTTTGCAACATTCTCATGCACACTATCCAAGCCAGCTTCCTCTTTTTCTTTTTTCTTGGGGCCACTTGCACAAATTAGAAAATGCAGCCGATAACCACAAGAACTCTATAAGGTTCTAGAGCAACAATTGTAAATGCAGTAATAAGCTCCTCACAAATTTGGGACTATTGCACTGTCTTCTAATTGAAAAAAAACATGAGATTACAAGTAGGAAGATCTGAGGAAGAGGTTAACAAGTTACATTCGTTTAGTCAATGGCTGCTAGATGTGGGTGATAGGAAATTAGGTGAACCCCATGATGGTGTTGCTGAGATGAAATTCCAGCTGAGTTGTTGGTCCCAGAGAATGCAAACCCAATTCCAGCTATTGTGGCAGAAACTTACAAAGACTTGGAAGATAATTTAGCCAGCAATCAATACTTCAATGACAGAGCGATACTTGCACCAACCATAGAAATGGTAGGTCAGATTAATGAATATATGTGCTCTATGTTGCCCGATGAAGGTCAAGATTACCTAAGTTGTGACTCTGTCTGCAAATCTACAGAAGATAGTGATTGTTGTGATCATCTTTACATAACCGAAATCCTCAATACTATTAATAGCTCTGGATTGCCACCTCATAAACTTACATTGAAGGTTGGCACTCCTATTATGTTACTAAGGAATATTGATCAATCTGGTGGGTTGTGCAATGGTACAAGACTGCGTATATCAAAACTAGAAAGGAATGTTATTGAGGCTATAACATTGAATGGTTCAAATTCTAATAAGAAGGTCTTAATTCATCGTATGGACATGAATCCTTCAGAAAGTATATTGCTTTTCAAATGAGGAGAAGACAATTTCCAGTCCAACTCAACTTTGCAATGACAATCAACAAGAGTCAAGGACAATCCCTTCGCCATGTTGGGATATATCTCTCGAAGCCAGTATTCACACATGGTTAATTATATGTTGCACTATCTAGAGTTAGAAGCATTGATGGGTTGAAGATATATGTGCCAAGCAATGAAAATGATGATCGAAGAACTACAACAAATGTAGTATATAATAAGGAGATTTTTAGGAACCTTCATGTTTGATTTAGTTTGTGTTGTACAATTACATATATGTTCCATATGATGTAACTGTATCAGAAACATATTTATTGATGTTAGCTGCATATGTTGATAGTGAAATTAAACTAATCATGGTAATGAATGTGTAATTCATTAAGCAAGGGGAAAGGTAGATGGAATTAGTGCTCTTCGCGCAACGCGCGGGGGAGAAAATGCTCGTTAAATAAACAAAAAAAGATCAGCTTGTATATATCTTTGCATGTATTTGTCTCAAATAGTAAACCAACGATACCTGTCATTGAGTAGCTGGTTTCATGCAAGTTTTGTTCCTGTAATTTCCAATTATCATTTCTTTACCTCCTCATAAGCTAATAAATCCATTAACCTGAATAAAGTGAAGCCTATATACTAGCTTATCAGTTACACACACACACTACTCTGATTGTCTGAGCCTTAAACAGGTGGTTGTTAACTGAATTAACTACAAGCAACTTGTAGAATCACCAGGTTTTATAAATTGTCGGACTCTTCTAACTGACATGTTTGAAGCATCATATTTTGTTTACTTTCATCACAATAATACCACCAACTGTTGATATATATATATATATATATGATTGATTCACCAGACAAACAATAGTCTTTATTAGCCAACTGTGATAGAAACCATATTTCATGATGAGAAGAATATTTTGATCAGTTTGAGATGGAGGCATCGTTTTAGTTGAGGGGCCATGATTGGTTCGTTCCCCTGGCCTGTATAAATAATCACACACACACACACTCTCTCTCTATCTCATAATTTTGCTAACCCTTCAAATTTGATTTAAATAATACAAAGGGATCTAAGTTCATGATTGAAAGCTTCTCTCAGGTTGATGCATGTGACTGTTGGGAGAGATCAGGACACTTTAAACATTAAACAAGACAAGAAAGGTCAAGTACTATATATATATATATAATTAATGTGTGTGTGTGTGGTTATTTTTATAATCATGCACTAACAACAATTATAATTACAAGTTTAGAGAGATCAGAGTAGAGCTAAATACAATGTATCAATCCTAAAGTTGTAGCATTGGCCAAAACAACAAGAAGAAAAAAATTTCCTTAAGCTATATAGGAAGGCCTGGGAGGATGTCTGTCTCGGGTTGTACTCTTTGACTATATACAACTAACATAAAAACTTCATTATTATTTTACAAATTAATTAATTTTGTCACTTTTTGACTTTTTTGTTTATATATACATTTTTTATTTGATTTTTTTTACAAAAATTAACTTCACTTGAAGGAATCTCATATCATTTAGAATTATACTTGAGTGATAATAATATGAAGTTCCCAACCAATCTGACATTAAATTGTTGTTTGTTTCTTGAGTTTTAATTTTCTTTATGGAATATATTTTCATTATTATATTGAATATGAAACATGTCTTAATTTTTATATATTTTCAAGTTTCTTTAAATTATCTTTCTGAATGTCTTTTAAGAAGAATTTATTTTTTATTTATCTAATATATTCAAAAGTTTTATTTTAAATATTTTATATTTAAAAAAATTATCCCAAGACAATTAAGCCAAATCTATTGGATAATTATCCACCATAGCCCATAGGTCTAACTACCCTACAACTAGTCATTGATCAGTTACTAACATGACTAACATGGGAATAACTGGCAAGTAGTCTTAATTAAATTCAAACTCTTACTGCTCACATTTAATTAGAAATAAATAAGTAAAATCACATCGATAACACATATATCTCCTTACGATTCGACTATCTATATATTTATCTGAAACTAAGAAAGGGTTCTGCATCGCAGAGGTATCAAAATTTATAAATACACTTGTCGATCCAAAAGAATATTAATGAATAAATGGCAAGTAGCTAGTAGTCCTAATTAATTAAATTCAAACTCTTACTCCTCATAATTTAAGAAAAATAATCACAATCCAAACACATGTATGTATATTCTTCCTATGATTCCATAACCACCTATGTGAAACTTTAAAAAGAAAAATCAAAATCTATACACTCGACTCGATTTAAAAATTTTAATGAAGTAAAAAATCGTAGTTATGTAGTAAATGTACAATACCTATCTATTCTATCATAATATAACATAGAATTCCCACAATAATGTATAAAACCAAGACTTGTGACTGTACGTAGGGCAAGAAAACATTTGGATTATTGACCAAAATTAAAGTGATTAGGTAGAGTAGAAGAAACGATCGATTATACATGTGTAAGAGTAGATGCCCCCAGCTATAACCTTAACAATGCGTGAATATGAAATTAATACCAAAATATATTAAATATTGCCGAGCCTCAAAAGTAAGAGCTCGTAAATGAGTTTATCATAATCCTAAATATAAATTTACAATTATTTTTCGTAAACTCTCTCAATTGATTACACATAGTAAGTAAGAAGGTTTCTATGTGATCAAAGTAATAATTTCCAATGAAAATGGTTAAAGCAGGTATACATTAGAAAAGCCAACACACATGTTTTACAAAAAAACTAACTTAATTTTTTTTTAAATATCTACAAATTATTTACGTTCAGGGTATATAGGAAGGAGCGGTTTATTAAAAACAAAAGGCCTAAATTATCTTGTGTGACTTTGGATCAATGGCATTGAAAATGTGTTGTGTTAATGGATATTCAAATCTGGCAACGGGCCATGCGATTTCAAGGAGCAACCTTAGGTCAAAAGACACACACACATATGAACTTATAAATATGTGTGTGTTTTCATGTGAGTGAAGGGGGACACATATTGTGCCATGTCTTAAAAATGAATTAATTGCATTTAATGGAGAAGGAAGAAGCTACGAGTCAGCCAGGTAAAGTCAAGATCCACGCATAACACCAACACAATATGGTGCGTGACACGTGCTTATGTTATAATCAGTTGACTTAATTATTCACTATAATTATGATTACTATTATGATTCTCCTCCAAAATCCTAGACAAACATGTGCTTTTGTCTGTCGACATTTATGTGTGTACAGATTATAGAGGTTAACTATTGTATTAATCATTTATATTGTTATTCTGTATGTAGAACAAATTAAAAGGGGCAAGTGCAAGGAACATTCTGGGAAAGAAAAAGCAAAGAAATTAAAAATAGTTTACAGACGATCATCGATCTGCAACAGGATAACGGGGAAGCCTCCAATAGAGTGCTACTGAACATTACCAACTTAATTATATTCTCTAAGAAAATTATCACTGTACTCATCGCAATATTATCTCATTGAAAAAAAAAAATACAGCCCGATATTATTTGTCGTGGCGTCACTCCAAAACATTTACATAATATACATGATTAACTTTTTGTTTTGGAAGTTAAAATATTTAGAAGTTCGTTGGCGGCATATCATATATATATATATATATATATATATATATGTATGTATGTATATAATTGTTTGTACTAGCTAGTTTCTATGTTCACATTTCACTAGAATCTTTGAAAATCTATGTACAGTAGTGTGGAGAAGAGTCAATATGTACTTTGTTTAGTTCTTAATATAAAACATATTTATCTAATTTGATTAGATTAAGGAAGTTAGTTGAGTTAGTTAATATTACATGTATTTTCTAAAGCATCATAGTCATCTTCTTTAATTCCCTCCCTCCCTCTCCTCTTTGATTATTGTTGATAGAGCACTAATAAAGGTAAATTAGAAAAAAAAAATTTATAAATATGACAACTATATGTCTTGTATCTGAGACTAAGATCAATATTTTAAATATGTCTTATATTAAAGATCAGATGAGTATATAAGATGACCTAATCCATAGAAAAGTGGATACATGACTTAAAATTAAAATAGATGACAATTTGTTGGGGGGCAAGTTTATAAAACTATAGAAGGAAATTAATAAAGACAAATATATATGTAGAGACACTAATAATCACTGGGTGAGCAAGTTGGGAGGGATCACAAATTATGGCGTTGTATTAAATCTATAAATTTTGCGTACCGGCATATGGCCATGCACATGGTTAAGCAACGTGCCTGAGTTTTAATTATATACGCAGTGGTATATACATTTGTGCATTCACAATGCATAAGTATAATATATATATATATATATATATATATATATGAACATCATATATGCATCATAAATATTTTATTTTATTCAAATACTCATCAGAAAGAAGAATCCCACATGTTATGTGCATGTATATAATCTTAGCTTATTGAAATATCAAGCTTGAGAAACAGCTAGCTAGGTATTAGTCATTAATTAGCTTCCAGGGCACGATATTTATAAGCAAAAGCTTGTGTGTGTGTGTGTGTGTGTAACCTTGTAGCACATCAGAGTAACATCGTTGTGTGTGTGTGTGTGTGTGTGTAACCTTGTAGCACATCGATCAGAGTAACATCGTTTTTCTATAGGCAGAGCAGTTATGAATATAATAGCCAAACATATTGTGTGTGTGTATTCATGCCATATATGTCCACTTGAGTTAATTAACAACATGGTGAATTCATAATTGTTTATTTTGAGGATCAGAGAATGCTATGATAATTAATACTTATTTATGCGCTTAATCACACTCCTCTTAGCACTGATCGTAGAATATGTATATATGCAAATGCAGATACATATAGAGTGACTGAGGGAGGCTATATATATGAACTATTGACTAAAGGTATTGAGAGTGATTCACGTGCATCTCACGTGATTCAGCTGTTGGCGCCTTGCAGCAAAGGATTGTTTTACTCAACACCAAAAGAAATTGACAACGTAACGTTATCACTCATCATTATGATAAGAACTCGTTAGTCTTAATTAAGTATAGGAGTGATTGTGAGTTATGAGGCTTATTATTTCCCCCATCATATTTCCAATTCTATATTAACCCTTCTTATTCTCACATCGTCTATCTCCAACACATATATCTTACGAGAGCAAGATTTGGATTCTTACAAGTGTAATAATAACAAGGATCTTCTTCAACACTTTTTTGTATCCCTTTTTTAGTATTTCTTTCAATTATTTAAGTAGTCAAAATGGATTCACTTCACCTATTCTTAACATCGATCTTTGAGATAATTATTAAAGGTGATTTTGTTTAAATTTTAAAATAAGAATGTGATTTTGGTTTGGCTAAACTAGAGGAAGTTATTAGGAGCATGAGTGAGTTGTTGAAAAAACATAAACTAAACATACCACAGATGTGTTAAACAAAAACTTATTTTTCAAAAGATGTTAGAAACATATAGAGGAAGTAATATCTAGGGGTGAGCATTCGGTGTTAAAGTTTGGTTTTCGGTGAAAACCGAAATAACTAAAAAGAAGCATTTTTAAATACCGAATTGAAATCAAGTTACCTATAATAACCGAACTAAATTAATCGAAATATTTCGGTTTGGTTATCAAGTAAACCGAATTAACCGAGAAAGCATTCAAAGTTTGTTGCCATCATGTTTCAAGTGTCATGATACTAAAAATGCTTCAAAAATATCCCTTAGGTTGCACAATCTAAAGAATCAAATATATCAATTTAAACTAACTATAATATTGATTCATCAATGAAAATAACAATCATATCTATGGTAAAATCCAAGCATAAAATGGAATAAATAATGAAATTGGAAAGGGGAGCCAGAGTTGAGTTAATGCAAATAAGAAAAAACTAGGGAGAATTGTTAAAAAAGACCTCATTGACAACTTAATTACCAAATGAGACCTGAGAAGATATCTGCACATATAAGAAAGATTTTTGCACATGTACGAAAGATTTTTACACACACATAGGGAAGAATATTGCATACAAGAAAGATATTCTGCATGTGAAGGTCCCATTTAACAAATAAGTTTATAGTGAGGTATTTTTTTCACAATTTTCCTAAAAAACTAATAGAGCATGATATAATATCGCTGGGCCATTTTAGCCCCTTTTCACACAAAAGAAAAACAGAGAAGAGATATTCAAGCGACACTAGAAAACAAAGGTCAGAGAGCAAAGGCAAGTAGGCAATGATGTAGAGACAGAAGAGTGGATGTGCGGCATAACCTTGGCCTCAAGAGAGCGATTAAGAGGCGAGAGAGTGTCGAGGACCCATAGAGCTTGAGATGCGATGTGATCTTCAAGCGTTTGAGAGATGATTCAATATTACCCTTGAAATATTAAAATGAGAATAAATTTACTCTAATTATTAAAAAATTAATGTTGATACAATTTAAAAAAAAACTAATATTGACCATTAACGATGATATTACTCTTTTTTAATGGTTTTGAAGCAGTATTGACCCAACAAAAAATTTCAGATACCCACGGTTTCTATATAAAAACTTGCGATGCAAATGAAGTTATATCTTAGCCCTATTTTTAAAGTTGGTAAAAAATAAAGAAAAAGGAGTAGACTGAATGAATAAGATAGGGTGAGCGACAATATAGGACCAATGTTGACCACGTGGCAGACAGCATCCGCTACGCCCATTCGGTTCTCACGTGGGCCCCATCCTTTTATGCGCTTAACCGTTTAGCTATTGGCCCATCACATGGGGCCATCTCTCTTCCCATCTTCCCTCTTTCTTCCCCTCACCTCCTCATTACTTCACAATTATTTATATATATAAAATCCTCTTGATTTTATTAATACTCATTTTTTTCCTAATCATTACTCAAATTCAACCCAACCCTTAATATATAGGGTCACATAATAATCAATACACCAGTGAATTATATGCGTGTGTATCCTTTTTACCATACTCAAGTAACTACAGAATATAACTTTCACTACTACATTGTATATATAGAATGGATAATTATGTGTAAAATAAAAAGAACTATATTTAGTTATTTACCTTCATCAGATTCAATTAAATTCAAATAATTAAGTAGTTTTATGATATCCATTTCCTGGTATATAATCCAATGATCTCTCTGTGCGCGTTGTGTGCGTTGGAAGTTTGTCCAAAGCTCCAATTGGTGGTTTAATTAATGAAAGGGAGGGAG
The DNA here is from genome assembly GCA_963855925.1 of Inga laurina. Taxonomy (NCBI): domain Eukaryota; kingdom Viridiplantae; phylum Streptophyta; class Magnoliopsida; order Fabales; family Fabaceae; genus Inga; species Inga laurina. Next base: position 77,934,539 of record OY979702.1, read on the forward strand.
ATCATGCGGATTGCTACTTTCAGATCTATTTATTAGGCTTGATTTTTCAGATTACAATAAATCTAATCATAAGATTATTATAAGGAAATTGTCGAAATATTAAATGATTTCGAGTATGTACTAAAAAATTTGGAATTTTTTTGTTAAAAAATTATGTACGACGGCTCTGTTACTCTATTTAATGAGATGATAGAATCAAATTATATATATTTTATGTTTTCTCCCTCTTACGCCGCTGAGATCCAACATCCAAATTTTTGAATAATGTGCAATTAGTAGATATAAATTAATCTCATATTCATTGAATATATGTAAAACTTGCTGTATATGGAGTAGTTATGACCATTGAAATTAAGTCGTAGACATATATTACACAGACGTCGCAATAATGATAATATGAGCTAAAATATGCAGTAATCTATTTATCATCTCACCTATTTCATGTTATTTAAGGTATGAACAAAAATAATCAACTTGTGTGTACATATTCTCTTAACTAACTACAGCATCAATCCCTTTACAAGACTTTCGAATTTGACAAGAAGAAAAATATTATAATCATCTGTCGGCCAGAAAAAAATGGAAGATTTTTTCTTTTGGCTCAAACAAACAAGATTTTGAAGATTTTGTTTGTTTATTCTGACAACTTACGGTGGAGTAGTCATATTCGAACCTTCAATTATTATTAAGGTTTAAGGTGTAAATTTACCAACGAAATTTTGTCCAAGGAGCGTCTGACACAAATATCTTTTAGAAAGAGTAAAAATATCAATAAACAATTAAAAAGAAGCATCCACCACAAAAACCGTTAATCCGTACTAACGGCGTTAGTATATATTTAATGGTTTTTATAGTGAATGCCCATTTTTAATTGTTCATTGGTATTTTTATCCTTTATTAATTATTTATTGATATTTTAGCCCCTTCTAAAAGATATTTATACCAAACACTTCTCAGACAAAATTTCATTAATAAATTTTCACCTTAACCCTATTATTAAATTCATTGGATGACACTGATGTGAACCTATATGAATGGGCGTATAGTCTGTCCCAAAACACGAAGAGATAATGAAACGAACTAACACAAAAAGAAAAGAAAAATCGAACAAAAAATAAATGAACTAAAGTCACATGATATGATGAAGTGTGAATAATGAAATTACTAGCTATTATATGAGAAATAAATTTGTTAACCAAAAGTGAAATCCACGTCACACACCAAGCTGCAGCATGCTACATTGCTACCCACTTCACTTCTTCTCTATACTTGTATATATTTATAAATAAGAATCGGCGATACATTAGGAACGAAACAGCCTTCCATGTTTTCTGCTCTCATTATGGTTTCCGAAGTGGACTGTATCTAGCTGCTATATGAGCAACACACAATACTTTAAGAAATATTTACTTAATTTAATTAAATTAAGTAAGTTAATTAAATTAGTTAATATAATATATATTTTTTAAAACATCCTAACCATCTTCTTTAATTCTCTTATTCTTTTTTTTTTTAAAGATTAATAAATATAAAAAATATATTTTATATTTATATCAATATTAACTCCATAAATATATCTAATCCTAATCATAACGATAGGTGGGAGCACTAATTAATTAAACTGAGCACCCAGAAAGCGAACTTGAATTTTAACAACTTGAACAGTACACAACCAGATAGGGCTAGGAGAAACAGCGTAGACATAAAGCCATACCTATTAATTAAATACTAATACATCTAACTTACCCTCTTCTAGTCTTATTCTTTTATTATTCATACACACCACTCCCCAACGCACCCATACTCTTCTACATATTACTCGGATTCCTTCTCTCTCTCTTTCTCGTTATTTATTTTAACGTGCAACTACAGTTTGGTCAACCTAACACCTTCCTCTGTCACTGTCCTTGTATTTGGGTCAACCCGATGTATATATTCAGTTTATTTTTATTTCATTTTCTGATTGTATATTTATTATTCTCTTTATTAACTTCCTTCTTTATATATACGAACCAGACTCCTCCATTAGCTTTCACCATTAGAAGTGATAACCATGGAAGAATATACCTTTTTCCCTCCTCCTGATACAGATCTCGACCTCAGCTTCACCAGCACCACCTCCACCGCCACTGACCGGACCTTTGCTTCCTCCAGTGCTCGCACCAGCTTGGCTCGTAGCAGTTTGACCCTCAGCTTCAACGAACGTCTGTCCGCCGTCACCGCTGGAACTTCCTCTTCCACACTATTCCTCCGACCGCATCGGGCCTCTGATCCTCATTGGTCTGCCATCAAAGCCGCTACCACTCTCTCGTCAGACGGCGCCCTCCACCTCCACCACCTCAAGCTCCTCCGCCACCTAGGCACCGGGAATCTCGGACGAGTATTCCTCTGCCGTCTTCGTGATTACGATCACGCAAACTTCGCTCTCAAGGTTGTGGATAAAGACTTGCTAAGCAGCAAGAAGGTCTCTCATGTGCAAATGGAGGGTGAGATCCTGTCCATGCTGGACCATCCTTTTCTTCCTACGCTCTACGCCCGATTGGAGGTCTCGCATTACACGTGTCTGTTGATCGATTACTGCCCTGGCGGCGACCTCCACTCTCTCCTACGAAAACAGCCCGGAAACCGGCTACCGATCCAGGCGGTTCGGTTCTTCGCGGCGGAGGTGCTGGTGGCGTTGGAATATTTGCATGCGCTTGGCGTCGTGTATAGGGATCTGAAACCGGAGAACGTTCTATTGCGTGAAGACGGCCACGTCATGCTGTCCGACTTCGATTTGTGCTTCAAGGCCGACGTGGTCCCCACATTCGAGTGTCGTGCGGGGTCTACTAAGAGGAAGAAGCGCATGTCGTGCAACTGTTTCAGTGGCCACAGAACGAGATCGCCGGACCTACTGATCATGGAAGCGGAGTTCGTGGCGGAGCCAGACTCGGCTTTCTCGAGGTCCTGCGTTGGGACGCACGAGTACTTGGCGCCGGAGCTGGTCTCCGGCAACGGCCACGGCAACGGGGTGGACTGGTGGGCGTTTGGGGTGTTCATTTACGAGTTGTTGTACGGGACGACGCCGTTTAAAGGGTGGAGCAAAGAGAGCACCCTGCGCAATATAGCATCGAGTCGAAACGTGAGCTTCCCCGTGGCGGAAGTAGAGGAAGAAGGAATGGCGGAAGCAAGGGATTTGATCGAGAAACTGTTGGTGAAGGACCCAAGGAGAAGGCTAGGATCCGCCAGGGGTGCGACGGATATTAAACGGCACGCGTTCTTTGGCGGGATCAAGTGGCCGTTGATCCGAACCTACCGGCCACCGGAGGTTCGGGGGCTAACGACCAAGAAGGGGAGGTCGCACGTGAGCAGTCACGTGACTCATAGGAGAAGAAGATGGTGGTGGAAGGGGCTTGATTATGTTCTGAGGAGAAATAGTAGTAAGGGATATAAGCATAACTTAATCTCAAACTATAGTAATGGTAATTACTATCGTTACGTTAATTGTAATAAGGCTTGGAAGTGTGCTTGACATCCATTTCCAAATTTTACTATTTTAGGAGGGATCGAGTGAGTCGTATATATATTGTTCAATTTTTGGTGTGATTTTTCACTGCATGAATAGATGGACTATTGTATATGAAATATGAATCCAGATTATATACTTTTATTATAAATACGCACTTTCATTTGTTTTTGCTAATTTTGTTTGTTTATTGGTTTGTCTATCTCAATTTTCTGCACTTGGTATTTGATATTGAGTTGAGCTTACGTCTCAGCTGAGCAAGATCATCACTTAAGTTGCACTATTAGTTATTTTAAATTCAATAGTAAAATAAGCAGAGTTTAATATATTTCACCAAAAAGAAACAAGTTTAATAAATAATGTCTAGCATAGTTAATATTTGAATTTGAAATTGTATATATAATTCAGGTTGAGGGCTCAGTACATTGTTATATATCTCCTCATTGATCTCACTATATGTTGAATTAGAATTATCCACATTCATGCGTTTATGAATTCGATGAGAGACTGACGTGACTCCATATGATATTATATTCATAATCTCTTCTCTTTTACACTCTTCTCTCTAAATCTACTGACAATTTTGGCAAAAAAAAAAAAAATACCGAAAACATTAATATGTTCATCATTTGCCTTCCTCAACTTGGATTTCCACAACTAACAAAGTTGAGTTGAGTGGAAGCCAAAAGGGGTTAGTATTTAACAGCGTGACAAATCTATGCTTGAATTCTTATTAGAAGATGTGTTCATATTTTGTGCCTATAGATAGTGCCTTGAACATAATCACCACTAATAGAAAGATACTTGTGTCTAAAAAAGAAATTTATATTTCCTTACAACCAATTGATTTTTTTTCCTTAGTTGTTCTAGCTTTTAAAAAGGTCAACTTATGTTCATAAATGCAGTGTTAATACTGATGAGGGCTGAATGCATAGAGATCTAAACACATAACATCATAAAATAATTTGTAAATAAATATAAAATATTTCACTTCTTTGTTTTTTGGGCTAGAGATTCATTGAGTTACATGCTATTATTTTTTTTGATACAGTTATGGGATATAAAATCAAACCGCTTCTCCTGTTTGTAATCATCTACTCAGGCCTTTGGGCTGAAAGGGATCAATGGGCTGGAAGTAAGCCTATTTATTGCTTGACCCAATGTAGAAGCCCATAATTTCAAAACAAAAAATATCTAATAAAATTTAGGGAAAAACTTAGGTCAAGTTCTTTATATCTATTATATCAAGTTCTTTAATCATACATGATCAAGTATCCTATTTATTTCATATAGATTTTATAGTTAAGTGATAATATTTCAAAAATAGGACAAATGAATATGTGTAATTGGAGAATTCGATATGACAAATATAAATAACTTGATTTAAGTATTTTTCTTAGTACATATTCTTATTCAAAAAGCATGATTTTTTTAAGATAATAAGAAATTTAATACTAGACTGAAATATATTTTAGTGACAAGTGATGTATTCAAAATTTCAATTAAATGGTTTATAAAAAAAATTGAATTAAATGAGATGTTTATGTGATTAAATTATATGCTTGAGTAGTATTGGAGGATATTATACAATTCAATAGTAGTATATATAATGGAATCTAGGTGGATATTGATTGCACTCACTTAGAAGTGGGAAGGGTCAAAAAAGACCCTATAATTCTATAAAGGATAACTTAGTTTTAAAATTAATACTTTAAAAAGTAGTGACATGACGGGGGAGACTATACAAGCGTTTCACTCTAACAATAAAAATAGAAGATGAAGTCAATTTTGATATGACAAAGGCAATGCAACTTTAAGAAAAACAAATAATAAACGTCCAATGAGGGGTGGGTTGAAGTTTATAGTGTTATAGGCACAAAGTGGAGGACATCTATTTTGGGTACAAATGGGAATGCCATTATCACTATGCTCCTATCAACCACTTCAGTTTTGCCATATAAAATTATCCACCCTTTACATTTTTTCAAAATTATATTTTTAAAAGACTCACCTAATGCCTAACTTTGATCTTAACAGCTTAGTTCATACACGTAGATTTAGAAGAATTTTTTAAATTCCATCATGTAACAAGTTACATTATGTCCTAACTAATTCAAAGCAAATTGATTGGATTATATGCAAGGTAAATTAAATTATTCTAACAACACTAATAGAGATTGGGTCTAATAGAAGGAAATATTCTATCACTGTGACCAATTAAGTTCGGATTTTTGCTCGAAGATGTAACCATATTTAGTTTATAACACTATCTCAAACAAAATTACCCCTAATATGAGGATATGTTGGTGCTTATAAAAAAAACTCTTCTATCGATAATTTTCATTACATATTAACATGATATTCTTTACGTTCTGAAATATAAGATCTAGTTGATTTTTTTTAGAGAGATTAAGGAAGTTAAATAAATTACATAATCATATCATATATTATGTTTTATTAGATTTTGTGTGTGTGTTTATAAGTTAGACAAATAGTTTAAAGAAAAATCAATAAATATAATTACTTTAAAGTAATTTAATTGACATGGCTTTAGAGGTTTTTCCCAAATAATGATATATGAGTAGAATAAGCAAAGACGCATTTTAGGAAATATATTTTATCTTCCTCATTCATTGAGTGTATTTGACAAGAAAGGAAAATCGCATTATTCAAAGAGAAAAGTGTAACTTAGAAGGCACAATCAATCCTTTTTTCTCGGTGAACAAAGCACAATCAATGGTGGGAAAAAAAAAAAAAAAACAAAACTATATGTATGAATTTAATTTTGACTCAAGCCAACAAAAATTGGTCCAAGAGTTGGCTCATAGCCCACAAAATTGTGAATTTAACTCCCGTTGTCAATAGGAGGGTCTTATTGGTGTACAATATGTAAATACCCTTATAAACATTCTTTTAGTTTGGGGCAGTTTTAATGAGCCTTTAAAATCCATCTCACCTAAATTTTTATGTAGAAAATGAATTGATTCAAGTTATATGGAAGACGCTTAAAAATTACATTAAGTTGCCTTGTGTTTTGGTAACTCATGTTGAAAAGTTGTAAGAAAATAGTATTATAAATTATAAATTACCAGTGTAGTGGCATCACGCATGCATGGGGGTTTTAAATTGACACCGCTTAAAAAGTTGATTTTTTTAAAACCTTTTACTTGCTAATTGAGTGAAAAAAGTTATTCTCCATTCTCTCCCTAAATATAATACCCAGTTATCAAAATAATAAAAATTAAAAAATTTATATGATTCTATATTTTTTTCCTTCTTCCCAAAATTTACCTTAAATTAAATATTTTGTAAGATAAAAAATTATTCATTAGGAGTTAAGAAAAATCATTAACTTGGAATATATCTAAAAATATATTGTAAAATAACAAACCATACGAAAATTCTGAACCAAGCATAATAAAGAGGAACAAAAAATTTAAAAATTTGGATGGTGAATTTATTTTAAATATTTAATTATTACGTAAATTCTAAATAAAAAATACTTATAAATCTGTGCTTTATTTCATTTATATCAAGACTGTTCATCACATCTTCTTAGGTGAGATAGTGGAAAATGAATTTCAAAGCCCCCCAGCATGTGAATATACCATCAACCTAACTTCATAGGCAAACGAATAAAAAAAAAAAAAACGAATTTATATTATTTAGATCTTAACAAATTCTTTCTAAATCAATCCAAATATTGATTTAAAAAATTATTAATTATAAATAATATATTTAAATTTAAATTTCAAATGTTACTTTCGGTTTATAAGTATAGCCAAAATTCTTGTTCATCGCTATTTAAATGGATATTTATAACTCTTTTTCTAAATTGAATTCAGTGGCACTCCGCCACTGACCTGGGAGCAGGAGAAATCATTACTCTCGTGACTTGACAAGAAACAGCGCGAAATTCCCACTAGAATTCCCATATTGGCAGGCCCAGCCAGCAACAATAATGGCGCAGATTGTGATCCTGGAATTTTCCACGTCTTGTTCCTCTCAATCTACACCGTTTATTGTTTGAACCCGTCAACTCATTCATCTTTCAAATGCAAATGATAGTAACAGTTGAAGAAGATAACTACTCCTGGTGGTGGAGGATGGCCAGAATACGCAGCAAAAAGAGAAGAAAGAAGAAATCAATCCAACCCAACACACGGCATTTGGTTTCGTCTCACCACTTCGCTGTAAAGTGATAATCCAGCGTTGACCTACCCTTCCAGAACGTGACTCTAGCGGTTCAGCTCCACTTTCATGCTCCTCATCCATCCATGGTTATGTCTCTGTCATTATCTGTCTCCCTCCGATATCCCTGCGATTCCTTTTGATTGCTTCTGTGGTTCTGTTTGTTTTTCTGTGGACTTTAAATTTGGTAAAGTCTCAACGAGGTTTTGGTTCATCCCGCTTTTCTTCCTTTCACATTACGTTATTCTCTGCTTTCTTCTTCATCTTCTGCTTTGTCTTGAACCTTGAACTTTCTCATGTTCACACTTCTGCTTCTGTAAAAGGTTTCTGTATTGCGATTCTTCCATTTTATATATGCTTTCCGGTCAGAGAGTTGCTGAATTGCTTTAACAACTTAACTTTTCCGGGTGAAATGGCAATTGTGCCGGATTGCAACCTCCAAAAACGGTTTTGCTTGATGCTAATATTTTGTTTTGGCATCGTCCTTGTAATTTCGATTAATGAAGATGGTTCAAATCTTTTGGAGTTCAAGGCTTCCCTTGTTGACCCACAAAATTATCTTCACAACTGGAATTCTTCTGATTTTACTCCTTGCAATTGGAAAGGAGTGCATTGTAATGATTCAATGGTAACTTCCGTCAATCTTCATCAACTCAATCTGTCTGGTGCTTTATCTCCTAGCATCTGTAACCTTCCACGGCTAGTTGAGTTGAATATGTCGAAAAATTTAATTTCCGATCCTATTCCTGTGGATTTTGTTAACTGTCGTAGTTTAGAGATATTAGACCTTTGCACAAATAGGTTCCATGGAGAACTTCTGATTCCTTTGAGCAAAATCACCACACTAAGAAAGCTTTACCTCTGTGAAAATTATATGCATGGCGGAGTTCCTGAAGAGATTGGGAATTTAACTTCACTTGAAGAGCTAGTCATTTATACCAACAACTTAACTGGAGGAATTCCCAAATCAATCGGTAAGTTGAAGCAGCTTAAGATCATCAGGGCAGGAGTCAATAGCATCTCAGGTCCAATACCGGTGGAAATAAGCCAGTGCGAGAGCTTGCAGATATTAGGATTCTCACAGAATCAGCTTGAAGGATTCATTCCAAGGGAGCTTCAAAAGCTTCAGAACCTTACTGAGTTAAATCTGTGGCAAAACTACTTATCTGGTGAGATTCCTCCTGAGACTGGAAACCTTAGTAGCCTGCAATCTCTTGCTTTGCATCATAATTCATTTGTTGGGTCTCTCCCTAAGGAGCTTGGAAAGTTATCAAATTTACTAAGGTTGTATATATACACTAACCACTTGAATGGCTCAATCCCGGTGGAGCTAGGGAACTGCACAAATGCTATTGAGATAGATCTGTCTGAAAACCGTTTAAGTGGAAATATTCCCAAAGAGTTGGGTCAGATCTCCAGTCTTAGATTGCTTCATCTATTTGAAAACCTTCTGCAGGGAGAGATACCTCAGGAGCTTGGGAAGTTAAAGCTGTTACAGAATTTAGACCTGTCTATAAATAACTTAGCAGGTACAATTCCACTAGTGTTTCAAAATCTTACATACATGGAGGATTTGCAGCTATTTGATAATCAACTTCAGGGTAAAATTCCTCCTTATCTTGGATCTAATAGCAATCTTACAGTTCTTGATATATCTACAAATAATCTTGTGGGTATGATACCTCCCCATCTGTGCCGCAACCAGAAATTGCAGTTCCTGAGCCTTGGGTCAAATAAGTTGCTTGGCAATATTCCAGATGACCTGAAAATGTGCAAGCCTCTTGTGCAGCTAATGCTGGGAGACAACCAACTGACAGGAAGCTTCCCTGTTGAATTACATGAACTTCATAATCTTTCTGCTCTTGAACTTCATCAGAACCGATTCTCAGGACTTCTAGACCATGGGATAGGTCGACTCATAAACTTAAAGAGGCTCCTCTTATCAGATAATTATTTTGTAGGCTATCTTCCTCCTGAGATTGGGAATTTAACACAGCTTGTCGCATTCAACATTTCCTCTAATTTTCTCAGTGAAAGTGTACCTCATGAGTTGGGAAGCTGCATCAAACTCCAGAGGCTTGATCTGAGTAGAAATGAGTTCACTGGCGATCTTCCAGATGAAATTGGAAAGCTGGTGAATCTGGAGCTGTTGAAACTTTCAGATAATAGACTATCCGGAACAATACCAAGTGCTTTGGGGGACCTTAAACGTCTCACAGATTTGGAACTAGGGGGTAACTTATTTGTTGGGAGCATTCCCTTTCATTTAGGACAATTAGCTGCGCTTCAGATTGCTCTTAACTTGAGTTACAATAAACTTTCTGGTACAATTCCTGACAGCCTTGGGAGTTTGCAAATGTTGGAAAGTCTTTATTTAAATGGCAATCAGCTTGTTGGTGAAATCCCTGCATCAATTGGTGACCTTCCCAGCCTCTTAGTGTGCAATGTTTCCAACAATAAACTGGTAGGGGTCATTCCAGACACACCAGCATTTCGTAAGATGAATTTTACAAATTTTGCAGGAAACAATGGGTTGTGTCGAGTAGGTTCATATTATTGTCATCCATCTCATACTCCGATCTGGACCAGCAATGGTTCATCAAAGCAAAAGATAGTGAGCATTGTTTCTGCGGTGGTGGGATTTGTTTCTCTTATTTTCATAGTCTGTATATGTTGGGCCATGAAACGCCGTAGTCCTTCTTTTGTCTCAACTGAAGGGCAATCCAGGCCTCATGTCCTAGATAATTATTACTTTCCTAAAGAAGGTTTCACATACCAGGATCTCTTGGAAGCCACTAGCAATTTTTCAGAAGCATTAGCTATAGGAAGAGGAGCTTGTGGAACTGTCTACAAGGCTGTTCTGACTGATGGTGAGGTGATAGCTGTCAAAAAGTTGAATTCTCGTGGAGAAGGAGCAAATGTGGACAGAAGTTTCCTTGCAGAAATTTCAACTCTGGGAAAGATCAGGCACAGAAACATTGTGAAGCTGTTTGGATTCTGTTGTCACGAGGATTCTAATATTCTCTTGTATGAATACATGGAAAATGGCAGCCTTGGTGAACAACTTCATTCAGATCCAGACACTTGTATATTGGGTTGGAGCAGCCGCTACAAAATTGCTCTTGGAGCAGCGGAAGGCTTGTGCTATCTTCATTATGATTGTAAACCTCAAATCATCCATCGCGATATAAAGTCAAACAATATATTGCTCGATGAAGTGTATCAAGCTCATGTTGGAGACTTTGGCCTGGCTAAGTTGGTGGACTTTTCCTACTCCAAATCTATGTCTGCTGTGGCAGGTTCATATGGCTACATTGCTCCTGGTAAGAGTAACTCATTGTCAAATGTTCTATGCTAATTCTAAATTCATTTGTTGCAACAATGAATGTTACCAAAATGTCCTTATTTGTGACATGCTTATGAAGATGATGTTTTAATCTTCTGGCTTGCGGCCGTAGTGTTTGCTTTGTTTCTTATAGTTGCCTGGATATCTTTTCAGAATATGCTTACACTATGAAGGTGACTGAGAAATGTGACATATATAGCTTTGGGGTAGTTTTGCTGGAACTAGTTACTGGGAGGTCACCTGTTCAACCTTTGGAGCAGGGTGGTGATCTAGTTTCTTGGGTGAGAAGATCAATTCAAGCGTCAGTACCTACATCTGATTTATTTGACAAAAGATTAAATCTGAGTGCGCAAAAAACAATGGACGAGATGTCTCTTGTTCTCAAAATTGCTCTGTTTTGCACCAGTACATCCCCACTTAATAGGCCAACAATGAAAGAGGTCATAGCAATGTTGATTGATGCTAGGGAGTATGTCAACAATTCTCCATTGAGTCCTACATCTGAATCCCCACTAGATGAAGATGCTTCTTCCAAAGGTTAGAAACTTTATATTAACATGCCAGATTAGACTTGCTACACCAACTCAATGCTATATATATATATATGCTATGATCAAAACATCTTTGAGCTTCTTTCGCTAACTTTTTTATGATTAATCATTAATAGTTCAGAAAACTAATTGGCCTGTGGTGACTGGTGCAGGTGATCTGGAATTGTAACATTTAATCTTGAGCTTGTCTTAGCTCAATTCCATTGAGGTTAGAAGTAATTATATATAGCCGTAAAGAAGCAAAGCTTTTGCTTTAACTCAAAACCAGATGTGCCTCCACTGTAAGTTCCTTCATAAGATATGTCTCCTGGGAACATTTATTTTCCCAACATTAATAAACTCAAAATCTGAATTACTTTCTGATGTACAATGGGAAGAGATATAAGTTGTTTTCAACTCATAAACGTCATGCTGTCATTATTTGTAAGTTTTTTATGTCTTAATTCAATACATCAAAATGTAATTGTAAGTTCGCGGTACAATACCTGCTTGTTTTCTGCATCATTAGGCACACATTTCAGTTAACTTAAAAGGGCAAATTTAAAATGAATCCTCAACAATTCAAGGAATCCAGTTGAAGAGATAAAGAGAGGAAAAATGTACTTTTGAAATTAGAATCTATTGCTTCACTGAGTGCCTTGAATTGTTGAACGGAAAGGATCTAAACAATGACAAGTTTTATGGTTAACCGAGAGAACACCATTTGTTGTACTAAGGGAAAAATTCAAAAAAGGAGAGGCGACATCATTTTTGTGTGGATTACTACAAAAAAACTCCAAGACCATTACGAACCTATTAAATTATTTTCTAGAAGAACCCAAATAAGAGGTGATAATGACTCTGAATTTGTGGGATAATTAAGTTCGCTAGATTGATCTTGTGATGAAGGGAAAGATTGTTACTATATAAGGGATTGACCCATAAGTTTTTATTTAAATTTTTATTAGCGATAGCAATTTAAATATTTTATATTCACGTAGCAAAATTAAAAATTATAGATCCAACCAGTTTAAAGATAAATAAAAAGTCTGTTTAAAAAAGAATGATAAATAAAAACTTTGAAAGATACTACTTCTAGAAAGATACAAATGTTGCGCATAGCGCACAACCCCTCTCTTGGCGCCCAAAAAAAAGAAAGAAAGAAAAATTCAGTTCTACACATAATTTATTTTAAGCTTAAGTATAATATCTCAATTATTTTTGTCTTCCTTAGTTGATATTTTTTAAAGAAATTATATTTATTGATTTTATATATTTTCTTTCACATTTACTATTCTCTCTTTTTCCGAGATTATTTAATGTAAAATGATAAATTTTTTAAATAATAATAATAAATAAATAACTAATTTATTTAATTTTCTTAATTTAATAATCACATGTTTCAAAAAGGAGACTTGGAGAAATGTGATATAACTCAGGAAAAAGAAAGAAAGAAAGAAATAAATGTGACATAACTCCATAAATAATCAACTGGTAAAATTGGCCAAAAAGAAATCAACTGATAATTCTGGTGGGGGGAAGCCAGAACTTTCTGGAACTTGTTCCTGCCGAAATATCTGACTTGATTGCCCTGGTTGTTTTGCCAACCTTATTTATAAGGCCACGTGAACTTAAATCCGCCACTCACTCGGTTCTTGGTCCTTAGATATTTTGTGATACACTGAAGGTTCTCGAACTCTGATACCTCAAACGTTCGAGAGAATCGAGCAAAACAATGGCGGACGAGGTAGTTCTGTTGGATACATTGGTGAGCATGTTTGGAATGAGGGTTAGGATCGCACTGGCGGAGAAGGGTGTCAAGTACGAGTACAAGGAAGAGAATGTGAAGAACAAGAGCCCTCTGCTTCTGCAAATGAATCCCATTCACAAGAAAATCCCAGTTCTCATCCACAATGGCAAACCCATATGCGAATCCGCCATTATTGTGCAGTACATCGACGAGGTGTGGAAGGACAAATCTCCGCTTTTGCCTTCAGATCCATACGAGCGAGCTCAAGCCAGATTCTGGGTTGATTTCATTGACAAAAAGGTAGATTCTAGATTCTATGAGCTCATTTCCTTGGATCGCTCTACTTACTGCACGTACTGTTCACGTCCGTACCAAAATCTTTTACATTTGAAGAAGAAATCTGTGTTTCATCTTTATATCAACTGTGATTTGTGAATAGAAAGAGTTTGGATTGATGGGAATGGGTGCAGGTGTATGCGACATGGAGGAGAATGTGGCTTTCAAAAGGAGAAGAGCACGAGACAGCAAAGAAGGAGCTGTTGGACATACTCAAGCTTCTAGAAGGGACACTTGGGGACAAGCCCTTTTATGGGGGCGACTCATTTGGGTTTCTTGATGTTGGTTTGATTCCATTTTCTACCTGGTTTTACACCTTTGAGACTTATGGACACTTCAAGATGGAAGTAGAGTGCCCTAAACTCATGGCCTGGGTCAAGAGGTGCGTTCAGAGCAAGGAGAGTCTGTCCAAGGCTCTTGTTGATGAGAAGAAGGTTTATGAATATGTTGTGGCCTTAGAGAAGGCCACCACTGGAGCTTGAATGAATTAAAAAAAGGCACTTTCTGAATGGGCTGATATGATGAGTTGGCCTTGGATTATTAAGTGTGTTTTGATTTGTCAAATAGTAGTGTGTTTGTTGCTGCTTGATTGCTATGCTTGAGGTTGTGAGTCTGGTGGCCACTTGATTGTGTCTGCCAGATTATAGGAATTCAAATTATGTTGATCTTTGTGTGAGATATGAACTATGTTGATGTTTGTGTGAAATATAAACTCTCTGAAGTAAATAAAACCCCTTTTGTATACACAAACGATATACAAGTCAGATGAGGATCTGAAACGATCTCAAATCCCTGCAATATTTTTTGTACAATAGTGTGTGAATCCCTAGTGTTGTTTTTGTTTAACATTTCATTCTGTACTCTCTTCAAGTGAGAACTCTGGATTCCTTTGTTTTGTTTCAAACGAAGTTCGGATTCTTCTTTTGGATTAAGGAATCAAAAGTGGTTTGGGGGAGCCTGGTGTTGGGTGTTGTGAAGGGGAGACCCATGCGTTCCAAAATTGCTTAGTCAAAAAGACAAGGGAATGGAGTAGAGATGGTGATATGTTATCCCCGCTGGGTTTCGGCTATAACCTGATACGGGTTAGGAATATATGAGTTTGGGCTTAAAAAAGCCGTATTAATATGGGTTGGCTAAAACTCATGACTATTGGGTTGGTGAGTTGGGTAGGACAACACATATTTTTTATTTTATTTTTTTAATAATATATTAAGATTGTTTTTTTTACACACTTAAGCATAACAAAATTTAAAATACATTGCAAATTAAAGAGTTGAGACTAATTTCTAATTTCTGAGATTGAGAGCGTGAGCCGTGAGATTGTGAGAGAAATAGGGAGTGAGCCGTGAGATTGAGAGAAATAGGGAGTGAGAGACTCTTTCAAGCAAAAACAAAATAGAGGTGACTAGGTTGAGGGGTAAGGATTGAGGAGTGGGAGTGTTGTTGGGTTGGACTTTGAAGTGACGGTATTAGACTATTGGAGGTTGGGTTTTGGTTAATGGCTCTTTCCTTTTGGTTTTTTTTTTTTTAAATATGAGCCAACCCATTAACCCGGTGGTCCAACCCGTCTCGGGTTGGAATCATATGAGTTCGTGTGTGTTTGGATCAGTGATTAGTAATTGGACTTGTTTCAATTGGACTTTTGATAATATTACTTTTGGTAAAAGCTAGATTATGTATTGTGATTTATGTTTGGATTGACGGTTGTATAAATGACTTTTGTAAAGGTGAAACTTGTTTGGATTGACTTAAGCACAAGTAACTTTTGTGATAATAGTAAGAGAGAGTGGGTGGAAAAATATTTAAAAAATCAAGTAAATATTTAAAAATTATTTTAAAATATTAGGTGCTATTAAAAAAATATTTTAGAGTGGATAGAAATCAATAAATCAGTATTCCAAGTTTTGAGTTATCTTCACTATTAAAAAAAAATACATTAAAAGTAAAATTATAGTTAGTCTCCTAAGACTGGGCACAACTGAAAAATTATTTTAAAGAGTTAAAAACACCAAAAAAAATATTTTAAAGTAATTTTTGGAGCCGAAAAAGTATATTAAGAGTAAAATTGCAATAAGTCTGATAATATAGTAGGTACAATTGGAAAAATATTTTAAGAGGTCAAAAATACCAAAAAAATATTTTAAAGTAATTTTTGGAGTTGAAAAAGTATATTAAAGGCAAAATTGTAATAAGTCTAATAACACACTGGGTACAACTGAAAAAATATTTTAAAAGGTTAAAAACACCAAACAAATATTTTATGGGTTAAAAACACTCAAAAAATATTTTTTGAGTGGGTACAACTAGAAAGTGGGTAAAATTGCAATCAGTCTGATAACACACTAGGTAGTGGGTATAACTAGAAAAATATTTTAAGGGGTTAAAAACTTTCAAAAAATATTTTTTGATGCTACATACTATTTAAAAAATATTTTATGGGAAAAGCCAATATCATATAACTAATTCCTAGACAACCCAATCTAATATAAAATGTCATTAACTTTTAACAAAAGGTCCATTCTCTAGCTTTTCCTAATTGAACTTTTACTAATTGGGATTTAACAAAAGCTCAATTACCAATTGACCTCTCAAAACACTCAAAATTTGAGTTCTCGGTTGATAGTTGAACTTATGGCATTCAATTAGGCTTAAGAGGGGTTTCCAAATACACATAATTTCAGTTTTATAAAACCCAAAACACCCATTTTATTAGATTGGGCAGGGTCGACCTTCGATCCAACCCATATTACTACCTCTGGAATGGAGTGTCCTCCCTTTGCCGTCTTCAAGTTGGACTCCATTAATCGCAGAGAAGGGAAAATGACAAAATGGCACGTTGCGTGAAAATTTTAATTGTCAGATACCGGTGACTTGTTTTGTTTCTTTGCTATCAGCTTATAAGTTTAAAATAACAGGTAATTGACACACAAACATGCACTCGTTGAAAATTTAAAATAAAAAAGGTTGAACATTTTGGAAACATTAGTTCAAGCCATTTTCATTCGAGGATTTATTTATTTATATTCTTCTGTCATTCCCTTGGTTAATTTTTTGTTATCACAAGAGATGTTTCAGACAGAGCAAATGTGAATAAAGCGTGTATCATTTGACCAAAAACAAAAAAGAAAAAAAAAACAGAGAAAACGTAGCTGATGAAGGATTGCTGCTGAAGTTGTCCACCCCATCATTACCAACTTGCTTAGCTTGTGTCCGATTATTCCCTGATGGATGATCTTCATAAGCACAAAGCCTGCCCAGTGGCCTCTCATAAAGGTATGGATTTCCTTCGTAGCATGAGGCCTCAAAAAATTGCAATTGTGTTCCGGTTGGAATTTCTCCAGACAAGTTGTTGTTTGATAAATCAAAAGTGCTTAGCGAAGATTCCATAAAATTGATTTCTTGATAGATCTAGAACTTCTATTGCTTTTGATTGTCCAATCTCTGAAATGATTTTTCCACTCAACTTATTTGCTGATAGATTAAGAAATCTCAATTCAACAAATTTCTCAATTTTAGTTGGCATTTCCCCTACCAGTTGATTATGAGAGAGATCAATATCTAGAAGCCCATAACGATCATTATACACCAATTCTCCTCCTTTCCACACCATAGGCAAGCTCCAATAAAAAAATTCATATGCAAATTTTCCTTTTCGGTTGAAATAGATGTCATGCAAGGAAATATTAAGATCATGTTTTTGAGCTAATGCAACCAGCTTGTCGAGGTAACTTGGTATTAGTCCTGACAAGTCATTTTCCAAGGAGGGAAGCCCCCTCTGAATCAATTGTTTGTGCAAGTTGGCTTAAGGATCCCAGAGAGTTAGGAATTCTTCCTAAGAATTGATTATTAGATAAATCAAAAACCCTTGATAAGTTATTACTTGAGAGATTTAAGGCTACCAAATTTTCAACACTTGAACTTATTCCCTTACCACATGAAAGAATAATTTTTGAAATTTGATTTCCTGACGTGTCTAAAAATCCACCATTTAATAATAGAAAAGATCCTTTAATTCGATTTGAAGCCAATATTATACTTAGATTAGTCAATTCAAGTTTCAAATATTGAATTGTACTTCTAAGAATGTTGGATTCTATATGTAGAGTATGTGCTCTCCCTAAAAGTCTCCAAAACCATCTGGTATAGAATCATTGATTTCAGCACGAGAAACATATAAGTATTGTAAATTATTTTGAGTGTGAAGCCATCTGGAGAATCCAGGACCCAACTCACGATGCCATTACCATAGTTGAGAATGCGGCTACCACAAAAATTTGGTGGGAGAGTTTTATTCTACTCATAGTTCTACTCATAAATTCGCCCTAATCTAATTTCTGGATATATATAGTGTGATAATGAAATTTATAACATGATAAAATTATAGTCGCAATACAGAATACATAATTCCAAAGCTAAAAGAAACTAACAAAAGAAGATGACGATGACATGCATGTCTGGATGCCATCCTTGTTATTCTTCTTGTGTTTAATTAATTTCTACCACACTATAATAACAAAAGAAGATCCGTGATTCATTGGTTCCATCTACAATTTGCTATAGACGTTATACTCCCTGGATTCTTAATATAGAACATATTTATAAAGTTGATCTTGATAAAAAATATAAGACATAATTTTTATATTTATCATATTTTTTTAATTTATCCCTATTGATATTCTTTCAATAATAATCAAGGAGGAGAGGGAAGGAGAGAATTAAAGAAGATGACTAGGGTAAATTATTGAGTAAATTATTAAAAATAAAAAAATAATTATATCTTCATTGTATTTAAAAATAGTACTAAACCGACATAATAAATTAAATATTAACATCTGAAAAATTATGTTTTAAAAATATTCAGTATTTGATATTAGTCTTCACATTTACCACAGCCTATATATATATATATATATATATATATATATATATTTCAGAGTATCAGTGGAATATTATTGCTCGTTTGAGATAGTTTATTTTTAACTTATAAGTGCTTATAAATTGTGATTTACAGTATACAAGGTAAATATGTAAGATGTGTTCTATCTTCATTTATGTAATAAGAACTTATTACCCAAAAATAAGTAAAATCTTCAAATGATGTATCGATGGTAATTTCTTGTGTTAGATGATGGTAATCATTGACTTTTAATTAAAAGAGCCAAATAGCCTCTCATCAAATAATAACATTTTAACCCTCAAATATGGATCAAAATTTAACACAAGTAACAACAACTTTAGAACGCGCGTGCGCGTGCGTGTCGAGATTACAGTAAAATTACAATTCACACCAACACCGAAATCTTAATTCCAAAGGCAATTCAACAAACTAAGAATAATAAAACGGGACATGTCTAGATACCGCAACTCCTTATTTTTGCTGTATTCTACCACACTGACTATTTTGAATAAGGCAACAAGTGTTATATATATATATATATCACATTGATATTGCATCTACTAACATCTATATATGACACTCGCTAAAAGATAATCAACCTGATAAACAAGAAATCCTCAGCTTTTAATTCGCAAATGAACCCAAGTTCTCACTTTCACAATATTAATGGAACTTATGATTATATTGCTACTCTTGCCACATCAAACTCAAGCCCAAGGGGTTGTTCGTATTTATAAACATGACTCATTCATACGTTCTTTTTCTTTTTCTGCCAAGATTCATACGTTCTTTTTCAGTGCTTCAAAAGTAATTACTGATATAAACAAATAGACAAGATGGAAAAACATATTCATTCTAATTATGATAACTGCAAAAACAAATAGACCCTTTCGAAAGTTAAAAAGAAATTCACAACGAAAATATCAAAATCTTTACCCACATTTTACGATCTTTTTTTATTTAATTTTTTTTACAGAGGACAGTAAATATTCATAGTGATCTAGATTAATGACTATATAGTATATATTAGCATTATGATTTTTTGGTAAGTTTTGTGTGTGTTAATGTAGTATTCAATATATTTGTGGTGTTAAATGATGCATATATATAATTAATATGAATTAAAATTTAATAAATAACTATAAAAATGTGCTTTTCCCCTTGAATATTAATCCGGTTTTTAATATAAAATATATTTGGGATTAATCTTAGTTTTAAATATAAGATATTATTTATATTTGTCAATTTTTTTTAATTTGCTCTTATTGATATGCTCTTTCAACAATAATTAAAAACAAAAGCGAAGAAGGGAATTAAGAAAGATTATTAAGAATTTTAAAAAATATATATTATATTAACTAATACAAATAATATTTTAATCTAAGCAAATTGATTAAATACCTTACGGGTTGAAGTGGCAAATTAGCAAGTGGCAACCCACCTTCACCGAGCAAACGAAAGGCTAGGCCTCCTCCACCCATTTTCTTCTGTAGCTATCAATGCAATTACCACCACGTCATTAGGTGACGTTTGGCATTACCAATGAGATAGATTTTTTTTTTTTTTTTTGCTCAAACCAATTAGATAGATATGAAAAGATATATGAAAGGATAACGATTGACTATACATGATGAATAATATGGAATATTTCATTTATACTTTTAAAAATTAGAAAATAAAAAGTAAATCAAGCTGATATTGTTGCGTGATGATAGTTGAAATATCATATATTAAAAAGATAATCATTATATCAATATATTTTCAGTTTTATGTTAGCTGTTTTAAGTTATTTTGTTAATTATTTTCTTTATTTAATTTTTTTAGCAAAATATTTGCTTTATTTACTTTGAAATAGTTGATTGCCTGTCGTGCTTTGCCCGGGTCTTCGGATTTGACGTTAAGCAAAAGACTCGAAGCAAAAAACAAGAGTCAAAGTCTTCCAGTGCGACAAAATTTTTATGCACTTTTCAAAGTGATGAAATATATCAATTATGGCCCCCCAAAAAAGCAAATAAATAGTCCTGTTGAAATTAAAATACCTCTGAAAATAGGGTTAAATGACATTTTTATCCCGAACGTTTTCACTTATAAACAATTTTGTTCCAGAAATGTAAAAGTAGAGTAAGTTTGCCCTTGCCGTTATCGCAGTTAATTGTGACCGTTAATTGGTCAAATATGCTGAGTTGGTAGTCCATATATTATCTACGTCGTTTTTGTTAAAATGTAAATTTACCTCAAAAGTTTTAGATCTAACTTTAAAAAAGATGAAGTAAATGACATATGGATTGTCACGCAAATTTATTATATCTTTAGAAAAATGATGTGTATAACATGTAGATTGCTATTTTAATATATTTGATCAACTAACAGTCAAAATTAATTGAGATAACGGTAAAGACAAAATTATTCATTTTCTATACTTCTAGAGCAAAATTATCCTTTAATCCTATAAAATATTGCATCCACTAATGGATTTACCAAAAGAATTAGTTTCAAATAGAGCACACAGGTTTAGGTGAAAAAAATAGAGCACAGTTTTACTTCAAACAGTCCATGGAGTCAACTTGATTGAATATGAAAAAGGTTCTTCTTGTTGTTGTTCCATAATAATTTGATTGGCTTTGATTTCAAAAGGGGGCTAATAGTTAATACTCAATCCCAAATGTGAAGTAATGTTTTTTTACATTGGCTAACAATGCTAATAGAGTAAAGTTGTAATGCTGTAATAATACTAATTAGTAGAGTAAAATTAAACGATTTAATAAGGACAAAAAAAGAAGAAGATAGAGATACTAAATTAAAAATTAAAAGAAACTACAAGCATCTCAAGAATGGTTTTCCTTTAGCTTATAATATATATACAACATTTTTTTTTATATATACAACATATTTAAAACTATATAAAAACAGAAAAAAAATAAGTGTTTGTGTGTGTAAACTCATGTTCCATCCTCATTTCTTCTTCTTATTACTTTTTAATATATCATATACATGCATCGAAGGGGAACCGGATCACAAATCAATCAAACCTACATTATTTAAAATAACTTATTTTTATAAATTGAAAATAACACACACTTAGTCCTTGAATGACAGGAGATTATTCATTTCCATCTTTTTAATAG
Source organism: Inga laurina (assembly GCA_963855925.1). Lineage (NCBI taxonomy): Eukaryota > Viridiplantae > Streptophyta > Magnoliopsida > Fabales > Fabaceae > Inga > Inga laurina. The sequence goes on from OY979702.1 coordinate 77,956,219, forward strand.
TGTGCTTAAATCATATGTGGTTATATATTTAATCATGCTCACTTTTAATTTACTTTTTACAATTACAACCAACATGTAACTTTGCAATTTTTTTTACCTTGTAGGGTTTCGGGCATACCTGAAGTGTCGATGTATACTCTTAAGGTACCCACACGAACCGGATCACACTGGACTCAGGCTATATCACACAGCAAATAACATTGAGAGAGAAGAGAGGAAAAGAGAATTCTGTAGAGAATGTTTTCTCTGTGTTATCATTATGTGCAGTTCATGTTTTTCTTATTCACACACTCACGTAGTCAGACAACCGTCCCCCCCAAAACATACGGGGAAACTGTTCCCACCAGGTTTTAATTTTGAACCCTTGGGGAATATTACCAATAAATACCCCATATTCATTTAGGTATTTTATTTTGGCCCCAAACCTTAAAGCTTAATGGGTTTGGGCCTAATCCACCAAGGGTGGATCAAGCCCAATTCCCAACATCTCTCACTCATACTTGGTGGATTGTATGTCATAAGGTTTGTCTATCTCTCTCTCTCTTTTATACTAGGTGCTTTGCTGTGACTGCATGGCCATAACGCTCCCAGGTGCTTGTACTAGCAATCCCTTGCACAAGACCAGTACAAAACAACTTTTCTTTGTGTAGTTTGAATTTAATATAATATAATGCCTTATATGTCCTAGATATACCAATATACACTTCCACATGGCAGATCTAATCCCTTTCAAGTCAAGATAAAACTTAGATTTCCTTTTCATATGCTTAGTGTCCACACTTATGAAATTACCAAAATTAATATCATAAGGGACATGTCTCAGACACCAACATAGGTATGTATATTCTGAGTAATCTTCCTTTCGCTCATATATCATTTTGATATGCGTCAACCGCTTTCCTAACATAAAACCTTGGATTGTATCAAGAATGGTTTTCCTTTAGCTTATAATATATATACAACATTTTTTTTTATATATACAACATATTTAAAACTATATAAAAATAGAAAAAAAATAAGTGTTTGTGTGTGTAAACTCATGTTCCATCCTCATTTCTTCTTCTTTTTACTTTTTAATATATCATATACATGCATCGAAGGGGAACCGGATCACAAATCAATCAAACCTACATTATTTAAAATAACTTATTTTTATAAATTGAAAATAACACACACTTAGTCCTTGAATGACAGGAGATTATTCATTTCCGTCTTTTTTTTTTTGGTAAAAATTGGGCAGCATGCCGCTAATTACATAACATAACCAAAACTACCTCGTGGGTAAACAACCCCCACTTGATCACTAAACAGATATGGCAGCACCCCTACAGGGGGATTATCAACATAAATTATGTCATTATTACAAGAATAACTATTATTTGCCATCCAGTTTGCTACAGAATTACCTTTTCTGAGAGTGTGACAGAAGCAAACCTGTATATTTCTATTGCATTGTCTTATCCATGTTTTAAGGATCCTATTGTCAAACTTGGGCCAATTTCATGTCATGTACTGCACCCCAAAGTTCTGCCATGAGAACATTACAACATCCTAACTTCACACTAAATCCTCCTACCTAGCTCCCATCAGCCTTCCTCAGAATCCCTCGACAACCGGCCTCTCTTGGACAACCCTTCGCAGACCCATCGAAGTTCAATTTCACCCATCCTTCACTAGGGAAGCACCACTTCACCTCCTGAGGATATTTTCTTAGTCCCACATCATCATACTTCCTAGTAGATGTTATACACTCATCTATATATTTACGAATGACAAACTCAAGACGGTTAGGCATAGAAAAGTCATCCTCAAATAATAACATGTTCCTCCAATTCCAAATCATCGAACAATAAACAGCAAATATTATACCCCATTCCTCACTTTTGGATAAATTATGTAGAAACCAAACATTCATAGGAACAATAAAGAACTGAGGAAATATCTTTGTAGCACCTATTGCTTCCTATAACTTGCGAGCTTCTGTGCAACTTCTTATGGCATGATCACGATCCTCCACCTCTGCTCCACACCTCCCATAAGATGAAGTTCCCCCAAGAAGTCTAGATCTACGTGTTCTTTTTAATAAGCGGTCCTGTACTGCTAACCATAAGAAGACTTGGATTCTTCTAGTGGTTTTGACTTGCCACACATATTTCCATATATCTTCTCTAGCCTCATTTACATCTCCTCTTCTTCTATTATACAGCTGGGCTACTGAAAATTCACCCCCATTCCCTCCTCTCTATACTACTCTGTCATCACCATCCTCTCTACAAGGGGGAGGTATGGCTTTGATTAATTGCATGACATTTCTTGGAACCTTCCTCTCTAACCAGGACCAATCCCAATTCCCATCCCTTCCCACAACTTGTTGAACCCTCATATTCTCATCAATAACATATTCAAAATCAACACAATACTCAGCCAATCTCCAGTTGCCTCCTAACCACTTATCCATCCAGAATTTCACATTCTCCCCATTTCGTACCTCCCATCCCACCTCTTTAGAAATGTCTGGCAAAACCTTTGCAAGTTTTTTTCCAAAGTAATGAGTCATGGTTTTTCACTCTACATTCTGTAAACAAATTAGCCCCTCTTCCATATTTTGCTTTCAGAACTCTGGTACATAACCCCTCCGGCTTGGCCAACATATTCCATCCTATTGTGCCCATCAAAGCCTCATTCATCCCTCTCATTCTTCTTATACCTACTCCCCCTTCCTCCTTGGGTCTACAAACCCCCTCCCAATTGACTGCATGCAATTTATTTTTATGCTGATTAGGGCCCCAGATAAAATTCCTTTGTAGCTTCTCTATCTCATAACACACACCAGATGGGATATGTTCATGTTGCATTTGGAAGTTCGCAACTTGAGATGTGACTGATTGGACTAGAGTGAGCCTCCTTGCTAAGACAAGGATTGCGACTTCCATCCACTAAGATTTTTCTAAACCTTTTCAATTAGGTACTGAAATTTAGCCCTAGAGTTTCGACCATGGGTGATATATGCGCCCCTAAGTATCTCCCTAAATCCTCTTTCCGCTGAAATCCACTCATGTTACAAATTACGTTCTGTTCATATCTAGCCACATTCTTAGAGAAAAAATGGATGTCTTACTCGGATTTACCTTTTGACCTGAGATTGTACCAAACAACTCCAGACACTTTAGAGCATTGTTCATTTGTTCCACACTTGCTTCACAAAATAATAACAAGTCATCCGCGAATAGTAAATGCGAGATACTCACATGATTCCTCCCTATTTTTATAGGTTTCCATTGCTTGGTATCCACCGAATCCGCAATGATGTGGGACAATTTTTCCATTGCTAGAACAAACAAGTACGGTGAGAGTGGATCTCCTTGTCTAATTCCCCTAGTAGGTTTGAATTCCTCTTTCCTACTACCATTCCATAACAACCTCGTCTTAATTGAGTATAGACAGGATCTAATGATGTTAACCACACCCTCAGGTATCTTCAATTCTTCCAACACCTTCAATAAAAATTCTAGGTTTAGTCTATCATAGGCTTTCTCCAAATCAATCTTGATTGTCATATACCATTTCTTTCCACTCATTTTATGCATCATGTGGGATACCTCCTTAGCAATAATAATATTATCTTGAATGTTGCGTCCTGGCACAAAACTAGCTTGATAGGGAGATACAACCTTCGTCATTAACCCTTTTAGCCTGCTTACCAAGATCTTCGTAAGTCCCTTGTATAACACATTACATAGACCAATTGGCCTAAATTGAGAGACTAATTCAGGATTGTTTGATTTAGGAATCAATACCAAAGGAGTAGAGTTCAAATCTCCCACCCCTTCCGGTCTCTCCCAAATTCTCTTTATCAACTCTACCACCTCCTTTCCAACCATATCCCAATTTTTCAGATAAAAAATTGCTGGAAACCCATCCTCTCCAGGGGCTTTAAGTCCTCCTATGTTAAAGAAGGCCCTCCTTATTTCCTCCTCATCCAGACTCCTTCCTATTCTTCTCAACTCTTCTTCCCTAACTTCCCCCCACTGCTGTTCAGTCACATGCCATATTCTACTATCATTCTCTTCTAAAAATAAATTTCCATAGAAGTCCTGAAACATTGCACAAATAGATTCTTCATCCTCCACTTATACTCCTTCATTGTTCTTGATACATTTAACCTTGTTCTTTCTCCTTCTAGCCATCGTCTTATTATGATAGTATCTTATGTTTCTATCTTCTTGATTAATCCATACACCCTTAGACTTTTGGAACCACAATAATTCTTTTAAGAATGGGTTAACAAAACAGTCTGCACTCTTTTGAATACCCTCCAATCTTCTACTCAATCCCCGTATTCTAAACCGTATGTGCCCAAAGACCTCCTAACTCCACACCTTCAGTTGCTTTTCCAATTCCTTTATATTAACACGAACATCTCTCCCTTTCACCCATTTACTAGAGGGAAATCCTCTAAAGTCCCCATGATTAAGCCAAGCTGCTTCAAACCGGAAAGGTCTATCTCTCACTAATGTATCTTCACAACAAGTCCCCACAATTAGAGGGTGGTGGTCAGAATTCACCCTTATACCCACTTTAACCATAGCATCGGGAAATAATTCTTGCCAAGACATGTTGCATAAACATCGATCCAATCTTTTGAACACTCGGTCGTGTCCTTGCCACTTAGGCCCCGCCATGTGAAGAAAGGTCCACTAGCTCCCAAGTCAATGAGGCCCTTGTCTTCAATCCAATCTTAGAATCTTCTACAATACCTCCTCCTTTTTGCTCGAAACAACTACCGATTTCATTCCAGTCCCCTGCAAGCAGCTAAGGTTCAGATATATTTGTAGCAATCTCACCCAATCTCTCCCATAACTCTCCTCTTTGATTTTCATGGGGATTCGCATAAACTGCAGTAAAAACCCAAGATGGATGGTTCTCCACGTTCAGGCTACAATGAAGAAATTGCATATGCCTAAAAAGCACATTCACAACCAATTTCGAATCATTCCACATAATCCAAATTCCAACTACAAATCCCACCGCCTCTATTACTTCTGAGAAATCAAATCCAAAAAACCGAATTAGTTTCTTGGCCCTAGACCCGCTAACACGAGTCTCTAGAAGAACAACTAAATCTCCGTTATGTAAATATAATAGGTTTTTAAGCGAAGCAGCAAACCCTTTATTCACTGCCCCTCTGCAATTCCACACTATAACTTTAACCATTTAAACCAATAGGGGGTCTTACCTCCTCCTCTTCACACACCTCCATCGACCCTTCAACTGTTGACCTATCATCAGTGTAAAACTTCTTAACACTATCTATATCCTCACCATAATATTGTCCCACTTCCTCCACAGATAGTCTCGGACCTCGTAGGATTAAATGACTCCCACTCTTACAGTTCGATGTAGGATCACTTACACCTCCTAAGCGTCCTCCTTTCACCTGTTGCCCACTACCATCCACCACCAAGCACTCCCTTTTTTCCTTGTTAATCCTCTCCAGAGCTCCCGATTATTTGACTACACCCTTTTGGATATTGGTTACATCCGCCAAAGGTTTCTTAGTAGATACCACATCCTTTACCACTTTGGGACCCATGAATTTTCTTTTAATGAAGCGCCTAATTGGAACTTCCTCCGCTTCTACTTCCTGAGACCCACCTATATTCATCTCCTCTACCCCCTCTGCATATCTTAATACGTCAAATCTGGAACCAACTTTAACATACTTAGTCCACACCCTCCTTCTTTGAGGCCTACGCACGCATTGCACCACTCTCCAGGGACTCTCAGTAACTATCTTTGGATCGGTTGATGTACTACCCTCCGGTCCACTAGTTTCTCCCTTACTTGCCTCCATGCACACATTCAATTCATTGTCTCTGACCACATTTGTCTTTAAAATGTCCAATCATGCCACAGTTAAGACACAAAGCATGCAAGCTCTCATATTCAACATGTTTTAACATACCATCAATCATGTAGTGCGAAACAAGAGGCTTGGATAGATCCAGTTCTATACAAACTCGAGTAAACTTGTTCTTACCCCTACTAGCCGTATGAGTATCCAATTTAAGAACCTTTCTAATGGAACTAGCCAAGTTGTACAAAACCTTTTTATCAAATAATTCAGCCTCAATCTCAGAAAATCTCACCCAGGCCGCAATTCTATCAATCTTTTCTGAATTGGGGTTAAAACTCGATCTCCAGCGCATAACACTCAAATAATTATTAGCAATAACCCAGGGACCACCCACTAAAGCTCTTTCATAATCATCCCATTCCTGAAATGAGACCACAAAAAATTCATTTTCAAGATCCCCCAGTCTAATGTCTCCTTCCTGGCCTAAATCTGTCGTAACTTTGACTCTAAAAGAAATAGTCCCATTGAACCTCCCAACAATTTCACAATCAGGGACTTGGCAAAAGGCTTGTAGAGTTGTTCCCTCTCATGTCCATCAATCAGAAATTTAGGACATATAGGATCAGAAAAATCTACAGAAATACCTAATTGGAGATCAAGAATATCTTCGAATCCCACACTCGAAGTGTTATCAGCGACCATACCATTATGCATTATAGTATTAGACTCTTCCCAACCAGCTCTCCCTCCATTTAGCTTTGGCCATTAGAGAATCCCGATAAGACATCTGTAGTCCCTTAGCAGTAGAGGATGGTTCAGGTTCTTTCATCCAATCCTTAAAACGTGGAGGATTTGACACTTGTCCAGAGAATTCACGCCCAACACTCTCTGATTTTCTCTTCCCACGGTTCGCCACATCCATTTCTTCCCTCGCCTCAGACTTGCCATTTGACTCCATCTCGGGTTCCATATCGGAAAATGCTCACCACTCCTCAGTCACAAGGCACGACCAAGGAGTCACTCTGTAATCTCCGTCGCAGTGGGCGACGGAGCACTCTAAAGAAGACGCTGCCACCAAACGGAGGCAGAGCCCCATGAAGGAAAAAAATAGAGCCCTAGCAGAGACGAGTTAATCGCGCACGTGTCTTCCAATCGCCCTTCAATCCGTCTTTTTAACAGTGTGCTTAAATCATATATGGCTATATATTTAATCTTGCTCACTTTTAATTTACTGATTACAATTACAACCAATGTGTAACTTTGCAATTTTTTTACCTACTTCAAATTATCAAGTCATTAAAAAATTTCGAACCCATCTTGCATTAAATTGCAAGGGTTGGTCCAATCCTTCTTGTAATAAATGATTTTCGACACAAGGTAGGTTAGATTTGATGAGTGTTGTGCATGTGATGTTTGAACTTTAAAGCAACTAGTTACTTAATATATAGAACCAATATAATCATATCAAGAAGTAATATGAATCACTTATCTCAGAGAATGACACTTGTTTTTTCTGTTTTTGGAAACTAGGGATAATATATGAAGTTATGAACAACAAAAGCAACAGTAGAGGGGGTATGAAGGAATCTGCCAGAAACAGAGAGCATCAGAACACACACACACACATAAATATAATCCTGGTCACTATAAATTATCTTATGACATCCAACATTGCAATAACTTGTTGTTTTGTCCTTCTATGTTCTTCAGTCATTAGAAGGATTTCAAACCCCTGTACTTTGTAGGGGCTGTTCCAATTTCTCTACTGGCATGCATATGAATTTATTATCTATTTTGCATTACAATAAGGAATAATCAAATCTTCAAAGATAACTAAAAGACAACTGTTATGAAAATGAGGCTTTCAAAAGGATATAGAGCATGAGACAACAAAGAAGGAGCTGCTAGACAAGCTGACATATTTGAGCTTCTAGAAGGCACACTTGGGGCCAAACCCTTTTATGGGGGGTGACTCGTTAGGGTTTGTTTGTTATATTTGTCCCTAATAAAATTTAGCATTCCCTGTTGGACAAGAATATGAAAGAGTGAGACATGGAGATGATGGCACGGATTCGTTGTAGTCTAATATAATTTCCGAATACAGGTGGTGTGATAATGAAATTCATAACATAATTAAATTATAGCAAAATTCATGCCAATGAAAATTATAATAAAATTACAATCCCAATATAGAATACATTATTCCAAAGCCAAAAGGAATAACAAAAGAGGATTGTCACTAAAAGAAAAATTCGATTTAGTAGCCATTAAAATTGTGCATTTATCGTTACAAACAAAATTAGTAGCGGTTGACCAAACTGCTATCAAATCCACTGTTACAAATGTTTTTGTAGCGATTACAAGGAACCGCTACGCAAGTAAATAAACCGTTACTATATTTGTAGCGGTTTATCCCAACCGCTACAATATTCAATAATGATAACTCATATTCTGAAAATATTTGTAGTGGTTATAAAATCACTACAAATGTTGGCGCCATGGCGGGAAATGAAAAAAAAAAAAGAAATTTTGCATCATATTTGTGCAACCACTACAAAATTTAAAAAAGAAAAGTTTAAAAAAGGCGCTAAAAATTCGTAGCAGTTAAAAAACCGCTACTAATATTATATGAAATTTTAAATTTGACTCCATATTTTTAATTAATTTTTTTAAATTTGTAGCGGTTGTATTTCTTAAAACTGCTACAAATATTTTGTGAATTTTTTAAAAAGTTTATAAAATTATCTGTTTCCATTTTTATAAAATAGGATTAAATAATTTATTAATAATTTTATTTAAAAAGATTGATTTAATTAAATTGGTATAGTATAAACTATATATTGGTAATATTGTTGAGAATATATAAGTAATAAGAAATTATTATATTGTTTGCGACAATATGGTTATCATTATATTATGTAAGGAAAACAAGAAACGGTGAGAAAATGTCCTTCAAAATCTTAAAAAAAGAAAAATAGTGAGAATAAATATTATACGCGAGAAAAAAATATTGAAATGAAAAAATAAAAAAACTTTTTACCATATTTGATCACCTTATTCAGCTTCTTAGCTCTTAGAAAAATATTTGTAAATGAGAGAAAATGAAAGAGAGAAATGATTGAAAGAAATAGGGGAGTGTTTGAAATGATGTATGGTAGGGGTATTTATAGGAATCTGCATAACACTTGTAGCAGTTAATATGACAGTTGTTGTAGCAGTTTATTTTTGTAGCGGTTATGTACACTTTGTGTAGCTGTTTTTTCTAATTTTGTAGCGGTTTTGGAATTGCTACAAATAATGTGCGGAATTTTTTTACAAAAAAAACATCAAGGTCTAAAAAATAAAAGCATAATTTGTTTAATCATTCATCCTCACCATCCCTACAGAAATTGTGTGAAGAAATTGTTAGTGTGATATTATTTTGTAAAAAAAATTAAATTTAAATTATGTGAACTTAAAAAAACACACCGAAGTAGAGGTAAATTGTCATCGCCTTCAGGGAAGAAGTTTTCGAAATTAGCAGGCTGAAATGGCTTACTCTCGTAGGTGATGTTATCGACATCATCTATATCATAAAGGTCTCGAGGCTTTAAATGAATGATCATGTGCCAATCCCTATGCCTCTTGTCCTTGACATAATAAACCTAGTGTGCCTTTGAGGTAAGAATATACGGCTCATCATCTTCAGAATGACCAATGTGAATTGGCCGTGAGAAATTTACTGATGTGATGCCTAAGTTGTCAGTTGTGAGTCCCCGGGAAGTAGTGGTATTTTCCCACAAATACTTGAACAGTGTCATGGTGAAACAGCCTTAGTAATTAAATTTGACGACATCAAGAAGCTTTCTATAGTTTGTGTAAGGCCTTGGCCTTGCGTGCAAACCAGCTTGGGAATTCTCTGTGGACCTTTTTGTTAGCTTCGAAGGATGTTTGTGAATGGATCCTGAGTTGGTGCTTAACATGACTTCTGAATTCCCTGCAATTAATCATGGGAAGGCGATCAGAAAATGTAAGTAAAAAATGTTACCAAAGATATAGAATAATATATAAGTGTATAATTCTTACTGAAGGAAGGGTTCAACTTGAGTGTAATTAATCAAGACATGTCTATGTGCTTGCAACTTCTCAATTGCTGTTAGTTTGAAATTCTCAGTTCCTCCAACTGGTTTACCAATACGAGGGATAAATTCTCTTGATGTTGGCGTAGGTTTAGGACAATCGTCTACACTAGGTGGGCGGTTGAAAGCCGTCTCAATATCATCAAAGTACCTTGAACAAAAATACAACGCCTCATCCCTTATGTAACCTTTTAGCTATAGAACCTTCTGACCATGCCTTATTCTTAACGGAAGATTTCAATTTCCCAAGAAACATATGAAGTAAAGAAGGAAAAAATGATACTAAATGCTAAAAAAGGCGACTAGCAAACATAGAAAGTAACAATGATGCATATATGTAAAATGAGTACCTCTCAATATGATACATCCATCGATATTGAACTAGGTCAATGAACATTTTTTTATGAACAAGGTGGACTGTAAAGTGAACCATCATAGTGAAAAAGGACGGAAGAAAGATCATCTCCAAATGACAAAACATAAGAATGATTTTGGACTGCAACTGATCGAGTTCCTCAATAATCAAAACCTTGAAACACAACTTCCGAAAGAAAGAACAAAGTTCCACTAAAATGATGGACACATCGGGAGAAAGTGAATTCTTTATAGCCATTCGGAGTAACTGTTGCATAAGAACATATGAGTTATGACTCGTCCCGCTAACAATCTTTCGAGCTTGCATATCAATACATCGAGAAATGTTGCTTGAATACCCATTAGGAACTTTTATTTTCTTCAACGTCACGAGGAAGACTTCCTTGTTTAGTTTTGTGAGGGTGAACTTTATGGGTTGAAATTTGTCATGCTCATTTGGCCACGCATCTTCACGAACTCCTATGGTGCGTAAATCTTTCCTCGATTGAAGATGATCTTTTGACTTATCGGGTTCATTAAGCAGTGTATATAGCACATTATCACAAATATTTTTTCAATGTGCATGACATCAAGACTATGGCGAAGCAAATTAGATTCCCAATATGGAAGAGTGAAGAAAATGCTTATCTTTTTCCATTACTGAGGCGCAGAAGTCCTGCCTGTCTTTTACCCTGCTTTTGTTGAATCGTCGCTTTTTCCGAACTCGAATTCAACATCCTTAAGCTGCTATAAGATATCTGAATCAGATAAAGTTTGAGGTGGTCCCATACAACATACAATTGTTGGAGCATGCATCAAGTTTTTGGTAGTTCAAGCCCAATCTGTTAATAATCTTCTTGGCCTCGTAGAATGTTCTAGGAATCTCCGCCTAGGGTAATGCATCTTGTAATAATTCTAGCAAGATTGACATTCCCTTATCTGTGATTCCACACAAGCACTTGATATGATACAACTTGATCAAGAAAGATAATTTAGAGTATTTTCAACAACCTTGATATAAAGGACGATCTGCTTTATCTATTAAGCTGAAAAAATCCCGAGCTACTTCATTCCTCATGAACACCGGATCTAAACCCTGCACTTCTTCATTGAAGTTGTCACCTTGAAGACCAAATGCATCATGCACAACATTATTAATCAGATCATCTTCATCTAGTTGAACTCCTACTTGTGAACTTCGAGGAAGAGTATCATCATATCTTACACCGGCCTTCTCACCATAAACTCCTCAGAACGTATAGTCTTTCAGGAAAGGTTTCACAAGCAAATGTTCCTTAACAACTTGTCGTGTATGCCACTTCTTGAACTTGCATCTTCGACATGGACAGACGACCCTACCATTACAGCTGGCGTGAGAGTATGCGAAATCTAAGAAATTTTTTAATCCATACAAATATTCTGGAGAATTGCGTGGCAACCTGATTCATGACTTATCCATATCTAGTGAGAAAGTTTAGTAAAGAAGATGAGTGAATAGAGAATTACGGGTGCCTAGAAGTTTATATTCAACTTTTCCAATGTTTAAAATTTTGTAGCGGTTATAAGACTGCTATTGCACTTGTTACAGAGTTCAGTTTGTAGCGGTTATATAAACAAAACCGCTACAAATTTCTGGTAGGATATGAAATTCAAATTTCAAATGTTTTACAATTTGTAGCGGTTATTACTTTCAGAGCGCTACAAAATTTCGTGCCTTTTCATTTGTAGCGATTGTTAAAAACTGCTACCAATATCTGGCGAGATTGAAATTTAAATTTCAAATGTTTTACAATTTGTAGTGGTTATTTCCTTAAGACCGCTACAAACGTTTTTGGAGGAAATTTGAAACGTTTGTAACGGTCTTGGCTACCAAGGATCACCTAAGGTTTGTACTTGACCCTCAAGTCAAGCCTTCAATCTTTGGGGAGGTGACTCTTTGGAGAAATTTGGAGTACCTCAGAGAACAAAATCCCTAAGCCCTTGGTGGGCGGAGGGGGGGGGGGACAAATCCTGCGGGGTGCTGCGTGTAGTTTCGGCCAATCTCAGGTGCTATGTGTGATCCCGGGCTGTTACAATATCTTTTTAGAATATGCTTACACCATGCAGGTGATTGAGAAATGTGACATACATAGCTTCGGGGGAGTTTGGCTGGAACTAGTTATTGGAGGTCACCTGTTCAACCTTTGGAGCAGGGTGGTGATCTAGTTACTTGGGTGAGAAGATCAATTCAACTGCCAGTACCGACATCCGAATTATTTGACAACAGATTAAATCTTAGTGCGCAAAAAACAATCGACGAGATGTCTCTTATTCTCAAAATTGCTCTATTTTGCGCCAGTACATCCCCACTTAATAGGCCAACAATGAAAGAGGTCATAGCAATGTTGATTGATGCTAGGGAGCATGTCAACAATTCTCTATTGACTCCTACATCTGAATCCCCACTAGATGAAGATGCTTCTTCCAAAGGTTAGAAACTTTATATTAAGATGCCAGATTAATATAACTGACTGGCCTGTGGTGACTTATACAGGGGATCTGGAATTGTAACATTTGAGCTTGTACTTGTCTTAGCTCAATTCCATTGAGGTTAGAAGTAATTATACATAGCCATAAAGAAGCAAAGCTTTTGCTTTAACTCAAAACCAGATGTGCCTCCATTGTAAGTTCCTTCATAAGATATGTCTTCTAGGAATATTTTCATTCCCAACATCAATAAACTCAAAATCTGAATTACTTTCTGATGTATGATGAGAACAGATATAAGTTGTTCTCAACTCATAAACGTCATGCTATCATGATTTGTAAGTTTTTAATGTCTTAATTCAATACATCAAAATGTAATTGTAAGTTTGCGGTACAATACCTGCTTGTTTTCTACATCATCACATTTCAGTTAACTTAAAAGGGAAAATTTAAAATGAATCCTATACAATACATGGAATCCAGGTGGAGAGAGAGGAAAAATGTACTTTTAAAATTAGAATCTATTGCTTCACTGAGTGCCTTGAATTGCTGAATGGAGAGGATATAAACAATGACAGGTTTTATGGTTAACAGAGACAACACCATTTGTTGTACTAAAGGAAAAATAAAAAAAAGGAGAGGCAACACCATTTTTGTGGATTACTCCAAAAGATTTTCCAAGACCATGACGACCCTAGTAAACTATTTTCTGGAAGAACCCAAATAAGAGGGGATAGTGACTCTGAATTTGTGGGATAATTAAGTTGGCTAGATTGATCTTGTGATGAAGGGAAAGATCGTTACTATACAAGGGATTGGCCCATAAGCTTTTATTTAAATTTTTATTAGTGATATCAATTTAAATCTTTTATATTCATGAAGCGAAAATAAAAATTATACACGCAACTAGTTTAAAGATAAATAAAAAGTCTATTAAAAAGAGGACGATAAATAAAAACCTAGAAAGATACCACCCCTAGAAATATAAAAATGTTGCGCATGGTGCGCAGCCCCTCTTTTGGCACCAAAAAAAAAATTCAGTTCTAAACATAATTTATTTTAAGCTTAAATATAATATCTCAATTATTTTTGTCTTCCTTATTTGGTATTTTTTAAAGAAATTATATTTATTGATTTTATACATTTTCTTCCTCATTTACTATTCTCTCCTTTTCCAAGATTATTTAATGAAAAATGATAAAATTTTTAAACAATAATAGTAGTAGTAGTAATAATAAATAAATAACTAATTTATTTAATTTTCTTAATTTAATAATCACATGTTTATGAAGGGAAGACCCATGCCTTCCAGAATTGCATAGACAAAAGACTTGGGAATGAAGTGTCCTCGCTTGCCGTCCTCAAGTTGGACTCCATTAATCGCAGAGAAGGGAAAATGACAAAATGACACATTTTTTGAGAATTTTTAATTGTCAACTACCGGTGACTTGTTTTGTTTCTTTGCTGTATAAGTTTAAAATAATACTCCCTCCGGTTTTAATTATAAGATAAATTTGATTTTTTTAGAGAAATTAAGGAAACTAATTAAATTACTTTAGAGTATTTATATTTATATTTTTTCCTCAAACTAATTAGTTTGACTAATAAACTAATATATAATCTAATGATACATAACATATGATATGATTAAGTAACTTATTTAGCTTCCTTAATCTCTCCAAAAAAAGTCAACTTTATCTTCTACTCCCTCCGGTCCTAATTATAAGACAAAGTTGACTTTTTTTGAGAAATTAAGGAAGTCAATTAAATTACTTTAAAGTGTTTATACTTTTAGTATCCTTGGATTATATATTAGTTTATTAGTCAAATTAATTAGTTTAGAGAAAAAAAAATAAAAATAAAAATACTCTAAAGTAATTTAATTGGTTTCTTTAATTTCTCTAAAAAAATCAATTTTATCTTATAATTAAGACAAGAGGGAGTAATTAGGCCCGGAGGTAGTAGTTAATTGCTTGAAAATTTTGAAAACATTAGTTCAAGCCATTTTCATTCGAGGATTTATTTATTTATATTTTTCAGTCATTCCCGTGGTTAATTTTTTGTTATTATAAAGAGGTGTTTTCAGATAGAGCACGTGAATAAAGCGTGTGTCACTGGACCAAAGAGAGAGAGACTTTAGCTGATGAAGGATTACTGCTGAAGTTGTCCACTCCATCGTTGTCAACTTGCTTAGCTTGTGTCCCCTTATTCCCTAATGGATGATCTTCATAAGCACAAAGCCTGCCCAGTGGCCTCCCATGAAGGTATGGATTTCCTTCGTAGCTTGAGGCCTATATTTGGGATAACATATTTTTGACTTATAAGTGTTTTTTACGTAAATCGAGTTAAAACTCCTCTCATATATTTATCTCGTATACCGTAAATCACGACTAAAAAACACTTATAAGCTAATGATTTGACATGATCCCAATAGTCAGGAAGTCCCCTGACAAGTCATTACTTGAGAGATTTAAGGCTACCAAAATTTCAACACTTGAACATATTCCCTTACCACATGAAAGAACAATTTTTGAATTTTGATTTCCTACGTGTCTAAAAATCCACCATCTAATAGAAATGGTGGAATAGATCCTTCAATTTGATTTGAAGCTTGTGATATACTTAGAGTAGTCAATTTAGGTTTCAAATCTTGAATTGTCCCTATAAGAATGCTAGATTCTATATGAAGAGTATGTGCTTTCCCTAAAAGTTTCTAGAACCAATCTAGTATAAAATCATTGATTTCGGTATGAAAAACATATAAATATTGTAAATTATTTTAAGTGCGAAGCCATCTTGAAAATCCATGACCCAACTTACAATGCCATAACCATGGTTGAGAATGCAACTGCCACAGATATAGTTGTTCTCAACTCATAAACGTCATGCTGCCATGATTTGCAAGTTTTTTGTTTTAATTCAATACATAAAAAAGTAATTGTAAGTTCACAGTACAATACCTGCTTGTTTTCTGCATCATTAGGCACACATTTCAGTTAACTTAAAAGGGCAAATTTAAAATGAATCCTCTACAATTCATGGAATCCAGTTGAAATTAGAATCTATTGCTTCACTGAATTCCTTGAATTGCTTAATGGAGAGGATCTAAATAATGACAAGTTTTATGGTTAACAAAGACAGTACTATTTATGTGGATTACTACACAAAAAAACAAAAAAACAAAAAAACAAAACAAAACAAAACTCCAAGACCATGTCGTCCCTAGGAAACTATTTTCTAGAAGATCCCAAATAAGAGGTGATAATAACTCTGAATTTGTGGGACAATTAAGTTGCTAGATTGATCTTGTGATGAAGGGAAAGATCCTTACTATACAAGGGATTGGCCCATAAGCTTTTATTTAAATTTTTATTAGTGATATCAATTTAAATATTTTATATTCATGTAGCGAAAATAAAAATCATACACCCAACTAGTTTAAAGATAAATAAAAAGTCTATTAAAAAAAACGATAAATAAAAACTTGAAAAGATACTGCTCCTAGAAATGTAAAAATGTTGCGCATAGCGCACAGGCCCTCTTTTGACACCAAAAAAAAGAGAGAGAAAATTCAGTTCTACACATAATTTATTTTAAGCTTAAATATAATATCTCAATTATTTTTGTCTTCCTTATTTGGTATTTTTTAAAGAAATTATATTTATTGATTTTATATATTTTCTTTCACATTTACTATTCTCCCTTTTCGGAGGTTATTTAATGAAAAATGATAAAAATTTTAAATTATAATAATAGTAGTAGTAATAATGATAAAAAAAATAACTAATTTATTTAATTTAATAATCACATGTTTCTAACAGGAGACTTGTAGAAATGTGATATAACGCCGGGGGGGGATGTGATCTAACTCCATAAATATAATTAATTATCATGAGGCTATTATTAACAGAGCATGAAATCAACTAATAAAATTGGCCAAAAAGAAATAAACTGATAATTCTGGAGAGGGAAAGCCAGAGCTTTCTTGAATTTGTTATTGTTTTGGCCTTGCTTGGTCCAGGCTGTTTTGCCAACCCATTTATTTGGCTATTTAATAGGGTCAGGTGAATTTAAGGGTCTGTTTGGTTGGATGGGAGGGGATAGGAGGGAATAAAAAATGAGCTCATCCCTTTGTTTGGTTTGAAAAACTGGAGAGAGGGGCTTTAAAGGAGTAGCTCCCAATCCTTCCTATCCCTTCATTTTTGTTCTCTCCAAATTGGGGGGTTTTTGAAGGAATGGAAAATGAGTCCCTCACATTCCATCCTCTCCCTTTAAACCAAATAGGGCCTAAGGGTCTGTCTAGTTTGAGAGTAGGGGATGGATTTTGCTCCCCTCCCCTTATTTGACAACAACAAAAAATTTCCTCTCCTTTCTCCTCAAAACCCTCTCCCTAATTTGGAAGGATTTGGAGGAAAAGGGTGATATTTTGTCTTGTAAAAACCATTATATTTCTACTTATTTCTATTATTCCTAAACTGTCCCTCCCTCATTATTATAATATTTATAATTACTCTATTTTTATTAAAGTTATTATTATCTAAATTTTAAAATTTTAATTGTGATTATGTTTATTTAATTTTAATAATTATATTTTATTAAAAATTCTACTATGTATGAAAAAATAAGATTAAATAAGGGTAAAGTTGCCTAAATAAAAATATTTTTCCTTTCTTTTCCTTATCAATTAAATAAAATAACATTAAAATCCCCCCCTCCTCCCTTCCAATTAATTCAAATAAAATAATATTAAAATCACTCCTCTATTAAACCCACCGTCGAACCAACCAAACAGACCCTAAATCTGCCACCGACTCGATTCTTGGTCCCTAGTTATTTTCTTATACACCGAAGCCTCTCCAATTGTGATACCTCGTTGGCCAAAAAAAGCTCTGATACCTCAAACGTCCGAGGGAATCGAGCAAAACAATGGCGGACGAGGTAGTTCTGTTGGATACATCGGTGAGCATGTTTGGAATGAGGGTTAGGATCGCACTGGCGGAGAAGGGTGTCAAGTATGAGTACAAGGAGGAGAATCTGAAGAACAAGAGTCCTCTGCTTCTGCAAATGAATCCCATTCACAAGAAAATCCCAGTTCTCATCCACAATGGAAAACCCATCTGCGAATCCGCCATTATTGTGCAGTACATAGACGAGGTGTGGAAGGACAAATCTCCGCTTTTGCCTTCAGATCCATACGAGCGAGCTCAAGCCAGATTTTGGGTTGATTTCATTGACAAAAAGGTAGATTCTAGATTCTATGAGCTCATTTCCTTGGATTGCTCTACTTACTGTACTTACTGTTCATATCGGTACCAAAATCTTTTACATTTGAAGAAGAAATCTTTGTGTTTCATCTTTATATCTATTGTGATTTGTGAATAGAAAGAGTTTGGATTGATGGGAATGCATCAGGTGTATGAGACTTGGATGAGAATGTGGCTTTCAAAAGGAGAAGAGCACGAGACAGCAAAGAAGGAGCTGTTGGACATATTCAAGCTTCTAGAAGGGACCCTTGGGGACAAGCCCTTTTATGGGGGTGACTCATTTGGGTTTCTTGATGTTGGTTTGATTTCATTTTCTAGCTGGTTTTACACCTTTGAGACCTGTGGACACTTCAAGATGCAAGCAGAGTGCCCCAAACTCATGGCCTGGGTCAAGAGGTGCATTCAGAGCAAGGAGAGCGTGTCCAAGACTCTTCCTGATGAGAAGAAGGTATATGAAAGTGTTGAGGCCTGGCTGAATGCATTAAAAAAAGGCACTTTCTGAATGGGCTGATATGATGAGTTGGCCTTGGATCATTAAGAGTGTTTTGATCCGTTAAATAGTAGTGTGTTTGTTGCTGCTTGAGGTTGTTAGTCTGGTGGCCACTTGATTTTGTCTGCCAGATTATAGGGGATCAAATTATGTTGATGTTTGTGTATGATATGAACTCAGTGAAGTAAATAAAACCCCTTTCCTTTTTGGTAACCAAATAAAACCCCTTTTTACCATTAGCTTCTTTATGATTATATACACAAACGATATAAAAGTCAGATGAGGATCTGAAACGATCTCCTATCCCTGCAATATTTTTGTACCATAGTGATTCTGGTGTGAATCCCTAGTGTTGTTTTTGTTTAATCTTTCATTCTGTAATCTCTTCAAGTGAGAACTTTGGATTCCTTGCTGTGTTTTTTTTCGAACGAAGTTCGGATTCTTCTTTTGGATTCCGGGATCCAAAGTGGTTTGGAGGAGCCTGGTGTTGCGTGTTGTGAAGGGAAGACCCATGCCTTCCAAAATTTTGCATAGTCAAAAGACATGGGAATAAAGTGTCCTCCCTTGCCGTCCTCAAGTTGGACTCCATTAATCGCGGAGGAGGGAAAATGACAAAATGACACATTTTTTGAGAATTTTTAGTTGTCAGCTACTGGTGACTTGTTTTGTTTCCTTGCTTTAAGATTAAAATAATTGGTAATTGACACACAAACATGCACGCGTTGAAAATTTTGGAAACATTATTTCAAGTCATTTTCATTCCAGGATTTATTTCAGTCATTCCCTCGGATAATTTTTTGCTATCATAAGAGATGTTCAGATGGAGCACATGTGAATAAAGCTTGTATCTTTTGACCCAAAAAAATAAGAAAAAGAAAAAGAAAAGAAAAGGTAGCTAATGAAAGAGTACTGCTGAAGTTGTCCACTCCATTATTACCAACTTGCTTAGCTTGTGTCCCATTATTCCCTAATGGATGATCTTCATAAGCAAAAAGCCTGCCCAGTGGCCTCCCACAAAGGTGTGGATTTCCTTCGTAGCCCCCACTGAATCAATTGTTTCACAAAATTAATTGTCCAAGTTGACTTGAGGATACCAGAGTTAGAAATTCTTTCCGAGAGTTGATTATTGGATAAATCAAGAACCCTTGATAATTTGAAATGATTCCTATAAGTTCCCCTGATAAGTTATTATTTGAGATATTTAAGGCAAAGAACAATTATTGAATTTTGATTTCCTGATATGTCTAAGAATCCATCATTTAATAGAAACAATGGAAAATGTCATTCAATTCGATTTGAATCCAATGATACACTTGGATTAGTCAAGTCTCCAAAACCAATATGATATAGAATCATTGATTTCGGCATACAAACATATAAGTGTTGTAAATTAATTTGAGTGCGAAATCATGTGGGGAATCCAAGAACCAACTTAGAGTGCCATAACCGTGGTTGAGAATGGAGTTGCCACAAAAATTTGGTGGGAGAGTTTTATTCTGCTCATAGTTCTACTCATAAATTTGTCGTAATCTAAAATAATTTCTGGATATGGATAGTGTGATAATGAAATTTATAACATCATAAAATTACAATGAAATTCCAATAAAATTACAGGTTCAATACAGAATACATAATTCCAAGGCTAAAAGAAACTAACAAAAGAAGATGATGATGACATACATGTCTCGGCGTCATCCTTGTTATTCTTCTCGTGTTTAATTAATTTCTACCACACTATAACAAAAGAAGATCCGTGATTTATTGGTTTCATCTACAATTTGCTATAGACATCATACTCCCTCCAATCCTTAATAAAAAGAATATTTAAAAAATTGATATTAGTCATAAATATAAGACATAATTTTTATATTTGTCATTACTTTCCGAATTTATTTTTATGATACTCTCTCAACAATAACTAAGGAGGAGAGAGAATGGAGGAATTAAGGAAGATGAAAATGACATTTTAGAAAATACATATTATATTAATTAACTTCCTTAATTTAAGTAAATTAGATAAATATGTATTATATTAAAGACTGGAGGGGAGGAAGGAGTATATTTTGAAAATATTCAGTATTTGATATTATTTCATGAAAAGTATGTCAAATTCAAGCTTCATTGAAAATCGGTGTTAGAATATTTACATAATTGCATATGATAATAATTGTAATCAGTTTGGAGGACATGAAATTCATTATTAATTGAGTCTGTTCATTTAAGAACTAACTTACTATTCCTCCGGTCTTTTGATACATGATCAGTTCGTAGTGCAAATAGTACTACTTACTAAATCTTACATTAGGCCTGAGATCAGTTCAGAGGTTGAAAGGGGCAGCTGGGAAACTATCAAGTTAGGAAAGAATGGTCCACCCGTATCCCACCTCTTTTTTGCCAATAATTTAATCCTCTTCAGTACTACTAGCTCAAGGCAGATTCGTCTTATCAAGAAAGTTCTCTCCTATTTTTGCATAGCCTCGGGTCAAAATATAAGTCAAGACAAAACTCACATGTTCTTCTCAAGTAATGTGACAAGGCAGGATTCTGATCTCATCTGCCAAAGACTCGGTTACAGTCGTTCGGATCAACTTGGGAAATGCCTCGGTGTCCCATTGCTACACTTGAGGGTTACGAAAGATACTTATCTCAATCTCATAGAGAAGGTACAACAGAAACTCTCTGCTTGGAAAGCTCGCTCATTGTCTCTTGCTGGCCGTATCACCTTAGCCAAATCGGTCCTCTCTACGATTCCGTACCACACAATGCAGACATCCATGCTCCCAGTCTCTTGCATCCACCAAATTGAAAAAACTATCAGAGAATTCATATGGGGATCGGATCGTCAGCACAAGGGTCTCAGTCTCATAAAATGGTAGGACATGTGTCAACCTCTCAAAAATAGTGGTTGTGGTTTGAGGAACCTACAGAGTCAAAACACTGCCTTTGGCTCAAAGCTGGGTTTTCAACTAATTAAACAACTTAACCTCCTCTAGGTGAAGGTTCTCCGGGCAAAGTATGGGTGGTCACGCTCCACGAATTACGAGTTTAAAACAAAAACAAGATCGCATATCTGGAGAAGCATTGCCAATTCCTGGCCTCAAGTGGAACACGGTCAACATGTACGCTTTTGGTCAGATAACTGGATCAGAGATCTAGGTCCGCTTAAAAACCTTGCTTTCGATCTCTGACCTCAGTGAACATGACTTAAAGCTACCTATTAGTGACTTCATTCACGATTCAGGAGATTGGCAATGGAGTTTATTTCAAGACAATCATACATTTAATTGCAGCTACCACCCCGCCGAAGAACTCTGATGATGAAGCTTCCTGCTTATGGTCCCACACTCCTAACGGATCCTTCTCAGTATCCTCTGCCTACAAGTTAATGGAGGAAGATTCGTGGAATGAGGAATCACGCAAATATAATGGCAACTAATCTAGAAATGGCCTGGTGCTCAAAGAACTCGCTTCTTCTTCTGGCTTGCTCTCAAAGGTAAACTCTTGATTAATTCTGAACGTTTGAGGCGTCATCTCACCACGGATGCCACCTGCGAACTCTGCAATAGGGCCATAGAGGATATTGATCACATCTTTAGAAGATGCCCTTTAGCACTTGCATGTTGGCACGCGCTGATCCCAGGTCCAACACTCACCCAGTTTTTTACACTACCGCTAGAAGCATAGTGGCTGTCCAACTTCGATCCCAGACGACATTCCACCAGCTGGGCGGTCACCTTTGGAACCCTCACTTGGAAGCTCTGGGAAGCAAGAAACAAAAGACTATTTGCAGGGGAATCCTTCAGACCCCCAGGCATCCTAGCTTCGATTTCCGCTTTTGTATCTCACACCCTCGGTCACAGAGATTTCCTGGCTTCAGTCTCATTGTAACTCTCATTTGTTTTGCCTACTAGTACATGAATTTTTTGTCAATTGGCAGACTACACACCTTTTGAGTTTTGAGGCCATGCACCTTGTAAATACTTACAGTTTATGAATGAGTTTCCCCCTTCCACTAAAAAAAAAAAGGCCTGAGATAAGCCTGAAAAGCCCATATAGTGTGGATTTGGGTCTAACAAAAGACACTGAACCCAATCGAAGTGGGAGAGAAAGGCATTATGGGCTCAATGGAGAATATTGGATCCAAAGTCATTACTTAGGGAAGTATACTACATTAGTTAATTAGGAAGTTTGACCGGCCATGAGTGATGAGTCCTAAACTCCTAATAATTGGAAGCGGAGGGAGTCGTATATATGATAAAGATATATATTTATATATATATATTATTCTCTTCAAAGTTAATTATGTTTCTCTTCAGCTGTTTTCATTCAAGTTATGAATAATCGTAATAAAAATATACAGCGTCTATGATGTTAATTTTATACGCCCATCTTATTTTTTTCTTGAATATATTAGAGCTGATCGTCCAATTGAATTTATTATTATAATGTTGAATAATTAGTAATTGCAGTTCTGAGACCTGATCGATCGATTATTCTCACCCTGAATTAATTAATCTTTAAGTTTCAATATTTCCTTTAAGACATAATTAGTACTCATTCCGGTATTTCTATATAAGAACTAGTTATTTTAGGGAGATTAGATTAAATCACATTTATTATAATTAACTAATTTATTTTATTTCCTTACTTGTTTAAGTATCTCTTGTATTAAGAATTATATGGTGACAAAAACTTAGTTTCCTCCACTTTGAAATATTTAACTCCTTGTTTAGATAAATCTCTCTCTCTCTCATAAAAAAATCTATCTCTTTTTTAAAAGCAACTTTAAAAAAGATTGTTCACATTAAATAATTTAGTGTGTATACGCACCCTTCTTTCCTATTAATTTAATCGGGAATAATGAAGAATCCTATGTATCAGACCCATCCATGAAAAACTGGAGAGAAAGCGATGAGTACCTGCACCATTCTTATAACTAATTAACCAATAAATTTGTCTCATAGTAAAGCACCACCTTTCTAAACATATATAACATTAAAAAATTTTAAAAAATATATTTGAAAATAAAATAAAAGCCAATTATGATGATGACAATGATTGAGTTAAGAAAATCAAAAGTTACCACCATCATTATAAAAGAAGAAAATATGAAAAAGTAGATCCACCATTAAGTGATAAATGCATGCATCACTTTTGAAAAATAAGTAAAAAAAAACTTCCTTTAGCACAATAATTGCATGCCTGTATGATTATTTTAATAGTAATTGAAAACTATCGTTCACCAAGAGAATTAGATAAAGACCAAGGATTGGTACCATAATGGTCGAGGAAGCTAGGTATGCATGCATGCTTGATTGTAAACACTAAAAACATTACAAATTTTAAGGACTCCGTAGTGTTTGTATATCATATTGAAATGCAATAGAGAAAGAACGAGAGAATTCGAGAGAAAGAGAAATCTGGTGTTTATTTCATTGTTTCTTATTGAGCTCACGTGTATTACAGTAGTTATAAACTAACTACTTAGTTACAATCTATTGGGCCTGGAGTCCAGCCTATACATACTAACAGCCCATATACATTGACATTCCCCCTGCTGAATGAAAAAGACACTGGAAGTAGCTGATGTTTAGGAATACATGATTTCAACAGGAACGACACGCAATTTAGTACAAAAATCAGAAAATAAGAGAGAAGGAAGAGCCTTGGTTAGAATATCTGCTACTTGTTCTACAGCTGGGATATATTCAACTCTAAGGGTGCTATTAGCGACTTTTTCTCTAACAAAGTAGAGATCAATGTCAAAATGTTTAAACTTATTGAGAAGAACTGGATTGGCTGACAAAGCTACTGCACCAGAGTTGTCACACCAGATGGAAGGAATACCAATAGTCTCAATATGCATCTCCTTTAGAACAGCAAGAAGCCAAATAACATCAGACACAGAATCTGCTATACTTCGATATTCTGCCTATGTAGTGCCACGAGAAACCATTGGTTGTTTTCTTGATGCCCACATAATAGGATTTGGACCAAGATAGGTATAATAACCACTTGTGGAGCACCTATCTTCTTTAGAGGAACCCTAATCTACATCAGCATAGGCTTGCACAGTTAAGTTACATGCTGGTTGAATCAACAAGCCAAAAGTGGGAGTTCCAGACAAGTAGCGTAGAACCCGTTTAACACCCTGCCAATGCACCACACGAGGCTGCTGCATATACTGAGCCAATTTATTCACAGTAAATGCTATGTCCGGCTTAGTAAGACAGATATACTGAAGAGCTCCAACAATGCTCCTGTATGCAGAGGGATCAGAATAAAGAGGATTAGTAACATCATGAAACTAATTTTTAGTAGACATAGGAGTTGCTTTTGCATTCGACCGAAGCATATGAGTCTTATGCAGTAGTTCAATGATATATTTCTTTTGAGATAAATGCATACCCATAGGAGAGCGATGAAACTCAATGCCTAAGAAGAAAGAAACCTCACCAAGATCTTTTAAAGCAAAATGAGAACTCATTGCTGCAATTAACTGTGTGATGTCTTGTGTATCACTGCCTGTTAGTATCAGATCATCCACATAAACGAGCAAGTATAGAACTTTGGTGCCAGTTAACCAAAGAAACAAACAAGCATCTGATTTGGTTTGAACAAAACCTAAACAGCACAAAGTGTCTTTCAGCTTATAGAACCAAGTTTTGGGAGCTTGTTTGAGCCCATACGAGGCCTTCTTCAACCTGCAGACCAGAGAGGAATCCTTGGCAAAACCGGGTGGCTGTTCCATGAACACTTCCTCTACTAAATCGCCATCAAGGCATGCATTATTGAAATCAATTTGATGAATTTTCCAATTTCTAGTAACAGCCAAGGTAATCAAGATCTTGACAGTCGAGGATTTAACAACTGGACTAAAGGTATCACTATAATCTGAACCAGCTTCTTGAGCAAACCCCTTAGCCACAAGTCTTGCCTTTTGCTTCATAGGAATACCATCAGCATTCGTTTTGTTTTTGAAAATCCACTTGCACCCCATAACTTTCCTATTGTGTGGCTGTGGGACAAGTTCCCAGGTTTGAAAACTAGTAAGAGCATTGAACTCTTCTTCTACTGCAACCTTCCACTCAGGTTTGGTGAAGGCATCATGAATAGTGACAGGACAATAAGGCTGGGTAGAGGCGGCCATGTAGACTTTGGGTTTGAAAATCCCAGCTTTGGACCTAGTAACTATGGGATGATCATTGTTGGGAAGGGTGGGAATGGAAGGTGGTTGAGGAGGGACTGATTCAATATCAAGGTCAAGTGGGAGAGCAGAAATACTGGGAGACGAAAGAGGAGGATGTACAATAGATGCAAGGTAGGAATGAGGGAAATAGCTGTGGAAGACAGATCTGCAGTAGGTAGAGGAACAGGAGGGTGGGGAGGGCGAGAAGACACTGGAAGTAAAGAAGAAACAGGATTAGGAGAAGAAGATCACAAGGCACGAACATTATGTTGGGTTTGAGTGGAAAATGTACATTCATCAAAACGAACATGCCGGGAAATATACAAACGTCGTGTCTGAGGGTCTAAACACTTGTAACCCTTATGTTGAGTGCTGTAACCAAGAAAAATACATGGTACAAACCGATAGGTTAACTTATGAGTCTGAAAAGGTTGTATCCACGGATAACACCTACAACCAAAAACCTTCAACAGAGAATAATCAGGTTTCTGACCATATAGTTTTTCAAATGGTGTAAGGCCTTGCAAAGGTTGAGATGGTAGCCTATTAATAAGGAAAATAGCAGAGGTAAAGGCATGAGGCCAATAATAAAGAGGCAAGGATGCTTGTGCAAGTAAAGTTAAACCAGTCTCAACAATTTGCCTATGTCGTCTTTCCACTAAACCATTTTGTTCAGAAGTATAAGGGCAAGAAGAATGTTGTTCAATGCCACTAGCAGCCAAGAAAGGTGAAAAAGCTTGAAATTCGCCACCATTATCTGATTGAAACAGTTCAATTTTACAGTGAAACCAAACTTCAATTTTGGATTTAAAATTCTTAAAAGCTTGCAGAGCATCAGACTTATGCTTCAGGAGATAAATCCACACAAAACAACTATATGCATCAATAAAAGCAATATAGTAAGCAAAACCAGATGAGACAAGAGGTGCAGGACCCCACAGATCAGCCAGAACTAATTGAAACAGTTTATTGTAGATTGTAGTAGAAGGTACAAAAGGTAACTTGTGGCTTTTGCCTAGTTGGCAAGCCTGACATATGGACCAAACACTATCCTTAGGTACCACATTATTCAAAGATAAAACTTTCTTTGTCACCTCAAGAGAGGGATGGCCTAATTTACGATGCCACAGAACTAAAGGCTCATTGGTTGTGACTGAACAGAAAGTGCCACAGTGTGATATCTGACTTGTGGATGATCACCCAGTATACTTGTACATGCCAGAGACTTCAGTACCATGCGCCAAAGTCATTCGGGTTTGCAGATCCTTCAGAACACAGACATCAGGAAAAAACTCAACTGATACATGATTGTCCTTAGTAAACTTGGTAATGGACATAAGATTCTTGGTCATGGCAGGAACACATAAAACATTATGCAGACATAAAGGTTTATGGGCATCTAAAACAGAAGAACCAATTGTAGAAATCGGCAAGGGATGACTATTACCTACTTCAATGATGCCATTGCCACTGTAAGGCACAGTTTGCTGAAGAACAGCAGACGTACATGCCACTTGTTGAGTTGCACCAGAATCAAAATACCACGCTTTGTCATTAGGCACCATAGAGGGAGAGGCAAGGTATACCTGAGCATGTGGAATTGGATCAGTTTGAATTGGTGGAACTGAAGTAGAGACAGTACTAGCGTCAGAGGCAACCAAAGCAACAGAAGCAGGTTGTGAAGGAGAAGATGTAGACGCTGACGCTACAACCGGAGGCTGTCCTAAGCAAGATCAATAATCTATACCACCAATAGGACTGGAGTTGTACACATGATATGCACTAGTAGGACTATTAGGAGAAGCAGGACGAGGATGAGAGAAAGTTGAATTATAGACATACCGAAAATAGTAGCGATCACCGGTGTGGCCTATCTTGTGACAGATCTAACAAGTTGGCTTAGAAGAAGAGTTAGCAGATGGAGGTCGTCCTCGTCCACGACCAAAAGGAGGAGCTCGTTGATTATAGGGCAGGGGACCTCCTCTGTTACCACCAGAACTAGTGCTATATGCAACATTAAAAACCTGTTTATCATGCTTATCAGATTCAATCGCAGAGGACTGAAGAACATTGGCTTGAGCAGAAACAGTTTGAATAAAATGCTTTTGCCTAGTTTCAGCATCAATCAGCATCGTATGAATTTCAGAGAGAGAGAAACGGCCATAAGTACTATTGATAACTGTTACGTGTGTAAATGATCAATTAAATAGTGCAAGTGTACACTGTCGTAATCAAGTAATATAGAAGTGAGTAGAGTATCGTTCCCACGAGGATTGATCACTAAGTACCAAAATTGGTAATTTTAATTCTATTTGGTTGATCGATAAATTGGTGATTGAGATTATAAATAAAAGAAAAATAATTAAATATGCGTGCAGATGATACGAAGACAAATATGAGAAAAAGTCCTAGGGATTAGATTTCACTTAACAAATTCCGGATTGAATCACTTATCTATTCTAGCCCAATTTATTCCACATGATTGATAGTCGAGTTTCCCTAATTTAATTACAAGCCTCTTCCAAGGTCAAGCAATTCTATAATTAATTGCTAATCCAATATATTCCTATATGAATTTAAGCAATTAATTATGCATTAAGATTTATGGAACTCAATAAGACTACATAACTCATATGAATATATTCCTATTTCACATGCAAGTCATGGTTTTAATTATAGGATCTATACACATGCATCTCCTTCCGGTCTCAACATGCATATTGTAATCATTCAAAAGGTGGCCAATCAAATGAAAGCATTAAGAATAATAATTAAAACTCAATCATGAAGGAGAAATTAAAACTAGATTTAATAAGTTAAGATTCAATCCGTCATTAGTAAGCTACGTCATCACCCTAGGAAAATTAAAATTTAGCTCATGATAAAATTAAAAACAACACCAAAATAAATTGACATTATATATAAAACTAGAATGAAATCCTTACAAATACTGCATAAAACTTGAATATTAAATTCTCAAACATAAATATACAACCAAAAGATGCATGAAAAATGTAAAAATCTAGCCGTCCCTTTAGGAGGTAAAACCTTCCATGTAGGTGGCATACAAGGAGTAATACAATCCTAAGCCTTCCAAGATGGAGGCATGCAAGAAAATAATACAATACCTAAAATTAATTCCAAGATGATGTAGTAAGTGGAGAAGAGATGGAGTAATGAAATGGTGTGTAAGTAGATAAGAGAGAAGAGTAATGGAAATGAAATGGTATGTGTGGAGAAGAGATGAGAGTAATGGATATCAATTGGTTGTCTTCAATGTGAAGGAGAGGGTGGCTATATATAGGGAAAAATGGAGTAAGGTAGATGAAGTGGTAGATGAAATGTGATATGTGGATTAGTAGATAGAATGTGGTAGATGAAGTAGTAGGTGAAAAGGAAGATGAAGTGGTAGATGAAATGTGATAGATGAAGTAGTAGGTAGAATGTGGTAGATGAAGTAGTTGGTGAAAAGAAAGATGAATTGGTAGATGAAATGTGGTAGATGAAGTAGTAGGTGAAAAGGAAGATGAAGAGGTAGATGAAATGGTTGGTGGAATGGTAGATGATTCCCTCTTCCAACTTTCAAGCAAAATTCGAAACTCTTGGAGATAGAACTGGAATTTCGTCTCAACATAAAAGTTGTAGAGCTCTTTCTTAGCTTTTTATCCATATAAAGAATGTCCTGATCCGACATCTAGAGCTCCAGATATTGCCTGAAAACTGAAAGAGGGTCTAATTTAGTATTTTCCAAGAAATTCTATTTTATGCCAAAATCATTATTTATTTATTAATAACACCCAAATTTATTAAATTGAGCTTAAATATCATCCATAAAGTCATCATATAAGGGAGAATAAATATGCAAATATTTTACTTATCAAATTCCCCCACACTTAGCTCTTGGACGTCCTCGGACAAGGAATGACTAATAAGTGCTTCCAACAAAATCAGAAGTGTCAAGTCATAAGTAAGAACACAATTGAAAAGTAAAGAGATCATAGTATTCATGAATCAACGAAAATATAAATTGGTAACTTTGTTTGAAAATGAATAAACCGAGTTTGTAAGTGTAACTCATTCTCTCAATCTCTCAAGTGTTTAAGGGTAAGTGTTTCGCTCAAATTCAACCAAAAAAATTGCACTACCATAGGCTTGCTAAAAATCTCAATCTCCACTACCTAATTCACATGCATAATTCAAATCAAAAGGACTTATTAAGGGTTGTAATGTGGTTAAGGTAAAAGAAATGTAAAACATAATATGAAAGGCTATATTTAAGAAATTTAATAGAACAATTGAAAAATGGGCTACTTATAAATTTATCTCATCATAACAACCCACAATTCGAATACTAAATTTTTTTTTTATTCTTTTTTTTTCTCAATTTTTTTTTAATTCTTTTTTTTTTTCAATTTTTTTTTTTGCTTGCACTTTTAAAGTTGATGATATATACACCCCCACACTTGTCAAAAGCCCATTTCACAAAAATTTCAAATGCTCTACTAATCTTCCGAATTAGGTAAAAGCATTTGATATATCATTAAAGTATATGTCAATGGGTTGTGAACAAAGAAACAGTCAATGAGGCTCAAAGGGGCTTATCAACGGTATAATTGCAAGGTTGGCTATTTGGCTCTAGCTAAACAAAATGAATGCCTTTATCATCTTTGAACGTGCATGTGAAATGTAATTTCAATCAGATTTAAAGCAAGTTCTAGAGTGACAACTTAATAGGTGAATATCACACATAAGAGAAATAATCATTATAGGCTCAAAAGCTCACGGTTAGGGACTTTCAAACTCAGCTCATTCAATCTCAAAATTCATCACCAATTGTAACAATCAGTTGTTCATTCATGCTATGAAATCTCTAAATTCAATTGATCTATACTCAAAACTTATATACTTCTTAAGATCATTACAAAGCACTTAAATAGGATGACTTTTTTTTTTTTTAGAATGAACAAAAACATGCAACTACTAAAATGCGTCTCAGGAGTTAAGAATAACTCCTTGCTCTGCCATTTTTTTCATACCCCATGCATCTAATGGTTTTACTAACTAACAAAAGAAAAAAACAAAATTTTTTTTTTCTCCTCCCCCAACCTAAATCAGACATTGTCCCCAATGTCTTCTAGAGCTCAGAGAAGGTTTTTTTTTTTTTGAAACATAAACATATAATAAAGTGAAATCAAAATACTAAGGGTAAAACCAAGAGATTAAGGAAAGTTACAACCGAAGGGTGGTATCTGGGTTCTGCTCCTGACTGCTATCTGAAGATTGCCCACCTATTTGCTTGACGAGTAGATCTGGTTTAGGTTCATAGGTTTGCAATTGATCGAGCAGCTGATCAGCAGTTGGTGCAGAAATTATGGAATGGCGAGTCGCTTGGGGTATGAATCCTGTTTCCACAGCATGATCAAGAAAAGACAACAGATTATCATAAAAACCATTAACATTTAACAATCCTAATGGCTTTTTGTGATAGTTTAACTTAGCCCAATATGCAACGCTAGAAATGCCATCCAACGTCTCCAAACCACCTGGTAGAGCAATGAAAGCTTGAGCATGGTAGAACATTAGTCCTATTTGTTCAGGCAAGCTCGAAACCTGTAACTCTTGTCCTAAGGAAAAAGTGTGATCTTCCAACTCCTTCACCCTTACACTTAAACCCTTGCTTCCATTCATGGATGCAGAAATGGCCACACTTCCCTTTAGGCCCTGAATGCCTCCTCCGTACACAAAGTTGATTCCTCTGGCAGCTAATCCAACTCCCAATTCATTTGCTGCTGTTATAAACTCTCCTTTCTTGCCCAAATCAGTTTCACCAAAAATGCAAATAGATGTAAATCTACATTTTTGTGAAATACCCTTTTTCTCTTTCTGTCTCTCGGACCCTGTATGCTTACTAGTGGAAGACTGCATATTTACAAGTGGAAGTGTGCATATTTACAAATGAAAGAGTACATATATATAACACTAAAGCAATGACAACAAAATCATACAAATCACGCATTTTTCAAAAAATTTTGAAAAACTTCTGACACGAATGACTGGCGTAATTTGCGTGAAGCAAAAGGGAAGAGAAAGTCAAAAGTTACTGACAAGAAAAGACATATTAGACAAAAGCTGCTGAAAAGATAAGATAGATTAGACAAAAGCTACGAAAAAGATAAAATGATTAAACAAAAGCATGATTATGTACAGTAGTTGTGATTTTGGCTCACATCTTCCTCTGGTTTTACGTCCAGAAACGGCTTAAACGCTTTCTATGAATCGAGGATTTGCTTCCCATCCAGTTTTCTTATAAACTGGCAAACAGGGTCTTTTAACGTCAGATTCCCAAGACGATAGCGCTCCTTTTCTCTGTTGAATATGTCTGCTAAATCAAGAAGAATACGATGAACATCACCACTCGGATGCGTCTCAAGAGTTTGAATGATATCATCCAGTGACTCCTTACTCAGCCCATCCTTTATAAATTTAATTTTATCTTCTCGATTTACAGAAACCATACCTTTACTCCTACAGCGCTGATCACAATTCCACCTTGTACATTTATAACAAACGTTCATCCTTTTAGCTCTTCTCTTTTTGGAGTAAGAACTTCTTCCCATTCCTGGTAAAGGTTTAACAAATGAATTATGAATCTCACCTGCTAAACGTACCTTAGCTTCAATGATCCAGCGTACGTCCTCAGGAAGGCCCAAACGATTGAATATCATCATCCTTTCAAGTCGACTGTTATAGATCTTCCTGAGCACATCTTTGGGAAGAGTCGGGAACCTGTTCTTAAGATTTGCAAGGGATTCCTCCATGGTAACTTAAAATGAAATTGATGATGACTAAAATTCTCAACCTAGTGCAGTGTGATTCGTTGAGTAGGAAAGAAATTTGAGAGAGTAGGAAAGAAATGAGTGAGTAGAAAAGAAGTTTTTGAAAGAGTAGGAAAGAAATTTTGGGGTTGCCTCCCAAATAGCTGCCCTTCTTTAACGTCTTTAGCTAGACAAATATCAAACCAAAAAAAAAATAATTAATTTTTTTTAATTTTTATTTATTTATTTTTTTTATTTTTTTTCTTTTTTTTTTTAAAAAAAAAATTACTAGATTGAGGACTTACCTGTTGGTTCCTCAAACATGATGACAGATTTCAAAGTGTTGAGTGCACCTTCATTGTATTCTTTGAGCCTTTGCCCATTCACTTTGAATTTTCGATCACCATCTTGAATCTCCACAGTTCCATATGGCCATACTTGAATCACAGTAAAAGGACCTGACCACCTTGATCTCAGCTTTCCTGGAAAGAGCTTTAATCTTGAGTTGTATAAAAGCACTCTTTGTCCCGGTGCAAACTCTCTCTTCAAAATTCTTCTGTCATGCCACATTTTTGTCTTCTCCTTGTATAACTTTGCATTTTCATAAGCTTGTTGTCTGAATTCTTCAAGCTCATTGAGTTGGAGAAGCCTTTTCTCACCAGCTGCCTTTAAGTCAAAATTTAATGCTTTTACTGCCCAATATGCTTTGTGCTCCATTTCTACTGGAAGATGGCATGCTTTTCCATAGACCAATTGATATGGGGATGTACCAATTGGTGTCTTGAAGGCAGTTCTATAAGCCCAGAGTGCATCATCTAACTTTTGAGCCCAGTCCTTCCGATTGGAATTCACTGTCTTCTCTAAGATCCACTTCAGCTCTCTATTTGAGATTTCCACCTGCCCGCTAGTTTGTGGATGATATGGAGTTGCAACCTTATGAGTTACTCCATATTTAGCTAACACAGACTGAAGTTGCTGATTGCAGAAATGCTTTCCTCCATCACTGATAATAGCTCTAGGCACCCCAAATCTTGAAAAAATATTCTTCCTCAAGAACTTCACAACTACTCGAGAATCATTTGTAGGAAAGGCAGCTGCTTCAACCCACTTGGAGACATAATCAACAGCTACTAAAATGAACTGGTTACTGAATGAAGATGGAAAAGGCCCCATAAAATCGATCCCCCATACATCAAAAAGTTCAACTTCTAAGATGTTGGTTAAAGGGGCTTCATGTCTCCTTGAGATATTTCCCGTTCTTTGACATCTGTCACAGGTTGCCACAAGTCTGTGAGCGTCCTTGAAGAGTGTAGGCCAGTAAAATCCTGATTGAAGGACTTTAGCAGCTGTTCTATTTGCTCCAAAATGGCCACCATATGGGGATGAATGGCAGTGATTTAAGATGCTGTCCATTTCTTCTTCGGGAACACATCGCCTGATAATTCGATCTGGGCTTTGTTTGTATAAGAACGGATCCTCCCAAAAGTAATGCCTTACATCAGCCAGAAACTTCTTCTTTTGCACTTTAGAAAGTTCATAAGGCATAACTCCGCTTGCCAAATAATTCACAAAATCAGCATACCAGGGAGTAGGTTGTGACTGCATGCTAAAAAGTTGCTCATCTGGGAAATTCTCCTGGATTGGTGATTCTCTCTTTCGTTCAGGTGGTTCTAACCGAGAAAGATGATCTGCAATGAGATTCTCGGTCCCTTTTTTGTCTTTGATCTCCAAGTCAAATTCTTGTAGTAGAAGCACCCATCTGATCAGTCTGGGCTTTGCATCTTTCTTCTCAATCAAGTATTTGATTGCTGAGTGGTCTGTCCAGACAATGACCTTTGACCCGATCAAGTATGCTCTGAATTTGTCAAATGCAAACACTACTGCTAATAGCTCCTTTTCTGTTGTTGCATAATTCAGTTGTGCTTCTGAGAGTGTCCTGCTGGCATAATAGATGGCATGAAAGATCTTGTTTCTTCTTTGGCCTAAAACAGCTCCAACTGCATAATCACTTGCATCGCACATCATCTCGAATGGAAGATTCCAATCTGGAGCTATGATAACTGGTGCAGAAGTCAAGGCACTTTTTAGAGTTTGGAAGGCTGATAAGCACTCCTTATTAAACATAAAGGGAGTGTTTTTCTCCAACAGCATGCAAAGTGGCTTTGTGATTTTTGAGAAGTCCTTGATGAATCTTCTATAGAAGCCAGCATGTCCCAAAAAACTCCGAATACCCTTTATTGAGGAAGGAGGTGGTAGCTTTTGAATTGTTTCAATCTTAGCTCGATCCACTTCAATGCCTCGATCAGATACCTTGTGACCCAGCACGATTCCTTCTTTCACCATAAAATGGCATTTCTCCCAATTTAGAACCAAGTTTGTCTCCACACAACGTTGCAAGACTTTTGCCAAATTTGAAAGACAATGATCAAATGATTCTCCAAAAACTAAAAAATCATCCATAAATACCTCAATGAACCTTTCTACCATGTCTGAGAAGATAGCCATCATACTTCTTTGAAATGTTGCTGGTGCATTACATAGACCAAATGGCATCTTTCTGAAGGCAAAGGTACCATATGGACATGTAAAAGTTGTTTTCTCTTGATCCTCTGGTGCAATTGTAATTTGATTATATCCTGTGTACCCGTCCAGGAAACAATAATAGGCTTTCCCTGCTAGTCTGTCAAGCATCTGATCTATAAATGGCAAAGGGAAGTGATCTTTTCTGGTGGCTTTATTGAGCTTTCTGTAGTCGATGCACACTCTCCATCCAGTCACCGTTCGTTGTGGAATCAGTTCATTTTTCTCGTTGGGCACTACTGTCATTCCACCTTTCTTTGGCACAACTTGAACTGGACTTACCCATTGACTGTCGGAGATTGGGTAGATTATGCCAGCATCCAGCCACTTTATTACCTCCTTTCTCACCACCTCCTTCATATTTGGATTGAGTCTTCTCTGGTGCTCAACTGTGGGCTTGTAGTTGTCCTCCATCAAGATCTTATGCATACAGATTGAAGGACTAATCCCTCTTATATCAGCTATTGACCATCCAAATGCTGTTTTATGCTCCCTTAGAACTCTTAATAACTTTTCTTCTTCATCAGGAGTAAGAGCAGCTGAGACAATTACTGGAAGTGTTGAATTTCCTCCCAGATAGGCATACTTCAAATGGGATGGCAGTACTTTCAACTCCAAAACTGGTGGTTTCTCTGTTGATGGCACTGGCTTACTCGGCCTTTCCCCCAAATCTTCAAATGGTTTCTTGATAAAAATTGGGGAATTTGCTTCAAGGTACTTTATCTGCTCCAAGATGTCTGGATTAGTAGATTTTGATACATCTACCATTCCCATTGCTAGTGGTTGATCCATGCAGATTTCATTCACCACATCTTTTGTGCAGCTGGTCAATGCATCGATTCTGTAGCAGGTGTCACCTTCATCTGGAAAGGATAAAGCCTTGAAAATGTTGAAGGATACTTGATTATCTTGAACTCGTAAGGTTAACTTCCCCTGTTGCACATCTATTAACGTTCTCCCAGTTGCTAGGAATGGCCTCCCAAGAATGATAGGAATTTCTTGGTCTTCTTCCATATCGAGTATTATGAAATCAGCTGGGAATATGAGTTTGTCCACCTTCACCAGAACATCTTCTAAGACACCCCTCGGATGTTTTATTGATTGGTCAGCCAGTAGTAATGAAACTGTGGTTGGCTTCACCTCTCCAAGACCAAGTTTGTTGTATACAGATAGAGGCATGAGATTTACACTTGCTCCAAGATCACAAAGTGCTCTTTCAAAGTGACATTGACCGATGGTGCAAGGTATGCAGAAGCTTCCTGGATCTTTTAGCTTTGGAGGTAATTTCTTTTGGAGAATAGCGCTGCACTCCTCAGTAAGTGCAACTGTTTCAAATTCCTCAAGCTTACGCTTATTTGAGAGAATGTCCTTCATGAATTTTGCATAACTAGGCATTTGAGCAAGAGCGTCTGCAAAAGGAATGTTGATGTGCAACTTTTTGAAAACCTCCAGAAACTTTGCAAATTGCTTGTCTAGCTTTGCCTTTGCAAGTCTCTGAGGGTATGGAACTGGTGGTATATATGGAGGAGGATTGTCTGGAAAGCTGATTCTTCCTGGTATCACATTATCCTCCTTCTGCTCTTCTCCGCTTTCTTTCTTTTCTCCGTCATCCTTCTTGATCACAGGATCTTTCAATTCTTTACCACTTCTTAGTACAACGGCCTTCACATGTTCTTTTGGGTTTCTTTCTGTGTCACTTGGTAGAGTTCCTGGTTGCCTGGAATTTAGCATATTT
Source organism: Inga laurina (assembly GCA_963855925.1). Lineage (NCBI taxonomy): Eukaryota > Viridiplantae > Streptophyta > Magnoliopsida > Fabales > Fabaceae > Inga > Inga laurina. The sequence goes on from OY979702.1 coordinate 77,993,087, forward strand.
GCAATTTGGCCCATCTGGATCTCCAAGTTCTTTATTGAGGCTTGGGTTTTGATTGTTGCCTCAGTCCTAGCCATGAATTGAGATGTATTCATGGTTAGTTGAGCCAATGCATCCTCCAAATTCACTTTCTGTTGTGGTGGATTTGGTTGTTGAAAAGCTTGCTGCTGGAAGTTCCCTTGCGGCTTGAATGCATTTTGATTATTCCTCCAACTAAAGTGTGGATGATTTCGCCAACCTGGATTGTAGGTGTTTGAGAATGGATCATTCCTTTGATTTCCAATGAAATGAGCTTGCTCCGGCATGGATGAGTGTCCTTCTTGACATTGTGTGCTCATATGAGGTCCTCCACATTGATCACAAGCTTCAGTAGGAGTGGTGATTATATTTGCTTGGGTTGACAATGATCCTACTTGCTTGGATATAGATGCAACCTGAGAAGACAAAGTGTTAAGGACATCCAGCTCATATACTCCAAGTGCTTTCTTTGAATTGCTACGTTCAGAAGGCCATTGATATGCATTGGCGGCCATCTCTTCAAGTAGATTGTAAGCATCATCTATATTTTTTCCCATTAAAGATCCTCCAGCGGCAGCATCTACAAGAATTCTGGATATGTGCGTCATCCCACTATAGAAAGTTTGCAGTTGCCACCAATTTGGTAACCCATGATGAGGACATCTCCTTAGCAACTCCTTGTATCTTTCCCATGCTTCATAAAGGCTTTCTTGTTCATGCTGGGTGAATGAGGCAATTTCATTCCTCATTTTAGCAGTTTTTGCTGAAGGAAAGAATTTCTCCAAGAATTTTTGCGCCATGATCTCCCATGTAGTTATGCTTCCCACTGGTAGTGATTGTAACCAACTCTTAGCCTTATCCCTGAGTGAGAAAGGGAAAAGTCTAAGTCTAATGGCGTCATCAGTAACACCATTATGCTTGAATGTGTCGCAGATTTCAAGGAAGTTGGCTATATGTGCATTAGGATCTTCTATTGGTGAACCACCGAACTGGTTTGCTTGCATCATCTGGATAATTGCCGGCTTGATTTCAAAGTTGTTAGCTGCTACTGGTGGTCTTGTGATTCCAGAATTTGTCCCCATGACTGTTGGTGTTGCATAGTCACGGAGTGTTTTGGTATCTGTTGTTCCTCCCTCCGGATTTGCCATCGGATTTCTTAGGATTGAAGTAGACTGCTTTCAAACTTTTCGATTTCTTCGACAAGTTCTTTCGATCTCCGAATCAAAAGGCAACAGTTCAGTCTCCTTCGATTTGGTCATACACTAAGCAAAAGCCTGAAAAGAAACACAAGATACCAAGAAGAAAAATAAATGTAATATGAAGACCAAATTAGTATTAAAATTACTTGGTATTGATATTAATGACAACAATCCCCGGCAACGGCGCCAAAAACTTGTTACGTGTGTAAATGATCAATTAAATAGTGCAAGTGTACACTGTCGTAATCAAGTAATATAGAAGTGAGTAGAGTATCGTTCCCACGAGGATTGATCACTAAGTACCAAAATTGGTAATTTTAATTCTATTTGGTTGATCGATAAATTGGTGATTGAGATTATAAATAAAAGAAAAATAATTAAATATGCGTGCAGATGATACGAAGACAAATATGAGAAAAAGTCCTAGGGATTAGATTTCACTTAACAAATTCCGGATTGAATCACTTATCTATTCTAGCCCAATTTATTCCACATGATTGATAGTCGAGTTTCCCTAATTTAATTACAAGTCTCTTCCAAGGTCAAGCAATTCTATAATTAATTGCTAATCCAATATATTCCTATATGAATTTAAGCAATTAATTATGCATTAAGATTTATGGAACTCAATAAGACTACATAACTCATATGAATATATTCCTATTTCACATGCAAGTCATGGTTTTAATTATAGGATCTATACACATGCATCTCCTTCCGGTCTCAACATGCATATTGTAATCATTCAAAAGGTGGCCAATCAAATGAAAGCATTAAGAATAATAATTAAAACTCAATCATGAAGGAGAAATTAAAACTAGATTTAATAAGTTAAGATTCAATCCGTCATTAGTAAGCTACGTCATCACCCTAGGAAAATTAAAATTTAGCTCATGATAAAATTAAAAACAACACCAAAATAAATTGACATTATATATAAAACTAGAATGAAATCCTTACAAATACTGCATAAAACTTGAATATTAAATTCTCAAACATAAATATACAACCAAAAGATGCATGAAAAATGTAAAAATCTAGCCGTCCCTTTAGGAGGTAAAACCTTCCATGTAGGTGGCATACAAGGAGTAATACAATCCTAAGCCTTCCAAGATGGAGGCATGCAAGAAAATAATACAATACCTAAAATTAATTCCAAGATGATGTAGTAAGTGGAGAAGAGATGGAGTAATGAAATGGTGTGTAAGTAGATAAGAGAGAAGAGTAATGGAAATGAAATGGTATGTGTGGAGAAGAGATGAGAGTAATGGATATCAATTGGTTGTCTTCAATGTGAAGGAGAGGGTGGCTATATATAGGGAAAAATGGAGTAAGGTAGATGAAGTGGTAGATGAAATGTGATATGTGGATTAGTAGATAGAATGTGGTAGATGAAGTAGTAGGTGAAAAGGAAGATGAAGTGGTAGATGAAATGTGATAGATGAAGTAGTAGGTAGAATGTGGTAGATGAAGTAGTTGGTGAAAAGAAAGATGAATTGGTAGATGAAATGTGGTAGATGAAGTAGTAGGTGAAAAGGAAGATGAAGAGGTAGATGAAATGGTTGGTGGAATGGTAGATGATTCCCTCTTCCAACTTTCAAGCAAAATTCGAAACTCTTGGAGATAGAACTGGAATTTCGTCTCAACATAAAAGTTGTAGAGCTCTTTCTTAGCTTTTTATCCATATAAAGAATGTCCTGATCCGACATCTAGAGCTCCAGATATTGCCTGAAAACTGAAAGAGGGTCTAATTTAGTATTTTCCAAGAAATTCTATTTTATGCCAAAATCATTATTTATTTATTAATAACACCCAAATTTATTAAATTGAGCTTAAATATCATCCATAAAGTCATCATATAAGGGAGAATAAATATGCAAATATTTTACTTATCAATAACTGCAATTACAGATTCATACTCAGCTGTTAAACCATTAAGAATGTAAGAGATATGATCAGAATCAGGTACTCTATGGCCTAGCATTACAAGATGATCACAGATCGACTTGATTGTGGCCAAATAATCACGCATAGGTAATTCTCCCTTTTTCTGATTTGTCACCTGATTGTGATATGACAGAATTTTTGAATCGGAGCGAGAAGAGAACAGCTGCTCAGGTCTGGACCAGATCTGAATTGATGTGTTGTATCCAACCAGTTAAGGCAAGACGGACGAGCTGACCGAAGCTAGAAGCCAAGATGCAAGTGATGAATCTTACACCTCAAAATCTTCAAATGCTGGATTAAGAACTAGTTGTCCATCATCGCTGCAAACCGTGGCCAGAGGAATTCGAGTTGTACCATCAAGAAAACCAAGCAAGCGATGTTGCTTTGCCATAAGTTGCATCTGCTATTTCCACATAAGAAAATTGTGGTCATCAAGTTTCATCGTTATCTTTTTGTAAGCAAAAAATCGCGGTGTAGCAGCGAGAGCTTGTGTATCATCATGAACGAAGCTAGAACCAATTGAAATCGACATTTTCTTGGATTGAACAGAAAATCAAAAACAAGAATCAGATCTATAGAAAACAAAACAATGGATTGGAGTCACCTGCTGAGCTCTGATACCATGTTTGCATATCATATTGAAATGCAATATAGAAAGAACGAGAGAATTCGAGAGAAAGAGTAATCTGGTGTTTATTTCATTGTTTCTTACTGAGCTCACGTGTATTACAGTAATTATAAACTAACTGCTTAGTTACAATCTATTGGGCCTGGAGTCCAGCCTATACACACTAACAGCCCATATACATTGATACATAGTTATGCGCCTAGTTGGGTACAAATGGAAATTATAGCATGACATCAATTATATCAGTCATATAAAACTTAAGTATGTACAAATAACAATTTTTTTTTATTTGTTAAATTGCTAGATTATTCATAATAGTAAAGATGGGTATTATTGTTATTAAGTTGTGTGTTAAGGTTAATTAAATTTAAACTTAAAATATATAGTACACGTGAAAATTTATGATGCTAGACTTCACCCTCTTACTGCATATCTAGTTAGGCTATGTACCCTATCACTTTTCCTCCCTTGTTTCTCAGCGAAGTTACAGCTTCTTCTTCTTTACCGTATTAATCACCCTTTGGGTCTAAGTCCGCCCTTGATGGGCTGGACTATTTGATTAGGATGCAAGTAGCCTAATCAAATAAGAATCAAATCAGTATTAATTGTACATTGAGGAATAAGTTAGTATTAATTATGATATTGTTAATTGAGAAATAAGTCATTATAATTCAGGAAATTAATTGAGAATTAATTCTCCTGATTACTGACTTGGAAGGCAAGAAGGGTGAACATCATTTTCTAATTAGTGGCCACCCTAAATTACTATAAATAGGAGGTGCCTCCTTCAGTTATTTCTCACCCCTGTTATTGAGTTTTCTAGCAATCTCTTCACTCCTACCATCTTTCTTGTTCTAGTGATCTGTTGTGTCAATCATGATTTAGCTATAGTAGTCTAATAATTTTGTGGGTACTATTATGGATCATTGGAGCTTTGACCCGGATCTGAACATAGATTCACTCCAGTACGCTAGTCTATCCTCTCTCTTTATTTTCCTACAATTTTTAATCTCAAAAATTGATGTTTGTTTGTTGTATGAAGCTTCACTGTTTTTTGGGATTGGTTTTGGGCCTTTCCTTTATGGAGAATAAGGCTTCCTTCTTGGATCTGAGCCATTAGTGAGATATGGGCTAATCTCTAACCTTGTGTCAGGATCTACAGGTCAAGGGATAATCTCAAGTAGACAATTTTTTTGGGGTGTAGGCCTCTCAAAAGATAACGGAGGTATGCAAAGGCTTTAAAAGTGGAATTCTTTGTCTGCTTTTGCAAACTAAAATTACAATGAAACATAAGCAGTAAAAACTAAAAAGGAAAGCAAAAGCTTTAAAAAAAAAAAGAAGATATCTGTGCTTCTCCTATGAAGTTTTGAGAGCATCAGTGGCATATTTTTTTTTTTTTTTGATCAAAAGGACATCAGTGGCATATTTAAGTCTCATTCTTTCTCAACCATAGGACTTCATATCCAAAATGATTCGCATGTTAGATGATCGCAAGCATTGACTTTTAATTAAAAAAAAGAAGAGAAAAGACAGAATGAGCAACGTGGATTTGAAGGAATCTGAAGAAATAGAGAATAACAACAAGGAAAAAAGATAACAACGACACGCGTCATCCAGCTGTTGATATCTATCGCCTATAATTTGTTCCTTCGTGCTAGTTATGCCCTGCACAGAGTGACAGATTCATCAGAGCTTAACAATGGCGGAACAAGAGGAGGTAGTGCTATTGGACGAGTGGCTGAGCATGTTTGGGACGAGAGCCAGAATAGCTTTGGCCGAGAAGGGAATCAAATACGAGTACAAGGAAGAAGATCTGAACAACAAGAGCCCTCTGCTTCTTCAAATGAACCCAATTCACAAGAAGATCCCTGTTCTTATCCACAAAGGCAAACCCATCTGTGAATCCCTCATAATAGTCCAATACATCGATGAAGTTTGGAACCACACAGCTCCTTTACTCCCCTCTGATCCTTACCTCAGAGCTCCACCCTTATTCTGGGCTGATTTTGTCAACAAGAAGGTAACTTCCTCATTTCTCATCACTAGTCCGTCTAAGTCTCTCTCTTAATTATAGTAATGGTAATTAAATGCAGGTGGGAGATGTGGGGGGAAGGATATGGGCAGGAAAGAAAGAAGAACGAGAAGAGGCAAAGAAGGAGATGATACAGAGCTTGAAGCAGTTGGAAGAGACACTTGGAGACAATACTTTCTTTGGAGGTGAAAGCTTTGGGTTTGTTGATATTGCTCTGATTCCATTCTATGGCTGGTTTTACACTTATGAGGAATTATGCAACTTCAAGGTGGAAGCTCACTGTCCTAAGCTCATTGCCTGGGCTCACAGATGCCTCCAGAGGCCAAGTGTTTCCAAATCTCTTGCTTCTGAGAAGGACATCTACGATTTCGTTGTTGACTTCAGAAACAAAAATCAGTTGGACTGAACAAACACATGAAGGATATAAAACATGTTCCACGAATAAACAGAAATAACAAGTGTTCGATAAAAACACAGTATTTGAAGTTTGAGTTTCGCTTGGTTGTGTCCGGTGATTATGCGGTAAAATAAGTTGTCTGTAAGAACGTGTTCTTGATGTTATTTTACAATGAAAAATCTTGGTTGTGTCTTCAACATTTGTTGACGTGTGGTTCCTCATCAAATATGCGGAAAGTCAAACCATGGACTCGCCTAAACCTACTGCATTCTCCATGAGATGCGGTCTGCGGATTAATTTATAGAAGAAATTAATCGAATAAGCATTAAATTAATGGAAGACACACACTAACCACTTCATACTTCAAATAAAAACACCAGTAACTATGCAAGTGTTTCCAAAAATTTGCAGATTCATGGGGTTGGCAAGATGATCTGGGCTGCAAAGTTGAAGAGCATGGGCAAGCAAAGAAAGAACTGATAGAGAACCTGAAGCAATTGGAGGAGGTTCTTGGAGACAAACCATATTTTGGAGGGGACACATTTGGGTTTGTGGATGTTGCTTTGATTCCATTTTATAAATGGTTCTATGCTTATGAGACAATAGGGAAGTTCAAAGTGGAAGCAGAGTGTCTTAAGATCATATATATATTGAATGGGCAAAGAGATGCCTGAAGAGAGAGAGTGTTGCAAAATCACTTGCTGATGAGAAGCAGGTCTTCGAGTTTGTGTTGGGCTACAGGAAGAAGAATCATTTGGACTAAGCACCAAACATCTAAATGAGAATATGCTAAGGAACTTTACGTAAGATTGTGACTATTCTGGTTAGGAAGTTTGGCTTCAGGAACGGGCAGTTAAAGTGAATAAAGAAACTCATTGTACCGATCCAGGCGGATGGGAGTTCGAACATGGGAGAAGCACTTGATGGGAGGGGAAACCCACCCTTGGTGCAAAGCACCTTACAGGGGTGTGCCTAAAAAAATGTCCCCCGCTCCGGATTAGTCGGTTGCCCTGGGTTACCAGGTTTAGTGTTAGAAGGTCAGTGACTCAAGAAAAGACGCCCTATACCGAGGGGAGTCTAGGTTAGGGGACCAAAGGCCCTATCTGCCTGGTGTCACCAAAGAAAAAAAAAAACCCGTTGTACTGATGAGTTTTCCGTGGTTCCTAGCTTAATATGTACGAGTACTTGCTTGAAGCTATTAAGCACATCTTAGTGCCTTTGTATTGTATATGATTCTGGTATATTTGTGTGTCTTAACTCTTATTAGTTTATTCCAAAAGAAAAAAAAAAAACTCTTATTTGTTATTACTCGTGTCCTTGAAAGGGGAGAGCTATGGCAAAAATGAAGAAACTGATTTTACTGATGTTTTATGAGTGTTAGGAAACTTTTTAAATCTTGGTTTGCGCAACTGAAATAAAACTTCTCTCACATGTTTACCTCGTAAATCGTAAAAATTATTCTCAAAAACTAATCCAAACACACTTTCTTCCATGACTTTCAGTAGCTTTGCATGATAATATGTGTTTGATCACTCACGTTTTCCAATGGATACAACTTAATAAAAGCTTAATAAAAGTTTTCCAATCTCAATCATTGATTTTTAATTAAAAGAGCCAAATAACCTCTCATTAAATAATAACATTTCAGCCCTCAGGGATGAATTGAAATTTAACACAAGTAACAACAACTTCAGAACATATTACTCCTTTCTATTTTAAATATAAGATAGAATTGATTTTTTTTTTAGAGATTAAGGAAACTAAATAAGTTACTTAATCATATCATATGTTGTGTATTTTTAAGTTATACATTAGTTTATCAGTCAAACTAATTAGTTTGAAGAAAAAAATAAAAATAAAAATACTCTAAAGTAATTTAATTAGCTTCCTTAATCTCTTTAAAAAAGTTAATTTTATCTTATATTTAAGACTAAAGAGAGTGTATAAATATATATATGAATTGCTCCATGTCGATGGAGATTACAATAAAATTACAATTCACACCAACACCGAAATCTTAATTCCAAAGCTAATCAAACAAAATAAGAATAACAAAACGGGACATGTCTAGATACCACAACTCCTTATTTTTGCTGTATTCTACCACACTGACTATTTTGAATAAGGCAACAATATATATATATATATATATATATAGATGATATATCTGACATTGATATTGCATCTACTAACATCTATATAAGACACTCGCTAAAAGATAATCAATCCAATAAACAAGAAATCCTCAGCTTTTAATTTGCAGATGAACCCAAGTTGTCACTTGATAAGAAGCTCCAACTGATGATGGCCTGGCAACCAAAGCATTATTCAGGTCAGCATCATCACTATTATGGAAGAAGCTATTTCTACACACTTTTGGATCAGAGATTATTACCGTTGGACAATAATTATACACAGTGTCCTGTACTTTTCTCTTCCCTCAGATTTCCTTTTCGCGTCCGTTCTCGTCTTCATTTTCTGAAAGCTTCTCCTCCGTTTCCTTCTCCGTTTTCTGAAATCATCACAGTGACCGGTCGGCGTTCTTGTCTTCGAACTGTGTGTGTGTGGATCGCAGCTGCACCTGTTCCCATTCTCTTTCCGTTTCGCGTCGACCTTCATTCTCGTCTTCTCCGTTTTGTCGATCTGCATATCCTTGTGGTTCCCATTCTCTTTCAGATGGGAAAAGCTTCGATCTGAAACACATTCCCTTCTCTCGCGGTGAACGGAAAGCGGTGACGGAAAATCGGTTGCAAAATCGAAGGAAAATATCTTGAGAAATCTTGCCTGCGACTTCGGCGATCCAGATCTAGCCGGCGACTTCGGTGCAGATTCCTCTGTCTGTGGTGGTTCTGAGGTTCGACTCCAGGTACGCATGTGCATATCTGATTTGTGGTGTAATTGGCTATTATTCTTCTGCATCGTTCATTTTGATCACTAGCATCTTATATGCTTTGGATTGTGTTTTTGTGCAATGTTGGATTCGTTGTGTATAGGCATTCTGAATGGCTTGCGATATATTGGATCCATTTTGGTATATACGATTTGATTGTAAATTTTGAGATTGAAGTTTGACCGAATGTGATGGTCGCTTTTAAATTCAATGATGACATCTTTTGGTTACTCAGTTTTGAGCCCACCTTGAATTTGGAGGGCGGTTTATTAGGATCAGAAATGAGAAGAGGGTGGTGTTATGCTATGGATTTAGTAGAATGAATATTTTATTTTTATCTGCTTTATCCTATTTCTCTTTATGATTTCTGGACCCGGATTTCCAGCAGGTTACTATGTTTCCATGTTTGGTTATTTGAGGAATTTCTGGTTTGCTTCATCACTTTTTCCCAATTTTTGATTCAGCAAAAAATTTTTTCTGAAAATATCATTGTTCATGCGTCAACTACGGATTGCTCTCAGTTTAAATGTTATATCAAGCTTCTCTTTTTTCAAGAAGTTATATCAAGCTTCCCTCTACTTTCTTGTATGTGATGTAGACGAAGAAGCCTATGGCTGCCCTCCTATGGCTTAGCATTGTTGTTGTATTATGGCTCAATGAGACAAGATTTGTAATAAATTTCTTTTAATTAATTAAGATTTGCATTATTGTTGTTGGCTTGTTTCCTTCACATGCAATTTTGGGATTGAATTGCTGGTGGACTGAATTGCCATGATCGCTAATTTAACTTTGATTTCCACTTCGAATCATGGGGGAAATTTTCATCATTGGTTTGATTCACATAGATTTTTGTCATTGCTAAAGTATCCAGTTGGTTATTCTCCTATCTTTTCTTTGGTATTGAAGGTTCTGCAATTTAGGATGTGTTGTTCTCCTTAATACTTGAGCTGGATCTCTCTTTGAACTAGTATAATCCAGCCTTGTTTCATCTGTAGTTCCAGCCTTGTTTCATCTGTAGTTTCAGCAACATAGCTTTTTATTGCTTCAGTTTTTATCTTTTTCTCAATTTTTGGATCTTACATGAGAAGCGAGAACCACATTTATGTGGTGCTGATATTGCTTGATATTGATTATCAACTTGTACATTGAAGATGAGCTAACCAAATTTCATAAGAAGATGAACATGAATCATATTACTGTTCTAATCTATTATTTGTTTGACTAAATGCAGTGATGCTATCTGCATCCCAATCTGCCATTGAATTACCTGATTTCTTGCTACAAAAGGGTGAATTTGGACAAGGTGATTGGTTTCAGGTTTTAACAATAATCGAGCTGAAGTGGCTTGGACAGTTGGGTGTGATGTTTATGAATTGGGTAGGATGATCAAACGAGTTATTGATTTCATGGATTTGAAAAATTTCGATTTTCCAGAGTTTGATATTGTGCATTCATTGGAAAGGGTCCTTAAGATTTCTCCATCCTTTTCTAGAATCGACAGGAGTGAAATGGACAGAATTCGCAAGCAGGGGATATTTTTAATACAGAGTTTGATATTTTTATCAATTTTGTATTTTATCACTTGTTTTTATATTGAAGAAAGAAGTGCTCATTTGTACCATTCCTGGATTATACTAGTATTATAAATTTTATGTTTTATATCAGTTTGATATTTAATTATTACCCACACACGAGTGTGTTTTTATATTTGAAAATTCTTTATGACCTGTTTCTAATTAAAAATTTAAACTATGCTTTTCTATGAATTTTTCAGATTTGGTAGGTCAGATATCATAAGTTACATACGCTACTCTATATGAATACATATTTTTTTCAGAAAAATCAATACATATTCCAGTATAAAATAATTAAATAGAGTTTTGTTTTAGAAAAGTTCATGGGTATTTTTACAACTAAAAAAAGTTTATGATGTTGGATGCACTTTTGAGAAAAGTTCATGGGTATTTTTGCACCTTAACCCATTTTTTAATATACTTTTATATATATATATATATATATATATATATATATTTTTAGAAACTAGGCAGGAGTGGTAAAAAAAGCAGAAATTAAAGACACGGACACACTTGTAAAAATCAAAACCATTCTAAAGAATTTAATGAGGAATAATAATATATATATCTTTAGAAACTAGGCATGAGTGTAAAAAAAGCAGAAATTAAAGACACGGACACACTTGCAAAAATCAAAACCATTCCAAAGAATTTAATGAGGAATAATAATATATATATCTTTAGAAACTAGGCATGAGTGGTAAAAAAAGCAGAAATTAAAGACACGGACACACTTGCAAAAATCAAAACCATTCCAAAGAATTTAATGACGAATAATACAGTGGGTTTGGCAAGAGATAACCCAGGTTGTCAAAGGAGATGAAAATTAATATAGTGTACGCCTTCAATATGTATGTTTGATCTAATTTTGTAATTTACTACATAATTGACTAATGTTATAATTTTATAATTTTTGCATCTATTTTTTTATATTACATAATTGAAAAATTTTCTAATTTAAAAATTTTTGGACAAATTTATTTCATTTATTGTAATTATTATGCAATTTAATGTCAAATAATACTTAAAATATAATCTTATCCTTTATATGTAATTATCATAAAACTTAATGTCCTTTTTAGTCATTTGACCATGAAAAAAGCTATTCTGATAAAATCATCCAAACACTCTCATTTTATCAAAATCACTTTTTCCCATAATCTATTTTCCTATAATCTATTCTCCAAAAGCTATTCTCTCCAGAATCTATTCTCCAAAAGCTAATAAGAACACACCCTATAGCTTTTTTTCGATGAAAAACGGGATTTTTGGAAAAACGGGATTATTTGATTTTGTTGGGTGTTCGGATGGTACCAGGATAAAACCATGGTTTGACCCTATAATCACTTTTTTTCTATTCTGCCGAACACACACTTAATGTTATTATTGCTTGTAGCACTTTCACAATATTTAGAATATTAATGGAACTCATGATTATATTGCCACTCTTGCCGCATCAAACTCAAGCCCAAGGGCTTGTTCATATTTATAAGCCTCGTCAGACTGAAATCTTAGGATGATGAGCCAACTACTATTCCACTCAACATGACTCATTCATATGTTTTTTTTGGGTGCTACAAAAAATAATTACTGATATAAACAATATATTTTTAGTTTTATATTAATTGTTCTAAGTTTTTTACTAACTATTTCCTTCATTTATTTTTTTTTAAGCAAAATAGTTCCTTTGTTTACTTTGGAATAGTTGTTTACCTGCCGTGCTTTGCCCGGGTCTTCGGATTTGATTAATCATTAATCATAGTTGTTTACCTGCCCAAGTTGGACTTCATTAATCACAGAGTAGGGAAAATGACAAAAGGACACATTTTTGAAAATTTTTTAAATGTCAACTACTGGTGACTCGTTTTGTTTCTTTGCTAAAAGTTTAAAATAATCGGTAATTGACACACAAACAAGCAAGCATTGAAAATTTAAAATAAAAGAAGTTGAAAATTTTGGAAACATTAGTTCAAGCCATTTTCATTCGAGTTTTTGTTTATTTATATTCTTCAGTCATTCCCTTGGTTAATTTTTGGTTAACATAAGAGATGTTTTCAGATAGAGTACATGTGAATAAAGCGTATATCGTCATTTGACCAAAAAAAAAGGGAGCTGATGAAGGATTACTGCTGAAGTTGTCCCCTCATCATTACCAACTTGCTTAGCTTGTGTCCCATTATTTCCTAATGGATGATCTTCATAAACACAAAGCCCGGCCAGTGGTCTCCCACCAAGGTATGGATTTCCTTCGTAGCCCCCACTGAATCAATTGTTTAGCAAAACTAATTGTCCAAGTTGACTTAAGGATCCCATAGAGTTATGAATTCTTCCTAGGAGTTGATTATTGGATAAATCAAAAACCCTTTTTAGTTCAAGAACCCTTTTTAGTTAATAACTTGAAATGATTCCAATAGTCAGCAAGTTCCCTGATAAGTTATTACTTATTTGAGAGATTTAAGGCAAAAAAACAATTTTTGACTTTTGATTTCCTTACGTGTCTAAAAATCTACCATTTAATAGGAATGATGGAAAGTATCCTTTAATTCGATTTGAAGCCAATAATATACTTGGATTAGAGAATTCACATTTCAAATCTTGAATTGTACCCCTAAGAATGCTAGATATTATATGAAGAGTATGTGCTCTCCTTAAGGGCCTGTTTGGTTTGAGGGGAGGGGAGGGGAGGGAAAGTGGGCGGAGGGAAATTTTTTTTTGAGTTGGATTTAAAAAAATTAGAGAAGCGGGGTTAAAAATTTTTAATTAATTTTTCTTACTCTTTTATCTTATATATTCTTTTTATTAAAATTTTATTACCCCACTTCTTCAATTTTTTAAAATTCATCAATTAAAATTTTTCCTCCCTTCCTCTCCCCTCCAAATCCCTCACATCAAACAGACCCTAAAAGTCTCCAAAACCAATATGGTATAGAATCATTGATTTTGACATAAAAAACATATAAGTATTGTAAATTAATTTGAGTGCGAAATCATCTGGGGAATTCAAGATCCAACTTAGAGAGTGCCATAACCATGGTTGAGAATGGAGTTGCCACAAAAATTTGGTGGGAGAGTTTTATTCTGCTCATAGTTCTACTCATAAATTTGTCGTAATCTAAAATAATTTCTGGATATGGATAGTGTGATAATGAAATTTAAAACATCATAAAATTACAATGAAATTCCAATAAAATTACAGTCGCAATACAAAATACATAATTCCAAGGCTAAAAAAGAAACTAACAAAAGAAGATGACGACGACATACATGTCTCGACGCCATCCTTGTTATTCTTCTCGTGTTTAATTAATTTCTACCACACTATAACAAAAGAAGATCCGTGATTTATTGGTTTCATCTACAATTTGCTATAGACATCTTCATACTCCCTTCAATCCTTAATATAAAATATATTTAAAAAATTAATATTGATCATAAATATAAGACATAATTTTTATGTTTGTTATTACTTTTCGAATTTACTCTTATGATACTCTCTCAACAATAATTAAGGAGGAGAAGGAAGAGAGAAATTAAGGAAGATGATAATGACATTTTAGAAAATACATATCATATTAACTCATTTCCTCAATTTAATCAAATTAGATAAATATATCTTATATTAAAGACCGGAGGGAAGAGCGAGTATATTTTGAAAATATTCAGTATTTGATATTATTTCAAGAAAAGTTGCCCATGTCAATGATACATTTAGTTGCAGCTACCACCCCGCCGAAGAACTCTGATGATGAAGCTTCCTGCTTATGGTCCCACACTCCTAACGGATCCTTCTCAGTATCCTCTGCCTACAAGTTAATGGAGGAAGATTCGTGGAATGAGGAATCACGCAAATGGCAACTGATCTAGAAATGGGCTGGTGTTCAAAGAACTCGCTCCTTCCTCTGGCTTGCTCTCAAAGGTAAACTCTTGACTAATTCTGAACGTTTGAGGCATCATCTCACCACGGATGCCACCTGCAAACTCTGCAATAGGGCCATAGAGGATATTGATCTCATCTTTAGAAGATGCCCTTTAGCACTTGCATGTTGGCACGCGCTGATCCCAGGTCCAGCACTCACCCAGTTTTTTACACTACCGCTTGCAGAATGGTGGCTGTCCAACTTAGATCCGAGACGACATTCCACCAGCTGGGCGGTCACCTTTGGAACCCTCACTTGGAAGCTCTGGGAAGCAAGAAACAAAAGACTATTTGCAGGGGAATCCTTCAGACCCCAAGGCATCCTAGCTTCGATTTCCGCTTTTGTATCTCACACCCTCGGTCACAGAGATTTCCTGGCTTCAGTCTCATTGTAACTAGCATTTGCTTTGCCTACTAGGACGAGTTTTTTTGTTAATAGGCAGACTACAGACCTTTTGAGTTTTGAGGCCATGTACCTTGTAAATACTTACAGTTTATGAATGAATTTCCCCTTTCCACTAAAAAAAAAAATAGGCTTGAGATAAGCCTGAAAAGCCCATATAGTGTGGATTTGGGTCTAACAAAAGACACTGAACCCAATCGAAGGGGGAGAGAATGGCATTATAGGCTCGATGGAGAATATTGGATCCAAAGTCATTACTTAGGGAAGTATACTACATTAGTTAATTAGGAAGTTTGACCTTCCCTGACTGATGAGTCCTAATAATTGGAAGCGGAGGGAGTCGTATATATGATAAAGATATATATATATATATATATATATATATATATATATATATATATATATATATATATATATATATATAATATTCTCTTCCAAGTTAATTTTGTTTCCTTTCAGCTGTTTTCATTCAAGTTATGAATAATCGTAATAAAAATATGCAGCGTCTATGACGTTAATTTTACACTCCCATCTTATTTTTTTCTTGAATATATTAGAGCTGATCGTCCAATTGAATTTATTACTACAATGTTGAATAATTAGTACTTGCAGTTCTGAAACCTGATCGATCGGTTATTCTCACCCTGAATTAAATAATCTTCAAGTTTCAATATTTCCTTTAAGACATAACTAGTACTCATTTCGGTACTCTATATAAGAACTAGTTACACATAGATATTTCAGGAAATTAGATTAAATCACATTTATTATAATTAACTAATTTATTTTATTTCCTTGCTTGTTAAGTATCTCTGCTATTAAGAATTATATGGTGACAAAAACTTAGTTTCCTCCACTTTGAAATATTTAACTCCTTGTTTAGATAAATCTCTCTCTCTCTCTCTCTCTCTCTCTCTCTCTCTCTCTCTCTCTCTCTCATAAAAAAATCTATCTCTTTTTTAAAAGAAACTTTAAAAAAGATTGTTCACATTAAATAATTTAGTGTGTATACGCACTCTTCTTTCCTCTTAATTTAATCGGGAATGAAGAATCCTATGTATCAGACCTATCCATGAAAAACCGGAGAGAAGGCGATGAGTACGTACACCATTCTTATAAACTAATTAACCAATAGATTTTTCTCATAGTAAAGAGCCACTTTTCTAAACATATAACATTAAAAAATTTTAAAACATATATTTTAAAATAAAATAAAAGCCAATTTATGATGATGATGATTGAGTGAAGAAAATCAAAAGTTACCACCATCATTATAAAAGAAGAAAATATAAAAAGTAGATCCACCATTAAGTGATAAATGCATGCATCACTATTGAAAAATAAGTAAAAAAACTTCCTTTAGCACAATAATTGCATGCCTGTATGATTATTTTAATAGTAATTGAAAACTATCGTTCATCAAGAGATAAAGACCAAGGAGTGGTACCATAATGGTCGAGGAAGCTAGGCATGCATGCATGCTTGATTGTAAACACTAAAAACATTACAAATTTTAAGGACTCCGTAGTTATGTGCCTAGTTGTTGGCTACAAATGGAAATTATAGCATGACATCAATTATATCAGTCATATAAAACTTAAGTATGTACAAATAATAATTTTTTTTATTTGTTAAATTACTAGATTATTCATAATAGTAAAGATGGGTATTATTGTTATTAAGTTGTGTGTTAAGGTTAATTAAATTTAAACTTAAAATATACAGTACGCGTGAAAATTTATGATGCAGGACTTCACCCTCTTACTGCATATCTAGTTTTTTTTTTTTTTTTTTTTTTTTTTTTCTAACCTTACTGCATATCTAGTTAGGCTATGTACCTTATCACTTTTCCTCCCTTGTTTCTTAGCGAAGTTACAGCTTCTTCTTCTTTACCGTATTAATTACTACCACTACTACTATTTTTTAAATAATTATAAAAAACGAGACTACAAAAAATGAATACATTTTTAAGGGTTTAGATCGATTTGAGCTATACTATGCACCATCAACAACAGCTATCTTTATATACAACGTACCTAAATCATGCTTATATAATCAATGAGCTGCTTCCACGTAGGTTTATATAAACTCTCATATATATATATATATATATCACACATCGACATTATTGCATCCACTTACATCTGTATACATATGATGACCCTCGCAGCAGATGATCAGTTTGATAAACAACAACACCGCAGCTTTTGCAGATAAACCCAATGTTCACACTTGATAAGAAGCTCCAACTGATTATGGCAACCGGCTATTTTCAGGTCAACAATAGACACTTTAAATCTTATAACCGATTTAAATAATTCAGAAAGAAACACAAAAGTAAATGTTTTACTGACAGGTAGAAACGGCATAATACATAGCAAGGTAATGAAGCGTTGTTGTCACATAGATAGAATCTGACCACTTGCTTACGAAGGTGAAGTAGGCATGCCTCCATGATCTCATCACTAACAATGATCCATACACTATCCAAAATCCAACAC
This sequence comes from Inga laurina, assembly GCA_963855925.1. Taxonomy (NCBI): domain Eukaryota; kingdom Viridiplantae; phylum Streptophyta; class Magnoliopsida; order Fabales; family Fabaceae; genus Inga; species Inga laurina. The sequence continues at coordinate 78,010,589 of OY979702.1, forward strand.
CAAATCCCACTCCCAAGCTTTCATAGAATCCTTTCATGAAACTTTCATCTTCATCACCTACTTGCTTAGCTTGTGTATTCTTTAATGGATGATCTTCAGAAGAACAAAGCTTGTCCAATGGCCTCCCAGAAAGATAAGGATTTCCTTCATATCTAGAGGGCTCAAAAGATTGCAGTTGTGTTCCTTTTGGGATTTCTCTTGACAATTTGTTGTTTGATAAATCCAAAGTACCCAGCATGGATATTTCAAGAAGACTCACAGGAATTTCTCCATCAAAATGATTTCTCGATAGATCCAGGAGTTCTAATGATTTCAATTGTCCTATCTTTGAAATGATTTTTCCACTCAACCTATTTGCTCATAGATTCAAGAATTTCAATTCAACCAATTCCCCAATTCCTATTAGCATTTCCCTCACCAATTGATTGTGAGAGAGATCAATGTTGTTTAGAATTCCATAGCGGTCATTATACACCAATTCTGTTCCTTTCCACGCCATAGGCAAGTACCAATAAGAAATTCCACCTAAATAACGTGTTCCCTTAAACCTGTATGTGAACGAACGAGTGGAATCATCCTTATTATGTTGTTGAGTCATTGCAACCAGCTTGTCGAGGCAACTTGGTATTGGTCCTGTAAATTTGTTAACAGAGAGATCCAAGACTCTGACCTTTGTTAAATAACATAGATGGTAGGGTAACTTTCCATGTAACTTATTCACCCTTAAGCTAAGAGTCTCCAACTCTTTTAAATTGTCTCTTGTCCATGAAGGTGGAATTGGTCCTGACAAGTGATGTCCATTTCCATAATCTCACCAAGTTACCATCGTTAGACTTATATATGATAACTTGTTGTCCCTCAAACTCAGCAACCATTGGGTTTCTCCTTTTCAATTACAATACTTACAGATATCTCACTATAAGTTAGGCCCCTGAATTCCCCAGTTAGCTTCGCAATCAAAATAATTTATAAATACAAGGCTTATATATTTCTCATGCTGAAATCAATGATTCCATACCAGAATGGTCTTGGAGTATTGACAATCTTCATCCACCACAACTAATCCCCTTGCTTGTATTTGAGGGTTCTTCTTTTGCATCCTTTACTTCTCTGTGATTCTAGTTCCTCCTCCTCCATTACTTTAATACCTTTTCTGAAATTCTTTCCGGGAATTCGCCCCCATCGTTAAGGCGGCGGTCCATCGTATCGCCTAAAATTATTCAAAGCTGAGAAGTGAGGAGAAATATCAAATCCTAAATTCCAAAATATATATAAGATCTAGGTGAAATAAGCCACTTAATTATAAAATATATTATGGATTATTAGATTATATATTAATTTATAAGTAAGACAAATTAATTTTATATAAAAATAAATAATATAAATATTTTAATATAATTTATTTTATTTCTTTAATCTTTTTTAAAAATTTAACTAAATTTTATACTAAGAATCGAAGGTAGTATATTTTTCCGGTAAGCTAGCCTTTTTTTTTATAGAGTTTCTTTAAATATAAAATAATAATCAAATCTTAAATTTAATTCGAATCATAATAATAATAATAAGAGATGATGGCAGGATATTAAAAGACAGTAACTTAAATAAATCCTGATTCTAATAGGAAAATATCCTTATTTAAATACCTCACGAATAATCTAATTAATCTAATGGTTTGTTGACTTGTTCTGCTCTTTATTTTTTGAAAAATATTTTAATTTTAATAATAAAAGAAGTTATTATTTTTTTACTTTATTTCAACGGATCCTTATTTTTTTTTTATTAAGAATTTGATTCCATCCTTGTTATTTCATTTTCTTTATTCATTTATCATTTTTACATTGATACAACAATTATGTAAAATAAATTATATGTTTATATTTACAAGTTTTTATGTTAATTTAATTATATAATTTTATAAAAATAGAAAAATAATTTGAATTTAGTTGGCAAGTTTTAATGCCATATTACCTTATATTACTTTTGCAAATTATGAAAATGGCATTTCACACCTTAGCCCCCTTGAGTGAAGACCACAATTCACAAACTTCAATATTTTGCCGAGCATTTCAATTACTATCGCCATCTGAAAAAAAAAAAAAAAGTTATGGTTCAAAAATATCCGCCAATTTATACTAAAAAGTGCACATAACATTATAAAATTTTATTGGGTGTAAAAGTATCCACAAACATTCAAAATCAGAGCAAAAATGATAAATCCATTAAAATAGGCTAACATCCATTATTTTTTGTAGTGAAGCCCATTTTATTTTTCTGAAAATACCAAAATACCTCCGGCTCAAAAATGATAAATGTGTAAATTTATCGATAAAGTTTTACCTAAAATATGTCAAACACCATATGTTTTTAAAAGGTATAAAAATACCTATGAATATTCAAAATAAACATGAAAGTACCAAAATACCCCCAAATGAAAAAAAAAAAACACACACACACACACACATACAACGATGAATATATTTTATAAAAATTATTTATATGTTTTTGCTGGATACTTTAGTCAAATTTGGAGCTTGCATCTAGTTCTTTGTTTCTCTTTATTTAGTCTAAGGATTTTGAATCTAGCTTAGTTTAATAATTTAATTCCTTTTTTAATTAAGTCAATTTTAGATCTGGCAACTTTAATTTTTTTTGACATACAATAATATGTTCTTTCATAATTGTAAGTTAATTTCTAAAGAAAATTTAGAAAAAATCGAAATAAAATTTTAATTTAATAGCATGTACTCCATATGACATAATATACATTATCACATTTAATTGCTAAATCATCACATCCAATTACTTTGGGGTTGACTGTATGTTAATTAGGGATAAAATTAGAAAATTATTAAGCTTAAAGATAGAATTAATTAACGAAGTTTAAGATTTTTCTTAGTTATGATAAAACATATTAGAAGTAACTTATAAATAGTAGTAGATGAGTAGAAAATAGTAATTTGCTTGTTAATTTAAAGTTGATGTATAAAATTTCACATTATGATAACAACAATATCATATAATTTGAATAGGTAGATAAATAAGTTTTTTTTTATAGGGTTAATACCACTATTGGTCCTTATAATTTGTTATTATTTTAATTTTGGTTCCCATAATTTGAAACCAAAGAGGTTTTGGTCTTATAGTTTTCTTCCATCTAAAATATTAGTCTTTGAAATTTAAGAAGGACCTAAACCTAAGATTAACTGTGTTAAATAAGCTGATGTGTCACTGTCACCGTTAAAAGATGTGGCTTGACCATTGGACAAGTTTATGTGGGAAAAAAGCTTAGCTGGACATTTAAAAAACAAAGAAACAAAATTTAAAACATCATAATGCACGAGCGAACAAGCTGCTGGAGCATTGGAGATTTTGATTAATTATCTGCTTGCTACCCAATATCAAAGACCCGAAACCTGTGAGACAAATTATATCATGAGAGAATGTATAGAGCTCCATAAAATTGCTCTAAGGGTGTCGAAGTGATTTTACTTATTTTGTGTTCAGTTATGTTTATGGTCATCAAAACAGAGGTGAACAGAGCCTGTCCAAGTGTGTTTGTTTTCTTCGGATTCTCAAATCCTCCCTGCTCTTGAACTCCTTTCCAAGCCTATAGCATCAACCCCAAACAAACACACAACTTTGAATTGCAATCTATTACAAACGAAGATAGCTCCTCTTTTTTCTTCTATAACTTCCTCACAGCTTTTTCATATCAAACCTTAATCGTTGTGGCTCTCTCCACACTGAACCAGTCAACAACTGTGGCTCAATTGTTCCTTTTCTTCTAAACCTCTCTCTCTCTCTCCTCCCACTTTGAAAATCATTAAACAAATACCCAAAACCAGAAACCCATTTTCGAGTTGACGTTCTTGAATACAAATAGCTTTAAGCAATATTTATTATAATCCTCCAATTCCAACAGACAAGAGATAAATAAGGATGTGAGCTCTTTTTCAATTCATGCTTTCCATTTTTTTGTTGCCAACACGGTCACTCCCAACAGACATCCCAATGGCTTCTACTTTCTCGTACCTTTGAAGTTGCTCTCTTGTTCTTATTATCTTACTCTGGAATACATCTGTGTATGAGTTTTGCAAAGGAAGAAGAAGCAACCAGCACAAGAGAAGCAGGAAAGGTTCGAAGGCGATTGCCGCTTTGGCTCTCTGACGCGTTTTGCCTTCTTTTTTCATACCTCACATACAGGACAGCAATTAACACCAGGCTTACATTACACACTTATCAAGTCACAGCAACATTTTTACGGTAATACATTAGTATATTTAACATCGTTGATTTATTTTTTTACACTAAATTTTAACTCATTATTTTTTATGTATCTTTTTTATAAATAAGAATATAATTAAAAACATATATATCTTACGTATTTAATATTTTTAACTACGTGACTTTGATAGTAGTTTTTTTTTTTTTTTTTATAAAAAAGGGAGTAAAATAATGAATTATCCTAAAAACTAACTACTTTTTTCAAGTCTATTCCTAACAACCATATGATGACTCCCTTTTCTTCTTCCCCCACTTACTCTTCATCGTGGATTTATCCATTTCATATGCATTTTTTTATTATGTTATATGAATAAATTTTAGTAAAATTAAAAAGAACAATATTTTTTCCATATATTTTAGAATGGTACTATACTAATAAACGTAATAAAATGAACACAATATATATTAGCATTTAAAAAATTATATCTTAAAAATATTTAGTATTTGATACTCCCTCCGTTCCTTTTTAATAGACATGCATTATTGTCTGTGTTTATTTTCAGAACACAACTTTATTTTGCATCTTTTCTTCTTCTATGCATTCTTCAGAAAACCATTGCCAACAACAGAGCCCTCTGCTTTGGAGACCTTTTGGGAACTTCAAAATAGAGCAACAGTGCCCTTGACTTTTTAAGGCATGTGCTCAGATCATGCAAGCAGAGGGAAAGTGTACGTGTCTAAATCTCTTGTACACGACAAACATGTCTATCTACCAAATATGCCATATATGTATGCTGCTAAATCAACTACGGCTATCTTTATATCCAATCTACCTCAATCATGCTTTACCTAATGAGCTGCTTCCATCTATATTTGTCTATTTCATTATTCTTAATCTCAATAATTGATGTTTGCTTGTCTTATGAAGCTTCACTGTTCTCTGGGATTGGCTTTGAGCCTTTCCCTTGAGAAGAATAAGGCCTCCTTCCCGGGGCCTGAGCCAACAGTGAGACATGGGTCAATCACTAACAATGTGCCAGGACCCACAAGCCAAGGGACAATTTCATATAGACAATTTCTATGGGGTCTGGGCCTCTCAGAAGGTAACGGAGGCACGCAAAGTCTTCAAAAGAGGAATTCACTAGTTTGTTTGTTTTTACAAACTAAAATTACAATGAAACATGTGTAACACTCCAAATTTTATTCATAAAAAATATATTATAATTATTTGAATAATTCAATAAAATGGTGAATATTCATGAATTTGGATCTTGTGAATTTTGAAATATTCATATTCATAAGGAAATGGGCAAATTAATTCAAAAATTGAATTAAATTACAAAGGGGATAGCAAAATCATAATTTTCCAATTTAGCCCAAGATTAATTATTTTCCAATTAATTGGAGTTAATTTCAATTAATCAAGAAAAATAAAGGAAAATGCATAAAAGGGATTATTCTCAGTGGAATAAAATCAAGAATTTGGGGAATTAGGGGGAATTATACATAGTTCAATTAGATAAATTGTGGAATATATGAAAAACATTTTTTTCTCCTCTACCTTCCCTCAAATTCGTTTAATACATGGAAAAATAAGGGAAAAAGTTAGTCAAACACATTGGATATAAATGATAGGAAGGTATGACATAAAGTTGAATGAGTATGGCCTAAAGCAAGGGAGTATGGTGGGAGGTATCACTACAAAAAAAAGGTATTTTGTAGCTGTGAAGTTGTAGCGGTTAGATTAAACCGCTACAAATTATCGTATTTGTAGCAGCAAGCTTTCTTTGTAGCGGTTCTGTACAAAACACCGCTACAAATTTGGCACGAAATTCCCGCCAAAACTTGTAGCGGTGATTTTGTAGCGGTTAATGCACAGAAACCGCTACAATATTCCCGCCACTTGGCGCGCCAACAATGTAGCGGTTACAGCAAGAGAACCGCTACAAAATACCAAAGGTCAGCATTTTGTAGCGGTTATACCTCTATAACCGCTACAGAATTTCAAGAGTCTCAAAAATTGTAGCGGTTCTGGGCAATAACCGCTACAGATTTTCAAACGTTGTCATAATTTGTAGCGGTTATTGTTAAACCGCTACAAATTTAATTATTTGTAGCGGTTAGAGTAGCGGTTATTTGAATAAACGCTACTAAAATCTGGCCTATTTAAGGCCTCCGCCTCCCTCATTCTTCCTTTTGCTCATTTTGATTCCTGGAGCTTCTCTAAGTGATTTCACTAAGATTTGAGCGTTCAGACGTCTGTGCATACTTCTCTGGTGGAGGGATGGTGAACATGAAAGGTGGAGAGATCTCATCCATTGGCTAGATCAAGGGCTAGGATGAAACATGAAGACTAAAATATTAAAACACATATTCTCCCTCCCCTTGTGCATATTTCTTCCAAGCCATAGAGAAAAGGAAGAGAGAGTGAGTTTGTGAAGCTCTTGAAGCTAGAGAGAAAGAGGAAGGAAAATCAAGGTAAGAGCTTGTGTTCTAAGGTGATTTAAACTTCTTATTTTGTGTATCCATCCTCTAATCTCTTATTCTTCATGAAAATCATGGATTAGCAAGCTCATCTTCAAGGTTGAGAAGAGAGAGAGGACGTCCTAGAGAGAGAAACACCAAGGATCAAGAGGTAATCTCCAAAACCTCAACTTCTTTGTGTATTGAAGTTGTTGTTGGTGATTGTTGTTTGGTTTATGTGATTTTTGGTTAAGTTGTAAAATTGGAAAAGCCATAACCCTAAGGGGTTAATCTGCCCAAAATCCTTTAAATCATGATTATGAAGTGTTTAAATGAGTTAATCAAGGATTAGAAGTGAAAAAGTACAAGTTTTGGAAGCTAAAACACAAAGCTCCATTTTTCTATTTCTCTCTCAATATTTTGGCCAGACCAGATCTGGTAGTAGGAGTTGGATTTTCATGAAATAAATGGTTCCATTGGACTCAGTGGACAAAAATAGGTGGGGTTACAGTTGGGCACTTTTTCGGTAGAGGCCGAAAAAACATAATTACGAAAACGCCACTGAAATCCCAAAATAGGGGTTGTCAAGGGTATTTTCGTAATTTGACAGTGAATTTTTTGATTTCGAGCCTGAAAATGGATTCCTTGGGTGAAAATAAGTCAGAATAGCCTTAGTCAAAATTTTGGAAAAACGTGCCATCAGGCCAGGGTCCCGGGGACATTTTTGTAAATTCTCATCATAGACTAATAAAACCACAATAAACACTATGAAATAGTCTAAAATGATACTTGGATAGGTTATGACCTATTTCTGGTACATTTAATATTTTATGACCGATTTGGAGGCCGGATACGACACGTTCTTCGAGGGGATATTAAAGCTTTGAGGTAGGGACATTATCCTTCATACACTATGCCATAAATTATGTGATTTTGTGGATGTAATTGTTTTATAAATGCACTTTATTAATCAATATGATTTGCCTAGAGAGGGGCAGTTAGTGCCATAGATACACTTACACTGGGAGTTGGCAGAAGTCCAACCGGTGTAGATTGTGGGGCTGGGCCCTACTCATGTATACATGACGATGATGTGTTTATATTGTTCATTAATTTGTGCATACTTTGGCGCATGTCATATTTACTTTTCACATTTTCTATGAACGATATTATGTCTCTACGGGGATTCTTCGGAATCTCACCCTATTTTTAAATAAACTCCTCAGCGGGTACCAGTGGGCCAAAGGGAAAAGATGTAGACGCCAGTAAGTGAGTGGTACGTGTCTTGAGGCGCAGACAAGATCGTGGTCATAATTAGTCTATTTTGTGATATTTTGGTGAAATTTGTAAATATTAAAACTTCTGCTGTATTTTCCGTTTCCGTCGACGAACAATATCGGAATTGTAAACAAACGACATTGGGATCGTAAACGAATATTTTTATCAGTATAATTGTACTTTTCTGTATGCCCATTGAATTTTGTCTTTATTACTGGTGAATATGTTTCTTCAAAATCAATGCCAGGTCTTTGTGTAAAGCCTTGAGCCACAAGACGTACCTTATATCTTGTGATTTCGCCCTTTTCATTTCTCTTTTGTACAAAGACCCATTTGCATCCAATTGGTTTTACATCTTCAGGTGAAAGAACTACAGGTCTAAATACTTTTCATTTAGCCAATGATTTTAGTTTTGCATTAATGACATATTTCCATAGGGGCCAATCTTTTCTATGTTGGCTCTCACTAATGGATTTTGGCTCATGATCCTCATTATCATTCATTACATCATACGCTACATGATAAGCAAAGATGTCATCAATGTTGACTTCATTTCGATCCCATCGGATTCCATTCATAACATAGTTTATTGAAATCTCATTATTTTCACATATATCAGGTACCTGAGTTTCTTCTGAAACTATAACATTCTCTTCTGGAGATATCTCTTATGGAGATAATAATTCTTTAGGGGATAGCTCTTCTGGAGCTACTAATTTTTCTTCATTATCCTCGACTTGATCATCTATATTCTTTACTCCTTTTCTTTTTCAAGGATTTTTATCTTTGGAACCGATGGGCCTGCCACGCTTCAGGCGTGCTTTAAATTCATTCATAGCAGGTTGTCCTTCAGGGACATCAATTTTGATAGGAGCATTAGCAGTTGGGATATGTGACTTTTTCACTTTCTTTGGGTCAGTAAATGCTTCTGGCATTTAATTAGCTAAATTCTGTAAATGAATTATCTTTAGAACTTCCAGTTCACACTATTTTGTACGAGAATCAAAGTGAGCCAATGATAATTCATTCCAACTAATTTCTTTACCCAGTTGTTAGTTTTCTCCCCCTAATGTTGGGAAAAGTGATTCATCAAAATGACAATCGGCAAATCGCGTCGTAAATAAATCTCCTGTGGATGGTTCTAAACATTTTATAATTGATGGAGATTCATACCCAACATATATTTTTATCCTTCTCTGAGGACCTATTTTGGTGCGTTGTGGTGGTGCTACAGGCACAAATACCGCACACCCAAACGTTCTTATATGGGAAATATTAGGTTCCTAACCAAAAACTATTTGTAAAGGGGAAACCTTTAGAAAACTTGTTGGCCTAATGAGAATTAATATTGCTGCATGCAAAATGGCATGGCCCCAAGCAGAAATTAGGAGATTAGATTTCATAAGTAAAGGTCTTGCAATTAGTTGCAACCTTTTAACCAATGATTCTGCAAGTCCATTTTACGTATGAACATAAGCTACAGGATATTCAATATCAATTCCAAGGAACATACAATATAATAACTGTAAATTCATAAAGACAATAAATAATTCATAAGGCAGGATAAGAAAATTAAAACTTATATGGCTTCAGGCCATTTAATCTCATGGCTTTAGGCCAATTAATTTCAAGATGAGGAATTAAAATGTTATCTTCAAGATAAATAAAAGTTGTACATGACTTCTGGCTGTACAATAAGATAAAAGATGAAAAATGTATATAGCTTCTGGCCATATAATAAGATGAAAAATGTATATAGCTTCTGGCCATATAATAGGAAAAGAGATATGGCTTTTGGCCGTATTATATCATAAGAGATTAAAACAATATGACTTCTGGTCATATAATTTCAGGAATCATATGTGTATAGCTTCTGGCCATAAAATAATAATATAAAAGAATTGTAAATGATATATAAATGATATAAAAACAAGGATTAATATAACTTTTGGTCCCTGAAGTTTGATCCAATTTTGGTTTTGATCCCTCAAGTTTGAAATCGGTGGTTTTGGTCCCTTAAGTTTCACCCGATTTTGGTTTTGGCCCTTTAAGTTTGAAATCGGTGGTTTTGGTCCCTGAATTTTCACCTGATTTTGGTTTTGGTCCCTCAAGTTTGAAAATGACTTGGTTTTTTTCCAAATTGGGTCGGGTTTCAAAATCGGGTCGTCAAGTCCTTTTCAAACTTGAGGGACCAAAGCCAAAATCAGGTGAAATTTCAGGGACCAAAACCACCGATTTCAAACTTGAGGGACCAAAACCAAAATCGGGTGAAACTTCAGGGACCAAAACCACCAATTTCAAACTTAAAGGACCGAAATCAAAATTGGATCAAACTTCAAGGACCAAAAGTTATATTAACCCTAAAAACAACAATGATTTCCAATCTTAGCCATGGAACCCGATGTTATATAACAATGTAAAAGTATTTCTCTAATTTCATATAGTGGCTCAGATTATCCCAGATCTATCAAATAAAATAAGGTATATATAATCACTAAAAAAACCATAAGAAGATCATACCTTCGTTTAGAGCTTCGTGCTGATAACGTGTTATAAAAGTATACGTGATAAGAGAGAAGATTGATAGGATTCAGGAAAATTGATAGAATTTCTAGAAAGAAGTTAGAGAGAAGTTCTCATTCAGTTCATTTGAAACAATCAATTACAGGCCTTTATATAAAGTCAAAAATCTAATCCCTGGTTGCATGACCATGGTTATATTTAACTCTGATTACATGACCATGGTTACTTTATATCTTCTTTATGTCCTTGTCTTCTTTTGCTTTTGCTTTGTGTCAAGTCTTCTTTTCTTCTTTATGTCAAGATGACTGGAAGAGTAATATGAGTCAATGGACATTCACATATTTAATATGCATAACATTTTTAATATTATTCAGTATCCTAAATTAATTTTTTAGACTCTTGAAAAATATTTTTGGAAGCTAACTTAAAAAATATTTCAATATGAATGTTGTTTAAAAAAAGGGAAAATCCCTATAAAATGCGCTCGAAATTGCTAAATCCCGTTTCAGTGTAGCAAATTCCAAAAGCCCGAATCAGTCGTGTGTCAGTACGGAATGAACAGTATAGGGGTGCCAAAAGACGATTTTGCCCTTCAGCCCTCATTCTCGTCACTTTTAGAATAACAACATAAGCCTCTTAATTAACAACTTTGGGTTCTTGATTAACAACTCTACTTTATTCTTTCACATATTCGTATCTTCAAAATATAGCGTTGTTAACGTAAAATATGGTGTTGTTAATAAAGAAAGAAGTGTTGTTATTGGCCTTGAAACTTAAATTACGAAGTTGTAAAATAAGAAATGAGATTTGTTAATGTAGAATATGGTGTTGTTAATAACAAGACCGGTATTGTTATTGTGAAGTAAAACAATGAAATTGGAGTTGTTAATCAAGAAGACAAAGTTGTTAATTAAGAGGCTCGTGTTGTTATTCTGAAAGTGGCGAGAATGAGGGCTGAGGGCAAAATCATCTTTTAGCACCCTTGCACTGTTCATTCCGTACTGACACATGACTTATTCAGGTTTTTGGAATTCGCTGCATTAAAACGGGATTTAGCAATTTTTAGCGCATTTTATAGGGATTTTCCCTAAAAAAATGTGGGGTTGTATATTTTATACTAAACCAGTGCATTTTTAAAGAAATGGATGACAGCGGAGCATGGGAGTGTCCACGTCCAACTTTCTTGAACTTGTCACTATTTTGGCCATTTGAATTGGCCCTGGTTGTTCTTATTAGCTTTTGGAGAATAGCTTCTGGAGAAAAAATAGAGAATAGCTTTTGGAGAATAGATTATGGGAAAAAGTGATTTTGATAAAATGAGAGTGTTTGGATGTTTTGATCAGAATAGCTTTTTTCATGGTCAAATTACTAAAAAGGACATTAACTTTTATGATAATTACATATAAAGAATAAACTTATATTTTATGTATTATTTAAGGGTTAAGATCCAAATTTAACAGTTAAGTTTTTCCTGAGGGGCATCTGGTACAAATAAGTTCTAGAAAATGCAAAAATAACAATGAACAATTAAAAATGATGTAAATTTAACAAAACCGTTAAATTTGACCTAAAGGCGTTAAATTATAAGAGAAGAAAACTCCTAGCGGCATTAAAAAGGATGCATCTTAACCTATTATTTAACATTAAAGATCATAATTAATACCAAAAATGAAATAAATTTGTCTATATGTAATGTTAATTAACTTAACTAATTTTTCTAATATAATCAAATTAGATAAATAAATCTTATATTAAGCGTGTGTTCGGCAACTAATAAAAAACGGGATTATTAGCTGAAACCAAGGTTTTAGGGTGTCGGTAGCCGAACACACCATTTAATCAAATAATCCCGTTTTTCATGAAAATCCCGTTTTTCATCAAAAAAAGCTATTATCATCAGAAGCTGTTTTTCTTCACTTTTGAACTCTGATTATTACCGTTAGGACTAATAATTATCACTGACCCTGTACTTTTCTCTTCCCTCTTTTCCTTTTTTCTTTTCGTTTCGCGTCTCATTCTCGTCTTCTCCATTTTCTCGATCGGCATTCTCCTCCAGTTCCTTCTCCGTTTCCCTGACCGGTCGGCGTTCTCATCTTCGAATTTCGGCCATCAACAGATCCCAGCTGCACCTTATCGTTCCCATTCTCTTTCTGTTTCGCGTCGACCTTCATTCTCGTCTTCTCTATTTTCTCGATCGGCATTCTCCTTTGTTTCCTTCTCCGTTTCCCTGACCGGTCGGCGTTCTCGTCTTCAAATTTCGGCCATCAACAGATCCCAGCTGTACCTTGTCATTCCCATTCTCTTTCAGATCGGAAAATCTTCGCTTCGCAGCTTTGATCTGAAACACATTCCCTTCTCTCGCGGTGAACGAAAAGCGGTGACGGAAAATTGCTTGCAAAATTGAAGGAAAATCGCTTGAGAAATCTTGCCTGCGACTTCGTGAGGTTCGGCGATCCAGATCTAGCCGACGACTTCGGTGCAGATTCCTCTATCTGTGGTGGTTCTGAGGTTTGACTCTAGGTACGCATGTGCATATCTGATTTATGGTGGTAGCTCATAGTTCCGTTTGTGTGTCATTTTCCTTTACGTCTGTGGTTTGCTTCTGTTCTGTGCTTATGGTGCTGTGGTTATGGTGTTGTTCTGTGCTTATGGTGCTGACACTATAAATTTGTGGTGAAGATGCTTTGGTTTTGGTTTTGGTTTTGGTGATGATGCTCTGGTTTTGGTTTTGGTTTTGGTTTTGGTTATGGTGTTGTTCTGTGCTTATGGTGCTTCTGTCTGTGGTTTGCTTCTGTTCGCAGTACCTTATGTGTAGATGATGTTATTAGCTCCTAAAGACAAATTAACATTCAATAGTTTTTATTTTGTTTTGGCTCCCATTTGAACTGCAGCTGAACTGATTTTTCTTCCATCTCAGGATTTGTCACTTGGATAATTGTTTTCCATTTAATGCTATCCAAAGCATAATGCCATAAATCTTGATTGTTTTTCTTTGTTTTATTGAAAGAAATATGAATGGTGATTTGTATGTTGCTGAAATTGAAAGATTTCTTTGCTTGTTTCCTTTCCTTGAATAATAGGGACACAGTAATATAGGAATTTGCTGGGGCTCATAAAATTTTTTTAACTTATATTTTTTGCAAGCTTGTGAACTATTGAAAAGGATTTATGACTTCCTTGAATAATAGGGACACAGTTTTATGTTGTTCAACTACTGGATTTATGACTTCCTTTTGTCTTGTCAAAAAACTCAAGGCTTTATTGTTAATTGTATGCTGAATCGGCTATTGGCAGTTTTTCTGATAAACTATTGTTTGGTGATTTTTGTTTTTCTTATTTACGGGGTCTTCCCGTTGAGCTGTCACAAACTTGTAGTTTTGTGAGTTGTCAAGAATCTCAAGATCATTGTGGTTTCTGTTCGACATTAAAGTAAACGTGAGAGCGAGAGTTACCTGATCAATTGAATACTAGCACCGTTGTTTTGTATCTATTTTTATGGGCAAGTATTTATGTTCATCTTGGAGCATCTTTTAGACAGAATCTTTTAATGCTAGGACTGGCGGAACAAGTTCGTGGTGCTTGTATCTGCGTGTAATTATTTGTGTTCTTGCTGCAGGTATTGTTCGCTGTGTTGATTATGCCTATTTCTTTCATTCTTCGTGAACCCTGTGAAGTCAAAGTGTTATTCTTTTGTTCTTATTTTCCTATAACATTGAGATATTTGTTATGTTGTTTTTGACATCTAATATTGCTTTGTTGGTCTATCATTTGACGGTGCTTAATTTGGTGGTCATGGTTTGACGTTATCGGTCACTTTGAAGTATATCCTTTTAATAATGCTACGGTTTTGAACTTCAATTGCTTGTTACATGCAATTAAACTAAATATATACATGCTTTTGCCCTTAAATGTGATTGTATTCCTTGAAAGGACTTCAAAGAATTAAAAATGATAATCATATTAGGGATTGCACAAGAAACTATTGAAAAGGATGTATATCCTTTCGGCACCTCTCTCCCATCTTTCTTTCTTCATATTTTATTTGAGACAAATGCTGCTGTTTTTACTTATTATAGGTTTTATTTTACAAACTTATAGTTTCTGTAAGCAAATGATGCGGGTAAAGTTCATATTTGTATTAATGTTACATGATTGCTTGTAGAGAGGAGAGAATTAGGAATTATTTGATCGTCTTATTTAGTTAGTCAAATAATGCAGTAATTTTGAAGTCAAGACCCTCAACATTACACCTTGCTTAATTCCATTGAGATTTTTTTGAATGTGGGTATGAAATTGTTTTTTCCTTGTCCATTTCTGCTTCCTTGTCCATTTCATGTATTAATTGTCAACTTAGCAGCATAATGAGTAAGGTGAAAGCATCCTGGATGTAAAGAGCACAAAAATTTTCATTGACTTGTGCATAGACCAAGTTGAGAAAGGAACAAGAAAAAACACTAGCTTCGAAAAGAAGGGGTGGAAAGAGATATCTGAAGGCTTTATTGCAAGGACAGGCAGATTATACGACAAGGGGTAGTTCAAAAACAAATACGATGCCCTTCAAAAGGAGTGGCAACTGTGGGATCGGTTGTTAAATGAAATTGGAGTTGGATGGGACGATCAGAAGAAGACTATTGTTGCTGACGATGATTGGTGGGAGAAGAAGCTATTGGTTAGTGATTCACTTATGCGAATGGCCATTTTTATTTCCATAACATCGTGCTTTTATGAACTTGTGTAATGAATTTGGTGATTCACGTACAGGAAGTTCCCGGTTACGATAAATTCAGAAATAATGGCCTCCAATTCCAAGAGGAATTAACCCGCCTGTTTTCATTTGTGGCGGCCACGGGAACAAATAATTGGGCACCTTCCTCCATGTCTCTCCCAACCCTACCGAGACCACCCCTGATGTCGAAATGCAAGAAGGGTCAGGAGACAGTGATGAGGTGTTAGGGACAACGACTGGATTGAGTGGGGAGTTCAATTCAATCAATTTCAATAACACCAGTGGAGGGAATAATGATAAAGGAAAGGGAATAAGTGGCGGAGAGAAAACAAGTAGTGGTGGTAGACCGACAAGCTCACTGGGGGTGAGGAAGAGGGGTGCCCCAATGAAAAAGAAAGGGTCTGCATCGAGTAAAATTGCCGACTCCCTGACTAGGATAGCTGATGCCATTGACATTGATGTGGAACTTGCAGGAAGGATGGAAGCAGAGGCCCGTGCAGCAAGGATGGCTGCAGAAGCCCGGGCGAATGAGTTTTCAATATCGGGAGTCATGAATCATCTGAATCAAGTCACTAAAATAACCAATGATGAAGACTTCTATATGCGCTGTGCACACCTCCTTATGAGGGATTCAGCTGCAAGGGAAATGTACGTGGCAATGAAGGAAATAAAGGATACACTTGTTAAGTTTCTTAGGCATGAATGCTATGGACACTATTGATGTGTATTAAGAACGTTGTTGCTATGTGCTTAATGACTGTTATATTTATGTTTCTATTGATCAAGTCACTTTATACGTAATGTAATGTTATTTCTTCATCAATGACATGTGTGTGCATCTTATTAATGTATAGTTGTGGTCATTTTTGTTTTATATAAGTTAATGTATATGTGTATAGGTAAAGGCAGATATGGAGAATACTATGAAATTTATAGCAAAGAATAGAAAACGGTGTTTACAGAGAATCCGAAAAGTGGCCGCATATGTTGGTGCATATGCTCAGCAATTTTTATGTAAACAACCGCGGCACACCAGTGAGTTTACAGGTGCCGTATGGGTGCGTGATGTGTTATGCAGCAATTCTACCCGTTGTTATGATATGTTTAGAATGAAACTGAATGTATTTCATGAATTCTGCTTTGAAATGCAACGACATGGTCTGAGGGAAACTCGAAATGTGGGTATACATGAAATGGTGGTGATTTTTTTGCACACAGTTGGACATGCGGCATCGAGTAGACTAGTACAAGAAAGATTTATGCGCTTTGGAAATACAATTCATAAGGCGATACATGCCGTCTTACAGGCATGTTGTAGTCTAGCAATGTCTAACATCAAACTGTTGGATCCTACATTTCAGAGCGTTCACAGTAAGATAAGCCAAAGTAATAGATACTGACCTTTTTTTAAAAATGCTATTGGTGCAATTGATGGCACACACATTCCATGTAAGGTCAGAGCAAGGGACAAAACAAAATATATTGGAAGAAAAGGATTTCAATCGCAAAATGTGAAGGCGGTTTGTGATTGGGACATGTGTTTTATCTTTGTACTGGCTGGATGGGAAGGTATGGCACATGATTCTCACGTATTTCATCATGCTCTGACAACTCCGTCAATGAATTTTCCACATCCGCCTACAGGTATTCTTATATTTTTGTACAATGTAATTATTTTAAATCACACAGAATGTATTGGCATTAAACTTAGTCTTTCATGCAGATAAATATTATTTGGTGGATGCCGGCTACCCTACCCCAACTGGATATCTGGGTCCATACAGACGCGAGCGTTACCATCTCCCTGACTTTCGGAGGTCATCTAGGCTTGAAAATGACAATGAAAGCTTCAATTACTTGCATTCAAGTCTCAAGTGCACAATAGAAAGAACATTTGGGATTTGGAAGAACAAGTTCGCAATCTTACAGACAATGCGTAGCTATAGTTTTCCCACACAGGTTAAAATTGTTTGTGCGACGATGGCCATACACAATTTCATCAGAAGAACTTCTATTTCTGATCCTGACTTCCGCCACCATGAACGAGAGGATAGTTTGTTTGATGTCGATGGCCCTGATGCTATAGATTCTTCAACAATACCTTCATTACTCGCATCTTCATCTGACATGGCTTCTCTTCGTGATTCGATAAAAGATCAGATTATTTATTATACGCAAGAGCATTAGTCATGTGAATGTAGAAAAGATTTACTCGGAATTTGTACTTTGGTGTTTTGTAGAAAAGATTTCTTATTTTAGCAATTTTTTAATATACTTTTATAATATATATATATATATATATATCTTTAGAGACTAGGGAGGAGTGGTAAAAAAAATAGAAATTAAATATACGGACACACTTGCAAAAATCAAAACCATTCCAAAGAATTTAATGAAGAATAATATATATATATATATATATATCTCTTTAGAGACTAGGCAGAAGTGGTAAAAAAAATAGAAATTAAAGACACGGACACACTTGCAAAAATCAAAACCATTCTAAAGAATTTAATGAAGAATAATATATATATATATATATTATATATCTTTAGAGACTAGGGAGGAGTGGTAAAAAAAACAGAAATTAAAGACACGGACACACTTGCAAAAATCAAAACCATTTCAAAGAATTTAATAAAGAATAATACAATGGGTTTGGCAAGAGATAACCCATGTTGTGAAAGGAGATGAAAATTAATATAGTGTACGCCTTCAATATGTACGTTTGATCTAATTTTGTAATTTACTACATAATTGACTAATGTTATAATTTTATAATTTTTGCATCTATTTTTTTATATTACATAATTGACAAATGTTATAATTTAAAAATTTTTGGACAAATTTATTTCATTTATTGTAATTATTATGCAATTTAATATCAAATAATACTTAAAATATAATCTTATCCTTTATATGTAATTATCATAAAAGTTAATGTCTTTTTTAGTCATTTGACCATGAAAAAAGCTATTATGATAAAATCATCCAAACACTCTCATTTTATCAAAATCACTTTTTCCCATAATCTATTTTCCTATAATCTATTCTCCAAAAGCTATTCTCTCCAGAATCTATTCTCCAAAAGTTAATAAGAACACACCCTAAAGATAGGAGAAAACATTAAAATGTTAAAATTCTAAAAAAAATAATAAATATATGCAGAAAAAACATCAAAATAAAAAAAAAATAAAGATGAGAGAGATATAGCATAGGGCCCACATCATATAAAGGATCAATAAGAATCAGAGGGTGGGACCCACATCTTCAAAAATCCAAAAAAAAAATAGCTTCAAGAAAATGGATTATACCTTTTATTTGGATGTTAAGATGTTTTAGCACAAAACCATGGTTTTATGCTAAAAGGGCTTTTTCTTGGTTGTTTTGCCAACCTTATTTATCAGACCAGGCGAACTTAAATCCGCCGCTCACTCGGTTCTTGGTCCTTAGATATTTCCTTGTACACTGAAGGCTCTCGAACTCTGATACCTTAAGCTTTCGAGAGAATCGAGCAAAACAATGGCGGACGAGGTAGTTCTGTTGGATACATGGGTGAGCATGTTTGGAATGAGGGTTAGGATCGCACTGGCGGAGAAGGGTGTCAAGTATGAGTACAAGGAAGAGAATCTGAAGAACAAGAGCCCTCTGCTTCTGCAAATGAATCCCATTCACAAGAAAATCCCAGTTCTCATCCACAATGGCAAACCCATCTGCGAATCCGCCATTATTATGCAGTACATCGACGAGGTGTGGAACGAAAAATCTCCGCTTTTGCCTTCAGATCCATACGAGCGAGCTCAAGCCAGATTCTGGGTTGATTTCATTGACAAAAAGGTAGATTCTAGATTCTATGAGCTCATTCCCTTGGATTGCTCTACTTACTGTCCATATCGGTACCAAAATCTTTTTCATTTGAAGAAGAAATCTTTGTGTTTCATCTTTATATCTATTGTGATTTGTGAATAGAAAGAGTTTGGATTGATGGGAATGCATGCAGGTGTATAAGACATGGAGGAGAATGCGGCTTTCAAAAGGAGAAGAGCACGAGACAGCAAAGAAGGAACTGTTGGACATATTCAAGCTTCTAGAAGGGACACTTGCGGACAAGCCCTTTTATGGGGGTGACTCATTTGGGTTTCTTGATGTTGGTTTGATTCCATTTTCTAGCTGGTTTTACACCTTTGAGACTTGTGGACACTTCAAGATGGAAGCAGAGTGCCCCAAACTCATGGCCTGGGTCAAGAGGTGCATTCAGAGCAAGGAGAGCGTGTCCAAGACTCTTCCTGATGAGAAGAAGGTTTATGAATATGTTGTGGCCTAGCTTGAATGAATTTAAAAAAGGCACTTTCTGAATGAGCTGATATGATGAGTTGGCCTGGGATCATTAAGAGTGTTTTGATCTGTTAAATAGTAGTGTGTTTGTTGCTGCTTGATTGCTATGCCTGAGGTTGTTAGTCTGGTGGCCACTTGATTGTGTCTGCCAGATTATAGGGGATCAAATTATGTTGATGTTTGTGTAAGATATGAAGTCAGTGAAGTAAATAAAACCCCTTTTCACCATTAGCTTCTTTATGATTATATACACAAACGATATACAAGTCAGATGAGGATCTGAAACGATCTCCGATCCCCTGCAATATTTTTGCACAACAGTGATTCTGGTGTGAATCCCTAGTGTTGTTTTCGTTTAATCTTTCATTCTGTACTCTCTTCAAGTGAGAACTATGGATTCCTTACTGTGTTTTGTTTCGAACCAAGTTCAGATTCTTCTTTTGGATTCTGGAATCCAAAGTGGTTTGGAGGAGCCTGGTGAATAAAGCGTGTATCTTTTGACCAAAAAAAAAAAAACAAAAACAAAAAGAAAAGAAAAGGTAGCTGATGAAAGATTCATGCTGAAGTTGTCCACTCCATTATTACCAACTTGCTTAGCTTGTGTTCCATTATTCCCTAATGGATGATCTTCATAAGCACAAAGCCTGTCTAGTGGCCTCCCACAAAGGTATGGATTTCCTTCACAGCTTGAGGCCTCAGAAGATTGCAATTGTGTTCTTGTTGGAATTTGACAAGTTGTTGTTTGATAAATCTAGAGTGCTTAGTGAAGATATTTCAGCTAGACTTGAAGGAATTCTTCCACGAAATTGATTTCTTGATAGATCTAGAACTTCTAATGATTTTAATTGTCCGATCTCTGAAATGATTTTTTCACTTTACTTAGTTGATGATAGATTAAGGAATCTCAAGTCGACCAATTTCCCAATTTCAGTTGGCATTTCCCCTGCCAATTGATTATGAGAGAGATCATTGTTTAGAAGCCCATAACGATCATTGGACACCAATTCTCTTCCTTTCCACACCATAGGAAAGCTCCAATCAAAAACTTCATATGCAAATTTTCGTTTCCGGTTGAAATAGATGTCATGCAAGGTAATATTCAGATCATGTTTTTGAGCCAGTGCAACCAGCTTGTCGAGGCAACTTGGTATTGGTCCTGACAAGTCATATTCCAAGGAGGGAAGGCCCCACTGAATCCTTTGTTTCGCAAAACTAACTGTCCAGTTTTGACTTAAGGATCCAGAGAGTTAGGAATTCTTCTTGAGAGTTGATTATTAGATAAATCAAGAACCCTTAGTGATTTGAAATGATTCCAACAGTTAGCAAGTTCCCCTGACAAGTTATCACTTGAGAGATTTAAGGCAAAGAACAATTTTTGAATTTTGATTTCCTGATGTGTTTAAAAATCCACCATTTAATAGGAACGGTGGAATCGATTCTTCATTTTGATTTGAAGCCAATGATATACTTAAATTAGTTAATTCTGGTTTCAAATCTTGAATTGTACCTCTAAGAATGTTGGATTTTATATGAAGAGTATGTGCTTTCCCTAAAAATCTCCAAAACCAATCTACTATTGAATCATTGATTTCGGCATGAGAAACATATAAGTATTGTAAATTATTTTGAGTGTGAAGCCATGTAGGAATCTAGGACCCAATTTATAGTGTCATAACCTTAGTTGAGAATGTAGGTACCACCAAAATTTGGTGGGAGAGTTTTATTCTACTCATAATTTCTTCGTAATCTAATATAAGTTCTAGATATAGATAGTGTGATAATAAAATTTATAACATAATAAAATTGCAATGAAAATTCCAATAAAATTATAGTCCCAATACAGAATACATAATTCCAAAACTAAAAGAAACTAACAAAAGAAATGATGACGACATACATGTCTGGATGCCATCCTTGTTATCCTTCTTGTGTTTAATTAATTTCTACCACGCTATAACAAAAGAAGATCCGTGATTTATTGGTTCCATCTACAATTTGCTAAAGACGTTATACTTCCATTCCACGGATCATTAATATAAAACATATTTATAAAATTGTTCTTGATAAAAAATATAAGATATAATTTTTATATTTATAATTTATTTTTCTAATTTATCCCAATTGATTGATGTGTGCTTCTGTCGCTAAAGCAATTAATTAAACTATGTCCTAAATTATTATACAGTTTAGGGTCAACCTAAGTCATTCTCTAAAGGAGCAAGCTATGAGTTTTCTTTAGGATTAATTTTTAAGTGACAAAAGATGCAATGAAATTGACCTAAACTAGAATGCAAGACACTATTACCTAAATGCAATTAAACTAACTAAATGCACTAATGCAATTGACTCTAAAAACTATATGAGAATAAAACTAATCTATACGAATTTGAATGCAATTTTTGGAGGGGTTTTTATGAAAAAGGAATTAAGATGCTAAGCAAAGAGAATAATCAAAAGTAAGACAAACAATAAGGGTTTAGTTCAATTATGATGATGAAGGGGACAACTCACGATTCATATGGATTTAGCTTTCTTAGCCATTCAATTTATTAGTCAAAAGAGAGGTTGATGAAAAATTGGAATTAATAAACTTAATCACCTAAATGAAATATAGAAAACCCTCAAGCTCAATAACATTTATTCCATTAGAAAACTCATAATGAAATAAATGGTGGCTAATTAAATTCATTAAAAACCAATCTCAATTGTTTAAGATAGTTTTGGAAATTATGTTTACAATTGCCTAATTAAATAATTCTACAATTAATCAACCTAATTAAACAATCAAGAGATTAAACTCAAATTGAAAATTAAATTAATAATGAAAACTAAGTTAATAATCTAATTGACAATAAAAAAGTTTGCAAACAAAAATCCCAACAATTATTCCAGAACAAATCAAATTCAAAATATCAATTCAATCCAAATCAATAATAAGTCTACAATATAAAACTAGATTGTTCTCAATTAGTACAATCCAAAATTATTTAAAACTAAATAATCTCAAGTCTTGAATTAAAAAGAAAAAAAAAAAAAAGATACTCCCTTATAGTTTTCAAATATAAGTTCATAGGCTGTAGCTTCTTCCATACTCCTCCCAAATTACCTCCTAAAAGAATTTAAACTTCCACGATATCTGCCCTCCCTCCAAGCCCCAAACACGTCACAGCCATAAAAAAGCTTTGTAAAATATTAATTGATGATTGATTAGCGCCGTGGGACCGGCGTGGAGAAACAATAGCAATGGAATGAATCAATCTCTCCTAGTATATGCGTCAGTGGCATCCAAGCAAGGAAATCTGAGAGGTATAATCAAATCTTGTGATGAGATGCGCCGAGTAGCCCTGGAGTTTTCGCCTGCGTATCTCTTCGGCTTTGTTTCAGCGTCTGTGAGTGCATGCGTCTCGGCCCTCTCTCCAGCGTCAGTCCGTCCCTCTCCTTTAGTGGCAGCTGCTACGTTAACTAATGGAAGGAAGAGAGAGTTTTTAGGATACAATCTTAAGTCCATTAAAATTTAAGAAGCTCAATAAAATTTAATTATTAAATTTTATTTTAGTTTTTAAGAAAAATTCTGCATCTTGAGATTTTCTAATCTGCTTTTTTTTACCTTGTAAGAATCAAATAAAATCGTGATTTATCATATATTTGAAAATATTATCTAATCACAAGATAACAATTAGAATATTAACAATTTAAGCCAAATAATATCATATAAATTCAGATTTATATTATTTTCTAAAATTGTCTAACTATCCAAATATTATCTAATAAATCCAAATTAGCCTAAAATAATCCCCAAAATAAATGAATAATGTGGGATAAAATATATAAAATATAGGAATTATCAATATTCCCTCAATAATAATCAAAGAGGAGAGGGAAAGAGGGAATTAAGGAAGATGATTAAGATAAATTATTGAATAAATTATTAAAAATAAAAAATTAATCATATCTTCGTTGTATTTAAAAATAGTATTAAACCAACACAATAAATATAATATTAGCATCCGAAAAAATTATATTTTAAAAATGTTCAGTATTTGATATTAGTTTTCACATTTGCCATAGCCTATATATGTATATATATATTTTAGAGCATCAGTGGAATATTAGTCTTCAAATGCTATATCGACGATCAGTTTTTTGTGTTTGATGATCGCAATCATTGACTTTTAATTAAAAGAGCCAAATAGCCTCTCATCAAATAATAACATTTCAACCCTCAAGAATGGATCGAAATTAAATACAAATAACAACAACTTCAGAACATAAATATATGAATTGAACTGCTCCATGCCAATGGAGATTACAGTAAAATTACAATTCACACCAACACCGAAATATTAATTCCAAAGCTAATTGAACAAACTAATAACATCGAGCAAAAAAATAAAAACTAACTAATAACAATAAAACGGGACATGTCTAGATACCGCAACTCCTTATTTTTGCTGTATTCTACCACACTGACTATTTTGAACAAGGCAACAATTTATATATATATATATATATATATATATATATATCTCACATTGATATGTCATCAACTAGCATCTACATATGACACTCGCAAAAAGATAATCAATCTGATAAACAAGATATCCTCGGCTTTTAATTTGAAGATGAACCCAAGTTCTCACTTGACAAGAAGCTCCAACTGATGATGGCCTGGCAACCAAAAGCTTTATTCAGGTCAGCAAATAACAATTTAAATCTTATAACTGATATAAATGATTTAGAAAGAAACTCAAAAGTAAATCTTTTATTTGTAAATAACAATGATGACATGCTATCATTACCTGTTAGTTGCGGAGCCAATAACTGCGCCATCTTGCCACAAGAAGCATTGTTGTAACATAGAGTCTGACAAGTTGCTTACGAAATAGAAGTAGGCATGCCTCCATGGTCGAATCACTAACAATGATCCAAACACTATCCAAAATCCAACAGTGAATCCCACTCCCAAGCTTTCATAGAATGCTTTCATGAAACTGTCATCTTAATTGTCCTAACGATCTTAATTGTCCTATCTTGGGAATGACTCTCCCGCTCAACTTGTTTGATGATAAATTTAGGAATCCCAATTCAACCAATTTATCAATTCCTGCTGGCATTTCCCCCACTAGTTGATTGTGAGAGAGATCAATGCTGATAAGCCCATAGTGATCAGTTTACACTAGTTCTATTCCTTTCCACACCATAGGCAAGTGCCAATTAAAGAACTGACCTGTTTGAATTCTTCCGTTCTTGTAGAAATATATACATATGGAATCATTCACAACATGTCTTCGAGTCATTGCATCGAGCTGGTCCAGGCAACTTGGTATTGGTCCTGTAAATTTGTTGAAAGAGAGATCCAAGACTCTAACCTTTGTTAAATAATATAGATGGGAGTGTAGCTTTCCATCTAATTTATTCATCTGTAAGCTCATAGTTTGCAGCTCTTTTAAATTGTCTCTCGTCCATGAAGGTGGGATTGGTCCTGACAACTCATTTTTTCCCCAAATCTAACAATCCCAGTTTAGTTGCATTCTCTAAGGAGGGAAGCCAACCACTAAAGCGATTGTTTCGCAAAACTAGTTGCCTTAGTTGACTTAATGACATAATAGAGTTTGGAATACTTCCTGATATATGATTATTGGATAAGTCAATAACCCGTAATGATTTGAAATGATCCCAACAATCAGAAAGTTCCCCTAATAAATTATTACTTGAGAGATTTAAGGCTACCAATTTTTCAACAATTGCACTTATTCCCTTGCCACATGAAAGATCAAATTTTGAAATTTGGTTTCTTGAAATGTCTAAAAATCCACCCTTTAGTAGGAAAAGTGGAATAGAGCCTTCAATTTGATTTGAAGCCAATGATATTCTTGGATATTAAATTCAAGTGGCAAATCTAGAATTATACCGGTGAGATAGTTAGACTTAATATGAAGATAACTTGCTCCCCCTATAATATTTAGAATATTAATGGAACTCATGATTATATTGCTACTCTTACCACATCAAACTCAAGCCCAAGGGGTTGTTCGTATTTATAAACATGACTCATTCATACGTTCTTTCTCTTTTTTCTTTTTCTTTTTTTTTTTCCTTTTTTGCCAAGATTCATACGTTCTTTTTCAGTGCTTCAAAATTAATTACTGATATAAACAAATAGACAAGATGGAAAAACATATTCATTCTAATTATGCTAACTGCAAAAACAAAATAGACCCTTTCGAAAGTTAAAAAGAAATGCAAAAAGAAAAAATCAAAATCTTTACCCACATTTTACGATCGTTTTTTATTTAATTTTTTTTTTTTTACCGAGGACACTAAATATTCATAGGGACTAGATTAATGACTATATAGTATATATTAGCATTATGATTTTTTGGTAAGTTTTTTGTGTGTTAATGTAGTATTCAATATATTTGTGGTGTTAAATGATGGATATATATAATTAATATGACTTAAAATTTAATAAATAACTATAAAAATATGCTTTTCCCGTTGAATATTAATCCGGTTTTTAATATAAAATATATTTGGGATTAATCTTAGTTTTAAATATAAGATATTGTTTATATTTGTCAACTTTTTTTTTTTTTTTTTAATTTGCCCTTATTGATATGCTCCTTCAACAATAATAAAAAACGAAAGCGAAGAAGGGAATTAAGAAAGATTATTAGAAGATTTCTTACCAAAAAAAAAAAGATTATTAGGAGTTTTAAAAAATATATGTAATATTAACTCATACAAATAATCATTTTAATCTAAACAAATTGGTTAAATACCTTATGGGTTGAAGTGGCAAATTAGCAACCTACCTTCACTAAGCAAATGAAAGTCCAAGTGCCCATTTGGATTAGCGGTGGAGAAGTGACTTTTTTTACCATCTGACTTTTGGAAAAGTAAGGTAGGATTAAAAATGAAATTGTAAATGTGATTTGTGTTTGGATTAGTGGTAGCAGAAATGACTTTTTTTCTAACCTTGAACCTGTTTGGATTAGAGTTTGAAGAGCCCGTTTAGATGCAAAATGATTAAAAAAGACATAGATGTTATTGAATACTACATATATATATATATATATATATATTATTTGTATATATTGAGATACTTGAAGTGAAAAAACATAAATAAAATTTGATTAAAAAAACTTCAATTATTATTAAAAAAAATAGACACTAAAGTATTTCACTAAAAATGGATAAATTTATATTTATATTACAATGCATACATTAAGTTGATCATTATTGAATCATATACCCCTAACAAGTTGGTATCTGATTGTGTCACGAATATAATTCATTTAAATACACCATTTCAGCATTAAAAAAAAATTTACCCGCCTGATAAGCTTATCAAATTATTAATACACCATTTCTAATTGTGTTACGAATATGATTCATGTGGATATGCTTATCAAATTGAAAAATTAACATTAAAATTTGATAAAATAAAAATAGTCAAATTATTAATTAAAAAAAGGGGAAAAAACATCCACAAGCTAACAAGTCAAAAAACTTCTTATATGTCTCCACGTGTTATTAACTTTTTTTACCCGCCTGGTATGTTTATCCTTTTTTTTTTTAGAACCTGATATGTTTATCCACATGCCATAGATAAAGAACAATCCAAAAAGTTAAAAAGACAAAAACAACACTGTTCTTCTTCTTCATCACATTCAGGCAGGAGAGAAAAAAGTAAGTCATGTGTGGAGGTGTTATTTTACGGGTCTAGTAGGTGCTTTTCCAAGCCACTAATGCCTGAAACTCTCATCGACTAGGTCTCCTCCACCCATTTTCTTCTGTAGCTATCAAAGCAATTACCACCACGTCATTAGATGACGTTTGGAATTACCAATTAGATAGATATTTTTTTGCTCAAACCAATTAGATAGATATGAAAAGATATATGAAAGGATAACGATTGACTATACATGATGAATAATATAGAATATTTCATTTAGGGCTTGTTTGGTCTGATGGAAGGGGAGGGAAAGTGGATGGAGGGAAAATTTTTTTGAGTTGAATTTAAAAAAATTAGAGAAGTGGGGTTAAAAATTTTTAATTAATTTTTCTTACTCTTTTATCTTATATATTCTCTTTATTAAAATTTTATTACCCCACTTTTTTAATCTTTTAAAATTCAACTCATAAAAATTTTCCCTCCCCTCCCCTCCCTTCCAAATCCCTCACACCAAACAGACCCTCATACTTTTAAAAATTAGAAAATAAAAAGTAAATCAAGCTGATATTGTTGCGTGATGATAGTTGAAATATCATATATAAAAAAGATAATCATTATATCAATATATTTTCAGTTTTATGTTACCTGTTTTAAGTTGTTTTGCTAATTATTTCCTTTATTTACTGTTTTTTTTAGCAAAATATTTCCTTTATTTACTTTGGAATAGTTTTTGCCTGCCGTGCTTTGCCCGGGTCTTCGGATTTGACCTTAAGCAAAAGACTCGAAGCAAAAAACAAGAGCCAAAGTCTTTCAGTGCGACAAAATTTTTATGCACTTTTCAAAGTGATGAAATATATCAATTATCCCCCCCCCCCCAAAAGCAAATAAATAGTCCTTCTATTTATACAGTTGAAATTAAAATACCTCTGAAAATAGGGTTAAAGGATATTTTTATCCCGAAATGTTTTCACTGACAAGCAATTTTGTTCCGTAAATGTAAAAATAGAGTAAGTTTGCCCTTACCGTTATCGCAGTTAATTGTGACCGTTAATTGGTCAAATATGCTGAGTTGGTAGTCCATATATTATCTACGTCGTTTTTGTTAAAGTGCAAATTTACCTCAAAAGTTTTAGATCTAACTTTAAAAAGATGAAGTAAATGACACATGAATTGTCATGCAAATTCATTATATTTTAAGAAAAATGATGTGTAGAACATGTAGACTGCTATTTTAATATATTTAATCAATTAATGGTCAAAATTAATTGGGATAACGGCAAAGACAAAATTATTCATTTTCTATACTTCTAGAGCAAAATTATCCTTTAATCCTATAAAATATTGCATCCACTAATGGATTTACCAAAAGAATTTGTTTCAAATAGAGCACACAGGTTTAGGTGAAAAAAATAGAGCACAGTTTTACTTCAAATAGTCCATGGAGTCAACTTGATTTAATATGAAAAGGTTCTTCTTCTTCTTGTTCCATAATAATTTGATTGGCTTTAATTTCAAAAGGGGGCTAATAGTTAATACTCAATCCCAAATGTGAAGTAATGTTTTTTTACATTGGCTAACAATGCTAATAGAGTAAAGTTGTAATGTTGTAATAATACTAATTAATAGAGTAAAATTAAACGATTTAATAAGGACAAAAAAAAAAAGATAGAGATACTAAATTAAAAATTAAAAGAAACTACAAGCATCTCAAGAATGGTTTTCCTTTAGCTTATAATATATATACGGTTGGCGAACTCCCACAAATGCATCGTAATCCGAGTTATGTCTAAGGACGTTGTCCTTAAGAGCTATTCCGCGACCACCGGCTGACTGGAAGCAGTACTCCCCAGGATAAAACGGATCCTTCCTGTAGACACAAGGCGAACAGAACAGCAAAACAGATACAACTATAAGGCGGAGAGAGCAGAAGGATGTCAGAGAGGAAGAGAGGGCTCGAATGTCCGAGCTGGGGTGCCTGAACCTTTTGCAGGCAGCGCCTTTTATAGGCCTCCATGCATCTGAACGTTGGGCAACATTTTAATCCGCATAAATTCCATTAAACCGCCGGTTACACAACAATAAAACCACATGATGAGGCCGTTTCTGAACATTGAAGGACCATATATACGTTCGGCAATTTAAAATATACGTTTGGCAATCTTGAAATCTGATCCATGACCGCTGTAACGTAAATACTGATGCTTCAAAAATCAGATGCCTCAAAACTGGGTTTTTCTGGTAGGCCATTTTCACAAAAATAAATTGTAGATTTTTCCAAAAAAAAAAACATTTGATAAAAAGTGCCCAGTTCACATTTAATTCACGCGCAGGGGGGAATCGCCAGATTTCCACTACGTTTGCCTCCTGGTGGCCCTTTGTTGTGCACGCGAGCCCACTCTTCCTCTTGACCCATTTACTAGCCCAACTTCACAAGGTGTAATATATACACTATCATTCTCTCTTTCCCAAGCAATGTGGGACTTCTTCCATTTGACACATCCACATGTGACTTAAAACTCCAACATATACAACATTTTTTTATATATACAACATATTTAAAACTATATAAAAACAGAAAAAAATTAAGTGTTTGTGTGTGTAAACTCATGTTCCATCCTCATTTCTTCTTCTTATTACTTTTTAATATATCATATACATGCATCGAAGCGGAACCGGATCACAAATCAATCAAACCTACATTATTTAAAATAAATTATTTTTATAAATTGAAAATAACACACACTTAGTCCTTGAATAACAGGAGATTATTCATTTCCATCTTTTTAATAGTGTGCTTAAATCATATGTGGTTATATATTTAATCCTGCTCACTTTTAATTTACTTTTTACAATTACAACCAACATGTAACTTTGCAATTTTTTTTACCTTGTAGGGTTTCGGGTATACCTGAACCTGAAGCGTCGATTTATACTCCTAAGGTACCCACACAAACCGGATCACACCGGACTCCGGCAATATCACACAGCAAATAACACTAAGAGAGAAGAGAGGAAAAGAGAATTCTGTAGAGAATGTTTTCTCTGTGTTGTCATTATGTGCAGTTCATGTTTTTCTTATTCACACACCCACATAGTCAGACAACCGTTCCCCCCAAAACATACGGGGAAACTGTTCCCACCAGGTTTCAATTTTGAACCCTTGGGGAATATTACCAATAAATACCCCATATTCATTTAGGTATTTTATTTTGGCCCCAAACCTTAAAGCTTAATGGGTTTGGGCCTCATCCACCAAGGGTGGATCAAGCCCAATTCCCAACATCTCTCACTCACACTTGGTGGATTAGATGTCATAAGGTTTGTCTCTCTCTCTCTTTCTCTTTCATACTAGGTGCTTTGCTGTGACCGCATGGCTATAACGCTCCTAGGTGCTTGTACTAGCAATCCCTTTCACAAGACCAACTCAGAACAACTTTTCTTTGTGTAGTTTGAATATAATATAATATAATATAATGCCTCATATGTCCTAGATATACCAATATACACTTCCACATGGCAGATCTAATCCCTCTTAAGTCAAGATAAAACTTAGATTGTCTTTTCATATGCTTAGTGTCTATACTTATGAAATTATCAAAATTAATATCATAAGGGACATGTCTCAGACACCAACATAGGTATGTATATTCCGAGTAATCTTCCTTTCTCTCATATATCATTTTGATATGCGTCAACCACTTTCCCAACATAAAACCTTAGATTGTATCAGTCGTGATCATAGGATGAATGTTAAGGTAGCAGATGCTAAATTATACCTCCATGATAATGTCAAAGTCGAAGGACATCACAAAAGTGTTTAACCTTCTTAGGACTTACACAACAATGAAGCAGGGATCTATTCACTTGCTTCTTATTTGCGGTTCTTTCACACATGTGGTATGAATCACATGCTACGGTGTTACTCTTACACTATAAGAGTGTACGTCGTTTTGCATCTTATTATTAATACCATACAGACATGAGTTTAGATACTCCCAGTATCTAAACCCAAATTCTTCTACTCCATTTATCTATCATGACGTCAATGCTGAAGAATTTGTTATCTAGCAACAGGCATCATGGAAGCGGGTATCCATGATTCAATCCTTATTTATATTACGTCTTATTGGATCTCATCACTACACTCTTTTCGAGGTGACATAATTTGTGTTTCTTCTCTACCATATCAGCATTCTTGCTGCTTTACTGGTGAACACAACAGTCTCATCTTTGCATATTCCTCCTGAGTATCAAAGGCGGTTGCTCGTGTGAGAGAGCCAACCTTACCTACCTATACGACATATTAGACATTGTATACCTTCATATAGACACATAAAATTTTATGAAGAAACATTTTCATTAATCATAAACATTTTACATAGTGTCTGCAATTTTATATTTTATGCATCCCAATAGCCTTCACATATTTGTCATACATTTCCTTGGCTATAGGTTTGGTTAGGGGGTCTGCAACCATATCTTGGTCGAAATATGTTGTACAGTAACAACTTTCTGTGCTACAGAATCCCTCACAAAAGTATACTTTATATCTATGTGTTTGGTCTTGCTATGATATTTGGGATCTTTTATATAGGCTATGGTTGCGGTATTGTCACAATACACTAACACCGGATTTGTGCTTTTATTTCCAAATCCAAGATGTTCAATAAATCTCTTGAGCCATATAGCCTTTTGCACTGCTAAGGTGCATTTCACAAATTCAGCTTCCATAGGATGTAGGGCAATGCACGTCTGCTTCTTGCTGCTCCAACATATAACGCCATTGTTCAGCAAGAAGGTATATCCAGAAGTTGATCTTCGCTCAACTTCATCTCCACCCAAATCAACGTCAAAGTATCCAACCAAGCGTAGATCGCTTCCTTGATAGCATAGTGCATAATCTGACGTGCCCTTCAAGTATCTCAAAATCTTTTTTTACTGCTTTCCATTGTTGCTCACCGGGATTTAATTGGAATATGCTAACCAGTCCAACTGCGTAACAAATATCTGGCCTTGTACACATCATTACGTACATCAAACTTCCAACGACACTAGCATAGGGAACCCTTTCCATTTTCTTCTTTGCTGACTCAGTTTTGGGACATATATCAAGACTCAAGGTTACACCAGAAACTACTGGGGTATCTAAGGGATTGCAGTCTCTCATATTGAATCACTCAAGAATTTTCTTCATGTAATTCTCTTGTGAAAGAGAGAAAATTCTTTTAGAGTTATCCCTTTGGATTTTAACTCCAAGTATATATTCTGCTTCACCCATGTCTTTCATCTCAAAATTTGATGATAGTCATTCTTTAATAGCTAAGACCGACTTTAGACTATTTCCATCCAATAGTATGTCATCTACATATAAGGATAATATGACAAAATTACCCTCAAATCGCTTAATATAGACACAGTGGTCCTCTTCAATCATTTGAAAATCATAAGAGGTTATTGCTCTATGAAACCTCAAATACTACTGTTTGGATTATTGTTTCAATCCATAAATGGACCTTTTGAGCTTACAAATTCTACTTTTCATTCCTTTCTTAATGAAACCTAATGGTTGTTCCATATAGATTTCTTCATCCAGATCACCGTTTAGAAATACGGTTTTTACATCCATCTAATATAGTTCCAGACCTAAACTATTTACTATTGCCAGAATAAGTCTTATAGAATTGAAACATACAACAGGTGAGAAGGTATCCTCATAATCTACACCTTCCTGTTGTGTGTACCCCTTTGCAACTAATCGAGCCTTGTATTTGTCAATTGATCCATCAATTTTTCTATTAATTTTGAGAACCCATTTGTTCCCAATGGCTTTTCACCCTTTTGGTAGATCAACTAGTTCCCAAACTTGATTCTTCTTCATTAAATCAATTTCTTTCTCCATTGCATTCTTCCATTCATCCTTAGCAGGACTTGATAAGGCAACTTGCACAGAACGAGGCTCATCATCTCCGTCTAGAGTAACAATAAGTACCTCTCTTTTTATGGAGAAGCGTCTCCTAGGTATATTTTCCCGTCACTCCTTCTTGTGGGAACTTCTTGTCTCTTTCACTTCTATTATCTAGGCCTTTGTAAAGACTTTTCTGAGCTCCCACTCAAGTCAATGTATTAAGACAATTGAGGATCATTAGTTTGAGTTTGTTCTGTACTGCCTTGTTCTTGTGTCTCATAAAGAGATACTGTACGATCAATATCTCCCCTGCTAGGAAATTCATTTTCTAGAAATACGGTATCTCTTGATTCAATTTCAATCACAGTTCCATCTTCATTTTCACCTATGAAAACATATCCTTTTGATTGCTCAGAGTGTCTTATAAAGATACACTTTTTTCCTCTAGGACCCAATTTCCCATACCTATGGGAATCATTATGAATGTACGCAGTTGACCCCCAAGGTCTCAGGATGTTTAAATCTGGCTTGCATTTTGTCCATAACTCATAGGATGTAGAAGTGACTGATTTTGAGGGCATACGATTAAGAATGAAGGCAGCCATTAGTCAAGTATTACCCCAATATGAAATTGACAATTTGCTTAAGCCATCATTGACCTAACCATGTCTAGAAGAGTTCTATTTCTTCTTCTAGTAACTCCATTTTGTTGTGGAGTACCAGGGATGGTTAGTTTCCTAATTATCCCTTTTTCTTCACAGAGCTCCTTAAATTGATTAGATAAGTATTCATGACCCCGATCAGTGCACAATGCTTTAATTTTGCAATCCGATTGATTCTCTACTTCATTCATTTATCGTCTAAAGCATTCAAGAGCTTCTGACTTGTGTGAGATCAAATAGATGTGACCATGTCGCAAATAGTCATCAATGAAGGTAATGAAATACCAAGCTTCGTGTCTCACCCTCACACTCATTGGACCACATATATTGGAATGGATTAATTGCAATGGAATCTCAGCTCTAGTTCCCTTACCGAAAGGTTTCCTAGTTGCCTTACCAACTAGACAATTCTCACATAAGGACATTTCCATGTTCAAAATTTCACCTAGCAAACCTTCTCTAGCTAGTTTAATCATTCTATTTTGGTTAATGTGCCCTAGTCTAGCGTGCCAGATATTCATATCAACAGTTATATTGGAGGAAATAACGAAACAGTCATGCACATTAAAATTGCCAACAATATCCATAACAAAGAACTTTCTAGAAAGGAAAGCTAAACCATAAAAGGTCTTGTTGCTAAAAATGTCTGCAACTTTGCCATGAAAGTTTACATCAAACCCATAATAAAATAAACAAAGTACTGAAACTAAATTCCGTCGGATGTCAGGTACATGAAGAACATCATGTAGGATCAAAGTTTTCCCACCACACAAAGGTAACTTGTAGGTACCAATTCCTTTGACTTCGATATTTGCATTGTTGCCCACGTAAAGCCATTTGCTTAGATGCGGCAACCGATGGTATTCAACAAAGGATCCCTGATCCCTCGTCACATGGTTTGTTGAGCCTGAATCCAAAATCCAAGAAGAACAAACAAGTTCTGTTAGAAAAGAAGTACTTAAAACAAAAGAAATGTGTGAATTCACATAATCCACTTGTACCTTTTCATGGTCATTTCGCTTGGTACAATCCTGTACGAAGTGACCCATTTTTTGGAAGGCGTAACACTTGACCTTATTCAGGTTAACTTTCTTCTTTTCGCCCTTCTCACCTGTCTTCTTGAATTGCTTTCTGCCCTTTTTGAACTTAGAGCCATCCTTCTTGCCTCTTTTCTGAGATTTCTTGCCCTTTTTGGAATCAGGCTTTGCATTAAAAGGACCAGCATTCTCAGTGTAGTAGGCTTATCTAAAAGCCTTATATGCCTCTAGGAGTTCATCCTCAAGCTCAAGATGTTTCACTACATCATCAAAAGTGCCGATATTGTCATTATGAGTCAAGTTCACTTTCATGTGCTCCCAGCTAGAAGGAAGCAATATGATCATAGCCTAAACTTGCTATTCATCAGTCAAGGTATGTCTAGCTTCCTAAAGTTCTCTGATCATGTTGGACATCTCTCTCAGATGGTGCTTCGTAGGAGTATTTGCTCTAAGCTTGTAGGTATCAAACTTGATTGTCAATCTTCTAAGCTTAGTGGTTGATGTGCCACCAAACTTATTCTTGAGTGCAACCCACATAGCCTGACCAGTTTGGTATTTCTCATATTGGCACATTAGGTCATTTTCCATTGTGCTCAATAAGGTAACTCTTGTAATGCTGTTCTTCTTCTTCCACGCTTGGTAAACTTCCAAGTTTCTCCTGTGCTGAATAGTCGTCCCAGCTTCAGGTTCCACCAAAATTGTGGTTAGTGGTTCAATAGCCTCCTATTCCTCTAAATGTACTGCACCTTACGGTGCCAGATGTCCCAGTTGTTGCCATTCAATTTCTTCCCCTTATTTAGTTCAGCAATGATGCCTTTCGTGGCCATTTGTCAATTCTGAAGCAATGTTTTTCACATTTAGAAATGTTGTTCTCTTTAAGAGAACATAACCAAACGATTATATAGCACAACACGGTATACAACATCTGTACTTATATCATTCTTGACCAGAAAATAAGTTTATTATTAGACCATGATCAGGAGAATATGTTTGTACCTCCTATCACACAAATATAGCAACTTTATTATTTTCTATCAAAAACTTCATATAAGTACTTTAAATAAGTCATCAGCTTTTAGAAGTTTCACCTTTTAAAAACTCCCACTCATCATGGATACATGATATTATAATGCACAATTAAAAAATTAGCATTAACTAACAAACATAATTCATTACATGAAAAATACCATGTCCATATATAAAATATACAAACAATAACATTTACAGTTATATTCTCAATACAACCAGCATAAAAGGAAATAGGAACATTATACACCATTAAATGTCACAACAACAGTAGTCAATAATGGCTTTCCTTAGTTTCCTAAAGAATCTTTTCTTTTTCTTCATGAATCTTGTTGTTTTTATCACATCATCAGCCCAAGTAACAGTCATTGAGAATGTGCCCTTTGCCCTTACAGCTACGTGGTATTTCATCATTATGCTCACGTAGAACTCTGTACTCTTTTTGTCTTTTATGCTTTCCATATAATTCACAATGATTGAGTATATGATTTTTATATTATTTATTCTAGCTGTTTTGTCCGCATCAAGTTCAGCTATCTTCTCAGCCATAGCAGCAGAATAGGGTTGGTCGACCTCTTCTTCTAAATTTTGAGGTTCATCAGGACAGGAGGGCACAGATTTTGGTCCAGAATCAGAGTAAACCACTTGAGGTTCCTCTGGAATAGGCTCCAGAAAATCTTCTTCAGTGATAAGATAGAGATCGTCTTCGGGATCTTCTTCAAAAAATTCATATTCTTCAGGATCATCCATATGAACTTGATCGTCCATAAACTCAATGCTCAATGACCCATACTCAAGTGTTTCAATGCTGTTAGACGCCTCTTGCTTCATTTTTTACCTAAATAAACAAATGTAAGTCATTATCATGATTTTAGGTATTTTAAAATGTATAAAAAACACTTAAATAAGCACTAAAACCTCACAAATAGATCCTGAATTGCCACAAAAATAGCAAATATCATATCATTATGAAGATCACAAATTTAGAAATTTTTAGGAACAAACCGCGTCTCAAATGGAGCTCCCACAAGCCCCAAGAAGAAAAAAATCAAGGAAAAATCACAAAATTGCATAAAGCCTACTCTCGCTGGAAGCGAGTGTCGTACACGCGCCACACTACAGTTGTTCGATCATCACATGCATCGGCGACTTGGACTCCATGCGCTGCCTACTGTCGGTCTATGTCCGCCACGTGTCAAATGAGTTTACCACGTGGCAACACACGCCACATGGTATTTCTGTCCCTTCTAATTATTTTTTTTGTTGGGTTAGGTTGGGCCTTACCACTGACCTTATCTGCCTTTTTTTTTGGGTTTAGGCCACCAATGGCCTAAATCTATTTGTTTGTTTTTTTTTTATTGTTTGCACTGAATCGGGTTGTGCTCTGACCCAATCCGGGTTTTTTTTTCCAAAACTCATCACCGGATTGGGTTGGGCCTTGGACCCGCTCCATTTTTTTTAAAGAAATAGTGTGAAACGACG
Source organism: Inga laurina (assembly GCA_963855925.1). NCBI lineage: Eukaryota > Viridiplantae > Streptophyta > Magnoliopsida > Fabales > Fabaceae > Inga > Inga laurina. The sequence continues at coordinate 78,047,928 of OY979702.1, forward strand.
TCGTTTTGGGGTGCTGGAGGTTGTCTTCAACCTCTAGCCGGGTTGACCCAGACCCAGTTGCAATCGCAGGTAGGGTCTGTCGACCCAGTTTCTTCTCTCCTCCGTAACTTCACCGTCCGATGTCCGTTTTGCTCGTTCTTGGTGTCCATTCTCATCATTTTTCGAGATATACGCAATGGAATTATTTTCAAGACCTAAATCACTCATTTTATGGTGACCCAATTCGAAGTTTCATTTTTCCCATTCAGTTCTTCGTTTTATTCCGTTCCATCCAATTATGATGTGTATTATAAGGCATATAAATACACTCTTACTCATAAAACAAAAGGAATAAACAGTAAATTTAACATAATGTATTGCACCGTGAAAAAATGAAAAAAAAAAACACAAATTCTGATATAACACCATATAGCAAAGCCTAACATATGAAAACTAATCTCATACATCCAAGAAAAAATGTATTTGAGTAAGAATCATTTAATTCTCATATATCCATATAGTTAGAATTTACTGTAGCAAATTTTTCATATGTTCACCAACATATAAAACATGTGGAGATCAAATGTTCATACAATATAGCAGAAGCAACATTCTGGACAGGTTAAAATCATGCTTTGATATTAATGTAGAGTTTTGAGTGTACCTGAGGCATCGATTTGTACTCCTAAGGTACCAACATGAACCGGATCACACCAGACTTCAGCTATATCACACAGCAAATAACACTGAGAGAGAAGAGAGGAAAAGAGAATTCTATAGAGAATGTTTTCTTTGTGTTGTCGTTATGTGCAGTTCATGTTTTTCTTATTCACACATCCACGTAGTCAGACAACCATTCCCCCCAAAACATAAAGGAAAACTGTTCCCACCATGTTTCAATTTTGAACCCTTAGGGAATATTACCAATAAATACCCCACATTTATTTAGGTATTTTATTTTGGCCTCAAACTTTAAAGCTTAATGGGTTTAGGCCTAATCCACCAAGGGTGGACCAAGCCCAATCCCCAACATATCTACTTCGAATTATCAAGTCAATGAAAAATTTTGAACCTGCCTTGCATTAAATTGCAAGGGTTGTTCCAGTCCTTCTTATAATAAATGATTTTCGACACAAGGTAGGTTAGATTTGATGAGTGTTGTGCATGTGATGTTTGAACTTTAAAGCAACTAGTTATTTAATATATAGAACCAATATAATCATATCAAGAAGCAATATGAATCACTTATCTCAGAGTATGACACTTGTTTTTTTTGTTTTTAGAAACTAGGGATAATATATGAAGTTATGAACAACAAAAGCAACAGTAGAGGGGGTATGAAGGAATCTGCCAGAAACAGAGAGCATCTATCAGAACACACACACACACACACACATATTTCATAAATATAATCCTAGTCACTATAAATTATCTTATGACATCCAACATTGCAATAACTTGTTGTTTTGTCCTTCTATGTTCTTTAGTCATTAGAAGGATTTCAAACCCCTGTACTTTGCAGGGGGTTGCTCCAATTTCTGTACTGGCACGCATATGAATTAATTATCTATTTGGCATTACAATGAGGAATAATCAAATCTTCAAAGATAAATAAAAGACAACTATTATGAAAATGAGGCTTTCAGAAGGATATAAAGCACAAGATAGCAAAGAAGGAGCTGCTAGACAAGTTGACATATTTAAGCCTCTAGAAGGCACACTTGGGGCCAAACCCTTTTATGGGGGGTGACTCATTAGGGTTTGTTTTTTATGTTTGTCCCTAATAAAATTTAGCATTCGCTATTAGACAAGAATATGAAAGAGTGAGACATGGAAATGATGGCATGGATTCGTCATAGTCTAATATAATTTTCGAATACGAGTGGTGTGATAATGAAATTCATAACATAATTAAATTACAGCAAAATTCATGCCAATGAAAGTTACAATAAAATTACAATCCCAATACAGAATACATTATTCCAAAGCCAAAAGGAATAACAAAAGAGGATCGTCAATACAAGAAAAATTCGATTTAGTAGCAGTTAAAATGGTGCGTTCACCGCTACAAGCAACATTAGTAGCGGTTGACCAAACCGCTACCAAATCCACTGTTACAAACGTTTTTGTAGCGGTTACAAGGAACCACTATGCAAGAAAATAAACCGTTACTATATTTGTAGCGGTTTATCCCAACCACTACAGTATTCAATCATGATAACTCATATTCTGACAATATTTGTAGTGGTTATAAAACCGCTATAAATGTTGACGCCATAGCGGGAAATGAAAAAAAAAAAATGAAATTTTGCATCATATTTGTGCAACCACTACAAATTTAAAAAAGGCGCTAAAAATTCGTAGCGGTTAAAAAACTGCTACTAATATCATAAGAAATTTTAAATTTGACTCCATATTTTTAATTAACTTTTTTAAAATTTGTAGTGGTTGTATTTCTTAAAAATGCTATAAATATTTTGTGATTTTTTTAAAAAAATTATACAATTATCTGTTTCCGTTTTTATAAAATAGGATTAAATAATTTATTAATAATTTCGCTGATAGTAGTTATTATTTAAAAAGATTGATCTAATTAAATTGGTATAGTATAAACTATATATTGGTAATATTGTTGAGAATATATAGGTAATAAGAAATTATTATATTATCTGCTACAATGTGGTTATCATTATATTATGTAAGGAAAACAAAAAACGGTGAGAAAAGGTCCTTCAAAATCTTAAAAAAAGAAAAATAGTGAGAATAAATATTATGCACGAGAAAAAAATATTGAAATGAAAGAATAAAAAAACTTTCTACCATATTTGATAACCTTGTTCAGCTTAGCTCTTAGAAAAATATTTGTAAATGAAAGAAAACGAAAGAGAGGAAGGATTGAAAGAAATGGAGGAGTGTTTGAAATGAGGTATGGTAGGGGTATTTATAGGAATCTGCATAGCACTTGTAGCAATATGATAGTTGTTGTAGCAGTTTATTTTTGTAGCGGTTATGTACACTTTGTGTAGCGGTTTTTATGTTTGTAGCGGTTTTTTCTAATTTTGTAGTGGTTTTGAAACCACTACAAATAATATGCAGAATTTTTTTATAAAAAAAATACATTAAGGTTTAAGAAAATAAAAGCATAATTTGTTTAATCATTCAGTTCCATACAAGCGAGCTCAAGCCAGATTCTGGGTTGATTTCATTGACAAAAAGGTAGATTCTAGATTCTATGAGCTCATTTCCTTGGATTGCTCTACTTACTGTCCTTACTGTTCACATCGGTACCAAAATCTTTTACATTTGAAGAAGAAAACTCTGTGTTTCATCTTTATATCTATTGTGATTTGTAAACAGAAAGAGTTTGGATTGATGGGAATGCATGCAGGTGTATGAGACATGGAGGAGAATGTGGCTTTCAAAAGGAGAAGAGCACGAGACAGCAAAGATGGAGCTTCTAGACATATTCAAGCTTCTAGAAGGGACACTTGGGGACAAGCCCTTTTATGGGGGTGACTCATTTGGGTTTCTTGACGTTGGTTTGATTCCATTTTCTACCTGGTTTTACACCTTTGAGATTTATGGACACTTCAAGATGGAAGTAGAGTGCCCTAAACTCATGGCCTGGGTCAAGAGGTGCGTTCAGAGCAAGGAGAGTGTGTCCAAGACTCTTGCTGATGAGAAGAAGGTTTATGAATATGTTGTGGCCTTAGAGAAGGCCACCACTGGAGCTTGAATGAATTAAAAAAAGGCACTTTCTGAATGGGCTGATATGATGAGTTGGCCTTGGATCATTAAGAGTGTTTTGATTTGTCAAATAGTAGTGTGTTTGTTGCTGCTTGATTGCTATGCTTGAGGTTGTGAGTCTAGTGGCCACTTGATTGTGTCTGCCAAATTATAGGGGATCAAATTATGTTGATGTTTGTGTGAGATATGAACTATGTTGATGTTTGTGTGAGATATGAACTCTGTGAAGTAAATAAAACCCCTTTTCACCATTAGCTTCTTTATGATTATATACACAAACGATATACAAGTCAGATGAGGATCTGAAACGATCTCCAATCCCTGCAATATTTTTGTACAATAGTGATTCTGATGTGAATCCCTAGTGTTGTTTTTGTTTAACATTTCATTCTGTAGTCTCTTCAAGTGAGAACTTTGGACTCCTTAATGTGTTCTGTTTCGAACGAAGTTCGGATTCTTCTTTTGGATTAAGGAATCCAAAGTGGTTTGGAGGAGCCAGGTGTTGGGTGTTGTGAAGGGGAGACCCCTGCCTTCCAAAATTGCATAGTCAAAAGACATGGGAATGAAGTGTCCTCCCTTTGCCGTCCTCAAGTTGGACTCCATTAATTGCAGAGAAGGGAAACTGACACATTTCTTGAAAATTTTAGTTGTCAACTACTGGTGGCTTCTTTTGTTTCTTTGCTATAAGTTTAAAATAACAGGTAATTGACACACAAACATGCACGCGTCGAAAATTTAAAATAAAAAAGGTTGAAAATTTTGGAAACATTAGTTCAAGCCATTTTCATTCGAGGATTTATATATTTATGTTCTTCAGTCATTCCCTTAGTTAATTTTTTGTTATCATAAGTGATGTTTCAGATAGAGCACATGTGAATAAAGCGTGTATCATTTGACCAAAAACAAAAAAGAAAAAAAGGAGATAAGGTAGCTGATGAAGGATTGCTGCTGAAGTTGTCCACTCCATCATTACCAACTTGCTTAGCTTGTGTCTGATTATTCCCTAATGAATGATCTTCATAAGCACAAAGCTTGCCCAGTGGCCTCCCACAAAGGTATGAATTTCCTTCGTAGCTTAAGGCCTCAAAAGATTGCAATTGTGTTCCTGTTGGAATTTCTCCTGACAAGTTGTTGTTTGATAAATCCAAAGTGCTTAGGAAAGATATTTCAACTAGACTGGAAGGTATTCTTCCATCTAGAACTTCTAATGATCTTAATTGTCGGGATTTTTTCACTCAACTTATTTGTTGATAGATTAAGGAATCTCAATTCAACCAATTTCCCAATTTCAGTTGGCATTTCCCCCACCAGTTGATTATGAGGGAGATCAATGTTTAGAAGCCCATAACGATCATTGTACACCAATTCTCTTCCTTTCCACACCATAAGCAAGCTCCAATCAAAAACTTCATACACAAATTTTCCTTTCCGATTGAAATAGATGTCATGCAAGGAAAAATTTAGATGATGTTTTTGAGCCATTGCAACCAGCTTGTCGAGGCAACTTGATATTGGTCCTGACAAGTCATTTTCCAATTGTTTGCGCAAGTTGGTTAAAGGATCCCAAAGAGTTAGGAATTCTTTCTGAGAGTTGACTATTAGATAAATCAAGAACCCTTAATTATTTGAAATGATCCCAACAGCCAGGAAGTTCCCTAATAAATTATTACTTGAGATATTTAAGGCAAAGAACAATTTTTAAATTTTGATTTCCTGACGTGTCTAAAAATCCATCATTTAATAGAAATGATGGAATAGATCCTTCAATTTGATTTGAAGCTTATGATATACTTGGAGTAGTCAATTCAGGTTTCAAATCTTGAATTGTACCTTTGAGAATGATGGATTCTATATGAAGAGTATGTGTTTTTCCTTAAAGTCTCTAAAACCACCCTACTATAGAATCATTGATTTTGACATGAGAAACATATAAGTAGTGTAAATTATTTTGAGATTATTTTGAGTGTGAAGCTATCTGGAAAATCCAGAACCCAACTTACAATGCCATAACCATGGTTGAGAATGCAGCTGCCACAAAAATTTGGTGGGAGAGTTAATTCTGCTCATAGTTCTACTCATAAATTCGTCGTAATCTAATGTAATTTCTAGATATAGATAGTATGATAATGAAATTTATGACATAACAAAATCACAATGAAAATCGGTGTCAGAATATTTCCATAATTGCATGTGATAATAATTGTAATCAGTTTGGCAAACATGAAATTCATTATGAATTGAGTCTGTTCATATAAGAACTAACGTACTATACCTCCGGTCTTTTGATGTATGATCCCGTTCGTAGCGCTAATAGCACTACCACCTAAATCTAATATTAAATTAAAGACCCGAGACAAGCCTGCAAATGCCATATAGTGTGGGGTTGGGTCTAACAAAAGACACTGAACCCAGTCCAAGTGGAAGAAAATGGCAGAATAGACTCGACGGAGAGTATTGGATCCAAAGTCATTAATTAGAGAAGGAAGCCGAGGGAGTCTTATCGTATATAAATAATAGAGTTATATGTTAATTATGTTTCATTCAAGTTATGAATTATCGTAATAAAAAAATGCAGCGACTATGACGTTAATTTTATACTGTCATCTTTTTTCTTTTTTTTTTTCTTGAATATATTGGAGCTGATCGTCCAATTGAATTTATTACTATAATGTTGAATAATTAATACTTGCAGTTCTGAGACCTGATCGATCAGTTATTCCCACCCTAAATTAATTAAGCTTCAAGTTTCAATATTTCTTTTTTTTTTTTTTTTTGTTGTTGTTGTTGTTGTAAGACCAGGGTATCTACCCAAGTGAGCCTGATAAATTTTTTCCATACACGTCACCTCAAGAATCGAACCCAAAATTAGAGCGTTTAAGAGAATGTAAGCCCCAAATTTCAATATTTCCTTTAAGACATAATCAGTACTCATTCTGGTACTCCATGTAAGAACTAGTTTACACATAGATATTTCAGGGAGATTAGATTAAATCACATTTATTATAATTAACTAATTAGCTAATTAATTTTATTTCTTTAGTTGTTAAGTATCTCTTGTATTAAAAATAAAAAATAATTCTATCTTCATTGTATTTGAAAATAGTATTAAACCAACACAATAAATTAAATATTACCATCCAAAAAAATATATTTTAAAAATATTCAGTGTTTGATATTAATCTTCACATTTACCATGGCCTATATACATTTGATATTTCAGAGCATCAGTGGAATATTAGTCTTTAAGGTCTGTTTCGTATGAGGAATATGGAGGGGAAGGGAGGGGACGGAAAATTTTTATGAGTTGGATTTAAGAAAATTGGAGAAGTGAAGTTACAAAATTTTAATATATATAATATGTAAGATTAAAGAGTTAAAAAACTTAATTAAAAACTTTATACCCCACTTCTTTCATTTTTATTAATCTATCTTTAAAAAAATTTTCCTCTACCAACTTTCCCTCCCCTCCCCTCATACCAAACAAGCCCTAAATGTTGTATCGACGATCATTTATTGTATTAGATGATCGCAATCATTGACTTTTAATTAAAAGAGCCAAATGAACTCTCATCAAATAATAATCTTTCAGCCCTCAAGGATGAATCGAAATTCCACACAAGTAACAACTTCTATATATATCAGAACATATATATATATATATATGATGAACTACCCCATGCCAATGGAGATTACAGTAAAATTACAATTCACACCAACACCGAAATCTTAATTCCAAAGCCAATTCAACAAACTAAGAATAACAAAACGGGACTTGTCTAGATACCACAACTCCATATTTTTGCTGTATTCTACCACACTGACTATTTTGAATAAGGCCACAATATCTATATATATATATATCACACATTGATATTGCATCTATTAACATCTGTATATGACACTCGCTAAAAGATAATCAATCTGATAAACAAGAAATCCTCAGCTTTTAATTTGCAGATGAACCCAAGTGCTCACTTGATAAGAAGCTCCAACCGATGATGGTCTGGCAACCACAAGCATTATTCAGGTCAGCAAAAAACAATTTAAATCGTATAACTGATATAAATGATTTAGAAAGAAACTCAAAAGTAAATTATTTTTTGGTAAATAACAATGATGACATGCTATCATCACCTGTTAGTTGCGGAGGCACCACCTGCGCCATCTTGCCACAAGAAGCATTGTTGTAACATAGACAGAGTCTGACAACTTGCTTAAGAAATAGAAGTAGGCATGTCTCCATGGTCGAATCACTAACAATGATCCAAACACTACCCAAAATCCAACACCGAATCCCACTCCCAAGCTTTCGTAGAATGCTTTCATGAAACTGTCATCTTCATCACCACCTTGTGTCCCATTCTTTAATGGATGATCTTCAGAAGAACAGAGCTTGTCCAGAGGCCTCCCACAAAGATAAGTATTTCCTTCGTATCTAGAGGGTTCAAAAGATTGCAACTGTGTTCCTGTTGGAATTACTCCTGAAAAGTTGTTGTTTGATATATCCAGAAAGCTCAGCGAAGATATTTCAGCAAGACTCAACGGAATTTCTCCATGAAAATAATTTCTTGATAGATCCAAAGATTCTAATGATTTTAATTGTCCTATCTTTGGAATGATTTTTCCACTCAACCTATTTGATGATAGATTCAAGAATCTCAATTCCACCAATTTCCCAATTCCTGTTGGCATTGCCCCTTCCAGTTGATTGTGAGAGAGATCAATGCTGTTTAGAAGCCCATAGCGATCATTGTACACCAGTTCTGTCCCTTTCCACACCATAGACAAGTGCCAATCAAAATGCTCGATTCCTGCAAGTTCTCCTTTCTTGTAGAAATAGACTTTACGCAAGGAATGATTTAAATAATGTTTTTGAGTCATTGCAACCAGCTTGTCGAGGCAACTTGGTATTGCTCCTGCAAACTTGTTAAAAGAGAGATCCAAGACTCTGACTTTTGTCAAATAACACAGAGGGAAGGGTAACTTTCCATCTAATTTATTCATCCGTAAACTAAGAGTTTCCAATGCTTTTAGATTGTCTCTCGTCCATGAACGAGGTATTGGTCCTGACAAGTTATTTTTCCCCAAATCTAACAGTCCCAGTTTATTTGCATTTTCCAAGGAGGGAAGCCCACCACTGAAGCAATTGTTTCTCAAAACTAATTGCTCAAGTTGACTTAAGAATCCCATAGAGTTAGGAATCCTTCCTGAGAGTTGATTATTGGATAAATCAATAATTCTTAATGATTTGAAATGGTCCCAACAACAAGGAAGTTCACCTGATAAGTAATTACTTGAGAGGTTTAAGCCTACCAAGTTTTCAACAATAGCACTTGTTTCTTTGCCACTAGAAAGAACAAATTTTGAAATTTGATTTCCTGAAATGTCTAAAAATTTAGCCTTTAACAGGAATGATGGAAGAGAGCCTTCAATTTGATTTGAAGCCAATGATATATGGATAACATAAAATTCAAGTGGCTGATCTGGAATTGTACCGATGAGATTGCTGGACTCTATAGAAAGATAATTTGCTCCCCTATTAATTCTCCAAAACCACTCGGGTATAGAATCATTGATTTCAGCATGAGAAACATACAAGCTTTGTAAATTATGTTGTGTGTGAAGCCATTTGGGGAACCCTGGACCCAACTTACAATGCAATAACGATAAATATTGTAATTGAAAAGGAGGATTCCAATCATTGGTGAATTTAAGGGACAACAAGTTATCAGATAGGCCTAAGAATTGTAACTTGGTGAGATTATGAAGATGGACATCACTAATTGTTCCATTCAGCTTATTAGAGGAAAGGTAGAGAGCCACTAAAGAATTCAAGTGTTTTCCAAAATCAACAGGAATGGGACCACCTAAGTGATTATTGCGTAAATTAAGGTACACGAGCTTGGAACTTACATTGAACAACCAAGGGAATATTGATGACGTAAGCTTGTTCTCAGCAAGATCAAGGTTCACAAGAGAGGTAGAAAAATTCAAATGGGATGAAGGTGTTGATAGAATATTAATATCTGTCAAGCTACAGCTTACTAGTGATAGCTCACTTAGGTGTGAAAGCTTGCCAATAATGGGCAACAAGTTGTTAGAGTAATTGAGATTGGAAACATAGCTTAGATCAAGTGAAGTTAAGGAGGGAAGACTGGAAAGCCACTCAACCCCAAGTGGGCTCTTGTCATCAATTTTTAGATCATAATTCCAGCCAATCAAAAGTACTTGCAAGCTTGAAAGATTACCAAGTTGGGAAGGAATACTGCCCACTAAATGATTCGCAAGGAGACGGAGCTCTTGCAAACTTGAAAGGTTGGCAAGATGGAAAGGTATATTGCCAACTAAATTATTGCCGGAAAGATTTAGAACCCGCAAGTGTGAAAGCTTGCCAAGTTCAGTTGGTATTTCTCCACCGAAAGAAGAAGCAGATAGATCAAGGTATCTTAGTTTGGTGAGTGAAGCAACAAATTTGGGGATAAGACTCCCGTTGAAATCATTGTAACCGAGATTCAAATAAATTAAGTGCTGCAAGTCCATCAATGAAGGGCTAATCTCACCTCTTAAAGGCTGCAAACGTTCTTGGTCATCGCTAAGATCAAGCTCGTGAACGTGGCCAGTACGAGGATGACAACGAACACCAGACCAGCGGCAACAATCAGGAGAAGAGCCCCACGAAGACAAACGACCATAATCGTCCACAAAGGCTTCCTTCATGTTCACAAGTGCTCGCCTTTCCTTCTCTACGCAGCTGTCCTTTGCAATCAACAACTCTGCCTCCAAGTGCAGCATCATCACTATTAATGTTATTATTGCTTGTAGCACTTTCACAATATTAATGGAACTCATGATTATATTGCTACTCTTGCCACATCAAACTCAACCCCAAGGGGTTGTTCATATTTATAAGCCTCGTCAGACTGCAATCTTTTTGGCAGACCCTTTTTTATTTATTTATTTTTTTTACAGAGGACACTATATATTCATAGTGACTAGATTAATAACTATTGGGGTTGAGCTTAGTCCTAAATATAAAATATTATTTATATTTGTCAATTTTTTTTTTCTTAATTTGCTCCAATCAATGTTCCTCAACAATAATAAAAAGGGGAAGTGAATAAATGAACTAAAAAAAATAATTTATTAAATATCCAATTGAGCTTATTGGCCTCCCAAAACACACACTTTCTCTATCTACGAATGCAATTGCCACCACGTCATTAGATGACGTTTGGCATTACCAATTTTTTTTAGCATTATCCCGCTGAACTATGATTGTCATTATCAATTAGAGAGATATGAAAGGATGACTGTTAACTATAGATAAATAATAAAGAATATTTCATTTCTATTTTTAAAAATTAGCAAATAAAAAGTAAATCAAGCTGATATTATTACATGATGATAGTTGAAATATCATATATAAAAAAAGATAATCATTATATCAATAATTTTTTTGGCAAAATATTTCCTTTATTTACTTTGGAATAGTTGTTTGCCTGCCGTGTGTTGCCTGGGCCTTCGGATTTGACGTTAAAGCAAAAGACTCGAAGCAAGAAACATGAGTCAAAGTCTTCCAGCGCGACAAAATTTTTATGCACTTGTTTCCAAAGTGATGAAATATATCATTTATGGTTCTCCTTCTCGCCCCTTTTTTTTTGCCAGCAAATAGTCCTTCTCTTTATAGTTTATACAGTTGAAATTAAAATACCTCCTAAAATATGTACAAACTTTAGGTAGTATAAAATAAATTTAAATTTCAAGATTCTTTTATCTAAACACATTCATACATTTAAAATTCTTTGTTTTTTATTTAGATTTGAAATAATTAGATCAAATTGATTATTGGAAATTCTTAAGAAGTTACAATAATAAATTTTTTCTTGACTTTAGATCAAATTCAAAGAGATGAATTTTTATCTACCTAAATACTCCCTCCAGTCCTTAATATTATAAGACATATTTATTTAATTTCATTAAATCAAGAAAATTATTTAATATGACATGTATTTTCTAAAATGTCATAATCATCTTCCTTAATTAATTCATTCCCTCCTATCCTTAATTATTATTGAGCGAGCATAAATGGGAATAAATTAGAAAAAAAATTAATAAATATAAAAAAAATGTTTTGAGTAAGATCAATTCTCAAAACCGAAGAGGAGTAACAGATTTGCCTCAAATCCAAGGACACCATGGTTCAAGGTTGAGCCCGCTATATTCATTCGGCGATAGCAACAAGACAATTTAAAACACTAACAAAATGAGTTACAAACGCACAGGCCAAAAAAAAAACAACACACACACACACAACTGATACAAGAGACCAGAGCACGTTGTATTTCCACCATGCATGTCCTGCCCAAGAGCTCTTTTTCATATATAGCAGTGAATTTTGTCCAAAAATATATATATATATATATATATAGCAGTGAACAGTGAAAGATATATGTGCCTACAAATCCATTTGCTGTTCTTATTTACTTCCATCGAAATGAATTTCCAAAAAAAGATATATGTGCCTTCTCTTATAAAATTTTCACAGCATTAGTGTCATATTGAAGTCTCATTCTTTTTCAATTATAGGACTTCAAATCCTGCGTTCACGTGTTAGATGATCGCAAGCATTAACTTCTAATTAATCAAATGAATAGCCAGCGAGTGTGAAGATAGTGGTGAGGAAATCAATCGTCCTTCTTCCTCTCAAGCTCGCTGCTCCTCTGTTCTGACATTTTCTTGCTGAATCATGGGTCTGAACAAATAAAAAAAAAAAATCATGGTGAACGACCGAGGTGAAGAGCCGATGAAGGTGGGGGTGGGAGTCAAAATCCAAAGCTGTTATGAACTTCGGTGGTGAAAATGTGAAGGTCGCCGGCAACGGAGGAGAAGAGGGCGATCGTCGCCGGCGACGGATGTGGAGCAAAGGTGTGGTGTTTGTGAAGCTCGAAGGTTTGGAGCTTTTTTTCAATGGTGTTCGCGGCAGCTCTCTGGTCTCAATCCAATTCCCTTTTTCTGCAATTTCAGACCTAATAAACAGACACAAGCGCTGTTGTTTCTGAAATTCGAGCCTAAAACCTATTTACAATTTTAAATCTGTTATGAATATTGTGGTAGTGGATGTTCATAGTCTCTTAGTATTCCATAACCTTCTAAGATGAATCTTTTGGAATTTTACACTTAAAGCCATATAACCCATAAATGGCTTAGTGGGAGTTTTTTATTATTAATGTAAATAACCTACAAAGACTTTATATTGTACCATTATGTAGATTTACTCTTTTGTTGTAACTCTTGTAATGGAAGTTAAGGATTTGTGGCCTATAAATAGTAGGCATGTATCAAAGGTTGTAAGCTTGAAATGAAATAAGAATCACTCCCTCCTTGCTCTCTATATTTCTCTCCTGTATTTCTTCATTTCCTTTATCTCAATCTCTTATACTTTCTTGATTTCATAACACGTTATCAGCACGAATTCGCTCAGAAGACCTATGGTCTAGTTTTCTATCTCTTCTACTCTCTAACTTTCTCATTTCTATACTATGTTTTGTATTGTTTATTCTCTATGTTATTTTATCTTTCTAGTCTACATTATCAATCTATTGTTCTATATTATTTTTATTATTTTTCTTTTACGCTATCTATTTTTATCCATCATGTTGTTACCTTTTACATATATCTAGGATAATCTAAGCCATTATATGGAATTAAATAGATTTTTTTACCGATTGTTTTATACATCGGGTTTCATGGCTAAGATTTGAGATTATATTATCCTTCGTAAGTTTTCTTTCCTGTCACTTTTACTTATCATTTTCTGTTAATCTCTTATTATGCAAAATTTATATATATTTTTATTTTATATTCTAGTATTCTTTACATTTTATGTTATTATATTATATTATTTCATTTTATTTACACTTATTTAACATTTATATTTTTTTATTTTATTTACATTTTATGTTATATATTATTGTCATTTATTTTATGTCATTTATTTCATCTTGTTTTATTGTTATTTTATTTACATTTCATTTATTTATGTTAACACATTATTGTTATATCATTATATCAATCTTTTATTTTCATTTGTTTATTATATTACATTAATATATAATAATATTATATATGAGCATGTAATGTGGTTTATATGATCATGGATTTATCTATTATTTATATTTTGATTATGAATTTGAATTTATTTAATTTATTTTCTAGTATTTTGATTTTATCGAGAGGCCAGAAGTCATAATATTCTTAATTTCATAATCAGATGACCAGAAGTCACATCACTTTTGTAATAACTCTTATGAGAAAGAACGCTATTGGTTTCATTAAATTGCAAGATTGACAAGAAAAATTTTGGCACTTTATGATTTAATTGTTACAAATATCAAAGCACTGAAGGCTAAATGTTCAAATATCAAACTAAACAAAAAAAAAAATAGTTTTACAAGGTTTTTGCTATGGTCCTAAAGACCAATATTTGGAGAAATTAATGATGCTATTGAAAAAAAAAACACATGTAGGAGTGAAAATAAACATGATTACATTGCATTGACGGAATTGATAGTTGAAAGCTAAGAATACTTTGTCTTAGCTATTGAACTACAATCGTGGAAATAATAACATTTCTAAGGTGATTAAAATTATGAGCAAATATCATATTATGATTGGAAGTCATATGGATAGAAAGAAAAATGGTATAATATGACCAGAAGTCATATGGATAAAAAAAATGGTATAATATGATCAGAAGTCATATAGACTCATATGTATCAATTTATTCAAAATAAAGATCAAAATGGTTGTGAAGCCAGAAAAACCATGAAATATTGTGAAAAATATAAAAAATAGTTATGATGCTTAAAGCAATAAGTTACGGAGAAAGATGATCAACTTGTATAGCCAAAAGAAATAATTGTAAGTTCTGAAGGCTATATAATTTTGATTAAGAAATAATTGTAAGCCCTGAAGGCTATATGATTTTGATTCTTTATTTTTAAATTTAAATTGATTGTGATTAATTTGTGAGAGAGAAATTATTATTTAACATTGTGATATCAACATGAATGATATATGAAATCAAATAGATAAAAAGGTAATGATTGGTCATTTTAAAATTTCAGTATAGTGCCAATTTATTTAAAAGTTTAAACATTATTGGTAATTATTGATATATTTTGATTTCATGGCCTTTTAGGATGCTAACTACCTCATGGTTAATCCCTATAACTCCCAAATCAAATGGTTTTCAGTATTTATTCATATAATCTTTAATTATACAATTAAGTTGTTTAATTACATTCTTTATGTATAATTGTACAATTTATTTGTAATTTTAAGTATATTGTGTATGTGAATACTATTCATATACATCAATGGAGTTTACCATCTCTATTTTTTTCTTGGAACTTGTATTTCTCTGTTGCACCAAAGATTTCCCAACAAATATTCAACTCATATACCTCAACATCAAGGTACTTTCTTTCATTATTAGTCATATTTTTCATTTTAGCTTTGTCTTCCATCTCTCTTCTCCTCTTGAGCACTATTATGTTGCCATACAAATATATATGCAATTTTTCTTAGTTCCAAACTTTTGTTATTGAAAGGCATACAAATACTCTTCAATTTATATTTGATTTTAGTATTGATAATTTATTGCCTCCTTTCCCAATTCATTGTATTGACATTTCTTCTACTCCTTAGCATTCTTATATGATATGTACAAGTTTCATACATTAATTATGATATAATATAAATATGACATATATTGGAATCAAATTGGTTTTACGTGACATTTAAGGGGGGAAAATCCTATATCATATTTGAATTAAGAGAATGAGAACTTAATGAGAAAATTCATTATGAATAGTTTATGATTTGTTAGACAAAATCATTTTCGTAATGTGCATGAATTATATAGTGCAAGTCAAATTTATAGATGATCAAACAGTAAAGAATATTTGAAAGAAGACTATGTATATCATAAGTATTTATTATTTTATATTATAATGCATTTATCTTTACATTTCTCTCAAATTAATTTTAGCCCCTAAACATCAGAATTTATTGTAATAAGATCTTTATGTATTTTGATTATGGATCTCCTCATATTTCTTTATGTAGTGAAAAATTCTAAACATTTCATATTTTGAACATGCATCAAAAGAGACAAATTGAAGAATATTATTATTGATGAGTAATAAAATTATATAAATATGTGATAATATATATTAGTTCCTGAAGAACACAAATGTAACAAAATTGATATAGTTCATGGAGAACTAATATAGATTTTTCTTAAATTCTATGGGCAGAAGAAGAATTGATTAAGAAAAGTTATAACCCATAGATTTACATTAGAGTTTTACTCTATTACATGGTTTAAATGATAACCCAATTGATTGAAATCCATGATTAGTTGTGAGTTATGAAGTACTTGAGTTTTGAAATGAAAGATATATTATTAGTTTGCTATATACAAATTTGTCTTTGAAATAGAGAAATAAAGAAAGTATATTTATATGACTCACACTTGAGGGGGAGATTGTTAGAATATAAGTGTGAGTTAATATTGAAAAGTTTTACTCATATACTTCCTCACAAAACCTATTGATCTCCAAAAAATGGATGTCATATTGACATTTTATATCAATACTTATGGAAATTGAAAAGTTTGTCGTTGGTTAAGCAACATGTTACAGTAAACTAGTAGTTTACTGATCCAAATAAATTTATGTTGGCATGACTTATTTGATTCATCCGAGTCATATATAAAAGATTACGTGTGACATCCATTGAAGAACTAGAAGATTCTTCATAAATAGCCAACATATTATATAATTTAAGAGTTATCATGTGCTACTTGTTCTCAAAGAAATTTAATTATGAGAGTATCACAAGCTATGATTTAGAATGGATCTCTATATTTCTGGAAATAAATAAACTAATGTATGGGCCTATTCAAATATCATGTAAACCATATCAATGTTCAATAATTTTGATAGATGCATCTATAAGATGGTTACATGTAATATTAATATTAGTTTGCAACGTGAAGTTTGCAAGAATATTTGAATAAATTATTATGTTACGCGCAATTTCCAGATTATACGATTTATTCATTGAAGCCTCCATAAATAGCTAGACTAATACTTATGAGAACAAAATTTATGTTTCAGTTTTGGCATATTTGATCTTACATATTGCAGCACTTATACTAGCCAACCAAATTCTCCCAATAAAATTGGCTTTTGGTCAGGAGTCAAGTATATTCCATCTTAAAAAGTTTGAATGTGCATTCCTATTGATTCACCACAATGCACACAGATAGATATTTAAAGGAAATTGAGATAAATGTTGGGTAAGAACCCTCTTCTTCTTGTTTGTCTCTAAATGAAACAAAAGGATGTTTCTAATGGAAACAAATGGATTTAGGAGACTTATACTGCATGATTAGTCGATTGTCATTTGATAAATTTTTTCTAATATGAGGGGGAGAAATTAAATAGCTGGAAAAGAAAACAAAAGGAATGCATTATTACTAATAAATATAGATCCTCAAATATAACAATATGAATAAGAAGTTCATTTGGTTTGCAGTCATGAAATATTACATAAAATCTGTTAGATGCAATTACTGACCTAAATGGGAATTACTAAATCTCATATTCCAGCTATAAGTGGTCTAATCAGCATAAATGAAAGTGAGACATGCCCGAAGTATGAGAGATTAATCAGTTCCAAAAAAAAAAGAAGCAAATAATCATATTAAGGAGACAGACACTCCAGAAGAGGTCAATACATAACTACTTGCAGAACCCTCAAAAGAAGTTCAGGTACCTGAAAGTAATAAAGAGATCTCAATGAATTATGTTACAACAAGAAAAATGGAACTGAAAAGATAAAGTTGTCGACAACAGTTTTAGTAATAACATCATGTGATTAAATGAGGATCTTATACATGAATATGTCGGTAAAAAAAAAAGGTGATTGGCCAACTAAAGAAGGGGACAAGACGCAATGAAAAATGTTCTTTTAGCATGTGAAATTTATGGACCTGTAGTCCAAAACATTTGAAATTTAAAGTTATTTGTGATATATGAATATTCATGTGAAAATAAAGATTTTCACAAAGTTTAATGATGATAGTGATGAGGTACAACATTTGGTAGTGGATATAATAATTGTTGCATATATTATTAGTCTGGCAGTATATGCAAACAAAATAATGCGTCTATTAGATATCATTATATATAGTATATGCATATGGATAGTGAATATTACATGAGAGTCTTTGAAGGATCTAAAATGCCAGAAGCATATACAAGAAAATTATTCTATATATAAAATGTTGTGCGGGTTTGAAAATAATTCAAGCATATATTATTAATTGAAAAATATATTGAAAAATGAGTAATTTTACATTTTACTTGACTTGTAGATCAAGTTATCAAATGCATCAATGATTTCAAAATCACATATTTTTACCGTGGTGAATTTTCTTGTAAAGATACATTGAATTTAATGGTCCAGAAGTACCTTATAGTTTATGAGAATATTTTTGTATTATGCTAATATTGTATCTATTATAATTTTATTGATAAAAATTAGTTCTTGCAAGTGCACAGTGGATAACAAAAATGAGTTTAGTGTGATAGTCCTATTAACATATTATATAATATTATTTTGTTCAAAAAAAACTGAATATGTGGATATAAGCTATATTTTGATTATTTTCAGAATAATTTTTCTTTATTGTTTTCACGATGAATAAGATAAAGGCATAATATACTGATATTTTAGCATATTCAGAAGATATGTAAGAGGAATACATCTAGCAGAATATTTGGTGACAATGTATCATTCATAGTTTGGTGGCTAAAAGAATGATATGCTCAACAATACATTAGAAGTGATGTTCTTATCAGGGGGAGTAAATACGATATTATCATCGTATAAAATAGAGACCATGTTGTACTCTTTTCCTTAACCAAGGTTTTGTCCCACGGGGTTTTCCTGGTAAGGTTTTTAATGAGGCAGTTTCGATTTGTATTGTGTACTCTTTTTCCTTCACTAGGTTTTTGTCCCATTGGGTTTTTCCCGGTAAGGTTTTAATGAGGCACAATATTTGTTTATGAACATCCAAGGGGGAGTGTTATGAATATTGTGGTAGTGGATGTTCATAGTCTCTTAGTATTCCATAACCTTCCAAGATGAGTCTTTTGGAATTCTACACTTAAAGTCATATAACCCATGAATGGTTTAGTGGGAGTTTTCTATTATTAATGTAAATAACCTATAAAGACTTTATATTATACCATTATGTAGATTTACTCTTTTGTTGTAACTCTTGTAATGGAAGTTAAGGATTTGTGGCCTATAAATAGTAGGCATGTATCAAAGGTTGTAAGCTTGAAAGGAAATAAGAATCACTCCCTCCTTGTTCTCTATATTTCTCTCTTGTATTTCTTCATTTCCTTCATCTCAATCTCTTATACTTTCTTGATTTCATAACAAAATCCAATTTTTTAAGCACCTACAATTAAAAAAATTAAACTAGCATCAAATATTTTCAGAAAAATCAATGATTAAGGGTAATTATAATTATTTTGACAATTGTATCCTTTTTAATCATAATTTAATGTATTTACTCTTAATATCAATTTATCTCAAGAAAGACATTTGAAGCTCAATAATTATAACAAAATCTCTAATTAAAGTATAAAAATATATAATAAAAATAGGGATTTGTCAATTCCCCATACTTAAACTTTTGCACTCAAGGGCAAAACACTAATCAATTCAAAACTAAACACAAATGAAAACTTCAAATGCTCAATATTGGAGTCAATAAATTAATCAATCATCACAAATCAAGCTAACATAAATCTTAGCATGAGGTAATGCAAATGGATTAGATTAATGCATAATTAATAAAAGAAAAGTACACAAGAAAACACTCAATGATTCAAGTGTTTCACTTCTCTCATAAGTATAGGAAATTTCGCTCAATACCACATAGACTAGGTCCTACTATATGCCTGTTGAAATTTTACTCTCTCCACCACTATGTAACACATAAACTCATGAATCAAGGGGACTTTTAAAAGGGTTGTAATGATAGAAATGGTCTCATGGAAAAGATAATGAAACAATAAGTACTATGCATACACAAATGTGTACAATGACACCCTTTTTTTAGTTTTAGGATCAAATAACCACATCCTCTTGTCAATCAAAACACTAACTAATAAGTTTTTCTCATAATTAATTCTCTAGTCTAGATCAAGTGTCACCTTTCTAAAAAAATGACACTATTAGAAATAAAAAATATATTTTAAAATAAAATAAAAGCCAATCTATGATAATGATGATTGAGTAAACAAAATCAAAAGTGATCACTGTCATTATACAAGAAAAGCAGAAAACATAAAAAAGTAGATCCACCATTAAGTGATAAGCATGCAATCATGAATCACTTTTGGAATTAAATAAGCTTCCTTTAGCACAATAATTGCATGCATGTCTGTAACGCGTATACAAGTCAAGGTCTTCCATTAGTGATATGCATGCATTCATGAATCACTTTTGGAATTAAATAATCTTCCTTTAGCACAATAATTGCATGCATGTTTGTAACAAGTAAACAATTTTTTTTTTTAATCTGTTCCTATTAATACCCTCAATAATAATTAAAAAAATACAATAAATAAATGAATTATAAAAAATAACTAATTAAATATGTTTTATATTAAAAACAAGTAGCCTTAAATTAGCAACTTCCCTTCACCGAGCAAAAGAAAGTGTAGGTCTCCACCTATTTTCTTCTCTATCGACCAACACTTTTACCACCACATCATTAGATGACGTTTGGCATTACCAATTAGATAGATATGATAAGATATATGAAAGGATAACTATTAACTATACATGGATAATAAGGAATATTTCATTTATACTTTTCAAAATTAGAAAATAAAAAATAAATCAAGCCGATATTATTGCGTGATGTTGAAATATCATATATAAAAAAGATAAGGGAAAATCCCTAAAAAAAACTTTAAAATTGGGAAAAGACAAAAAGGTGATATGAATTTCCATATTCCCACATAAGTGTTAGTGCTGAATTGGAATATTAAAATTTGAGACAAAATGACAGATTTGGCCTTGTGATGATAAAAGAAAAGAAGTTGGTAACAAAAGAAGAAGGTGACACGATACAGGGTCTACGTGAGAGGGAACATAATTGGGAGCCGAGACAAACAGGAGTGAGGTATGTACTTTATTGAGTCAACAACGTTCTTCCCCCATGTAGTCGAGATGAAGCAAAATTATTTTCGTTTTCATTTAGGTGGGAAACTATGATTTGGGCGCGGGGTATTGGGGTTGGAAGGACGTCAATGTTGATGATGAGTGGTCGGGGGAAAAAATGTTAATAATGCTTGAAGCTGGGAGGAGGTTGTGATGGTTCATGACGTGAGTTTTAGGCTTGTGGTTGAAGCAAAAAAAAAAAAGGATAGATTTCATAGGAAACGAGTAAGATGAAGTTAAAAAACCCTAATATAGATTTGTGAAAGATTGAAGTGGCCATTTAATTTTGTTTTTCTGAACTAACAGTGTGTTATTTCCTTGAGGCAAATCCAAAGACGCCATGGTTCAAGGTTGAGCCCGCTTGATTCATTCGGCGATAACAAGACAATGTAAAACATTAACAAAATGAGTTAGAAACACAAAGGGAAAAGAACCACAAGAGACCAGAGCCCGTTGTATTTCCGCCATGTATGTCCTGTCCAAGAGCTCTTCTTCATATATAGCAGTGAACAGTGAACAGTGAACAGCGAACAACAATCGCAAACAAGTCACCCCCAAAAGATATATGTGCCTAGACCAGCGCCATTTGGTGTAGTGGTCACCTATGTGGCTTTAGGCCACTCCCCCCTCCCCTACACGAGTTCGATCCCGTGTCACTATGTAATAAATAAAAAAAGATATATATGCCTACAAATCCATTTGTTCTTATTTACTTCCATTGAAATGAATTTCCAAAAAAGGATATATATGCCTTCTCTTATAAAGTTTTCACAGTATTAGTGTCATATTAAAGCTAAGTATCATTCTTTATCAATTATAGGACTTCAAATCCTGCGTTCACGTGTTAGATGATCGCAAGCATTAAATTCTAATTAAAAAAAGAGAAAAGAAAGAAGGAAAAATTATAGTTAGGTCCCAGACAAACGAAAAAAATAAAAAAATGGTCTGAAAAAGTTGTCTATAACACCTATAGTGTTGTCAATGATCTGCCCCCGGTGTTATTAATGACTAATGAGACCATTTTTTATTTTGAAATTTTAAGGGACTAATTTTTTTTTTTTTTTTGTCTGAGACTTCACTGTAATTTGCCCATGAAAGAATGAGCAACGTGGATTTGAAAGAATATGCAAGAAACAGCGCAGTGGATGAACAAAGAATAAATAACGAGGAAAAGAAAAGGATTAAGGTGTAAATTTAATAATGAAGTTTTGTCTGAGCGGTGTCTGATATAAATAAATTTTGGAAGGGGTAAAAATGGTGCTAATTTAACAAAACCATTAAATTAGACCTAACGGCCCCTAACAGTGTTAGGTCAAATTTAACGGTTTTGTTAAATTTACACCTTTTATAATTGTTCATTATTATTTTTGTCTTTTCTAAAATTTATTTGTGTCAAACGCCCCTCGAACAAAACTTCATTATTAAATTTGCACCTTGACAAAAAAAGAAAAAAGAAAAAAATATGACAATCGGGGCACAAAGTGATATATAAAATATTGCATCCACTAATAGATTTAACAAAAGAAGGTTAAAGTATATTTTTAATCTTTTAAGTTTTACATGAGGTATACTTTTAGTCCCTTAATTTTATAAATTATACTTTTGATCATATATTTCTAACACTGTTAATGTTGCTAAGGAAAAATGTTAACGTGACAAACTCAAGTGATGATTGTGCAACTGACAAAACATATTTAAGTTTTAATTTTTTTAATATCATATATTTAGATTGTTAAAATAAAATAAACCGACAAATTTTTCTATTTATATTATTAAATCAATATATTTAGATTGTTAAACTAAATTTTTTTAATACAATTGAGGTTTTGTCAGTGACTGTTTCATTAGGTTTTTAGATATTTTTTAATTTACACATATTTTAAATTTAAGATTCATAACATTTAATTACACAATTATCGTTTCAGTTTGTTGCGTCAGCATTTTTCGTTAGCAACTTAACGTTGTTAGAAATATAGGATCAAAAATATATACTTTTATAGTTAAGGGACAAAAAATATACCTAGTGTAAAGTTAAATAACTAAAAATATACTTTAACCCCAAAAGAATTAGTTTCAAATAGAGCACAATTTTACATAAAACAGTCCATGTGTCGATTTCATTCAATATGGTAAGGTTCTTCTTCTTGTTGTTCTATAATAATTTGATTGGCTTTAATTTCAAGAGGAGGCTAATAGTTAATACTCAATCCCAGATGTGGACGGATGAAGTAATGTCTTTTTACAACGCAAATGGTTCTTGAATGACAGGAGATTATTCATTTCCATCTTCGTGTGCTTAAATCACATATGGTTATATATTTAATCCTGCTCACTTTTAATTTATCGATTACAACCAACGTAACTTTGCAATTTTTTTTTACCAATTCCGAATTTTTAAGTCATTGAAAAATTTCAAACCCGCCTTACATCAAAGTGCAAGGGTTGTTCCAGTCCTTCTTGTAATAAATGATTTTCGACACAAGGTAGGTAAGATTTGATGAGTGTTCTGCGTGTGATGTTTGAACCTTGAAGGTGAAGCAACTAATTACTTAAGAGTGGTTTGGAATAACAATGTTAGAAGTGGTTTTTTTTTTAATATAATCTTTGTAAATTTAAGATAGGATAAAAATCATATTATAAATGTGATTTATATTTAGATTGATGATAATAGAAGTAACTTTTTTAAAAAAAAAGTTGCTGGAGGCAGCTTCTAACATAAATTGCTTTTTTTTTAAAAAAAATCGTCTGTAGAAAAAATACTTCCCAAATAAACCATTTTATCTTCAACTGAGTTTTTGCCCTCCTATTGGGCTTTTTTCCCCATCTCCTAACGCTTTCCCAAACAGACATAATAGGACCAGTATAATCATATCACACTGCTACAATTGAAGAAGAGGATTCATGAATCATGATTTACTAGCTAGTTCGGTCAAATGTGTGGGTTGTTAGGAATTGACTTATAAAAAAAGTTGGTTGTTAGGATAATCATTGTTTTGAGACACTAACTAAAGCAAATTAAGCTTTTTTAAATTACCCGAATAACACGACTGGAGGGAATTCAAATTGATTTTTTTCTCTAAGATTACTAGATTAGGATCATTTTGTTTAAAATTAAAGAGAACGTCGTGGTTTTTGTTAAGTCGTTCCTCCTGTTATTTAAATAATTATAAAAACTGAGCCCATAAAAAATACGAGTAATATATTTTTAAGGGTTCAGAATATTTAGATGGATTTGAGCTATATTGACCACCATGAGTATACTTTACTCGATCATTTCATATAATTTTTTTATTATATTATTGAATATTGAACAAAAGAAA
This sequence comes from Inga laurina, assembly GCA_963855925.1. Taxonomy (NCBI): domain Eukaryota; kingdom Viridiplantae; phylum Streptophyta; class Magnoliopsida; order Fabales; family Fabaceae; genus Inga; species Inga laurina. The sequence continues at coordinate 78,072,290 of OY979702.1, forward strand.
ATTTGGGAAAAAGCCTCATATTAGAAATTTTATTGATAAGAAAGATCTGAAGAATTTTTATAGGCACAAAATACCATATGAAATCAGTTATAACACATTGTCGAGTAGAAATGAAAATAAGTCAGGTTCTAAATAGAGACCTACGGCCTAGCCTACATAAAACCTAACCTAGCATATTTAGTAAATAGGTCAGGTTCAGGCTCAGGCCTATTTCTAAGCCTATTTAGATAAACAGGTCATACCTATTTTCATAAGGCCTAGCCTATAAACCTACAGGCATGACCTATTTAACTTTTTTTAATTTATCTTATTATATAAGTATATATAATATCATCTAATAGTTTTATAAATTATTTATAAATTTACCAGCTTAACCTTAATTCTAAATTTCACATCACATCATTATTATACTCAACCATTACTTTTACATCAATCATTTACTTTACCTCTTTTCTCTTCAATCACTTGAGATGGCGACGCTAACTCACTCACTCTCTCTTGATTTGGTCGTCCACTAAAATATAATAAGTAGGCATTTAAACAGGTTTCAAATCTTTTGAAGGCTAAGGCTCAGGCCTAAAAAAAAGCCTACATACAGGCTCATGCTTATTTAGGTAAAGCCTATCCTAACCTAGCCTAACCTATTTCCACCCCTATTATCGTCGAGCACTGCAAGCAGATTGTCGAGGCAACTTGGTATTGGTCTTGTAAACTTATTAAAACTTAAAGACAGATCCCAGACTCTTAACTTTTGCCAAATAACATAGATGGAAGGGTAGCTTTCCATCTAATTTATTCATTCTTTCCAATTCTAATATTTCCAATTCAGTTGCATTTTCCAAAGAGGGAAACTCACCAGTGAAGCAATTGTTTGGCAAAACTAGCTAATTGCTCAAGTTGACTTAAGGACCCTGTGAAATGCAGGTTTAGCCCAGAGAAAGAATAAACACACTGAATATTATTGAATGGAAAGATGACAAAGAGTCTTAAACAGATTACAAGACACACGTTTCATTACATACAAGGCACTACTAACCACTCCATCAACTTAGGCCGCACCTATAACTCTAGGCCCAAAATGTCCTACTAACATCTACACTCCCCCTTAAGTTTTGGGGTTATGACTCCTAACTTATCCAACAGTTTCAGCCACACAGGCTTTGCTCCCTATACTAGTCTCCAAAACCACTTTGGCATTGAATCATTAATGTAAGCACGACAAAAGGTATATATAACACTTTTTAATTATTTTGAATGTGAAGCCATATGGAGAATTCATAACCCAACTTACATCTGGGTAACAATAATGATCGTAATTGAACGCAGAAATCCAATAGTTGTTGAATTTGAGGGACAGCAAGTTACGAGTGAAGTCTAAGACTTGTAACCTTGTAAGATTACAGAGATGAATATCTCTAATTGTTCCATTCAGCTCATTACTTGAATGATCAAGATGCACTAAAGAATTGATTTTTTTTTTTTAACAAAATCATCTGGAATAGGACCACTCAAGTGATATTGTTGTGCATATAAAGGTTTCCAAGATTGGAGCTTAGATTAAAGAGAAAAGGGAATAATTATGTTGTGAGCTTGTTTTGACCAAGATTAAAATCTAAAAGGGAAGTAGTACAATTCAAATGGTACCACGCTGATAGAATATTAGTCTGTCAGGTTACATTTTTGTAGTCACAGCACTCTTTAAGTTTTGAAGCTTCCCAATAACTGGCAACAACTTGTTAGAGTAATAAACATTTGAAAGATCACTTAAATCAAGTCCACATCAATTTAAGGGTGAGCCTGTGATTTGGGTTTCCTTTATTCATTTTTGCTTTTTGTATGCTTGTACGTTATCTCAACAGACACGCATTTTCTGTCAATGTCTCTTCAAAACTTGATCCATTTAATAAGGGTGGACCCTTAATTCTCAGTTATGGACTGATGGTGGATGAGTTGGCCGAGAAAGGAGCCCAATATAAGCACCAAGGACAAGATCTCACAGCTAAGAGTGTGGTGAAATATTTTCAAAATAAAAAGATTGAGGTTTTTGAAAAATTGTGTTATTATAAATTAAGAATATATACTGACATGCATTGGTCCTGGTGGGAGGTGCCCTAACCCTATAGCATGGGCTTGGAGATGCAAGCAGAGGGAAAATTTGTCTGGATCTCTTGCAGACGAGAAAAAGGTCTATGCGTCAGTTTTGGCCTATCAGACAGCATCTGAAAGCAAATTACATGTAAGCCACTCCCTGCACATGTTACCCTTATGTCTATCTACCAAATATTCCATGTATGCCAAGAAATCAACAACGGCTATCTTTGCATACACCATTCACGAGTCAGATGATCGCACAATCATTGACTTCTAATCACAAAAGAGACAGAATGAATGAGCAAAGTGGAGTCGAAGGAATCTGCCAGAAACAGAGCGCAATTGATACAAACACAGTACATTGGTTTGAGTTTCGCTTGGTTGTGTCTCTGGTGATTATGCAGTAAAATAAGTTGTCAGTAAGAATGCGTTCTTGATGTTATTTTACAATGAAAAATCTTGGTTGTGTCTTCAACATTTGTTGACGTGTGCGTGGTTCCTTAAATTTGCGAAAAGTCAAACCATGGACTCGCCCAAACCTACTGCATTCTCCATGCAATGCACGCAGCGGATTAATTTATAGAAGAAATTAATCGAATTAGCATTAAATTAATAGAAGACACACAACAAGTGTAAAATAGTGTTCCTTTAATGATATGGAATTTCTGGACTTTGTGGTTTATAGTATCCACAAGTTTTGTGGCGGACCACTGTGAAATGTCTGAGTACTCGAATAACGTTTTCTGTCAGAGCTACCTTGAAGAAGCAAAATACGTGACATAAAGGACGAGATTGTCCTAGAATTCCCCATTCCCATAGAGAAACAATAAGAAAAACATAAACTTGTGGACTAGGTTCAACTACCGACTCACACTATATTTCACTTCTTTGTTCTTGAAATATCCAGTTCTTGTCTGTAATTTTTACTTCACCGTTTCAGTCTTTGAGCTAGGGATTTCAGAGGTCCTGTTTGATAATGGCGGACGAGGTTGTTTTGCTGGATGCAAATGTAAGCATGTTTGGGATGAGGGCTAGGGTTGCATTGGCAGAGAAAGGCGTTAAGTATGAGGACAGGGAAGAGGATCTGAGCAACAAGAGCCCTCTGCTTCTGCAAATGAACCCGGTTCACAAGAAAATCCCGGTTCTCACCCATAACGGCAAACCCATCAACGAATCCCTCATAATTGTTGAGTATATTGATGAGGTTTGGAAGAGTGAAGTTCCATTACTGCCCTCTGATCCTTATCAGAGAGCTCAAGCCAAATTCTGGGCTGATTTTGTTGGCTCCAAGGTCAGTTTTGTCATTTTAATATCACTGTTTAATGAGATTTAATTTTTTTGACCAGCTTTAATGAGATTTAATTACCAGTACTGAAAGTGTTAGCAAAAATCTGCAGATTCATGAGGTTGGCAAGAGGATTGTGGCTGCAAGAGTTGAAGAGCATGAGCAGGCAAAGAAAGAACTGATAGAGAACTTGAAGCTATTGGAGGAGGTTCTTGGAGACAAATCATATTTCGGAGGGGACACATTTGGGTTTGTGGATGTTGCTTTGATTCCGTTTTATAAATGGTTCTATGCTTATGAGACAATAGGGAAGTTCAAAGTGGAGGCAGAGTGTCCTAAGATCATTGAATGGGCGAAGAGATGCTTGAAGAGAGAGAGTGTTGCGAAATCGCTGGCTGATGAGAAGCAGATCTACGAGTTTGTGTTGGGCTACAGGAAGAAGAATCAATTGGACTAAGCAGTAAGCACCAAACATGTAAACGATGAGAAGATGCTAAGGAATTTTAGGTAAGATTATGAGTATTCTGTTTTGGGAAGGTTGGCTTGATGGACAGGCGCTTAAAGTGAATAATGGAACTCGTTGTGCTCATGAGTTTTCCATGGTTCCTACCTAAATGTGTACTTGCTTCAAGTTATTAAGCACATCTTAGTGCTTTTGTAGTATTGTATATGATCCTGGTATATTTGTGTGTCTTGACTCTTACTAGCTTTGCCAAAAAACTTGAGAATGTCCTTGAAAGGGGAGAGCTTTGGCTCTGGCGAACATGAAGAAACCGATATTACTTATCTGATATTTCCATGGCTTTGCATGAAATTGTGTGCGCCTCTACATATATTAACAACTTAGAATTAATATGCTCTCTATATGTTTTAGTTTTTAGATTTAAAATAGCAAGATTAACATCATGAGACTATAAGTACGATTGAATTATATTTATTAGTAAATTTTAATGTTACTGGATTATATACGAGTCTATACGTTATAATTTTGAGTTCCTTATCTCACCTATGATAATACCATAATTATTAGAACTTGAATATCAGTATCAAAGATGAAAGTGTTACTATTGTCATCTTATAATTAACAGAACAGTCAAGTGCTTTCATCAATGTCCTATGTCAAGGCTAGGAAAGATTATTTTTTCCTACTTACTAAGATAGAAACAACATTATCTTATTTTGATTTAAAAGACTAACATCAATGGCCTTTAGTTACAAGTAAGATCAATCCAACCTTCCACATACCAAACAAAAAAAAGTCTCCATGACATTAGGCTATAAGGTCTAAAGGTATTGGTAACAACATTGTGTTATTGATTATATAAGTAACGAGAAGGCCACACCTCCCTTAAATGGGAGGTTGTGAGTTCTAACCTCAAAGTGGGTAAAGTAATGGGTGTGTGGGTGTGTCTCTCTTGCTTACAAGGGATGGCTAGGTTAGGAATAAATTCTTTGAAGGGGAAAAAAAACAAAGCGAGGAGAAGGCCACGTGAACTCGTTTTCATGCACTAGCAAAGTAACGAACTTGTGCTTCCATTGCAGGCAGTAGCTAGCATTCTTTATCCACCTTCTGAAATAGTAACCGACTAGTAGGTGTAATGCGGTGGTTGTGGTGGAGTCATTAGTGTTTTTTTTTTACTAATTAAGTTGCTTTTGACTAGTTGATTAGTTTCCTTTTTGCTGTAGCTTCATTATGCTGTTTGTTTTCATGATTGTGTTTTCCTTTCTAATTAGTATAAATAGGAGGGTCTCTGGCTTGTAATGTATTCAGATTTGAAATGAGAAACAGAGTGTATGGTTTATGAACCATTTTGGTACCAGAGCCTTGTTCCAGAGGGAGAGAAAATGAGAGAGTGAGGAATAGGTTGAGAGAAAAAAACGTTGGAGAAACAGGGTGTGCAAACTCCATCCTACCGACTCTTTTTCAGAAATTTGAGCCCGCCATCGTCTTCAGAAGGTCCCAAAACCTAGGACAGGCTTCGACCACCACCGTGAAAAGCCTCCACGTGCTATCATACGCCACGCCGGAGGACAATGCGCCGTCAACGGAGAGCACGCTCCGGCCACACGCGGTCTGAGGTTGAAGACGACCACGTCATCCGACATGTCAATAGGTCTGTCCAGTCATCACCAGGTGGCCTATTCACTGACTGCCACGTGTCACTTACTGCCACGTCAGCATCACCATCAGCACTTGCCACGTCACCCGACCCGTCATCAGCCACGTCAGCCAGATCAACTGAGTCAGCGGCAGCTCAATTAATAGTTGACTGCCACGTGTCCATATTGCCACGTCAGCATAACGGTCAGCCAGCATTTTTGTTAAAATTACATTTTGTGCCCTAGATTCTTCCAAAATTAAATTTAGGCCCTTAACTTTAGGAAATTGATTTTGACCCCTATATTCTGGAAAAATTACATTTCAGACCCCTGAACTTTTTGAAATTACATTTTGACCCCCGGATTATGCCAAAATTACATTTCAGACCCCTGAACTTCTTGAAATTACATTTTGACCCCTAGATTCTGCCAAAATTACTTTTCAGACCCCCTGAACTTCCCCTACCCTTGTACCTAATAATTGCGTACTTAAGTCATAACCTGTCAAACAAACTACAAAATGCCTCCAAGACGCCAGAATAGACAAGACATTGAGATGGAGGAGATGAGACGCTAGATTCAAGAACTAGAGGCCACTATAGTAGAACAGTAAGCCTTGCTCAAAACTCGTAGAGATCACTTAGAAGATGATTTGAATAGCTATAGTTCGTCATCCCCTGACTACCGTATCGTCCTCGACAACAACCATTCCACCTTAATGACATTAAGGTAGACATTCCTGAATTTGAGGGAAGACTCCAATCGGACGAATTCATTGACTGGCTACAAACAGTTGAATGAGTCTTTGAGTACAAAGAGATTCCAGATGAGCAGAAAGTTAAAATTATCGCCATCAAACTGAAGAAACATGCCTCCATATGGTAGGAGAATTTCAAAAGAAGGCGTGAAAGAGAAGGAAAGAGCAAGATACGAATGTGGGACAAGATGCGACGCGAGCTCTCACATAAGTTTCTTCCCGAAAATTATTATCAAGATAATTTCCTTCAATTACATAATCTCCGTCAAAAGACTATGTCTGTAGAGGAATATACCAGGGAATTTGAGAAACTTATGATGAAATGTGATATACAAGAAAGGGAGGAGCAAACAATAGCTCATTATCTCAGAGGGTTAAATACGAACATCGCTCATCCAGTACTACTCCAGCAATACTGGACTCTAGACGACGTCATTCGTTTAGCCATTCGTATCGAGAAGCAGTTGCCTAGAAGGCCTCCGTACCAACTGTCTTCCTCAACCAGAATTCCTTTTGATGGGCGTAAGCCACAAATGCATCATCCTAGCTCTTCAAGCACGCCTCCACCTAAGGCTACTAGGGAATTCAGCTCCAAAGCACCTAAATGTTTCAAATACCAAGGGTTCGGTCATATCGCTTCTAACTGCCCTAATTGCAGAGTTGTCACCATTATTGAAGGGGAAGCTTTTCCAGTATTTGAAGAAATGGAGCCTATGCCTGAAACATAACCAATATTTGATGAGGAGCCAATATTTGATGAGGAAGTTACTCCTGCTGATCACGGTGAATCACTTGTGATTAGGAGAAGCCTGCATACAACAACTGTGAAAGAAGAGCCTTGGCTATGTCACAACATTTTTCATACTCGCTGCACTACTCAAGGTAAAGTCTGTAACGTCATCATTGACAACGGAAGCTGTGAAAATGTAGTTTCTAACTATATGGTAGAAAAGTTGCATCTACAGACTCACAACCATCTGTGCCCTTACAAGCTCCAATGGCTTAACTAGGACAACGAGGTAAGAGTTTCAAAACGATACCTTATTACTTTTTCCATCGGTAAAAGGTATCATGATGAAGTTTGGTGTGATGTTGTTCCCATGGATGCCTGTCATCTTCTTCTGGGGAGACCTTGGCAATATGATAAACATGTTCTGTATGACGGTCACGCAAACACATATTCCTTCTAGAAGGATGGCGTAAAGATCCAGCTCGCTCCTTTGCCACCTGATAAACAAAATAAAGGCAAAAATGAATCCAAACCATTAGTGTCTTTAGTCGAGAAGGTGACCAAAACAGAAAGCCAAGTAATGGGTTTTCTTCTCTTGCTCGAGGCAAATAACAGAATGACATTCCACCTGAAGTGCAGCCATTATTAGATGAGTTTCTTGATGTAATTCCAAATGAAATGCCGTTAGGATTACCACCCATGTGAGACATTCAACATGCTATGGATTTCATTTCAGGAGCAATAATTCCTAACCGGCCATCTTACAGAATGAGTCCTCGAGAAAATGCTGAAGTTCAAAGCCAAATTGAAGAATTGCTGAAAAGAGGATTAATCCGAGAAAGTGTCAGCCCTTGTGCCGTACATGTACTCCTAGTCCCCAAGAAAGATGGAAGTTGGAGAATATGCATAGATTGTCGTGCAGTCAACAAGATCACAATTAAGTATCGGTTTTCGATACCCAGACTTGATGACATGCTCGACCAGTTATATGGCTCTACTACTTTCTCTAAGATTGACCTTCGTAGCGGATACCATCAAATCCGAATTTGCCCCGGAGATGAATGGAAGACAGCTTTCAAAACTAGAGATGGGTTGTACGAATGGAATGTGATGCCATTTTGGTTAACAAATGCTCCTAGTACATTTATGCGCCTAATGAATCAGGTCCTTCACCCTTTCATTGGCAAGTTTGTTGTTGTTTACTTTGACAACATTCTTATCTATAGCAAAAGCCTAACGGATCATTTGGAGCATTTATGACAAGTGTTGCAAGTTCTTCGAGAGCAGAAACTTTATGCTAATTTGAAGAAGTGTACTTTCTTGACAAATGAAGTCATTGTTTTGGGCTATATTATCACTGTAGAGGGTGTACAGGTTGATCCAAGCAAAATTGAAGCCATTAACAATTGGACAACACCGCAATCCATCTAAGAAGTCAGAAGTTTCCATGGATTAGCTTCCTTTTATAAGCGTTTCATTCAAAACTTCAGTTCCATTGCTGCACCCCTCACGAATTGCATCAAGGGAGACAAGTTCCAATAGATAGAGAAAGCTCAGAAAAGTTTTGAAAAACTGAAGAAACATTTGACAGAAACTCCTGTGCTAGCCCTTCCTAATTTTGACCAAGTGTTTGAGGTCAGTTGTGACGCCTCTAACACTGGAATTGGTGCCGTCTTGAGTTAAGAAGGCTATCCAATTGCTTTTTTAAGTGAGAAGCTTAATGATGCTAAGCTCAAATATTCTACTTATGATAAGGAATTTTATGCCATTGTTCGTGCTCTACAACATTAGAGTCATTATCTCCTAAATAAAGAGTTCATACTCTTTTCTGATCATGAAGCCCTCAAGTATCTAAACTCTCAGCAAAAGATCAGTCGTAAGCATGCACGTTGGAGTGAAATCTTACAGTCTTATCCGTTTCTGATAAAACATAAGGCTAGAATTTTAAACTTAGTAGCTGATGCTCTTAGCCGCCGTCATGCATTACTATCAACAATTCAAGCCAAAGTTGTTGGGTTTGAATGCGTCAAGAAGTTGTACCAGGATGACCCAGATTTTTGTGGAATGTGGGAGGTGACTGCAAGTCAACCTTTCCACCAATATTACAGACACGATGAGTTTTTATTTTGAGGTAAAACCATGTGCATCCTTCAGTGTTCTTTGCGGGAGGCAATAATTTGGGAAGCTCACGATGGAGGTTTAGCTGGTCATTTCGGTAGAGATAAAACAGTTGCTCTAGTCAAAGAAAATTTCTACTGGCCAAGACTGGAACGAGATATCAACAAGCACATACAGAGATGCAGAATATGTCATTTGGCCAAAGCCAAGGGTCAAAATACAGGATTATACATGACTCTACCAGTCCTAGAAGCACCCTGGGAAGATGTAAGCATGGATTTTGTGCTTGGATTACCATGAACTCAGAGGCAGAAAGATTCTGTCATGGTGGTTGTGGATCGATTTTCAAAGATGGCCCATTTTATTCCTTGTCAGAAGACTAATGATGCTGTGCAAGTTGCTGAATTATACTTTAAAGACATTGTTCGTCTCCATGGCATTCCCAAGACTATCACGTCTGATCGTGATGTTAAGTTTCTTAGCCATTTTTGGAGAACTCTGGAAAAATATGGGTACTAAACTTCAGTTTAGCAGTGCTAGTCACCCTCAAACGGACAGACAAACAGAAGCTATAAACAAGATTCTTGGTAATCTTTTATGAAGCTTTATTGGAAAGAATTTGAAGCAGTGAGATCTTATCCTTGCTCAGGTTGAATTTGCTTATAACAATTCAATCAACCAAGCCACTGGAAAGTGCCCTTTTGAAGTTGTTTATGACACTCGACCTCTCAATCCATTCGACCTGATTCCTTCAGCTAGCAAACAGTATTACAGTGCAGATGCAGACCAAAGGGCTGAAGAAATCAAGAAACTACATAAGCAAGTCCGAGATAGGATCCAGAAGCAAATTTGAAAATCAAAGCACACAGGGACAAGCATCGAAAGCAGCAAATTTTTAATATAGGACACATGGTTTGGATACATTTGGGGAAAGAACGTTTTCCTAAACAACCGAACGCCAAGTTGTCTCCCTGAGCTGATGGTCCATTCAAAATTGTGCAGAAAATTAACAACAATGCCTATAAAGTGGAATTGCCTGGTACCTACGGTGTTTTAGCCACTTTCAATATTACGGATCTATCTCCATATATTGATGACGTTATCGATTCCAACTCGAGGACGAGTCCTGTCCAACCCCAGAAGGACGAAACAGTAGCCGACTAGTAGGTGTAATGCGGTGGTTGTGGTGGAGTCATTAGTGTTTCTTTTTGACTAATTAAGTTGCTTTTGACTAGTTGATTAGTTTCCTTTTTGCTGTAGCTTCATTATGTTGTTTGTTTTCATGATTGTGTTTTTCTGACTTGTAATGTATTCAGATTTAAAATGAGAAACAGAGTGTATGGTTTCTGAATCACCTTCTCATTAGGGAAACTAGAAGTACTATTGTTTTGCAGCATTATTAAATTTATTTTATTTTATTCTCTTGATAAAGGTAAGCCTTGGAGTAATGATAAAAGTTGTAGCTTTGTGATCAGATCAATCATGATTAGAATCATGATAGGAATCCTAAAAGTGTTTATGCACGTAAGTTGAGACAACAATCATCTTATATACTTACTTCGTATACCATAAATCACAATTGAAAAGTTTCTTTTAAAGACTCCAATCGTTATTACAAATAAGCATCACGATTTTAAATCCTAGAAACAACTTCTCTACTCACATAAGTAAATTTGTGTACATCTAACCCTTCATAGACTCCACCTGATAGGAGTCTTATGTACAGGGCGCCTTTTTTTTTTTTATTTCTCTTGGTCCTTTTTATTTTTCTACAAATATATTACGCAAATTTAAAAATGAATGTATAACAGAACCCAATCCCCCCAAATGTCGTGCTGGTGCATCCAAGTCTGCAAACCACATCCTCAATGGTCCCCTCGTCTGCCTCACAATCTCACATTTCACTTTCATCACTTTCCGTATTCAATGCTACCTTTTTTGTCCCAAATATTTCCTCCTGTCCTAAATATAAGATAAAGTTGATTTTTTTAGAGAGATTAAGGAAGCTAATTAAATTACTATAGAGTATTTATATTTTTATTTTTTTTTTCTCCAAACTAATTAATTTGACAAATAAACTAATATATAATCTAAAAATATATAACATATGATATGATTAAGTAACTTATTTAACTTCCTTAATCTCTCTTAAAAAATCAACAGAGTCTTAGGACCGGAGGGAGTATTAGCAGCCCTAATTTTATTTCTCAATTCCTTCACACACATTAAGACTTCATAACAACGATATAACGCCATTAAAAAACTGCATCATCAATTCATCACGTATCTTCTGTACTTAACACACAAGGCATAGTTTTAACTTTGAAGAAAAAGAATGAAACTGAGAATATTCAGCTTCTTCTTTGATCCCTCCAGTTCTCAATCTTTTCAATCTTGTGATATACAGAAAAGGCATTTTATGGAAGGACATTGTACCTTTTGGCTGATGGCGAAGAACACTATGCCTTATACTTTATAGATACAGCCCCACAAGGACGTGCGTGGCCGACCATTGAAACCCACTTGCCTCAAAAACTCAGCAACGTTGCGCCACAATTTTACCGCTCCTCATCCCCATAAATGAACCAACCTCATACCTCTCTTCTTGCATTCATCCATCTATCTTTCTGAAGCAGAGATTGCTCTGCTTTCTTCTCTGTAAAAAAAACGGGCAAGTTCAAGTCTGAGGGTGGTGGTCACTGAGGTTGCTCCTCCTAGATTTATCTCTGTCAAGCGTCGCAGAATGAAGAAAATACTGGACACCATTGTTGACGAAGACAAGGACTTTGGCACTCACTTGTGCTTCTGTTCCTCCACTTGCGGTGGCTCTGAGGAGCAAGTTTTCTCCCACTCCTTCTAGAATTTCTTCTTTGTCTGAGTTTTGTGCTGTGAGAAAAATAAAGGAGGCATGGTTTTTTTCTACAGACATCACTTAGGTTTTTGACTAATGTGTTGTTCTTCTCGTTCGTCTAACATTCTTTCATTGACATTCTTGTTTGTCTCAGAGTACTCTGTATTGGAGCTCCATTATTGTTTGGCTCTGAAGTTCTTGTTTAATTGTTTGGCAAGAGCAGATGATGTGAATCCAGGTTCATGTGTACTGTTTAAGAATGAGAAAATGCAATAATTCCATTTTGTATTTTGGCAGAATCTTTTATTGTCATTACTTCAAAAACTCAGTTGCAATAATTACACCAAGCAAGAACAAAATTATTTAACTAAGCAAGAACATCCACCTCCACATCTCAGTGCTTTTATTGTCTATCACTATAGATCCTACTATATTTATAGAACAAAATGAGACTGAGACACATTTGAAAAGTAAAAAAGAAACACAAACAGGATCCACATAAGCATTTAAAGAACTCGTAGCATTTATAAGTATATGAGATTTCAGTATTGCTGCTGAAACTAAGGTTGAAGATTCTTCTTGAGGTCCAAGAGGAAGTCATAAAGTTTGTACTGGTCAGGCACAGATTTGGCCACACTCTCCCTCTGCATGCACCTCTTGGCCCAAGCGACCAGGTGGGGAAACTCGTCGGCGATACTGAAGTTTCCGGCGGTTTCAAGCGAGAAGAACCAACTGTAAAAGGGAATCAGAGCCACGTCCACCAAGCCAAACATGTCACCACCAAAGAAAGTCTTGTTCCCTAACTCTGCTTCCAACAGCATGAAGCACTCTCTCAGTTCATTCTTGGCTCTTTCTTGTACCTCCCCTGTAGTTTCCCACACCAACCTCCCTGTCGAATATATCTGCAGTCTCAACAATTCACAACCATAAATGAATTCAACTGTTCAATATGAAGATTTTCTTGCATTCAATTTGGTTAGGGTTAGGGTTTAGTGGGAACGAAAGATGATGATTAATTAAACGAACCTTCTTGTCGATGGAATCAGCCCAGAATCTGGCATGGGCTCGCTGGTAGGGATCAGAGGGAAGCAATTTATGGTTTTGATTCCAAACCTCGTCGATGTATTGGAGAATGATGAGAGATTCAGAGATAGGTTTGCCGTTATGAATGAGAACTGGGATTTTTTTATGAACAGGGTTCATCTTGAGAAGCAGAGGGCTCTTGTTGCTCAAGTCTTCTTCTCTTCCTTCGTACTCGATTCCCTTCTCAGCCAGAGCGATTCGGACCCTCATCCCAAATGGGCTTGGCCAGAAATCCAGAAGAATCACTTCGTCCGCCATTGTTGAAACTCTATCTCGAGCTTAAAACACAGAATCTATTAGCTTCTGGAGATGTTAGGAGAAAAGATTGCTAAGATGACATGTTTATAAATGTCAAGAAGCGGCTAAGAGCAGTGGGTATAGAATTCTAGGGGCTTCTAGCTGCTGGTTTATTCATCGGTTCGATTGTCATTATTACAGCAGGAAGGACATCCAGAATCGAAAGGAAGAGAACTTCGTCTTTTCGTTTGCCACGCTGCTGCGTACTTTTCTTTTCTTTTCTTTTTGGTAAAAGGGAATGTTTGTCCTTTAACATAACTACAAGTGCAGATATTGGCAATAAAATTTTATTAGAAAATATAATTAAATTATTAAGTGAAGTAGGGAACAACCTGAGCATATATATGCTTTAAGTTACAAATAAAAAAGCTAATATAAACCTAAATTCCACAAAAGAGAAAAGAAAGAATATATATGAAACAAAATAAATTGGTGGGACTCCCATGCTTCATAGCCAAATGATTTTCACTTCTTGTTTTTTTTTTTATTTTTGGTACAAAGATTTTCACATTGATTACAACACCTCTTCGATGTCATATTTTTCCCTGAAAAAAAAGGTGGTCGGAATTTGAAAGGAATGAAGTATTGAATTTAATTCTATAGTAGAAAGTCCCTGAAAGGAAATATAAATTTAATTATATAGTAGAAAGTTGTGAAGCCAGCATTATCTGGGTGTCTCTTAAAACCACTGCTCATTGCAATGATGAGCAATGCTGAGAACTCTTCACTGTGATGAAATCTGTACAGTTCAAATAAAATTTTAATGATTCAAATTTTAGATTTTTCACTAATGATTTTTAAATTAAAAAAAATCATTTTTTAAAATTTTGATAGTTAAGAAATTATCTTATTTTATATTTTGTACACATTAAGATATTTTTTTGAAAAAGTAAAAGTAAAAAAAAAAAAATCAATCTAAATCATTCAAATTAGGTCTAAACGGTTCACAATAATGAAAAGCTCTCAGTGCTTATCATTGTGATAAGTGATAAAACTAGTTTACATATCTCTTTTGAAATTCAAACTCGAGACTTAAATAATCTAGTAGGACTTTATACGCTAAAACAATTTTGTGTCGGTTGTGAAGCTAGTAGTACCTATTAAGCAAAGATTTATGGTCTTCTCATGTGAACCCTTTTTGTGAGAAAGCTACGTGATTCATTGGTTCCATCTACAACCTAGTCTCTTGAATTTATGGTTCATGCCATTGAGTTTTACTCTCTGGATGATCTTAAGCTTGTCGTGCATGTTGGTTCCCAGGGAATGAGCATAAGTGCATAACTAGTAAATGAAAAAGATTTCCTAATTTTGAAGACAATTCACATTGTAGAGATGGCTATTCATCGAAGAGCATATCTTATTTGATATGTGAGTTATTACCATTTTCTTTATCCCTCACTGACCGGTATTAATAATCATTATTGGATATGATGCTAAGGTAAGGTTCCTTCGTTTTCCTTTCTCAGTTAATACATCTAATTTAATTATATTAAGAAAGTTGGTTAAGATGTACAAAGTTCTTATAGAGGATGTGGTTATAGATATAGATTTCAAACTTTGTGCAATGTTGTTTTAGGTTAATATAATTAATTGTGTTCTTATAAAAAAAATATAATTAATTATGTTTTCTTTATCACGTATTTCCCGGACTTGATTAACTCATTTCTCTATCAAACAGATCATCCATGACAACTCTCTTGATCATGAGCCGGAGGTCAAACTGGATATAGCGATTTGAGCCTTCAAAAGCAGCTTTTCAATCATGATTTATGGTATATGAGGTAAATATGTGAGAGAAATTTTTTATCTCAATTTACATGAAAAACACTTATAAGCTCTTTATAAGACATTCCAAACAAACTTATATTCAAATTTGGATTGAACATGGCAGGTTCTTCATCGTCTAAAGGAAACATCAACACCAAAAGGAAAAGGTCATAAACGTCATTATGATGAGAGATCACGAAGAACTTGCAGCTGCAAGTTCTGCAAGAGAGAGTTTTCTCCTCCACAAGGCTTAGGAGGCCATCAAAATGCACACAAACAAGAAAGAACGTGCAACTGCAAAACTTCGACAAGCTGCGACTATTTCTGATAGTCGTTTTGGTGTTTTAGGGCGTAACTATTCTCCACACTTCCCTAAATACCCTTATTATGCAAACCCTCCAATTAATTTTGGGCCTTTCTATTGTAATAGGCCATTTTTTTGGGGACAAATTGGAGTTCATGATTCCTAAGTCTTCTTATAACCCTAATTTCATATTTAGACATGATTATCAAACCCTAGATAGGCTTGGGGCAAGTTCAGGAACATTCGGTAAGGAAGAAATTGGCTTCATTTCTTCGTCTTCAGCCACTACTGATACAACCATTGGTGACCAACGTATCCAGTTTATATCAGAAAAAGCTTCAAAAGAGGATAATGACAATCTTGATTCTTCAGGTCTTGATTTGTCACTTAACCTTTAAATTATCACAAAGAATTATTGTTTTAGTTAGCTATATTGTTAGTTCATTTTTTTTTCCCTTGACTTCTAATTAATATAATCTAAGTTTTAAGACTTTTGTCCTGAATAAAAATCATTCTTTCTCCTAACTAGGAAAGTGAACCATGCACAAGTCTGCTTGAGTTTTTAATAAACTTGAATTGAAACTCTATTGTAATTCCTTTTTCTTGTTCTTATTTTAGCATTTAATTTTTAACTCGTTCAAAAATAATTATCTTATTTTTTAATTTGATCTGAAAATGAATATTTAATATTTAACAATCATACATAATGGATTATTAATAGGTACATGATACATCATTACATGTCAAACCTAAAAGGAGGAGACAGCCACAAAAACAAAAAACACAGAGAATACAACAATATCGAAACAAGAGTAATCACCATAAATAATCCCAAAAATCTATGAACAACAAATGCACAACTCTAAAACAAACTATAATTGCAAATTTCTTTCAAATAAATCAAATTAAATAATATATTAAAATATAATTTAACTACTAAATTTTAATTTTTAAATCACCAAATTTAAAACAACAAGCTAATTGATCATAAATTAACATATTTTTTCGAAAAAAAATAACAAAATAATGGATTTAAAAATCACATTTAAAGACCATAAAATTTCCATTTTCAATTTGCTTCAAAACAGATTAATTAAATAAGTATTTTAACATATTAGTATAAGAAAGAAGACCTTCAAAAATTTCAAACTTGTTTGAAATAATAATAAATAAGTAATTCAAAATATTAGTGAGCAACTAAATATTGATTTTGAAATCGATAATCATCACATCTAAAGTATTAAGATAATGCATGTTAAAATAGCAGATTTTTCAAATCAAATTTAAAACATTTAAAAAAAATTTAAATAAAAATAAATAAGTGATTTAAAATATTAGTTAACAATAATTTGTTTTTTCCAAATCATCAACTTAAAAAGAACAAGATAAGCTGAATACAAATCAAGTTTTTTTAAAAAAAAGGTTGAAATAAAAATTATTTTTAAATCAAATTAAACACAAGTAATTTAGAATATTAGTTATTATAACTACTGGAATTATAGATTTTCGAAACATCAAATTTAAGACGATGAGCAAATTTTTCTGATTGAATTTAACACCCAAAAAAAAAACGACAATGGATGTTACAATAAAATGTTTCAAATTATATTTAAAACATATCCGTATAAGAAGAACTTTCAAATCAATTTAAAACAGTTTAAAATTGCAAGTTTGTTTCAAGTCAAAAGAAATAAGTAATATAAAATATTAACTAACACCTGCATGTTGATTTTCAAATCATCCGTCATAAAAAATAAGAAGATTATGAAAATAAACAGCAAATTCCTTTCAAATCAATCATTAAATACGTGATTTTTTGATAAAAAAAAAATAAGCAATTTAAAATATTAGTCAACTAGAAAATATTCACTTTTAAATCCATCAAATAAACGGTCTTAAAATTGCTGATTTTTCAAATGAAAACTAACATCTTATAATTGTTTTCGAATCATCAAATCTAATCTAAATCTCTTAGAAAACAGGAGGCAATTTGAGAGCAAAAGAAAATTAATCACAGTAAACAACCACAAAATTCTTCGTCTTAGAGGCATCAAAACTTTTGAAGCAAAAAATAATAAGATAATGGATATTAAACTAGCAGATTTTTCAAAACAAATTTAAAATAACATGAAAATTGAAATCTGCAAATTCGTTACAGATAAAAATAAATGAGTAATTTAAAATATCAGTTCACAGCTAATTAACCAACTATAAAATAATTCAAAATAAAAAGATAATGGATTGTCAAATAAAATTAAAAACAATTTAAAATGGCACATTTGTTTCAAATCAAAAGAAATAAGTAATATAAAACTACTAAACATCTATTTGACAACATCAATCATCAAAATTAAAACAAACAGATAATCAACTTCAAATAGAAGATTTACAAGAAGATAAGCAGATTGTATAACTCATAAGTTAAATTTAAAATAGTAGTTAACCATTAATTATTTATTTTCAAATCATCAAATTTGAAACAAAACAATGCATGTTGAAATACCTTAGTTTTCAGAAAAAATTAAAACTACTTAAAATTTAAAATTACAAATTAGCAATTTTTAAGATAGTGGTTTTTCAAATTTCCAAATCAAACATAAAACAATTTAACATTGCAAATTAGCAATTTCTAATTTCACATGTTAAAATCCAACATAAAACAATTTAAAATTGTGTATTAGTTTCGATTAAAAAAATGGTTAACTATAAATAAACTTTTAAATCATCACAATAAGATAAATGGTGTTAAAACTACAGATTTTTCTAAAAAAATCTAATTTCCACCTGTAAATTTGTTACCAATGAAATCAAACAAGTGACTTAAAATAATAGTAAGTTAGTAAATTACTGAAAATTGATTTCCAAATCATCAACTCAAATTTAAAACGATAAGATAATTTACCCTAAAGTAGCAGATTTTTCAAAAAAAAAAAAAATTTAAGATAATAAGATAATAAATTGCCAGTAATAAACCAAAATAAAATAATTTAAAATTGAAAACAATAAAGACAATAAGACAATGGATGTTAAAATAAAACATACAACAACAACAACAAAACAACAACAAAGGCTTTATCCCACTAGGTGGGGTGTTGTTACAATTTATGTTAAAATAAAACATAAATTGTAATTTAAAAAAAAAAAGTAGATAAGCTGATTTTTCCAATTAAACTTGAAACAATAAGATAAATGGTAATGAAATTGCAGAATTTTCAAACCAAATATAAATAAACTAATGGCTTTCAAATCAAATTACAAATTACAATCTTGTTTGTAATTTTTTTTTTAAAAAAAGATATGTAGAATTTTCAAACCAAATCTAAAGAAAATAATGGCTGTCAAATAAAATGGATGTCAAAATAAAACTTCGATGGTAATTTTTTTTCAAAAAAAAAAAAAAGATAAGCAGATTTTTCAAATCAAACTTAAAAAAAATAAGATGCACGACGGTAAAAATGCAGATTTTTCAAATAAAATCTAAAATAATAAGATAATGGTTTTCAAATCATCAAAGTTATAATTACAAAAACCAACCTGTTTCAAAACAAAATAAAACGGATGCCAAAATAACACTTCAATTGTACTTTACAAAAAAAAGAAGATAAGCATATTTTTCAAATCAAACTTAAATAAGATAACTGATTGCAAAAATAAAGATTTTTCAAAAAAAAAAAATCTAAAAAAACAAGATAATAGCTTTCAAATTAAATTTAAACAATTTATAAGGACAAATTATAAATGTGCCTAAAAAAAATAATATGTATATCAAAATAAAACTTCAATTCCATTTTATTAAAAAAGGTGTTCAGATTTTTCAAATCAAACTTTAAAAAAAGTAAGGTTTTGATCGTAAAAATGCAGATTTTTCAATTATAATATAAAATAATACGATAATGATTTTCAAATTAAATTAAATTTATAATTGGAAATTACAAACTTATTTCAAAACAAAATAAAATGGATGTCAAAATAAAACTTCAATTGTAATTTTAAAAAACAAGATAAGATGATTTTTCGAATCCAACTTTAAAAAATAAGATAAATGGTCGTAAAAATACAGATTTTAAAAATTTTAAAAATAAAATAATAAGAAAATGGTTTTCAAATCAAATCAAATTTATAATCATAAATTACAAACTTATTTCAAAAAAAAATAAAATTGATGTCAAAATAAAACTTCAATTGTAATTTTAAAAAACAAGATAAGATGGTTTTTCAAATCAAACTTTAAAAAATAAGATAAACGGTCGTAAAAATGCTACTTTTTTCAATTTTTCAACTAAAATGAAAATAATGAGTAATTGGTTTTTAAATCAAACTTGTTTCAAAACAAAATAAAATGGATGTCAAAATAAAACTTCAATTGTAATTTTAAAAAACAAGATAAGATGGTTTTTCAAATCAAACTTTAAAAAAATAAGATAAACGGTCGTAAAAATGCTAATTTTTTCAGTTTTTCAACTAAAATGAAAATAATGAGCTATTGGTTTTTAAATCAAACTTGTTTCAAAACAAATTAAATTGGATGTCAAAATAAAACTTCAATTGTAATATTAAAAAAGAAGATAAGCAGAGTTTTCAAAACAAACTTAAGAAATAAGACAACTGGTCGTAGAAATAAAGATTTTTCAAAAAATAAGTTAAGATAACCAGATAATAGCTTTCAAATAAAATTTAAACAATACGTACAAATTACAAACATGTTTCAAAACAAAATAACATGGATATCGAAATAAAACTTCAATTGTCGGTTTTTTTTTTTTAAAAAAAAAGACAAGCAAATTTTTCAAATAAAATCTAAAATAATAAGATCATGGTTTTCAAATCAAATATATAATTACAAATTACAATGTTTCAAAAAAAAAATAAAATAGATGTCAAAATAAAACTTTAAATGTATTTTTTTAAAAAAAAAAGATAAGCAGACTTTTTCAAAAACTTAAATAAATAAGATAAATGGTCTTTAAAATGCAGATTTTTCAAATAAAATCTAAGATAACGAGATAATGGTTTTCAAATTTGGTTTTCAAATCAAATTTTAAAAATTTATAGTTACAAATTACAAACTTGTTTCATAACAAAATAAAATGGATGTGAAAATAAAACTTCAATTGTAATAAAAAAAAAAAGAAGAAAACTGGATTTCTCAAATCAAACTTTAAAAAATAAGATTAATTAATGATCATAAAAATAAAGAATTTTAAAAAACATTCTAAATAAGATAATAGTTTTCAAATCAAATTTAAATAATTTATAATTACAAATTATAAACGTGTTTCAAAACAAGATAAAATGGATGTTAAAATACAAGTTAAATTGTAATTAGAAAAAAAGATGAGCAGATTTTTGAAATCAAACTTAAAACAATAAGATAAATGGTTGTAAAAATAAATATTTTTCAAAAAAAATCTAAAATAATCAGATACTGGTTTTCAAATCAAAATTATTTGCCAAACTCTTTCAGTTTTTTCCAAGAAAATTAACGGACAGAGAAATTAACGGGTAGTGAATAAAATATAGCCATGCATGGTTATTTTCCAAAGAAGTGATACTTACTGAAAAAGAATGGGTGCACCATTTCCATGAGAGTTCAAAACCGACCCAATGACCTGGAGGCATAATTTCAGGTATCTGATACAAAACAAAAAGCATATATAGTTGCCACTTGTACCAGTTGTCTCACCAGAACTGGTACCAGGAGCCTGTGACTGGTTCAGTTGCCTTTGAACTAAGTGCCATGTGACCACAACATGGAAAAGGAATGTAAACAACAACAAACAAAAAACATGAACCAATCATTTCCAACAAAAATCAGTTACTACAAGAGGAAAAAAACATTTACAATCTCCATCAATTCTCACAAAGATGGGGAAGGCTAGAAAAAAAGAAGTAATACTAGCTTCAGTTTTAAACATAAGAGTTAAACAAAAGGTTCATTTTGTTTCTAAATATAAAATCTAATTTACTTATAAAATCTAATTTACTTCGATTCCCAAATTTATAATTCTAAGCCCTAGACATCCATATTTGCACATATTAAGAGTGCCATCAGCCAAGGAGCAGTTCAAATACACAATGAACATCGTCTTTGAAGACATTCAAACTTTTTAAACACAACTTAATAACGAACCAAAAGATAAAAACAAGTACAAATAACCAACCTGAGTAATTTTCTTAATATCTATAAATAAATTATCTACGTCTTATATTAAGTACAGGAGGTAGTAACCAGTAACCATGAACACATCCCTTGAAGACATCAAAGATTTTCAAACAAGCTTGAAGCGAGTGGTATCCTAATCACCAATTTTTTCATAAAAAATCATCATCACCATCAGTTCACACATCATTTAAGGGAAGAAAACCAAAAATCTCCCCCGCATCACGGCATTCAAACAAAACTTGAGCAAAGAGTTGAGTACAACAATATATTGTAACAATCACAACCCAAAAATAGCAAAAACAATTACAACCTAGAAAGAAGAGACATACACAAACCCCTATGATAGAGGAACTAAATAAGCTAATAAAATAGGCATAAAAAGGTAAATGAAACCAAGCAAAAGAATACAAAACTCTAGGAACAAGCGCAAATAAAAATAGAGCAAAAACATTCAAACAAAACTAAAAGAAGTGTAAACAACAAAAATCTAGTAACAAGGGCAAATAAAAATAGAGCAAAAGCATTCAAACAGAACTAAAAGAACCGTAAACAAGAAAAATCCAGTAACAAGCACAAATAAAAATAGAAAGAGGTGGCAACTACAAATTCTCACTCCCTAATAACAAACAGAAGTACTCACTGCAAACAACAAAAGTCTAGCAACATTCAAACAAAACTAAAAGAACTGTAAACAACAAAAATCTAGCAACACACACAAATAGAAAATGACTGGTTCAGTTGCCTTTGAACTAAATGCAATGCATCCCCCATCTCAGACGTCTAAGTAAAATGCAATGGATCGTATATAGAAAACGTTAAAAAAATAAAACATGCATTGGTAGATACAGATCCTTTAAAATCAATCCTCAATCAAACAAAAAAGAATAAATAAAAGGCCTTCAAAATGCAGCTTTTTAAAATAAAATCTAGAATAATAAGATAATGGTTTTCAAATCAGAAGTAAAATATTATTAATTGCAAATTTGTTTCAAATCAAAATAAATAATAATTTTTAAATCAAAAATCATCAATTATCAAATAAAATGAGCAGTAAAAAAAAATGAAAAGAACAAACACAAGCAGATTTTTCAAATAAAATTTAAATGTTGATATTCAAAATTTCAAATCGTCAAATATAAAACAAAACGACGCATATTGAAATAGCAAATTTTTCTAAAAGGAAGTTAAAAATAAGATAATGGTTTGAAAATCAAATTGAAACATTTATTTTATAATTAAAAATAACAAACTTATTTTATATCAAAATAAATAAGAAATTAAAAAAACAATAATTTTCAAATCATCAATAGCCAAATTTAAAATAACAAGACCATGGATTTTAAAACACAACTGAAATTGTAATTCAAAAAAAAAAAAACAACAAGAAGATGAGCTGATTTTTCAAATCAAAGTTAAAACAGTAAGATAAATGGTAGTAAAAATGCAGATTTTTCAAACAAGATCAAAGAGAATAAGATAATGGTTTTCATATCAACTTCAAACAATTTATAAATACAAATTTCTTTTCAACAGAATTTATATTAAAAAATTACAAACTGTATCAAATCAAAATAAAATGGATCTTAAAATAAAAATTGAATTCCAATTAAAAAAAAACAAGTAGAAAGCAGATATTTCAAATCAAATTTTTAAAAAAATGATAAATGGTCTTGTAAATTAAGGTCTTTCAAATAAGATATCAGTTAGCTACTAAATATTGATTTCAAAATTATCAATCATCAGATTTAAAAAATAAGATCGGATTTTCAAATAAGCATATTTTTCAAATAAAATTTAAAAGTACAAAAGATAAACATATTTTTCAAATAAAATTAAAATGTTGATATTCACATCAACAAATTTAAAACAAAACGACGGATCTTGAAATAGCAAATTTTCCAGAAGAAAGTTAAAAATAGGGTAAGGTTTTAAAATCAAAGTTGAAACAATTTATAACCAAAAATTACAAACTTGTTTCAAATCAAAATAGATAAGATATTACCAACAAAATCATTTTCAAATCATCAAATTCAAAATGGATGTCAAAATAAAACTTAAATTGTAATTTAAAAAAAAAAAAGAACATACGAATATTTCTCGAATCAAAGTTAAAACAGTAAGATAAATGGTAGTAAAAAGGAAAATTTTTCAAACAAAATCTAACAGAACAAGATAATGGTTTTCAAATCCAATTTCAACAATGAACAATCTATAATTACAAATTTTTTTTTCGGTAGAATTTATAATTACAAATTATAAACTTGTACCGAATCAAAATAAAAGGGATATTAAAATAAAACTTGAATTGTACTTACAATTAAAAAAAAAAAAACAAGATAAGCAGATTTTTCAAACCAAACTTAAAAATGCAGATCTTTCAAATAAGATATTAGTTAAGTACTAGATATTGATTTTCAAATCATCACGGATCTTTCAAACAAAATTTAAAAGAACAAAAACAAGCAGATTTTTTGAATAAAAATTAAATGTTGATATTCAAATAATCAAAATTTAAAACAAAACGACGTATATTGAAATAGCAAATTTTGTAGAAGAAAGTTAAAAATAAGATAATGGTTTTAAAATCAAATTGAAAGAATTTAAAATTAAAAACAACAAACTTGTTTCGTATCAAAATAACTAACAAATTAACAAAACAATAATTTTCGAATCATCAATCATCAAATTTAAAACAACAAAACCATGGATTGTAATTGGGGAAAAAAAACAAGAAGATGAGCAGATTTTTCAAATTGCCCGTGGTTGTTTTGCCAACCTTATTTATCAGGTCACGCGAACTTAAATCCGCCACTCACTCGGTTCTTGGTTCTTAGATAATTTCTGATACACTGAAGGTTCTCGAACTCTGATACCTCAAACGTTCGAGAGAATCGAGCAAAACAATGGCGGACGAGGTAGTTCTGTTGGATACATTGGTGAGCATGTTTGGAATGAGGGTTAGGATCGCACTGGCGGAGAAGGGTGTCAAGTATGAGTACAAGGAAGAGAATGTGAAGAACAAGAGCCTTCTACTTCTGCAAATGAATCCCATTCACAAGAAAATCCCTGTTCTCATCCACAATGGCAAACCCATCTGCGAATCTGCCATTATTGTGCAGTACATCGACGAGGTGTGGAAGGACAAATCTCCGCTTTTGGCTTCAGATCCATACGAGCGAGCTCAAGCCAGATTCTGGGTTGATTTCATTGACAAAAAGGTAGACTCTAGATTCTATGAGCTCATTTCCTTGGATTGCTCGACTTACTGTACTTACTATTCACATCGGTACCAAAATCTTTCACATTTGAAGAAGAAATCTCTGTGTTTCATCTTTATATCTATTTTGATTTGTAAATAGAAAGAGTTTGGATTGATGGGAATGCATGCAGGTGTATGAGACATGGAGGAGAATGTGGCTTTCTAAAGGAGAAGAGCACGAGACAGCAAAGAAGGGGCTTCTCGACATATTCCAGCTTCTAGAAGGGATACTTGGGGACAAGCCCTTTTATGGGGGTGACTCATTTGGGTTTCTTGATGTTGGTTTGATTCCATTTTCTAGCTGGTTTTACACCTTTGAGACTTATGGACACTTCAAGATGGAAGCAGAGTGCCCTAAACTCATGGCCTGGGTCAAGAGGTGCGTTCAGAGCAAGGAGAGTGTGTCCAAGACTCTTGCTGATGAGAAGAAGGTTTATGAATATGTTGTGGCCTTAGAGAAGGCCACCACTGGAGCTTGAATGAATTAAAAAAAGGCACTTTCTGAATGGGCTGATATGATGAGTTGGCCTTGGATCATTAAGAGTGTTTAAATAGTAGTGTGTTTGTTGCTGCTTGATTGCTATGCTTGAGTTTGTGAGTTTGGTGGCCACTTGATTGCGTCTGCCAGATTATGTTGATGTTTGTGTATGATATGAACTCTGTGAAGTAAATAAAACCCCTTTTCACCATTAGCTTCATTATGATTATATACACAGACGATATACAAGTCAGATGAGGATCTGAAATGATCTCCAATCCCTTCAATATTTTTGTACAATAGTGATTCTGGTGTGAATCCCTAGTGTTGTTTTTGTTCAACATTTCATTCTGTACTCTCTTCAAGTGAGAACTTTGGATTCCTTACTGTGTTCTGTTTCGAAGTTCGGATTCTTCTTTTGGACTCCGGAATCCAAAGTGGTTTGGAGGAGCCTGATGTTGGGTGTTGTGAAGGTAAGACCCATGCCTTCCAAAATTTTGCATGGTCAAAAGACATGGGCATATAGTGTCCTCCCTTGCCGTCCTCAAGTTGGACTCCATTACTCGCAGAGAAGGGAAAATGACAAAATGACACATTTTTTGAGAATTTTTAATTGTCAACTACTGGTGACTTGTTTTGTTTCTTTGCTATAAGTTTAAAATAATAGTTAATTGCTTGAAAATTTTGAAAACATTAGTTCAAGCCATTTTCATTCGAGGATTTATTTATTTATATTCTTCAGTCATTCCCGTGGTTAATTTTTTGTTATTATAAAGAGGTGTTTTCAGATAGAGCACGTGAATAAAGCGTGTGTCACTGGACCAGAGAGAGAGAGAGAGAGAGAGAGAGAGAGAGAGAGAGAGAGAGAGAGAGAGAGAGTTTAGCTGATGAAGGATTACTGCTGAAGTTGTCCACTCCATCGTTGTCAACTTGCTTAGCTTGCGTCCCCTTATTCCCTAATGGATGATCTACATAAGCACAAAGCCTGCCCAGTGGCCTCCTATTAGAGCCGGGAAAACGGGGCCGGCCCTTTTAGGCCCTGGCCCTTTAAGGACCGGGCTTGTAAATTGTAGCCTGAAAAGGAAGTCGGGCCTAAAAGGGCCGGTAGGGTTTAAAAGGGCCGGCCCTGGAGGGCCTCGGGCCGGCCCTTTAAGCCCGTTTATCGTTTATTTTTTTTGCTTGGAAAGGGAATCATATTAGATTTTTGAATTACCTTATTGATCTATATGTCACTATGTCCTCATATTGTAATGAGTATATTGTTTTGTCTAATTGAATCATATTGTGATTTTTGAGTATATTATTCTGCCTATTTAAAATAAAATCATATTATATACTGTTCTCCTTGATGGAGTATGATTTTTTATGGATATTGTGATTATTTGACTACTTGAACTTATTACTCAAAGTGAAACACAATCAAATTTCCTTGAAATTGATGATAGTGGCGAAGAAGGTGAAAATGATAGTCGTCATACTCATGTTGCTTAGATGTTAGAGTATTTAGCTTCTTGCCTTTTTATACTTTGGCTTTTGTGTGAGTTATTTATGGACATGATTTTACCTTTGATTATACATTAGTAACTGTGTTTGTTTGTTGCAAGAGATGTGTTATTTAAATCTTAATGTTGACAACATTTATGTATTAAATTAGAAGTTTAATCGTTGTTATTTACTAATTATATCTCTCTGGGGAAAATACGTAGGAAAAATAGTTAAATATTATGAAAAGGACTTACGGGCCCTGCGGGCCAGCCCTGGCCCTGATGCTCTCGGGCCGGGCTTTGAAAAACTGCAATTTTCCTGACCCTGAGCCCTTTAGGGCCGGCCCTGTTAGGCCCTGGCCCGTCAAGGCCCTGCCCTGTAGGGCCGGGCCGGCCCTGATTCCCAGCTCTACCTCCCATGAAGGTATGGATTTCCTTCGTAGCTTGAGGCCTATATTTGGGATATCATATTTTTGACTTATAAGTGTTTTTTATATAAATCGAGTGAAAACTCCTCTCATATATTTACCTCGTATACCGTAAATCACGACTAAAAAACACTTATAAGCTAATGATTTAACATGATCCCAATAGTCAGGAAGTCAGCTAATGATTTGACATGATCCCAATAGTCAGGAAGTCCCCTGACAAATCATTACTTGAGAGATTTAAGGCTACCAAAATTTCAACACTTGAACATATTCCCTTGCCACATGAAAGAACAATTTTTGAATTTTGATTTCCTACGTGTCTAAAAATTCACCATCTAATAGAAATGGTGGAATAGATCCTTCAATTCAATTTGAAGCCAATGATAAACTTGGAGTAGTCAATTCAAGTTTCAAATCTTGAATTGTACCTTTAAGAGTGCTGGATTCTATATGAAGAGTATGTGCTCTCCCTGAAAGTCTTCAAAACCAATATAATATAGAATCATTGATTTCAGTGTGAGAAATATATCAATATTGTAAATTATTTTGAGTGTGAACCCATCTGGAAAATCTAGGACCCAATTTACAGTGTCATAACCTTTGTTGAGAATGCAGCTGCCACAAAAATTTGGTGGGAGAGTTTTATTCTGCTCATAGCTCTACTCATAAATTCATCGTAATCTAATATAAATTCTGGATATAGATGGTGTGATAATGAAATTTATAACATAATAAAATTAAAATGAAAATTCGAATAAAATTATAGTCCCAATACAGAATACATAATTTCAAAGCTAAAAGAAACTAACAAAAGAAGATGACGACGACATACAAGTCTGGATACCATCCTTGTTATTCTTCTTGTGTTTAATTGATTTCTACCACACTATAACAAAAGAAGATTCGTGATTTATTGGTTCCATCTACAATTTGCCATGGATGTTATACTTCTTCGACCCTTAATATAAAACATATTTATAAAGTTGATTTTGATAAAAAAAATATAAGACATAGTTTTCAAATTTATCATTTTTTTTTAATTTGCCCTTATTGATATTCTCTCAACAATAATTAAGGAAGAGAGGAAAGGAGAGAATTAAGGTAAATTATTGAGTAAATTATTAAAAATAAAAAAATAATTATATCTTCATTGTATTTAAAAATAGTATTAAACCAACACAATAAATTAAATATTAGCATCTGAAAAATCATATTTTAAAAATATTCAGTATTTGATATTAGTATTCACATTTACCATCGCCTATATATATATATATATATATTTCAAAGCATCAGTGAAATATGAGTCTTCAAATGCTATATCGACAATCGTTTACTGTGTTAGATGATCGCAATCATTGACTTTTAATTAAAAGGGCCAAATAACCTCTCATCAAATAATAACATTTCAGCCCTCAAAGATGGATTGAAATTTAACACAAGTAACAACAACTACTTCAGACCATATATATATGAACTGCCCCATGTCGATGGAGAATACAATAAAATTACAATTCACACCAACACGGAAATCTTAATTCCAAAGCTAATTAAACAAACTAATAATAACGAAAC
Organism: Inga laurina; assembly: GCA_963855925.1. Classification (NCBI taxonomy): domain Eukaryota; kingdom Viridiplantae; phylum Streptophyta; class Magnoliopsida; order Fabales; family Fabaceae; genus Inga; species Inga laurina. Next base: position 78,101,063 of record OY979702.1, read on the forward strand.
GGGACATGTCTAGATACCACAACTCCTTATTTTTGCTGTATTCTACCACACTGATTATTTTGAATAAGGCAACAATTTATATATATATATATATATCACATTGATATTGCATCTACTAACATCTATATACGAGACTCGCTAAAAGACAATCAATCTAATAAGCAAGAAATCCTCAGCTTTTAATTCGCAGATGAACCCAAGTTGTCACTTGATAAGAAGCTCCAATTGATGATGGCCTGGCAACCAAAAGCATTATTCAGGCCAGCCAAAAACAATTTAAATCTTATAACTGATATAAATGATATAGAAAGAAACTCAAAAGCAAATCTTTTATTTATAAATAACAATGATGACATGCTATCATTACCATTACCTGCTAGTTGCGGAGCCAGCACCTGCGCCATCTTGCCACAAGAAGCATTGTTGTAGCATAGACAGAGTCTGACAACTTGCTTATGAAGTAGAAGTAGGCATGCCTCCATGGTCGAATCACCAACAATGATCCAAACACTATCCAAAATCCAACAGCGAATCCCACTCCCAAGCTTTCATAGAATCCTTTCATGAAACTGTCATCTTCATCGCCACCTTGTGTCCCATTCTTTAATAGATGATCTTCAGAAGAACAGAGCTTGTCCAGAGGGCTCCCACAAAGATAAGGGTTTCCTTCGTATCTAGAGGGGTCAATAGTTTGCAACTGAGTTCCTATTGGAATTACTCCTGAAAAGTTGTTGTTTGATACATCCAAACTGTTCAGAGAAGATATTTCAGCAAGACTCAACGGAATTTCTCCATGAAAATAATTTTTTGATAGATCCAAAGATTCTAATGATTTTAATTGTCCTATCTTTGGAATGATTGTCCCGCTCAACTTATTTGACGATAAATTTAGGAATCTCAATTCAACCAATTTATCAATTCCTGTTGGCATTTCCCCCACTAGTTGGTTGTGCGAGAGATTAATGCTGATAAGCCCATAGTCATCATTGTACACTCGTTCTATTCCTTTCCACACCATAGGCAAGTACCAATTAAAGAACTCCCATGCTTGAATTCTTCCGTTCTTGTAGAAGTTTACTTTACGCATGGAATCATTCACAACATGTCTTTGAGTCATTGCATCAAGCTGGTCCAGGCAACTTGGTATCGGTCCTGTAAATTTGTTGAAAGAGAGATCCAAGACTCTGACCTTTGTTAAATAACATAGATGGGAGGGTAGCTTTCCATCTAATTTATTCATCCGTAAGCTCATAGTTTCCAGCTCTTTGAAATTGTCTCCCATCCATGAAGGTGGGATTGGTCCCAACAACTCATTTCTTTCCAAATCTAACATTCCTAGTTCAGTTGCATTCTCTAAGGAGGGAAGCCAACCACTAAAGCGATTGTTTCGTAAAACTAGTTGCCTTAGTTGACTTAAGGACATCAGAGAATTTGGAATACTTCCTGAGATATGATTATTGGATAAGTCGATAACCTGTAATGATTTGAAATGACCCCAACAACCAGGAAGTTCCCCTGATAAGTTATTACTTGAGAGATTTAAGGCTACCAATTTTCCAACAATTGCACTTATTCCCTTGCCACATGAAAGATCAAATTTTGAAATTTGGTTTCCTGAAATGTCTAAAAATAGACCCTTTAATAGGAAAAGTGGAATAGAGCCTTCAATTTGATTTGAAGCCAATGATATTATTGAAATATTAAATTCAAGTGGTAAATCTGGAATTGTACCAGTGAGATTGTTGGACTCCATATAAAGATAATTTACTCCACCTATAATTCTCCAAAACCACTCTGGTATAGAATCATTGATTTCAGCATGTTTCACATGCAAGTATTGTAAATTATTTTGAGTGTGAAGCCATCTGGGGAATCCAGGACCCAACTTACAATCATGTAAGATTAACGATCGTAATTGAAAAGGAGGAATCCAATGGTTGGTGAATTTAAGGGACAAGTTACCAGATAGGTATAAGTCTTGTAACTTGGTGAGATTATGAAGATGGACATCACTGATTGTTCCATTCTGCTCATTATAGGAAAGGTCAAGAGTCACTAAAGAATTCAAGTGTTTTCCAAAATCAACAGGAATGGAACCGCCTAAGTGATTGTCAGATAAATAAAGGTACGCAAGATTGGAACTTAGATTGAATAGCCAAGGGAATATTGATGATGTGAGCTTGTTTCCAACAAGATCAAGCGTCACAACTGAGGTGGAAAAGTTCAAATGGGACGGAGGTGTTGATAGAATATTAATATCTGTCAGGCTACAGTTTGCTAGCCATAGCTCACTTAGGTTTGGAAGCTTGCCAATAATAGGCAATAAGTTGTTAGAGTAATTGAGATTGGAAACAAAGCTTAGTTCAAGTGAAGTTAAGGAGGGAAGACTGGAAAGCCACTCAACCCCAAGCGGGCTCTTGTCATCAATTTTCAGATCATCATTGAAGCCAAGCAAAAGTACCTCCAACCTTGAAAGATTACCAAGTTCGGAAGGAATATTGCCCACTAAATGATTCGCACGGAGACAGAGCTCTTGCAAACCTGAAAGGTTGGCAAGATGGAAAGGTATATTGCCAACTAAATTATTGCCGGAAAGATCTAGAACCCGCAAGTGGGAAAGCTTGCCTAGTTCAGTTGGTATTTCTCCACCGAAAGAAGAATCAGATAGATCAAGGTATCTTAGTTTGGTGAGTGAAGCAACAAATTTGGGGATAAGACTCCCGTTGAAATCATTGTAACTGAGATTCAAATAAATTAAGTGCTGCAAATCCTGCAATGAAGGGCTAATCTCACCTCTTAAAGGCTGAAAACCTCTTTGGTCATCGCTAAGATCAAGCATGTGAACGTGGCCAGTATGAGAATGACAACGAACACCAGACCAGCGGCAACAATCAGGAGAAGAGCCCCACGAAGAGAAACGACCATAATCGTCCACAAAGGCTTCCTTCATGTTCACAAGTGCTCGCCTTTCCTTCTCTACGCAGCTGTCCTTTGCAATCAACAACTCTGCCTCCAAGTGCAGCATCATCACTATTAATGTTATTATTGCTTGTAGCACTTTCACAATATTAATGGAACTCATGATTATATTGCTACTCTTGCCACATCAAACTCAAGCCCAAGGGGTTGTTCATATTTATAAGCCTCGTCAGACTGCAATCTTTTTGGCAGACCCTTATTTATTTATTTATTTATTTTTTACAGAGGACACTATATATTCATAGTGACTAGATGTGTGTTTGGCAACATCCTAAACTATGTTTTCAAATCATGGTTTACGCAGCCCGAGATAAAACTCCTCTCACACACTTACCTTGTAAGTCGTTAGATTAATGACTATTGGGGTTGAGTTTAGTCTTAAATATAAAATATTATTTATATTTATCAATTTTTTCTTAATTTGCTCCAATCAATATCCCTCAACAATAATAAAAAGGGGAAGTGAATAAATGAATTAAAAAAATAATTTATTAAATATGTATTATATTATATTAAAGACATAAGAGAGTTGTAAGTTAGCAACCCGTACTACAACGAGCAAAAGAAAGGGGGGTGTTTGGTATAAGAGATATAGAGGGGAGAGGAGATTTTTACGAGCTGAATTTAAAAAAATTTAGAGAAATAGAGCTACAAACTTTTAATAAAAAAATTATGTAAGATAAAAGATTAAATAAAATTAATTAAAAATTTTAACCCCACTTCTTTTTTTTTTTTTAATTCACTTTAGAAAAATTTCCATCCGCCCTACCAAACAAGCCCACTAGTAGGTCTCCCCCACCTATTTTCTCTATCTACGAATGCAATTGCCACCACGTTTGGCATTACCATTTTTTTTAGCATTATCCCGCTGAACTATGATTGTCATTATCAATTAGAGAGATATGAAAGGATGACTATTAACTATAGATAAATAATAAAGAATATTTCATCTCTATTTTTAAAAATTAGCAAATAAAAAGTAAATCAAGCTGATATTATTACGTGATGATAGTTGAAATATCATATATATATATATATATAAAAGATAATCATTATATCAATAACTTTTTTGACAAAATATTTCCTTTATTTACTTTGGAATAGTTGTTTGCCTGCCGTGCGTGGCCTGGGTCTTCGGATTTGACGTTAAAGCAAAAGACTCGAAGCAAGAAGCATGAGTCAAAGTCTTCCAGCGCGACAAAATTTTTATGCACTTGTTTCCAAAGTGATGAAATATATCATTTATAGTTCTCCTTCTCCCTTTTTTTTTTTTTTTTTTTGCCAGCAAATAGTCCTTCTCTTTATAGTTTATACAGTTGAAATTAAAATACCTCCTAAAATATGTACAAACTTTAGGTAGTATAAAAAAAATTTAAATTTCAAGATTCTTTTATCTAAACACATTCATATATTTAAAATTCTTTGTTTTTTATTTAGATTTGAAATAATTAGATCAAATTGAGTATTGGAAATTCTTAAGAAGTTACAATAATAAATTTTTTCTTGACTTTAGATCAAATTCAAAGAGATGAATTTTTATCTACCTAAATACTCCCTCCAGTCCTTAATATTTTAAGACATATTTATTTAATTTGATTAGATTAAGGAAATTAGTTAATATGACATGTATTTTCTAAAACGTCGTAATCATCTTCTTTAATTCATTCATTCCCTCCTATCCTTAATTATTATTGAGTGAGCATAAATGAGAATAAATTAGAAAAAAATTAATAAATATAAAAAAATGTTTTGAGTAAGATCAATTCTCAAAACCGAAGAGAAGGAGTAGCAGATTTGCCGCAAATCCAAGGACACCATGGTTCAAGGTTGAGCCCGCTATATTCATTCGGCGATAACAACAAGACAATTTAAAACACTAACAACATGAGTTACAAACGCACAGGCCAAAAAAAAAAAAAAAAAACACACACACACACACACACACAAGAGACCAGAGCACGTTGTATTTCCACCATGCATGTACTGCCCAAGAGCTCTTTTTCATATATAGCAGTGAACAGTGAAAGATATATGTGCCTACAAATCCATTTGCTGTTCTTATTTACTTCCATCGAAATGAATTTCCAAAAAAAGATATATGTTCCTTCTCTTATAAAATTTTCACAGCATTAGTGTCATATTGAAGTCTCATTCTTTCTCAATTATTGGACTTCAAATCCTGCGTTCACATGTTAGATGATCGCAAGCATTAACTTCTAATTAATCAAATGAATAGCCAGCGAGTATGAAGATAGTGGTGAGGAAATCAATCGTCCTTCTTCCTCTCAAGCTCGCTGCTCCTCTGTTCTGACATTTTCTTGCTGAATCATGGGTCTGAACAAATAAAAAAAATAATCATGGTGAACGACCGAGGTGAAGAGCCGATGAAGCTGGGGGTGGGAGTCAAAATCTAAAGCTGTTATGAACTTCCAGCTTGGAGCTTTCTCCTCTGTTCTTAGGCCATGGCTAGTGGCAGTGTTGGTGTGGTGGTGAAAATGTGAATATCGCCGGCGACGGAGGAGAAGAGGGCGATCGTCGCCGGCGACGGATGTGGAGCAAAGGTGTGGTGTTTGTGTAGCTCGAAGGTTTGGAGCTTTTTTTTAATGGTGTTCGCGGCAGCTCTCTGGTCTCAATCCAGTTCCCTTTTTCTGCAATTTCAGACCTAATAAACCGACACAAGCGCTGTTGTTTCTGAAATTCGAGCCTAAAACCTATTTACAATTTTAAATCCAATTTTTTAAGCACCTACAATTAAAAAAATTAAACTAAAATCAAATATTTTCAGAAAAATAATAATTAAGAGTAATTATAATTATTTTGACAATTTTATCCTTTTTAGTCATAATTTAATGTATTTACTCTTAATATTAATTTATCTTAAGAAAGACATTTGAAGCTCAATAATTATAATAAAATCTCTAATTAAAGTATAAAAATATATAATAAAAATAGGGATTTGTCAATTCCACATACTTAAACTTTTGCACTCAGGGGAAAAACACTAATCGATTCAAAACTAAACATAAATAAAAACTTCAAATGCTCAATATTGGAGTCAATAAATTAATCAATCATCACAAATCAAGCTAACATAAGTCTTAGCATGAGGTAATGCAAATGGACTAGATTAATGCATAACTAATAAAAGAAAAGTACACAAGAAAACACTCAATGATTTAAGTGTTTCATTTCTCTCATAAGTATAGAAAATTTTGCTTAATACCACACAGACTAGGTTCTACTATATGCCTGTTGAAATTTTACTCTCTCCACCACTATGTAACACATAAACTCATGAATCAATGTGACTTTTAAAAAGGTTGTAATAATAGAAATGGTCTCATGAAAAAAGAAATGAAACAATAAGTACGATACATACACAAATGTGTACAATAACGCCCTTTTTTTAGTTTTAGGATCAAATAACACATCCCCTGTCAATCAAAACACTAACTAATAAGTTTTTCTCCTAATTAATTCTCTAGTCTAGAGCAAGTGTCGCCTTTCTAAAAAAATGACACTATTAAAAATAAAAAAATATATTTTAAAATAAAATAAAAGCCAATCTATGATAATGATGATTGAGTAAACAAAATCAAAAGTGATCACTGAATTATACAAGAAAAGCAGAAAACATAAAAAAGTAGATACACCATTAAGTGATAAGCATGCAATCATGAATCACTTTTGGAATTAAATAAGCTTCCTTTAGCACAATAATTGCATGCATGTCTGTAACACGTATACAAGTCAAGGTCTTCCATTAGTGATAAGCATGCAATCATGAATCACTTTTGGAATTAAATAAGCTTCCTTTAGCACAATAATTGCATGCATGTCTGTAACACGTATACAAGTCAAGGTCTTCCATTAGTGATATGCATGCATTCATGAATCACTTTTGGAATTAAATAATCTTCCTTTAGCACAATAATCGCATGCATGTTTGTAACACGTAAACAATTTTTTTTTTTAATTTGCTCCTATTAATACCCTCAATAATAATTAAAAAATACAATAAATGAATGAATTATGAAATATAACTAATTAAATGTGTTTTATATTAAAAACATGGAGAATTAAGTTAGCAACTTCCCTTCGCCGAGCAAAAGAAAGTGTAGGTCTCCTCCCCCTATTTTCTTCTCTATCTACCAACGCCTTTACCACCACATCATTAGATGATGTTTGGCATTACCAATTAGATAGATATGATAAGATATATGGAAGGATAACTATTAACTATACATGGATAATAAGGGATATTTCATTTCTACCTTTAAAAATTAGAAAATAAAAAATAAATCAAGCTGATATTATTGCGTGATGTTGAAATATCATATATAAAAAAGATAAGGGAAAATCCCTAAAAATTTTTTTTTTTAATTTGGGAAAAGACAAAAAGGTGATATGAATTTCCATATTCCCACATAAGAGTTAGTGCCTGAATTGGAATATTAAAATTTGAGACAAAATGACAGATTTGGCCCTATAATGATAAAAAAAAAAAAAGAAGTTGGTGACAAAAGAAGAAGGTGACACGATACAGGGTCAGCGCGAGAGGGAACGTAGGTGGGAGTCGAGACAAACGGGAGTGAGTTATGTACTTTATTGAGTCAACAATGTTCTTCCCCCGTGTAGTCGAGCTGAAGCAACATTATTTTCATCTTTATTTGGGTGGGGAACTTTGATTTGGGAGCGGGGTATTGGGGTTGGAAGGACATCAATGTTGATGAGTGGTCGGGGGAAAAATGTTGATGATGCCTGAAGCTGGGAGGAGGTTGCGATGGTTCATGATGTAAGTTTTTGGCTTGTGACTGAAGTGAAAAAATAGGGTGAATTTCATAGAAAATAAAGTGAGTACGGGTTCGCCGTTTAGCTTCCGCAAGCGCACGGGTCGCAAGTAATAAAGTGATAAGTCAAGATCGTTCCCATGAGGACTATGACAAAAGCGAGTTAACTAATTTAACCATGTTCTTAACTAGGTTGAATGCAATCATTTGAAATTGATCAAGTTAAATAAAGAAGTTTGATGAAAATAACAAAGGAAAACAGTGAAAATTGGGAAATTGGGTCTAACTTCAAGAGATATTAACTTAGGATTACTTCTTCCCCATTGTATTTCATGAAACTATGCAAATATTCACTTATACTAGTTAAATGAGTCTATATGCTAGTCGAAGATCCTAAAATCATCAACCAAGCTCTCTCAAGTCAAGATTGATTTTTAATATTCATTAAAAATATTTAATCTCTTGTTTACAATTAATGAAAATCATCTTTCCAAAACAAGCCTTCACATGACTATGCTAGGTTATTAGATATATCTCTATTCTAACAACAAACCATCCATTTAATCCCTAAACTTCAAGTCTAGCGTGATTTTTCTTAAGTTCTACAATCAAAATAGCTCTCTCAAGCATCTTCCAATTGAACAACTCTAATCATGTGGTGATTAAGCACAAGATAGCATTAAGCTCAAAGAAAAATCAACATATAATACTCATTAACCAACAAAAGCAAGATAATCTAGTAGTTTCAATCCATATAATGGTTAGAAGTAATCCTAATTAAGAGTTTTAGCTACTTTTGGTCTGTACATGCCAAAATCTCAGCACACAATCATAATCCATATCAGTAAAATAGGGAAAAAGGAGAGAAGAACAAGAAAAACCCAAGAATTGAGGCTCCAAATCCTTTCTTAATCCAATCCCAAGCTCCAAGCTCTCCAAAATGCCAAACCCTAGCAGCCACTATGTTCAAGAAGTCCAGCCCCCTTTCATTTTCGACCTAGCCTATGCCTTTATAGTGGTTTTACTGCTTCATTTTTAAAACGCACAGCATCAGTTTCGCGCGTTCGCCGTGGGTTCGCTACAGCGAATGCCATAGCGAATTGTCATACAGAATCAGACAGAAGCAGTGCTTTTTCATGTGGTTTCGCCAAGACTTTGGCTACAGCAGATTCCACAGCAAGTGCAGGCTTCTCCTCCATAATGTCCATTTTCCTCTTCCTCTTGCATTCTTCCCTTCCTTTCACATCTTCCCATGATCTTTGTGAGCTTTTACAACTTGTCATCCTCCACCTACAAGGAGGAGGGATTCATGAGCTCTTTTAACTTTCATAAATAATTAAAACTATGTGCATTTAACTCATGATTCAACCAAATTTTGATTTATCTTATGTCCTATCACATTTTCTTCTATAATCTCTTTATATGCACAATTTGAACCCAAAAATAAGTGAAAAGAGAAGAAAATATGCTAGAATACTCTTGATTTCTATGAGTTAACATAGGGTGAATTTCATAGAAAATGAGTAAGATGAAGTTGAGAAACCCTAATATAGATTTGTGAAAGATTGAAGTGGCCATTTAGTTTTGTTTTTCTGAACTAACAGTATGTTATTTATTTGTTGCAGGAAATATAAAAAAATGGATGGTAATATTGGGTCAAGCTGTGCAAAGGAGTTATTATGAAGGTAAAGATAATAAAAGATGGGATAAGAGTGGAACATTTAAGAGAAATCATATCAAGATTGACAGGTCATGAGGGGAGCAGTTGTGACATTAAATACACAGTAATGTTTGATGAGAGGACATTAATTGATCTTGACAATGATGGTAAAATTGAAAATCTGTTTGGGTTCTATGAAAATAGTACTTATGTGTTTGTATCCTACAAAGAGAATGCCAATGAATCTTTGCCAATGAATGATGCAAATGTATAAGTTCATAAAATTTTGTTCATTTCCAAGTTGATAATAAGTTATAAAGTGTTGTAATTGTTGCATGCAGGATCTATAGATTCTTGCAACGATCACTAGAAGCAGAGGTATTTCCTATGACACATGGCAATGATCTTGAGCCTGTGTCTTTTGAAATTGGTGGTGGGTGTATAACTTATGAGACAGAATAGACACATTGTAGTGACACGAGCTATTTGAAATGGTCTGGAGTAATTTTCAGGGTGGGTCAGCATTTTGCTCATGCTGATGCATTAAGAGAAGCCTTGTACAAGTATAGCATTAAGCACAAGTTTGTGTATAAATATGATAGGAATAACAAGGATAAGATGTATGTCAAGTGTAAAGTAAAGGGTTGTCCTTGGAAATTATGTGCATCTACAGTGGGCAGGAGTTTTGGAATACTGTGTGTGACCAAATTCATAAAAGATCATGTTCATTCAGCTCAAGATCATTTGCAAGTGAGCGGCCATGGTGCAAGATCTACTTTGACATCATCAATAATAAACGACGAGGTTAGGAATCATATCGAGAAGCGTCCAACTGAGACTATGAAGACACTGCAAAAGGAGTATGGTGTGAGGCTAACATATAAACAAGCATATATGGCAAAGGAAAAGGCAATGAAAGACATACATGAAAGATTGAAATAATCATATATGTTAATCTCATGGATATGCCAAAGGTTGAAGGAAACGGATGATAAAACAGTTGCTGAATGGGTAGCAGATGGTTACAGGTTTGAAAGAGTTTTCATTGCGTATGGGTCATGTATACAAGGTTTCATGGGAGGTGCAAGACATGTACTATATGTTGATGGAACTCATTTAAGTGGGCTATATAAGGGGACTCTACTTGCAGCTGCAGCCTATGATATGAATAATGAGTTGTTGCCATTTGCAATAGTAATTGTGAGGGGAGAGATGCTGAACGATTGGACTTGGTTTATGCATATGATTAAAAAGATTGTTGGTTCCATGGAGTTGACAATTGTGTCAGATCGTGACAATGCCATAATAGGTGCTATGACAGTAATATTTGGAGGGCTTCGTCATGTATTTTATTACAGACATGTTAAGAAGAACTTCAGTGCAGAGATACTGAAAATAAACAGGGGCAAGAGGAAGACAAGTACGTGGTCAAAGGAGAATGGAATGATGCTTCTTGACAAGATTACATATGCAAGGCGTGTGGATGACTTTGATAAAACAATGGAACAGATGCGGGAGCACTGTCAATAGTTATATGAATGGATTAACAATCATGGTGATGTTGATAGGTGGGCTCTTAACAAGTTCTCGTACAAGCGATGAGATAACATAACAACTAATATTGCTGAGTCATACAATGCATGGATGGTCAAGCAGAGAAAGTATAATTGTAGGCCAACTAATTCATGCACATTGTGAGAAAGTAGCAAAGAAGATGCATGCCTCTTATGTGTCAATGAATAAGTGGAAGAATTGTGTTAGGCCAAATATAGATGCAAAGGTAATGAAAAATGTGAGTGGATGTAAGTATATGTGGTGTGAAGATTATGGCCAAGGAAGATTCTGTGGGGTTGACCTTCGATCAAGGCAATGTAGTTGTGGGGCATGGTAGATGAGTGAGATTCCATGCACACATGCTTGTGCAGCTGTGAAGGTTGTGCATGGCAACAATTACCACTATGTTGAGGAATGTTTTAAGATTGAAGCTCAGTAACAGATTTATCAGCACATCATGATTCCGGTTATCACAATAAACATGCCCAACGTCAATGATTATAGGCATTATACCATGAAAAACATGTCTGAAGCTACGTTCCTCCACCCTCCAATCACAAGTCGACTTCTCGTAAGACCAAGAGTAAGGAGACAGGAATCACAGTTCCAAAATAGAAAGATGTACCATTGCACACGATGCCATGAAGCTAGACACACACGAAGGATGTGGAAAAATCTCAATCCATGTTGAACTCTTATGTTCATCTTTGATGCCTTCTATTTTGTTGTATATATCTTTTGGTTTGACCCTTCTGTGTGTTTTAGAATGAAGGGATGGGGTACATGGGAAGCATTTTTTGTAAATAATGTATGTAGTTTCATGTTAGTGACAAAAGAACATTAAGATGCAGCAAGATCATAATGTCTTGTTGTCATTGAAAATGCTATAGCTGCTACAATAGTTTCTGGCTTTTGGCCATTGCTTTTGTACTCCACCATATTATTGATTATGTATATTTTGGCAATAAAAAATATGTTGTCTACTTTTAATCAATATACAAACACAAATATATGGTTTATTGGATTGGTGTTGTTCATGGGTAACATGAAAAAGTTTTATATCTCATTAAGAAATTGTAATAATGGGTTGATAAAATATAATATGGTGTTGGTGAAATGGTATTTCAGTTGGGAAATTGGTTATCTTTTCCTTACTCTAGAATTCAATAGGTATGGTGGACTATTGACAAACATTTTGTTTCAAAGGAAATTTTTCCCCAAAGAACAATTGCACCATGGAAAATATATGGATCATTATTTGTCAACGTGAATGATAGCATTACATAAATGTAAAAAGTTATATACTAGTAATAAGTACAGACAACCACCCACATTGCAGCTCCCTTCCCCTTTCTTCTTATCCTTGTACACTTTGACATAATCACTCATTTCCTTCCACAAGTCTTTCATCATGTAGGTTGCCCAGTCATATTTTTCAAATCAATTCATTGTGCAAGACATAACTCTCAACATCTGGTCATTTATGAGTCCACTTGAGGTAGGGCATAAAAATGATCCTAAACTATACAACACAAACATAAACTCAAATTTCTCCCCTGCTCACCCAGATTTTATTTGCTTCAGAATATCCGTATATCTCTTCTTCCCATACTCCCTCTTCAACAACAGATATGTTGGATTAGAATCTTCCACATCCACCTTCACCTCCTCCCTTGCATCAGGTATACCAAGCAACTTGTGCACATGTGATGCTTTTATTTTGTGTGTCTTCCCCCTTATCCTAAATTGATGTGTTGATGGGTCACATGCTCTTAGCATGGACACAATGAGGTCATGGGGGAGTCTGTCCAATTGGACCTTCAACAAATTTCCAAATCCTATTATCTTAACCCAATCTTTCAAATGTTCATTTTCGTTCACAAAGTCCACTAATAATGTAAATCCTCACAGTGAGCAGTGGGTATGAAATGACGCTTCCTTTTTCTTCATCTTCTTTTTCGGCTATCCTTGCGTAGCTTTATTAGTGTACTCCTTCTTCTTCTCCTCTGGCAACTCACGCCATTCCTTCCCTACGGTCCTACTTTCATCTGTCATCTTTTTCTTCATTTTGCCTAAGTTACCCATAAACTCGTTTCTAAACACCATAAACCCACTCATAACTAGTTTACTCTGTTCACCTTCGCCCTTTACTGCACTTTTTCTCGTTACTACTCTATTCTTGACACTTTCCCTTTTCCTGGTTTTGACTTTGATGTTTTGCCTTTTTCTCCGGCCATCTTCTTTGACCTGCACACCATTCACTTTACACTCATCAACTATGGATTTGAACAGCTTTAATAACATATTTCATTGCAAATCACAAGTTTACACATTTAGATTAGGTTTTCACAAGTTGTCATAGCATTTTACAAACTTTCAACCACAACCTCAACTATTGGAAAAATTTAATTCCCCACAGTTAAATAAGGTATCACAAGTTATGCAGAAGGATTCACAAGTTCTGCTATGAATTCCACAATTTCCTCATCTAAATTGACCTCTACACAGGGTTTACCAACTTTTCATTAGGTTTTCACAAACTCCGACTATGTTTTCACACAATCAAATGCGGTTTTCACAGGTTGTCTTCAAACATTCAGAACTTCACTTAAACCAATCGCAACTTTGTATAACATTTTCACTAATATCAAATCATAAATTCCTATATCTCCACACCATTTCAAACCTTATAATCACTCATTCACAAGTTTATGTGCTGTGTTTTTCAAAAGTTACCAACATCTCATTAGGTTTTCACAACTTAACATGTTGTTTTCATACGTTTGCTTTCACAACTTCACTTAAGCCATTAGCAACTCTATGCATGACATTTTCACAAAAATCAAATCACAGTTTCCTACATCTCAACACCGTCTCACAACTTCTAATCACGCATTGACAAGTTCACATGCTGTTTCAACAGTTTAGCAATTTCACAACTTGCAATTCAGACTTCCCCACTTAACAACAGAGTTTCACAACTTCTACTAAACGATTCTCAACTTTACTTTAGAGGTTCCCAACTATACACTCACTACTTTTCACCACATTTCAAAATATCGTATATTGTTGCCGTTATGTTGTATCCACATTGCCTAAACTTATTTAAACCTATGGATATTGAATCGCCATTCTAATCAACTAGACAAAGTTAACATGAAAAACATTTTTAAACACAAACACTTATCGAACTTAAGCACTGAAGACCAATCTCGCGTCCGCACACCAATATCTCTACAATTGTCAAATGCCTTTCACCACAACCTCTCCCCGCCTTCGCTCCTCCTCAAATCCACCCAAAAATCGAATCCAAATCTCCATCCCCGTGCCACCTTCGCTCCTCCTTATATCCACCCAAAAATCATACCTAAATGTCGACTGCCGAGCCGTGTTTGCTCCTCCTCAAATCCACAACACCAACGTCTGACACACTCTCCTCCCTCACAACGACAAACCCAAACTTTATCGACATTGGTTTCCAACCATCTCAGGCAATAAAGTATTCGGACTGTCCCTCCCCTCCAAAATCGACCACACCCATGTCGCTGCCACCATCCTCTCTCACCGCCAAAGACCCAAGGTCGACCAACGGCACCTTAAGATGGCAGAAGGAGATGAAGAGTCCCGACTGTGTTTTCACGCAATACACTCCTTATAACGCCTCCCTCAACGCTTTTCAGTTTAAAAATTGTCAGGGTTACTTAAGTAATTTTCTTTTGATTTGTAATATTCCAATTCAGACACTAGCACTTATATGGGAATATGGAAATTCATATCACCTTTTTGTTTTTTCCCAATTTTAAAATTATTTTTCAGGGATTTTCTCAAACGGTAATCATTATATCAATATATCTTCAGTTTTATATTACTTGTTTTAAGTTTTTTACTTATTATTTCCTTTATTTACTTTGGAATAGTTGTTTGTCTGTCATGCTTTGCCCGGGTCTTCGGATTTGACGTTAAAGCAAACGACTTCGACGCAAGAAACAAGAGTCATAGTCTTCCAGCGCGACAAAATTTTCATAAACTTGTTTTCAAAGTGATGAACCAAAAAAAAAATTGTTCTCCATTTCCCCCCCAGCAAATAGTCCTTCTATTTATACAGTGGAAATTAAAGTACCTCTTAAAAAAAATTGTTCTCCATTTTGCCTGAGACTTGACTGTAATTTTCCCAAGAAAGAATGAGCAACGTGGATTTGAAAGAATATGCAAGAAACATGGCAGCGGATGAACAAAGAATAAATAATGAGCAAAATAAAAGGGCTAAGGTGTAAATTTAATAATGAAGTTTTGTCCGAGGGGCGTTTGACACAAATAAATTTTAGAAGAGGCAAATATAACAATAAACAATTAAAAATGGTGCTAATTTAACAAAACCGTTAAATTTAACCTAATGGCGTTAAATTATAAGAGAAGAAAACGCCTAACAACGTTAAGTCAAATCTAACGGTTTTGTTAAATGTATACCCTTTTTAATTGTTCATTATTATTTTTGCTCCTTCTAAAACTTATTTGTGTTAAACGCCTCTCGGACGAAACTTTATTGTTAAATTTGCACCTTAAGTAAAAAAAAAAAAAAGATATGACAATCATGGCACAGTGTGATATATAAAATATTGCATCCACTAATAGATTTAACAAAAGAAGGCTAAAGTATACTATTAGTCTTTTAAATTTTACATGAGGTATACTTTTGATCCCTTAACTTTATAAAGTATACTTTTGGTCATATATTTCTAACAACGTTAATGTTGCTAACGAAAAATGTTGACATGACAAACTTGAGTAATGATTGTACAGTTGACAAAGCATATTTAAGTTTTAATTTTTTTTAATGTCATATATTTAGATTGTTAAAATAAAATAAACTGACAAATTTTTCTATTTATATTAGTAAATCAATATATTTAGATTGTCAAACAAAATTTTCTTAATACAATTGAGGTTTTGTCATTGACTATTTCATTAGGTTTTTAGATATTTTTTAATTTATACATATTTTAAATTTAAGATTAATAACATTTAATTATACAGCCATCACTTCAGTTTGTTGCGTCAGCGTTTTCCGTTAACAACATTAACGATGTTAGAAATATATGATTAAAAGTATACTTTTTAAAGTTAGAGAATAAAAAATATACCTAATATAAGCTTAAATAACTAAAAGTATATTCTAACCCCAAAAGAATCAGTTTCAAATAGAGCATAATTTTACATCAAACAGTCCATGTGTCGATTTCATTTAATATGGCAAGGTTCTTCTTGTTGTTCCATAATAATTTGATTGGCTTTAATTTCAAGAGGGGGCTAATAAGTAATACTCAATCCCAGATGTGGGCGGATGAAGTAATGTCTTTTTACATTGGCTAACAACGCAAATAGTTCTTGAATGACAGGAGATTATTCATTTCCATCTTTCCTTGCAAATTTTTTTTACCAACTCCTAAATTTTAAGTCATTGAAAAATTTCAAACCCGACTCACATTAAAATGCAAGGGTTGTTCCAGTCCTTCTTGTAATAAATGATTTTCGACCCAAGGTAGGTAAGATCTGATGAGTGTTGTGCATGTGATGTTTGAACTTTGAAACAACTAATTATTTAGAGCCTGTTTGGATTAGTAGTGATAGAAGTGATTTTTTTTTAATATAACTTTTGCAAACTTAAGATAAGATAAAAGTCATATTATAAATGTGATTTGTGTTTAGATTGGCGGTAGCAGAAATGACTTTTTTTTTATCTAAAAATAGCTGAAGACAGCTTCTGATAGAAGTAAAAACCCCGGGGAAGCCCATCTAAAAAAAAAACTTCCCAAACTGATCATTTTATCTCTAATTGAGGTTTTACCCTCCTACTGAGCTTTTTCCCCCCTCCTGGCGCTTTCCCAGACAGACATAATAGGACCAGTATGATCATATCACACTACTACAATTGAAGAAGAGGATTCATGAATCATGATTGACTAGCTAGTTAGGTCAAATGCGTGGGTTGTTAGGAATTGACTTGTAAAAAAAGTTGGTTGTTAGGATAATTCATTGTTTTGAGACATTAAACTAAAACAAATTAATCTGTTTTACCCGAATAACACGACTGGAAGGAATTCAAATTGATTTTTTTCTCTAAGATTAGGATCATTTTGTTTAAAATTAAAGAAACGTCGTGGTTTTTGTTAAGTCGTTCCTCCTGTTATTTAAATAATTATAAAAACTGAGACCATAAAAAATAATATATTTTTAAGGTTTCAGAATATTTAGATGGATTTGAGCTATATTGACCACCATGAGTATACTTTACTCATTTCATACAATTTTTATTATATTATTGAATATTGACCAAAAGAAAATCTGGGAAAAAGTCTCCTGTTAGAAATTTTATTGGTAATAAAGATATGAAGAATTTTTATAGATACAAAATACCATATGGAATCATTTATAACATACTCTCTCCGGTCCTAAATATAAGATAAAATTGACTTTCTTTGGAGAGATTAAGGAAGCTAAATAAGTTACTTAATTATATCGTATGTTGTATATCTTTATATTATATATATCAGTTTATTAGTCAAACTAATTAGTTTGGAGAAAAAAAACATAAATATAAATACTCTAAGCTAATTTAATTAACTTCATTAATTTTTTTAAAAAAATTAACTTTATCTTATATTTAAGACTAGAGATAATATTGTTTAGCCATTGCTCTTGGTATTGGTCTTGTAAACTTATTAAAACTTAAAGACAGATCCCAGACTCTTAACTTTTTGCCAAATAACATACATGGAAGGGTAGCTTTCCATCTAATTTATTCATTCTTTCCAATTCTAACATTGCCAATTCAGTTGCATTTTCCAAGGAGGGAAACTCACCAGTGAAGCAATTGTTTTGGCAAAACTAGCTAATTGCTCAAGTTGACTTAAGGACCCTGTGAAATGCAGGTTTAGCCCAGAGAAAGAATAAACACTCTGAATATTATTGAATGAAAAAATGATAGTCTTAAACATATTATAAGACACACGTTTCATTATATACAAGGCACTACTAACCATTAAATCAACTTAGGCCGCACATGTAACTCTAGGCCCAAACTTTTACACTCCCCCTTAAGTTTTGGGGTTATAGATATCTATGACTCCTAACTTATCCCACAGCCTCACCCATATAAGCTTTGCTCCCTATACTAGTCTCCAAAACCACTTTGGCATCGAATCATTAATTTAAGCTTGAGAAAGATATATACAACACTTTTTAATTATTTTGAATGTGAAGCTATAGGGGAATCTAGAGCCCAACTTACATCCAAGTAACAATAACGATCGTAATTGAACACAGGAGTCCAATTGTTGCTGAATTTGAGGGACAATAAGTTACCAAAGAAGTATAAGACTTATAACCCGGTGAGATTACAAAGATGAATATCTCTGATTGTTCCATTCAGCTCATTATTTGAATGCTCAAGATGCACTAAAGAATTGATTTTTTCCCCCAACATCATCTGGAATAGGGCCACTTAAGTTATATTGATGCACATATAAAGGTTTCCAAGATTGGAGCTTAGACTAAAGAGAAGAGGGAATAATTATGTTGTGAGCCAGTTTTGACCAAGATTAAGATCTAAAAGAGAAGTAGAACAATTCAAATGGTACCGCTCTGAAGAATATTAGTGTGTCAGGCTACATTTTTGTAGTCACAGCACTCTTTAAGTTTTGAAGCTTCCCAATAACTAGCAACAAATTGTTTAGTTCTACCTCCGGTCTTAAATATAGGACATATTTTGTAATGTAAATTACACTACAAACTATGTCCTATATTTAGGACCGGAGGGAGTAATAAACATTTGAAAGATCACTTAAATCAAGTCCACATCAATCCAAGGGTGAGCCTGTGATTTGGGTTTCCTTTGGGCCTGTTTGGTATGTTAAAATTGATTTTGATGGAAATGGAGATGGATATAGAAATGAAGATGAGATTTAAAAGTATGTTTGGTATGTCATGGAAATGAGGCCTAATTTCCATGTAAAAAGACCAAAATGTCCTTCCATTAAAAAAAATCCCATCTTCTCCCTCTCAATGCATTAGCCTGAATTGGTTACACTTTCAACGGAATCTTCGCCGGAATCTTCTTCGGTGAACCACCTTTAGAAGCACTGACGTCCACCAATCCACCAACGTATAAACTGAAGCTTCGACAACCACCTGCAACCCAAATCCGAAAATAAAGATCGCCACTTTTTCAGATCTGGAGCACCAAAGAGCTTCGACATCCACCATTTACTGTTGAGCTTCAGCCAAACAGGGGTTGCCGTTGAGCTTCATCCTTCATTGTCCGATGGTGAAGACGATGAAGAAGGTGGAGTTGGGCGTCATGAACGTAGACGATGAAGAAGGTGGAGATGAGTCATCAGTGTCGGCACACCTCACATCCTTGTCGTCGTCTTCCTTGTTGATAACAAGGGTGAGGAGGTTTCTGGCGAAGTGTCGGTGGGTAAGGGAATGGCTAACCTGAAGCATTAAAAAAAAGGACAAATATGAAATCCACCCACATGGAATTACAAATCTTAGGGGGTGATGATGGAAATGAAATACAGCAATTTTGATGGATATGGAATTAGAAAAAATTCTAATTCTATCTTACCAAATAAACTTATACATGGAATTCAGTCATAATTCCATTTCCATACCCCCATTTCCATAGTACCAAACGGGTCCTTTATTCATTTTTGCTTTTTGTATGCTTGTTACGTTGTCTCAACAGACACGCATTCTCTGTCAATGTCTCTTCAAAACTTGATCCATTTAATAAGGGTGGACCCTTAATTCTCCGTTATGGACTTATGGTGGATGAGTTGGCCGAGAAAGGAGCCCAATATAAGCACCAAGGACAAGATCTCACAGCTAAGAGTGCGGTGAAATATTTTCAAAATAAAGAATATATACTGACATGCATTGGTCCTGGTGGGAGGGGCTTTGAGCATGAGATGTTACAAGAGTGCCCTAACTTTATAGCATGGGCTTGGAGATGCAAGCAGAGGGAAAATTTGTCTGGATCTCTTGCAGACGAGAAGAAGGTCTATGAGTCAGTTTTGGCCTACCAGACAGCATCTGAAAGCAAATTACAGGACCATATCTCACTGCTACTCCTTGCACATATTACCCTTATGTTGATATCTATTTTTTTTTAACTAGTCTATCTACCAAATATTCTATGTAAGCTAAGAAATCAACAATGGCTATCTTTAAGCAATGCCTCTAGCTTCTGCAGTTTGGAAAAAGGTCCTGCCTTTAGATATGTCTATAGACTTCTTTAGTACTGATATATCAGCTTGGATGGCCGATCTTCTGAAGAATCCCAGAATTGACATTTCGTGGAAAGCTGGCATGCATTACCTGCTGGAAACTGTGGGATATTCGAAACCACAGAATTTTTGTAAATGAGGTTTACACTACTGACGGTATACTTGCACAGATTAGAGCAATAGCTAGTCATACACAGAAAAGTGTTTCTCCATAAATACTACTTTTATAGCTATAAAGCAGATATTTTCAGTTTTATAAACTCATGTAACCACCTGTACAGCTTCTTACAGCAATGAAATACCCTTTTCATTCAAAAACAATGGCTATCTTTGCATACACCATTCACGAGTCAGATGATCGCACAATCATTTACTTCTAATCACAAAAGAGAAAGAACGAATGAGCAAAGTCCAGTCGAAGGAATCCACCAGAAACAGAGCGCACTTGATTTTTTTTTTTTTTTGCTCAAACACAGTACATTTGAATTTTGAGTTTCGCTTGGTTGTGTCTCTGGTGATTACTTAGTAAAATAAGTTGTCTGTAAGAATGTGTTCTCGATGTTATTTTACAATGAAAAATCTTGGTTGTGTCTTCAACATTTGTTGACGTGTGGTTCCTTAAATCTAGGAAAAGTCAAACCATGAACTTACCCAAACCTACTGCATTCTCCATGCAATGCACGCGGCGGATTAATTTATAGAAGAAATTAATCGAATAAGCATTAAATTAATGGAAGACACACAACAAGTGTAAAATAGTGTTCCTTTAATGATATGGAATTTCTAGACTTTGTGACTTATAGTATCCACAAGTTTTGTGGCGGACCACTGTGAAATGTCTGAGTACTCGAATAACGTTTTCTGTCAGAGCTACTTTGAAGAAGCAAAATACGTGACATAAAGGACGAGATTGTCCCAGAATTCCCCATTCCCACAGAGAAACGATAAGAAAAACATAAACTTGTGGACTAGGTCAGTTTCGTCATTCTATTATCACTGTCTGATGAGATTTAATTACCAGTACTGAAAGTGTTACCAAAAATCTGCAGATTCATGAGGTTGGCAAGAGGATTGTGGCTGCAAAAGTTGAAGAGCATGAGCAGGCAAAGAAAGAACTGATAGAGAACTTGAAGCTATTGGCGGAGGCTATTGGAGACAAATCATATTTCAGAGGGGACACATTTGGGTTTGTGGATGTTGCTTTGATTCCGTTTTATAAATGGTTCTATGCTTATGAGACAATAGGGAAGTTCAAAGTGGAGGCAGAGTGTCCTAAGATCATTGAATGGGCAAAGAGATGCTTGAAGAGAGAAAGAGTGCTGCGAGATCGCTGGCTGATGAGAAGCAGATCTACGAGTTTGTGTTGGGCTACAGGAAGAAGAATCAATTGGACTAAGCACCAAACATGTAAACGGTGAGAAGATGCTAAGGAATTTCAGGTAAGATTATTGTAGAAGCACCAAAAGTCAAGATCACCGAAACTTAAGAGAAAGTCAAGATCCGCAATTATAGGCAGTAATTAGTCTTGATTGTACAGTGTTGTGTTGAAGCATATTCTAATATTTTATTCTATCTTATGTGTATATATATGCGTATGTAATCTATCAAATGATATTATAAAAATTTAGTCTTCAATTCTCTTCATGGTATCAGAACTTTGGAGAAGAGAATAATCAAGATTGAATCAAATACACTCACCATTGTGTTCTGAGTTGTCAACGCTTGTCTCAGCGTCCCAATCCATCAAAAAACCAGAATCAGTGTGTTTGTCTCAGCCAACAAGAAGAGCCCGTCCTCAGGATTGTCGCTCTAATCCACGGCCTTGTCTCTCACGTTTGAAACAATTGGAGAAGCAAGGAGATCAAAGAATTTGCAGCATCAACAGCCAACTGTGATTTTTCCAGCGACTGATAGCCGTCTTCTGAAATTTTTTCGGTTACCTTCTTCATTCCAAAAACGAGCCTGTCAGTTTTTTTTTCAGACGCGAGAAAGCAAAAGAAGAGCCTCTTCCGATTGTCCATTGTCGGTATCTCCGTCGCTCACTCGATCTCTCGCTCTACCCGTCGCCTTGACGGTCTCCCACAGATCTTGCCACTCTAAGTCTTCTCATTAGCTAATTTGAACCAAAACTTCTGTCTAAACCATTCCCACCTCTGTATGAACCAAAACTTCATTCTTGAACACCAGAAGTCACCACAGTGACAGAATCGTGTTTTTTTTTTGGTTCTACGATCGAGGACGAAAGGCACTCTGGAGATCACAGCACAATTGTTCAAAACAACTTTGTGCTTCTAAGTCTGACTCACGAGGGAGCAGGACAAAGGGAAAAGAAAGAGAAAAGATAAAAAAAAAAGGAGACAGCTACTATTCACAGACACTGTTCATTGGTGCTGTTTTGTCCGTGACGCTTCACTATTCACTTGTACTGTTGATCAAGACTATTCATCGGTACTGTTTACTGTTACTGTTCATCACGTACTATTCACTGGTACTATTCATCCGTACTATTCATCAACGGTACTGTTTCATACTACTCACGGTGTTGTTCCCTATCAGCACCAACGACCATTGTAGCTTGTTTCTTCATTTCCAAATTGGTCAATATGTCTATGGTTTCTAATGCCTCTTCCTGCGTGCCACGATCTGGTTCTAATGACATCTCTATTGTTCGAACCATAGAACAAAGAGGTTCTAAAGGTCGTCCACTCTGTGATCATTGCCAGAAACAGGGGCACACAAAGGACACTTGCTGGAACCTCTATGGTAAACCTGTTGATTGGAAACCGAAAAAAGGGCAAGACAGAGGTTACGTGGCTGAAGCTTCCAAAGAATCATCCCAAAGTGACAAACTGCACAAAATCATGGAAATGCTAGCCACACTACAAACTAAGACAAAGTCTACTGCCATAGTAGTCAGGAGAGGTAATTTCTTTCAAGCCTTGACTATGATAAAAGAACTATGTACAGGGAATTGTTGGATTGTTGACTCAGGTGCCTCGGATCATATGACTGACAATAAGGCTCTCTTCTCATCCTAGACTCCTATTACTAAAGGAGTGACAGTGCGAATTTCTGATAACTCAGAGTCTGTTGTAACTGGAATTGGTTCCATCAAAATCTCAGCTACACTCACTCTTCACTCCGTATTACATGTTCCAAAGTTGAAGTGTAATTTACTATCTGTGAGCAAATTAGTTAATGATGAACGATGTCAAGTTAACTTCTTTGCTACTCACTGTCTTTTTCAAGATCTGCTGACAGGGACGGCGATTGGGAGTGCAAAAGAGCTTGATGGTCTCTATTACCTTGATGAAAGTGATAGTCATTAGATTAAATCTTGCAATGAAGTGTCTCTCCCTAGCACTAATGACTTAGAGTTATGGCACAAATGTTTAGGTCATCCAAATTTAAATTACATGACTCAAATGTTTCCATCCCTCATTCCTCATAAAATCACCTCTGATTTTCATTGTGATTCATGTGAAAAGGCTAACCATCATCGTACTTCATTTCCAAAAATCCCATACCAAGCATCAAAACCTTTTTCCATAATTCACAGTGACTTATGGGGATCATCCCGTACTCCAAACCGATCCAAAACAAAATGGTTCATCACATTTATCGATGATCATACACGTGTCAGTTGGGTCTACTTGTTGAAGGATAAAACAGAAGTGTATCAAACATTCCTTAACTTCTACAATATGATCCAAACCCAATTCCAAACCCAAATCCAGATCCTGCACACCGATAATGGGACTGAATACTTCAATCAGGTCCTGTCTACCTTCTTGACTGAAAATGGCATTGTTCACAAAAGTACTTGTCCTAATACACCTCAACAGAATGGTATTGCTGAACAAAAGAATCGCCATATTCTCGAGATTACCAGAGCCATCATGTTTAGCAGTAATGTTCCTAAATATCATTGGGATGATGCTGTCCTTACTGCCACATTTCTTATTAACCGAATGCCAAGCCGACCACTGTCTTACAAAACACCACTTCAACTCCTCCACAAATACTATAACCTTCCATACCTTGAAAACACTCTACCACTCCGGGTGTTTGGTTGCACATCATACGTTCACCTCCATCACACCAATAAACTTGACCCTAAAGCTCTTCGGTGTATCTTCCTTGGTTATTCTCATTCCCAGAAAGGATATAAGTGTTATGATCCGATCTCCAAACGTTTATTTATCACCTGTGATGTCACCTTTCTTGAAAATACACCCTATTATGCCTTGTCTGCAATTCAGGGGGAGAGAGATGGTGAATTTCAGACAAAAGAAACACTAAAGGATGACCAAACAGTCACAATTTACACACTTGCCCACACAAAACCTAATCCTGATACCTCTGATGCTCCTAATAATCTTGATACCTCTGATGCTCCTGATAACAACCTTGATATCCCTGATAATCCTGACAACCTTGATATCCCTGATAATCCTGACAACCTTTGCAACTCTGATAATGTGCCAAATCCAGGGGGAGAAACAAATATGTGGGGTAATACCTATATACGGCGACACAAAAGAGGTAATGAGCCACATGCTATTAGCACTTACCAGGAGTCGATACCAGTGGCAGGTCCAGGAGAAACAGAAGGTTCTGATCTTAATCTTCCCATTGCAGTGCGAAAACAGCCTAGACAACCCAAATCATCCACTAGATATCCCATTGAGAAATTTGTCTCCTATAAGGCCCTTTCATCTAAATACAATGCATTTGTATCTCATCTTGATAGAATCAGGATACCAGACACTATTGATGAAGCTATGGCTATCCCTGAATGGAGACAAGCTGTCTTGGAGGAAATGGAAGCTCTTAAGCATAATAAGACATGGGATGTAGTAGATCTACCACGAGGGAAGAAGCCTGTTGGGTGCAAATGGGTATTCACTCCTAAGTATAAAGCAGATGGGACTCTTGAAAAATACAAAGCTAGATTGGTTGCAAAAGGCTTCACGTAAGTATATGGGGAAGATTACACTGAAACGTTTGCTCCAGTAGCCAAGTTAAATACCATCAGAATTCTCTTATCTATTGCAGTGAATTTAGATTGGAATCTGCACCAACTCGATGTAAAAAATGCTTTCCTCAACGGAGAACTCAAGGAAGAGGTGTATATGAAGTTACCTCCAGGGTTCCCAGGAAAAAAGGCTAACCAAGTCTGCAAGTTAAAAAGGTCGTTATATGGGTTAAAGCAATCTCCGCGTGCTTGGTTTGACAGATTTACCCGGGTTCTGAAGAGACATGGTTATACTCAAGGGTAGAGTGATCATACCTTGTTCTTTAAACATCATAAAGGCAAGATGGTTGTTCTAGCAGTATATGTTGATGATATAATCCTTACTGGAGATGATGAGGTAGAGATCAATCAGATCAAGGGAGCACTTACACGGGAATTCCAAGTCAAAGATCTTGGAGAGATGAAGTACTTTCTTGGGATGGAAGTTGCTCGGTCGAAAGGTGGTATCTATATTTCCCAAAGAAAGTATATACTGGATCTCTTGAAGGAAACAAGGATGACAGGCTGCAGACCTAGTAACACACCTATTCGGGTTGATAAAATAAACGAAGAAGCAGACCTTGGTAAAGCTGTGGACATAGGAAACTACCAACGAATGGTAGGTAAATTAATATACTTGTCTCATACCAGACCCGATATTGCATTTGCCGTTAGTATGGTCAGTCAGCACTCCCATAATCCTACACAGAAGCATCTAAATGAAGTATACCGGATCCTTTGTTATTTGAAGGGATCTCCGGGACGTGGCTTACTGTTCAAAAAGACTGATAAACGAAATATAGAATTGTTTACAGATGCTGATTAGGCAGGTGATCAAGATGATAGGAAATCCACATCTGGATATTGTACGTATATATGGGGTAACTTGGTCACATGGAGAAGTAAAAAAGCAAAGTGTAGTTGCAAGAAGTAGTGCTGAGGCTGAATACCGAGTTGTGTCACTTGGGATTTGTGAAGGCATATGGATAAAATGTGTTCTTGAAGATGTAAAGGAATGCATAAATCTACCGATCAAAGTCTATTGTGATAATATGGCTGCAATCAACATTGCTCATAATCCAGTTCAACATGATAGAACCAAACATGTCGAGATAGACAGACATTTTATAAGGGAAAAAGTTGATGAGGGTATCATTGATCTAAGGTACATATCCTCTAAAGAACAAACCTCAGACATCCTCACTAAAGAATTGCCCAAGGATAGATTTGAGTATTTGGTTGGCAAGTTGAACTTGATTGATATCTACAGTCCAACTTGAGGGGGAGTGTAGAAGCACCAAAAGTCAAGATCACCGAAACTTAAGAGAAAGTCAAGATCCGCAATTATAGGCAGTAATTAGTCTTGATTGTACAGTGTTGTGTTGAAGCATATTTTAATATTTTATTCTATCTTATGTGTATATATATGCGTATGTAATCTATCAAATGATATTATAAAAATTCAGTCTTCAATTCTCTTCAATTATGAGCATTCTGTTCTGGAAAGGTTGGCTTGATGGATAGGCACTTAAAGTGGATAAAGGAACTCGTTGTACTGATGAGTTTTCCGTGGTTCCTACCTAAATATGTACTTGCTTCAAGTTAAGCACATCTTAGTTTTGTGTGTCTTAACTCTTACTAGTTTATGCAAAAAACAAAAAAAAAAAAACTCTTGAGAATGTCCTTAAAAGGGGAGAGCTCTGGCCTCTGGCGAAAATGAAGAAACTGATTTTTCTTATCTGAGACTTCGATGGCTTTGCATGAAAATGCGTGTGCCTCTACATATACAAACAACCTTCTTTTGAGGGCGGATGAAGATCTATATATTATAATTTTGAGTTCGTTATCTTACCTATAATAATATTACTTTTATTAGAATTTGAATATCAGTATCAAAGATGAAAGAGTCATTATTGCCATCTTATAATTAAGAGTCAAGTACTTCCATCAATCTCTTATGTCAAGGTTAGGAAAGATTATTTTTTTTTCCTACTTACTAAGTGTCTGTTTGAGTTAGCATTTGAAAAGCACATTCATACAAGTCAATACAAAATTCCTCTCACATATTTATCTCATAAATTATAAATCAAGTTGAAAAAGCAGCTTCTGCTGCTAATCCAAACAGGCACTAACATAGAAACAACATTATCTTATTTTGATTTAGAAGACCAACATTAATGGCCTTTAGTTACAAGTAAGATCAATCCAACCTTCCACTTAAAAAAAAGGGGCCTTCATGCAATCAGGCTATAAGGTCACAAGGGTGTTGGTAACAACATTGTGTTATTTGATTATATAAATAACAAGAAGGCCACACCTCCCCTAAATGGGAGGTTGTGAGTTTTAGCTTCAAAGTGGGTAATGTATTGTGTATGTGTGGGTGTATCTCTCTTGCTTACCGGGGATGGCTAGGTTAAGAATAAATTTTTTTAGTTGAAAAAAAAAAAAAAAAAAAAAAAAAAAAGCGAGGAGAAGGCCCCGTGACCGTGAGCCCGTTTTCATGCACTAGCGAAGTAACAAAATTGTGCTTCCACTGCAAGCTGGCATTCTTTAAAATCCACCTTGTAGCAGTATTAAATTTATTTTATTTTGTATTCGGGTGAGCCTTGTAATAATGATAAAAGTTGTTGTTATGTGATCGGGTGCTTATGAGTTCAAATTCTGAAAATAATCTTTGAGCTCATAAGGATAAGGCTGCGTATATTTAACCCTCCCTCAACCTCACTTGATATGAGTCTTGTATACTAGGCTACCTTATTTTTGTTTCTCTTGGTCCTTTTTATTTTTCTACAAATATATTATATAAATTTAAAAAATGAATGTATAGCCAAACCCAATCCCCCCATATGTTGTGCTGGTGCGGCTAAGTCTGCAAACCACATTCTCAATGGTCCCTTCATCTGCCTCACAATCTCACATTTCACTTTCATCACTTTCCGTATTCAATGCTTCCTTTTTTAGTCCCAATTATTAGTAGCCCTAATTTTATTTCTCAATTCCTTCTCATACAATAAGACTTCATAACAACGATATAACGCCATTAAAAAACTGCATCATCAATTCATCACGTATCTTCTGTACTTAACACACAAGGCATAGTTTTAACTTTGAAGAAAAAGAATGAAACTGAGAATATTCAGCTTCTACTTTGATCCCTCCAGTTATCAATCTTTTCAATCTTGTGATATAAAGGAAAGGCATTTTATGGAAGGACATTGTACCTTTTGGCTGATGGCGAAGAACACTATGCCTTATACTTTATAGATACAGCCCCACAAGCAGGTGCGTGACCGACCATTGAAAACCACTTGCCTCAAACACTCAGCAACGTTGCGCCACAATTTTACCAATCCTCATCCCTATAAATGAACCAACCTCATACCTCTCTTCTTGCATTCATCCATCTATCTTTCTAAAGCAGATGTAAAAAAAATGTCTGAGGGTGGTGGTCACTGAGGTTGCTCCTCCTACATTTATCTCTGTCACGCGTCGCAGAATGAAGAAAATACTGGACATTATTGTTAAGGAAGACAAGAACTTTGGCACTCACTTGTGCTTCTGTTCCTCCACTTGCGGTGGCTCTGAGGAGCAAGTTTTCTCCCACTCCTTCTAGAATTTCTTCTGTGTCTGAGTTTTGTGCTGTGAGAAAAATAAAGGAGGCATGGTTTTTTTCTACAGATTCGTGTCTCGTCGGATTATTGATTTAAATAAATAATAGACAGGGCACTAACATCACTTGGGTTTTTAACTAATGTGTTGTTCTTCTCGTTCGTCTAACATTCTTTCATTGACATTCTTGTTTGTCTCAGAGTACTCTGTATTGGAGCTTCATTATTGTTTGGCTCTGAAGTTTTTGTTTATTTGTTTGGCAAGAGCAGATGATGTGAATCCAGGTTCATGTGTACTGTTTAAGAATGATTAAATGCAATAATTCTATTTTTTATTTTGGCAGAATCTTTTACAGTCATTACTTCAAAAACTCAGTTGCATTAATTACACCAAGCAAGAACAAAATTATTTAACTAAGCAAGAACATCATCCACCTCCACATCTCAATGCTTTTATTGTCTATCACTATAGATCCTACTATATTTATAGAACAAAATGAGACTGAGACACACTTGAAAAGTAAAAAAGAAACACAAACAGGATCCACATAAGCATCTAAAGAACTCGTAGCATTTACAAGTATATGAGATTTCAGTATTACTGCTGAAGCTGAGGTTGAAGATTCTTCCTGAGGTCTAAGAGGAAGTCATAAAGTTTGTACTGGTCAGGCACAGATTTGGCCACACTCTCCCTCTGCATGCACCTCTTGGCCCAAGCCACCAGGTGGGGAAACTCGTCGGCGATACTGAAGTTTCCGGCGGTTTCAAGCGAGAAGAACCAACTGTAAAAGGGAATCAGAGCCACGTCCACCAAGCCAAACATGTCACCACCAAAGAAAGTCTTGTTCCCTAACTCTGCTTCCAACAGCATGAAGCACTCTCTCAGTTCATTCTTGGCTCTTTCTTGTACCTCCCCTGTAGTCTCCCACACCAACCTCCCAGTCGAATATATCTGCAATCTCAACAATTCACAACCATAAATGAATTCAACTGTTCAATAAGAATATTTTCTTGAATTCAATTTGGTTAGGGTTAGGGTTTAGTGGGAACGAAAGATGATGATTAATTAAACGAACCTTCTTGTCGATGTAATCAGCCCAGAATCTTGCATTGGCTCGCTGGTAGGGAACAGAGGGAAGCAATTTATGGTTTTGATTCCAAACCTCGTCGATGTATTGGAGAATGATGAGAGATTCAGAGATAGGTTTGCCGTTATGAATGAGAACTGGGATTTTTTTATGAACAGGGTTCATCTTGAGAAGCAGAGGGCTCTTGTTGCTCAAGTCTTCTTCTCTTCCTTCGTACTCGATTCCCTTCTCAGCCAGAGCGATTCGGACCCTCATCCCAAATGGGCTTGGCCAGAAATCCAGAAGAATCACTTCATCCGCCATTGTTGAAACTCTATCTCGAGCTTAAAAAACAGAATCTATTAGCTTCTGGAGATGTTAGGAGAAAAGATTGCTAAGATGACATGTTTATAAATGTCAAGAAGCGGCTAAGAGCAGTGGGTATAGAATTCTAGGGGCTTCTAGCTGCTGGTTTATTCATCGGTTCGATTGTCATTATTACAGCAGGAAGGACATCCAGAATCGAAAGGAAGAGAACTTCGTCTTTTCGTTTGCCACGCGGCTGCGTACTTTTCTTTTTCTGTTTTTTTTTTTGGTAAAAGGGAATGTTTGTCCTTTAACATAACTACAAGTGCAGATATTGGCAATAAAATTTTATTAGAAAATCTAATTAAATTATTAAGTGAAGTAGTGAACAACCTGAGGATATATATGCTTTAAGTTGCAAATAAAAAAGCTAATATAAACCTGAATTCCACAAAAGAGAAAAGAAAGAATATATATGAAACAAAGTAAATTGGTGGGACTCCCATGTTTCATAGCCAAATGATTTTCACTTCTTGTTTTTTTTTTTGTACAAAGATTTTCACATTGATTACAACACCTCTTCGATGTCATATTTTGCCCAGGAAAAGAAGGTGGTCGGAATTTGAAAAGAATGAAGTATTGAATTTAATTCTATAGTAGAAAGTTCCAGAAAGGAAATATAAATTTAAATATATAGTAGAAAGTTGTGAAGCCAGCATTATCAGGGTGTCTCTTAAAACCACTGCTCCTTGCAATGATGAGCAATGCTGAAAGCTGTTCACGGTGATGAAATCTGTACCGTTCAAATAAAATTTTAATGGTCTCAATTTTAGATTTTTCACTAATGATTTTTAAATTAAAAAATCATTTTTAAAAATTTTGATAGTTAAGAAATTATCTTATTTTATATTTTGTACATATTAAAATATTTTTTTTGAAAAAGTAAAAGTAAAAAAAAAAAAGTCAATTAAATCATCCAAATTAGGTCTAAACGGTTCACAATAGTGAAAACCTTTCAGCCCTCATCATTATGATGAGCACTGAAACTAATTCACATATCTCCTTTGAGATTGAAACTCAAGACCTAGTTCACATATCTCATGTGAACTCTTTTTGTGAGAAAACTAGGTGATTCATTGGTTCCATCTACAACCTAGGCTCCTGAATTTATGGTTCATGCCATTGAGTTTTACTCTTTGGATGATCTTAAGCTTATCGTGCATGTTGGTTCCCAGGGAATGAGCATAAGTGCATAACTAGTAAATGAAAAAAGATTTCCTAATTTGAAAGACAGGCATTCATCGAAGAGCATACCTTATTTGATATGTGAGTTATTACCATTTTCTTTATCCCTCATTGACCGGTATTTGCTAAGGTAAGGGTCCTTCGTTTTCCTTTCTCAGTTAATACATCTCTGAGTTGCATGCATGCACATTCTGTCGGTCCTTAATATAAAATATATTTATTTAATTTATTTATATTAAGGAAGTGGGTTAAGATGTGTTAAGATGTGCAAATTTCTTATAGAGGATGTGGTCATATAGATATAGAGTTCAAACTTTGTGCAATGTTGTTTTAGGTTAATATAATTAATTGTGTTTTTATAAAAAAATATAATTAATTATGTTTTCTTTATCACTCATTTCCCGGACTTGATTAACTCATTTCTCTTTCAAACACATCATCCATGACAACTCTCTTGATCATGAGCCGGTGGTCAAACTGGATATAACGATTTGAGCCTTCAAAAACAGTTTTTCAATCGTGATTTATGGTATATAAGGATTGAGGTAAGTATATGAGAGGAATTTGTTTCGATTTATGTGAAAAACAATTATAAGTTCTTTATAAGACATCCCAAACAAACTTATATTCAAATTTGGATTGAACATGGCAGGCTCTTCATCATCTAAAGTAAACATCAACACCAAAAGGAAAAGGTCATAAACGTCACTATGATGAGAGATCATGAAGAACTTGAAGCTGCAAGTTCTGCAAGAGAGAGTTTTCTTCTCCACAAGGCTTAGGAGGCTATCAAAATGCGCACAAACAAAAGCGAACGTGCAACTGCAAAACTTCGCGTGTGTTTGGGGGGCGTTTGAGCCACCCAAACGCTGATTTGGCCAGCAAACGCCCAATGGGCAACTTTAAAAAAGAAAAAAAATGAATGTTTGGCAAGCACAATAAGCAATTGAGCTTAACATTGGAAAAACGCCCCCCCAATTGAGCGTTTGAGCTCAAAAGCTCAATAGGCTAACTGAAAAAAAAAATGCTGTGTTTGGTTTGAGCGGTGAGCAATCGAGCTTAATTCTATCTTAATAGCTTTTGCCATAAGCTCCATCTCTTAGCTTTTACTGATTTAGCTTTTGGGGAGAGTGAGAATGGTTAAAATATTTTTTCAGTTGTGTCCAGTGTATTATCAGACTTACTGCAATTTTATCCTTACTTTTTTTGCTGCAAAAATTAATTTCAACTATTATTTGGTGCTTTTAACCCTTAAAATATTTTTTCAACTGTATCCAATGTGTTATCAGACTAATTGCAATTTTATCTTTAATGTACTTTTTCAGTTCCAAAAATTATTTTAAACTATTTTTTGGTGTTTTTAACCTTTTAAAATATTTTTCCACCCACTCTCTCTTACTATTATCACAAAAGTCATTTGTGCTCAAGTCAATCCAAACAAGTTTTATTTTTACAAAAGTCATTTTTCCCATCGCTGTTCCAAACATAAATCACATTACACAATCGAGCTTTTACCAAAAATAAAATTACCAAACACTAAATTGAGAAACTATTCTTTCCATCGCCATTCCATACACACTCTTCAACCAGGTGCGATTATTTCTGACAATCATTTTGGGGTTTTAGTTCGTAACCATTCTCCACACTTCCCTAAATACCCTTATTATGCAAACCCTCCAATTAATTTTGGGCCTTTCTATTGTAATAGACCATTTTTTGGGGTCAAATTGGAGTTCATGATTCCTAAGTCTTCTTATAACCCTGATTTCATATTTAGACATAATTATCAAACCCTAGATAGACTTGGGGCAAGTTCAGGAACATTGAGTAAGGAAGAAATTGGCACCATTTCTTCAGCCACTACTGATACAACCATTGGTGATCAACGTATCCAGTTTATATCAGAAAAAGCTTCAGGGCTTGTTTGGTTTGAGGGGAGGGAAAGTGGGCGGAGGAAAAAAATTTTTGAGTTAAATTTTAAAAAATTAGAGAAGTGGGGTTAAAAATTTTTAATTAATTTTTTTTACTCTTTTATCTTATATGTTCTCTTTATTAAAATTTTATTACCCCACTTCTGCAATCTTGTAAAATTCAACTCATAAAAATTTTCCCTCCCCTCCCTTCCCTTCGAAATCCCTCACACCAAACGGACCCTCAAAGAGGATAATGACAATCTTGATTCTTCAGGTCTTGATTTGTCACTTAACCTTTTAACAAACTTGAATTGAAACTCTATTGTAATTCCTTTTTCTTGTTCTTATTTTAGCATTTAATTTTTAACTCGTTCAAAAATAATTCTTATTTTTTAATTTGATCTGAAAATGAATATTTAATATTTAACAATCATACATAATGAATTATTAATAGGTACATGATACATCATTACATGTCAAACCTAAAAGGAGGAGACAACCACAAAAACAAAAAACACACAGAATACAACAATATCGAAACAAGAGTAATCACCATAAATAATCCCAAAAATCTATGAACAACAAATGCACAACTTTAAAAGAACCATATAATCGGATCTTAGAATGGTTTTCAAACCAAATCTAAAACAATTTATAATTGCAAATTTCTTTCAAATAAATCAAATTAAATAATATATTAAAATATAATTTAACTACTAAATTTTAATTTTTAAATCACCAAATTTAAAACAACAAGCTAATTGATCATAAATTAACATATTTTTCGAAAAAATAAAAATAACAAAATAATGGATTTAAAAATCACATTTAAAGACCATAAAATTTCCATTTTCAATTTGCTTCAAAACAGATTAATTAAATAAGTAGTTTAACATATTAGTAAAGAAAGCAGACCTTCAAAAATTGCAAACTTGTTTGAAATAATAATAAATAAGTAATTCAAAATATTAGGGAGCAACTAAATATTGATTTTGAAATCGATAATCATCACATCTAAAGTATTAAGATAATGCATGTTAAAATAGCAGATTTTTCAAATCAAATTTAAAACATTTAAAAAAATTAAAATAAAAATAAATAAGTAATTTAAAATATTAGTTAACAATAATTTTTTTTCCCAAATCATCAACTTAAAAAGAACAAGATAAGCTGAATACAAAACAAGTTTTTTTTAAAAAAAAAAAGGTTGAAATAAAAGTTATTTTTAAATCAAATCAAACAAGTAATTTAGAATATTAGTTATTATAACTACTGGAAATATATTGATTTTCAAAACATCAAATTTAATGGATGTTACAATAAAATGTTTCAAATTATATTTAAAACAAATCGGTATAAGAACTTTCAAATCAATTTAAAACAGTTTGAAATTGCAAATTTGTTTCAAGTCAAAAGAAATAAGTAATATAAAATATTAACTAACACCTGCATATTGATTTTCCAATCACCCGTCATCAAAAATAAGAAGATAATGAAAATAAACAGCAAATTCCTTTCAAATCAATCATTAAATACGTAATTTTTTGATAAAAAAAAAAGAAGAGCAATTTAAAATATTAGCCAACTAGAAAATATTCACTTTTAAATCCATCAATAAAATAAACGGTCTTAAAATTGCTGATTTTTCAAATGAAAACTAACTTCATATAATTGTTTTCAAATCATCAAATCTAATCTAAATCTCTTAGAAAACAGGAGGCAATTTGAGAGCAAAAGAAAATTAATCACAGTAAACAACCACAAAATTCTTCGTCTTAAAGGCATCAAAACTTTTGAAGCAAAAAATAATATTTTTCAAAACAAATTTAAAATAACATGAAAATTGAAAGCTGCAAATTCGTTACAGATCAAAATAAATGTGTAATTTAAAATATTAGTTCACAACTAATTAACCAACTATAAAATAATTCCGAATAAAAAGATAATGGATTGTCAAATAAAATTAAAAACAATTTAAAATGGCACATTTGTTTCAAATCAAAAGAAATAAGTAATATAAAACTACTAAACATCTATTTGACAACATCAATCATCAAAATTAAAACAAACAGATAATCAACTTCAAATAGAAGATTTACAAGAAGATAAGCAGATTGTATAACTCATAAGTTAAGTTTAAAATAGTAGTTAACCATTAATTTTTTTTTTTTCCAAATCATCAAATTTGAAACAAAACAATGCATGTTGAAATAGCTTAGTTTTCAGAAAAAATTAAAACTACTTAAAATTTAAAATTACAAATTAGCAATTTTTAAGATAGTGGTTTTTCAAATTTCCAAATCAAACATGAAACAATTTAACATTACAAATTAGCAATTTCTAATTTCAAATGTTAAAATCCAACATAAAAAAAAATTAAAATTGTATATTTGTTTCGATTAAAAAAATGGTTAACTATAAATAGACTTTTAAATCAATCACAATAAGATAAATGGTGTTAAAACTACAGATTTTTCAAATAAAATCTAATTTCCAACTGTAAATTTGCTTCCAATGAAATCAACCAAGTGACTTAAAATAATAGTTGACTTTTCAAATCATCAAATCAAATATAAAACAAGATAATTAAACTAAAGTGATCTACAAAAGTTTCAAAGAACGTTCTAAGCAGATTTCAAATCAAACTAAATAAGAAATTTAAGTTTAAAGTATTAGTGATTAGTAAGTTAGTAAATTACTGAAAATTGATTTCCAAATCATCAACTCAAATTTAAAACGATAAGATAATTTACCCTAAAGTAGCAGATTTTTCAAAAAAAAAATTAAGATAATAAGATAATAAATTGCCAGTAGTCAACGAAAATAAAATAATTTAAAATTGAAAACAATAGAGACAATAAGACAATGGATGTTAAAATAAAACATAAATTATAATTTAAAAAAAAAAGTAGATAAGCTGATTTTTCAAATTAAAAGTGAAAACAATAAGATAAATGGTAATGAAATTACAGAATTTTCAAACCACATCTAAATAAATTAATGGCTTTCAAATCAAATTACAAATTACAATCTTGTTTGTATTTTTTTTTTTTAAAAAAAGATATGTAGAATTTTCAAACCAAATCTAAAGAAAATATTGGCGTTCAAATAAAATGGATGTCAAAGTAAAACTTCGATGGTAATTTTTTTTTTCAAACAAAAAAAAGATATGCAGATTTTTCAAATCAAACTTAAAAAAATAAGATACACGACGGTAAAAATTCAGATTTTTCAAATAAAATCTAAAATAATAAGATAATGGTTTTCAAATCATCAAATTTATAATTACAATCACCAACCTGTTTCAAAACAAAATAAAACGGATGCCAAAATAACACTTCAATTGTACTTTACAAAAAAAAGAAGATAAGCATATTTTTCAAATCAAACTTAAATAAGATAACTGATTGCAAAAAAAAAATATTTTTCAAAAAAAAAAACTAAAATAATAAGATAATAGCTTTCAAATTAAATTTAAACAATTTATAAGGAAAAATTACAAATGTGCCTAAAAAAAATAATATGTATGTCAAAATAAAACTGCAATTACATTTTAAAAAAAAGGTGCTCAGGTTTTTCAAATCAAACTTTAAAAAAGTAAGGTATTCGTCGTAAAAATGCAGATTTTTCAAACATAATCTAAAATAATAAGATAATGATTTTCAAATTAAATTAAATTTATAATTGGAAATTACAAACTTGTTTCAAAACAAAACAAAATGGATGTCAAAATAAAACTTCAATTGTAATTTTAAAAAAACAAGATAAGATGATTTTTCAAATCAAACTTAAAAAAAAAAAAGATAAATGTTTGCAAAAATACAGATTTTAAACATAAAATATAAAATAAAAAGAAAATGGTTTCCAAATCAAATCAAATTTATAATCATAAATCATAAACTCGTTTCAAAACAAAATAAAATTGATGTCAAAATAAAACTTCAATTGTAATTTCAAATAAGAAGATAAGATGGTTTTTCAAATCAAACTTTACAAAAATACGATAAACAGTCATAAAAATGCTGATTTTTTCAAATTTTCAAATAAAATGTAAAATAATAAGCTATTGGTTTTTAAATCAAACTTGTTTCAAAACAAAATAAAATGGATGTCAAAATAAAACTTCAATTGTAATCTTAAATAAGAAGATAAGCAGATAATAATAGCTTTCAAATGAAATTGAAACAATTTATAAGTACAAATTACAAAACATGTTTCAAAACAAAATAACATGGACAACGAAATAAAACTTCAATTGCAGTTTTTTTTTTTAAAAAAACAAGCAGATTTTTCAAATCAAATTTAAATAATTTATAATTAAAAAAATAACTGGATTTTTCAAATCAAACTTCAAAAATTAATATCAATGATCATAAAAATAAAGAATTTTCGAAAAAAAAAACTAAATAAGATAATATTTTTCAAATCAAATTTAAATAATTTATAATTACAAATTATACTCGTGTTTCAAAACAAGATAAAATGGATGTTAAAATACAACTTAAATTGTAATTAAAAAAAAGATAAGCAGATTTTTCAAATCAAACTTAGAACAATAAGATAAATGGTCCGTCAAAATGGAGATTTTTCAAATAAAATCTAAAATAATAAGATCATGGTTTTCAAATCAAAAGTAAAATATTTTTAATTACAAATTTGTTTCAAATCAAATAATAATTTTTTAAATCAAAAATCATCAATCATCTAATAAAATGAGCAGATCTTTCACACAAAATTTAAAACAATAAGCACAAGCAGATTTTTCAGATAAAATTTAAATGTTGATATTCAAATCTTCAAATATAAAACAAAACGACGCATATTGAAATAGCCAACTTTTCTAAAAGAAAGTTAAAAAGAAGATAATGGTTTTAAAATCAAATTGAAACAATTTATAATTAAAAATAACAAACTTATTTCAAATCAAAATAAATAAGAAATTAACAAAACAATAATTTTCAAATCATCAATCATCAAATTTAAAACAAGAAGACCATGGATTTTAAAATAAAACTGAAATTGTAATTGGGAAAAAAAAAAAAAAAAGATGAGTACATGTTTCAAATCAAAGTCAAAACGGTAAAGATAAATGGTAGTAAAAATGCAGCTTTTTCAAACAAAATCTAAGAGAATTATTGTTTTTTCAAACGGTAAAGATAAATGGCTTTCGAATCAACTTTAAACAATTTATAAATACAAATTTCTTTTCAACGGAATTTATATAAAAAAATTACAAACTTGTACCAAATCAAAATAAAATGGATCTTAAAATAAAACTTGAATTGCAATTTAAAAAGAAAACAAGTAGTTACGCAGATGTTTCAAATCAAATTTTAAAAAAAATAAGATAAATGGTCTTGAAAATTATCAATAATCAGATTTAAAAAATAGGATCGGATTTTGAAATAAGCAGATTTTTCAAATAAAATTTAAATGTTGATATCAAAGAATCAAATTTAAAACAGAACGACAGATCTAGAAATAGCAAATTTTCCAGAAGAAAGTTAAAAATAAGATAATGGTTTCAAAATCAAGTTGAAACAATTTATAACCAAAAATTACAAACTTGAATCAAATGAAAATAAATACGAAATTACCAACATAATAATTTTCAAATCATCAATCGTCAATCATGAAATTCATTGTAATTTAAAAAAAAAAAAAGAACATACGAATATTTTCTCGAATCGAAGTTAAAACAGTAAGATAAATGGTAGTAAAAAGGCAAGAATAAGATAAGAAAATTTTTCAAATCAAATCAAATCAAACCTAAAACAATAAGATAAATAGTTGTAAAAATGCTGACTTTTCAAATAAAATCTAAAATAGTAAATTAATGGCTTTCAAATCAAGATTTAAACATTAATTACATGTTAAAAACTTGTTTCAATTTCAAATCAAAATAAAAAGGACGTTAAAATAAAAATTCAATTGTTGTTTTAAGAAAAGAAGATAATCAGATTTTTCAAATCACACTAAAAACAAAACTCTCAGTTGTAGTTTCAAAATTATCAATAATCAGATTTAAAAAATAGGATCGGATTTTGAAATAAGCAGGTTTTTTTAAAATAAAATTAAAATGTTGATATTCAAATAATCAAATTTAAAACAAAACGACGGATCTTGAAATAGCAAATTTTCCAGAAGAAAGTTAAAAATAAGATAATGGTTTCAAAATCAAGTTGCAACAATTTATAACCAAAAATTACAAACTTGCATCAAATGAAAATAAATACGAAATTACCAACATAATAATTTTCAAATCATCAATCGTCAATCATCAAATTAATTGTAATTTAAAAACAAAAAAAGAACATACGAATATTTTCTCGAATCAAAGTTAAAACAGTAAGATAAAAGGTAGTAAAAAGGCAAGAATAAGATAATAGTTTTCAAATCCAATTAAAACAATTTTAAATTACAAAAAATAAAACTTAAATTGTAATTTAAAAAAAAAAAAAGAACATACGAATTTTTTCTCGAATCAAAGTTAAAACAGTAAGATAAATGGTAGTAAAAAGGCAAATTTTTCAAACAAAATCTAAAAGAATAAGATAATTTGCAAATCCAATTAAAACAATTTATAGTTACAATTTATCTTAAAACCATAAAATAAATTATCTTAAAAAAGCAGATCTTTCAGATAAGATATTAGTTATTAGTTAAGTACTAAATATTGACTTTCAAATCATCAATGATCAAATTTATTTTAAACAATAAGATAACGCATGTTAAAATAAGCAAAATTTTTCAAATAAAATTTTAAAGAACAAAGATAAGCAGATTTTTCAAATAAAATTTAAATGTTGATATTCAGAAGAAAGAGACAGATCTTGAAATAGCAAATTTTCCAAAAGAAAGTTAAAAAATAAGATACTGGTTTTGAAATCAAATTGAAAAAAAATTCACAATTTAAAATTACAAACGTGTTTCGAATCTAAATCAAATCAAAATATATAACAAATTACCAAAATAAAAATTTTCAAATCATCAATCAAATTTAAAACAATAATACAATGGATGTTAAAATAAGACATAAATTGTGATTTAAAAAAAAAAACAAGATAAGCATATTTTTAAAATCAAACTTGAAACAATAAAGTTAAATGGTAGTAAAAAAGCAGATTTTCCAAATAAAATTTAAACTAATAAGATTCTTGTTTTCAAATCAAATTTAAATATTTTATAATTTCAAATATTTGTCGATGGAATTTTTAATTAAAAATTACAAACTGGTATCAAATAAAATGGATGTTAAAATAAAAGTTAAAGTGTAAATCAAACAAAAAAAAAAAAAAAAGATGAGCAAATTTTTCAAATCATCAAATCAAACCTAAAACAATAAGATAAATAGTTGTAAAAATGCTGACTTTTCAAATAAAATCTAAAATAGTAAATTAATGGCTTTCAAATCAAGATTTAAACATTAATTACATGTTAAAAACTTGTTTCAATTTCAAATCAAAATAAAAAGGACGTTAAAATAAACATTCAATTGTTGTTTTAAGAAAAGAAGATAATCAAATTTTTCAAATCAAACTTAAAACAATAAGATAAGATAAATGGTCAGTCAAAATGGAGATTTTTCAAATAAAATCTAAAATAATAAGATCATGGTTTTCAAATCAAAACTAAAACAATTTGTAAATATTAGTTAACCATCCTCAAATTCAAAAACAAGAATATTTTTAAATAGATGATTTTTCAGAAGAAATTAAAATATAAGATAATGGCTTTCAAAACAAAGTAAAAATGCAGATTTTTCAAATAAAATCTAAAATAATAAGATAATCGTTTTCAAATCATCAAATTTATAATTACAATTACAAACTTGTTCCAAAACAAAATAATATGTATATCAAAATAAAACTTCAATTTTAGTTTTAAAAAAAAGGTGTTCAGTTTTTTCAAATCAATCAAACTTAAAAAAAATAAGGTATTGGTCGTAAAAATGCAGATTTTTCAATAATAATCTAAAATAATACGATAATGATTTTCAAATGAAATTTATAATTAGAAATAAAAACTTGTTTCAAAACAAAATAAAATCGATGTCAAAATAAAACTTCAATTGTAATTTTAAAAAACAAGATAAGATGATTTTCCGGATCAAATTTTAAAAAATAAGATAAATGGTCGTAAAAATACAGATTTTAAAAATTTTAAAAATAAAATAATAAGAAAATGGTTTTCAAATCAAATCAAATCAAATTTATAATCATAAATTATAAACTTATTTCAAAACAAAATAAAATTGATGTCAAAATAAAACTTCAATTGTAATTTTAAAAAACAAGATAAGATGGTTTTTCAAATCAAACTTTAAAAAATAAGATAAACGGCCGTAAAAATTCTGATTTTTTCAATTTTCAACTAAAATGAAAATAATGAGATATTGGT
This sequence comes from Inga laurina, assembly GCA_963855925.1. Lineage (NCBI taxonomy): Eukaryota > Viridiplantae > Streptophyta > Magnoliopsida > Fabales > Fabaceae > Inga > Inga laurina. The sequence goes on from OY979702.1 coordinate 78,142,889, forward strand.
TTTTAAATCAAACTGGTTTCAAAACAAAATAAAATGGATGTCAAAATAAAACTTCAATTGTAATTTTAAAAAAGATAAGCAGATTTTTCAAAACAAACTTAAGAAATAAGACAACTGGTCGTAAAAATAAAGATTTTTCAAAAAAAAAATAAATTAAGATAATAAGATAATAGCTTTCAAATAAAATTTAAACAATACGTACAAATTACAAACATGTTTCAAAACAAAATAACATGGATATCGAAATAAAACTTCAATTGTAGGTTTTTTAAAAAAGAAAAAAAAAGACAAGCAAATTTTTCAAATAAAATCTAAAATAATAAGATCTTGGTTTTCAAATCAAATATATAATTACATTACAAATTACAATGTTTCAAAAAAAAATAAAATAGATGTCAAAATAAAAATTTAAATGTAATTTAAAAAAAGAGAGAGAGAATGGATGTGACAAATTACAAACTTGTTTCAAAACAAAATAAAATGGATGTGACAATAAAAATTCAATTGTAATTAAAAAAAAGATAGCTGGATTTCTCAAATCATCAAACTTTAAAAAATAAGATTAATTAATGATCATAAAAATAAAGGATTTTCAAAAACATTCTAAATAAGATAATAGTTTTCAAATCAAATTTAAATAATTTATAATTACAAATTACAAACGTGTTTCAAAACAAGATAAAAGGGATGTTAAAATACAACTTAAATTGTAATTAGAAAAAAAGATAAGCAGATTTTCTAAATCAAACTTAAAAACAATAAGATAAATGGTTGTAAAAATAAAGATTTTTCAAAAAAATCTAAAATAATCAGATACTGGTTTTCAAATCAAAATTATTTGCCAAACTCTTTCAGTTTTTTCCAAGAAAATTAACAGACAGATAAATTAACGGGTAGTGAATAAAATATAGCCATGCATGGTTACTTTCCAAAGAAGTGATACTTACTGAAAAAGAATGGGTGCACCATTTCCATGAGAGTTCAAAACCGACCCAATGACCTGGAGGCATAATTTCAGGTATCTGATACAAAACAAAAAGCATTATAGTTGCCACTTGTACCAGTTGTCTCACCAGAAACGGTACCAGGAGCCTGTGACTGGTTCAGTTGCCTTTGAACTAAGTGCCATGTGACCACAACATGGAAAAGGAATGTAAACAACAAAAAACAAAAAACATGAGGCAATATGGAAACCAATCATTTCCAACAAAAATCAGTTACTACAAGAGGAAAAAAACATTTACAATCTCCATCAATTCTCACAAAGATGGGGAAGGCTAGACAAAAAGAAGTAATACTAGATTCAGTTTTAAATATAGGAGTTAGACAAAAGGTTCATTTTGTTCCTAAATATAAAATCTAATTTACTTCAATTCCCAACTTTATAATTCTAAGCCCTAGACATCCATATTTGCACATATTAAGAGTGTCATCAGCAAGTTGTTCAAATACACAATAAACAGCGTCTTTGAAGACATTCAAACTTTTTAAACACAACTTAATAACGAACCAAAAGATAAAAACAAGTACAAATAACCAACCTGAGTAATTTCCTTAATATCTATAAATAAATTATCTACCTCTTATATTAAGTACAGGAGGTAGTAACCAGTAACCATGAACACATCCCTTGAAGACATCAAAGATTTTCAAACAAGCTTGAAGCGAGTGGTATCCTAATCACCAATTTTTTCATAAAAAATCATCATCACCAACAGTTCACACATCATTTAAGGGAAGAAAACCAAAAATCTCCCCCGCAACAAGGCATTCAAACAAAACTTGAGCAAAGAGATGAGTACAACAATATATTGTAACAATCACAACCCAAAAATAGCAAAAACAATTACAACCTAGAAAGAAGAGACATCCGCAAACGCCTATGATAGAGGAACTAACTAAGCTAATAAAATAGGCATAAAAAGGTAAATGAAACCAAGCAAAAGAATATAAAACTCTAGGAACAAGCGCAAATAAAAATAGAGCAAAAACATTCAAACAAAACTAAAAGAAGTGTAAACAACAAAAATCTAGTAACAAGGACAAATAAAAATAGAGCAAAAGCATTCAAACAAAACACGAGCAAAGAAATCAATACAACAATATATTGTAACAATCACGACCCAAAATTAGTAAAAACAATTGAAGACACAACCTAGAAAGACAAGACATCCACCAACCCCCTGCTAATATAATAGCATAAGGTAAATGAAACCAGATAAAAGAATACAAAAGTTGCTAGTCTAGCAACAAGCATAAAAAAATAGAGCAAAAACATTCAAACAAAACTAAAAGAATTGTAAACAACAAAAATCCAGCAACAAGCACAAATAAAAGTAGAAAGAGGTGGCAACTAATAATTCTCACCCCTTAACAACAAAAATCTAGGAACATTCACAAATAAAAGAAGAGCAAAAACATGGATTCAAAAGCGCACAACCTTAAACAGAGCAACAACATTCAAACAAAACTTGAGCAAAGAGTTGAGTACAACAATATACTGTAACAATCACAACCCAAAAATAGCAAAAACAATTGAATACGCAGCCTAGAAAGAAGAGACGTCCACAAACTCCTCTAGGAGACTAAATATGCTAATATAATAGCATAAAAAGGTAAACGAAACCAAGCAAAAGAATACAAAAATCTAGCAATAAGAGCAAATAAAAATAGAGCAAAAACATTCAAACAAACTAAAAGAACCGTAAACAACAAAAATCTAGTAACAAGCACAAATAAAAATAGAGCAAAAGCATTCAAAAACTAAAAGAACTGTAAACAACAAAAATCTAGTAACAAGGACAAATAAAAATAGAGCAAAACATTCAAACAAAACACGAGCAAAGAAATCAATACAACAATATATTATAACAATCACGACCCAAAATTAGCAAAAACAATTGAATACACAACCTAGAAAAAAAAGGCATCCACCAAACCCCCTGCTAATATAATAACATAAGGTAAACGAAACCAAGCAAAAGAATACAAAAGACTAGCAATAAGCATAAACAAATAGAGCAAAAACATTCAAACAGAACTAAAAGAACCGTAAACAAGAAAAATCCAGTAACAAGCACAAATAAAAATAGAAAGAGGTGGCAACTACAAATTCTCACTCCCTAATAACAAACAGAAGTACTCACTGCAAACAACAAAAGTCTAGCAACATTCAAACAAAACTAAAAGAACTGTAAACAACAAAAATCTAGCAACACACACAAATAGAAAATGACTGGTTCAGTTGCCTTTGAACTAAATGCAATGCATCCCCCATCTCACGTCTAAGTAAAATGCAATGGATCGTATATAGAACAAGTTAAAAAAATAAAACATGCATTGGTAGATACAGATCCTTTAAAATCAATCCTCAATCAAACATAAAAGAATAAATAAAAGGCCTTCAAAATGCAGCTTTTAAAAATAAAATCTAGAATAATAAGATAATGGTTTTCAAATCAGAAGTAAAATATTATTAATTGCAAATTTGTTTCAAATCAAAATAAATAATAATTTTTAAATCAAAAATCATCAATTATCAAGCAGTCAAAAAAAATCTAAAAGAAAAAACACAAGCAGATTTTTCAAATGAAATTTAAATGTTGATATTCAAATCGTCAAATATAAAACAAAACGACGCATATTGAAATAGCAAATTTTTCTAAAAGGAAGTTAAAAATAAGATAATGGTTTGAAAATCAAATTGAAACATTTATTTTATAATTAAAAATAACAAACTTATTTCATATCAAAATAAATAAGAAATTAACACAACTGAAATTGTAATTCAACTGAAATTGTAATTCAAAAAAATACAACAAGAAGATGAGCAGATTTTTCAAATCAAAGTTAAAACAGTAAGATAAATGGTAGTAAAAATGCAGATTTTAATCAAAGAGAATAAGATAATGGTTTTCATATCAACTTCAAACAATTTATAAATACAAATTTCTGTTCAACAGAATTTATATTAAAAAATTACAAACTGTATCAAATCAAAATAAAATGGATCTTAAAATAAAACTTGAATTCCAATTAAAAAAAAAACAAGTAGAAAGCAGATATTTCAAATCAAACTTTTAAAAAAATGATAAATGGTCTTGTAAATTAAGGTCTTTCAAATAAGATATCAGTTAGCTACTAAATATTGATTTCAAAATTATCAATCATCAGATTTAAAAAATAAGATCAGATTTTTCAAATAAGCAGATTTTTCAAATAAAATTTAAAAGAACAAAAACAAGCAGATTTTTCGAATAAAACTTAAATGTTGATATTCAAATAATCAAAATTTAAAACAAAACGACGCATATAGAAATAGCAAATTTTCTAGAAGAAAGTTAAAAATAAGATAATGGTTTTACAATCAAATTGAAAGAATTTAAAATTAAAAACAACAAACTTGTTTCATATCAAAATAACTAACAAATTAACAAAACAATAATTTTCGAATCATCAATCATCAAATTTAAAACAACAAAACCATGGATTGTAATTGGGGAAAAACACAAGAAGATGAGCAGATTTTTCAAATCAAAGTTAAAACAGTAAGATAAATGGTAGTAAAAATGCAGATTTTTCAAAGAAAATCTAAGAGAACAAGATAATGGTTTTCAAATCAACTTTAAACAATTTATAAATACAAAATTCTTTTCAACGGAATTTATATTACAAAATTACAAACTGAGCAGATTTTTCAAATCAAAGTTAAAACAGTAAGATAAATGGTAGTAAAAATGCAGATTTTTCAAAGAAAATCTGAGAGAACAAGATAATGGTTTTCAAATCAACTTTAAACAATTTATAAATACAAAATTCTTCTCAACGGAATTTATATTACAAAATTACAAACTGTATCAAATCAAAATAAAATGAATCTTAAAATAAAACTTGAATTGCAATTTAAAAAAAAAAAGATAAATGGCCTTGAAAATTATGGTCTTTCAAATAAGATATTAGTTAAGTACTAAATATTCAAATCATCACGAATCTTTCAAACAAAATTTAAAAGAACACACAAAAGCAGATGTTTCGAATAAAATTTAAATGTTGATATTCAAATAATCAAATTTAAAACAAAACGACGCATACTGAAATAGCAAATTTTATAGAAGAAAGTTAAAAATAAGATACAACAACAACAAAGCCTTTATCCCATTAGGTAGGGTCGGGAAAGTTAAAAATAAGATAATGGTTTTAAAATCAAATTGAAAGAATTTAAAATTAAAAACAACAAACTTGTTTCAAATCAAAATAACTAACAAATTAACAAAACAATAATTTTCAAATCATCAGTCATCAAATTTAAAACAACAAAACCATGGATTGTAATTGGGAAAAAAAAAACAAGATGAGCAGATTTTTCAAATCAAGGTTAAAACAGTAAGATAAATGGTAGTAAATATGCAAATTTTTCAAAAAAAATCTAAGAGAACAAGATAATGGTTTTCAAATCAACTTTAAACAATTTATAAATACAAAATTCTTTTCAACGGAATTTATATTAAAAAATTACAAACTGTATAATATCAAAATAAAATGGATCTTAAAATAAAACTTGAATTCCAGTTAAAAATAAAAAAACAAGTAGTTAAGCAGATGTTTCACATCAAACTTCAAAAAAAAAAAAATCATAAAAGGCATTGAAAATTAAGGTTTTTCAAATAACATATCAGTTAGCTACTAAATATTGATTTTCAAAATTATCAATCATCAGATTTAAAAAAATAAGATCGGATTTTCAAATAAGCAGGTTTTTCAAATAAAATTTAAAAGAACAAAAGATAAACAGATTTTTCAAATAAAATTTAGATGTTGATATTCACATCAACAAATTTAAAACAAAACGACGGATCTTGAAACAGCAAATTTTCCAGAAGAAAGTTAAAAATAGGGTAAGGTTTTAAAATCAAGTTGAAACAATTTATAACCAAAAATTACAAACTTGTTTCAAATCAAAATAGATAAGATATTACCAACAAAATCATTTTCAAATCATCAAATTCAAAATGGATGTCAAAATAAAACTTAAATTGCAATTTAAAAAAAAAAAAAAAGAACACACGAATATTTCTCGAATCAAAGTTAAAACAGTAAGATAAATGGCAGTAAAAAGGCAAATTTTCAAACAAAATCTAATTTTTTTTTTTAATGATTTTCAAATCCAATTTCAACAATGAACAATTTATAATTACAAATTACAAACTTGTACCAAATCAAAATAAAAGGGATATTAAAATAAAACTTGAATTGTACTTACAATTTAAAAAAAAAAAACAAGATAAGCAGATTTTTCAAATCAAACTTAAAAATGCAGATCTTTCAAATAATATATTAGTTAAGTACTAAATATTGATTTTCAAATCATCACGGATCTTTCAAACAAAATTTAAAAGAACAAACACAAGCAGATTTCTCGAAAAAAACTTAAATATTGATATTCAAATAATCAAAATTTAAAACAAAACGACGCATATTGAAATAGCAAATTTTCTTGAAGAAAGTTAAAAATAAGATAATGGTTTTAAAATCAAATTGAAAGAATTTAAAATTAAAAACAACAAACTTGTTTCATATAAAAAAAAAAGAAATTAACAAAACAATAATTTTCAAATCATCAGTCATCAAATTTAAAACAAAAAAACCACGGATTGTAATTGGAAAAAAAAAAACAAGAAGAAGATGAGCAGATTTTTCAAATCAAGGTTAAAACAGTAAGATAAATTGTAGTAAATATGCAGATTTTTCATAGAAAATCTAAGAGAACAAGATAATGGTTTTCAAATCAACTTTAAACAATTTATAAATACAAAATTCTTATCAACGGAATTTATATTAAAAAATTACAAACTGTATCGAATCAAAATAAAATGGATCTTAAAATAAAACTTGAATTCCAGTTAAAAAAAACAAGTAGTTAAGCAGATGTTTCACATCAAACTTCAAAAAAAAAAGTATAAAAGGTCTTGAAAATTAAGGTTTTTCAAATAAGATATCAGTTAGCTACTAAATATTGATTTTCAAAATTATCAATCATCAGATTTAAAACACAAGATCGGATTTTCAAATAAGCAGGTTTTTCAAATAAAATTTAAAAGAACAAAAGATAAACAGATTTTTCAAATAAAATTTAGATGTTGATATTCAAATCATCAAATTTAAAACAAAATGACGGATCTTGAAATAGAAAATTTTCCAGAAGAAAGTTAAAAATAGGGTAAGGTTTTAAAATCAAAGTTGAAACAATTTATAACCAAAAATTACAAACTTGTTTCAAATCAAAATAGATAAGATATTACCAACAAAATCATTTTCAAATCATCAAATTCAAAATGGATGTCAAAATAAAACTTAAATTGTAATTTAAAAAAAAAAAAAAACATACGAATATTTCTCGAATCAAAGTTAAAACAGTAAGATAAATGGCAGTAAAAAGGCAAATTTTTCAAACAAAATCTAAAAGAACAAGAACAATTTATAATTACAAATTTTTTTCGATAGAATTTATAATTACAAATTACAAACTTGTACCAAATCAAAATAAAAGGGATATTAAAATAAAACTTGAATTGTACTTAAAATTAAAAAAAAAAACAAGATAAGCAGATTTTTCAAATCAAACTTAAAACTATTAAGATAAATTATCTTAAAAATGCAGATCTTTCAAATAAGATATTAGTTAAGAACTAAATATTGATTTTCAAACCATCACGGATCTTTCAAACAAAATTTAAAAATTAAAATAAATTATCTTAAAAATGCAGATCTTTAAGTACTAAATATTGATTTTCAAATCATCAATCATCAAATTTAAAACAATAAGATAACGGATGTTAAAATAAGAAAAAATTTTCAAATAAAAATTTAGAGAACAAAGATAAACAGATTTTTCAAATAAAATTTAAATGTTGATATTCAGAAGAAAGCGACAGACCTTGAAATAGCAAATTTTCCCGAAGAAAGTTAAAAAATAAGATATTGGTTTTGAAATCAAATTGAAATAAGTTAAAATGCATATTTTTCAAACAAAAATTTAAAATAATAAAATCATACTTAAAAAAATAAGATAAATGGTCTGTCAAAATGCAAATTTTTCAAATCAAACTTAAAACAATAAGATAAATGGTCCGTCAAAATTGAGATTTTTCAAATAAAATCTAAAATAAGAAGATCACGGTTTTCAAATCAAAACTAAAATAATTTTAATCGCAAATTTGTTTCAAACCAAAAGATAAAAAAGTAATATAAAATATTCGTTAACTACTAAATTTTGACTTTCAAATCATCAATTTAGAGACAATAAGATAATTATGTTTAAACTGAAGATTTTTCAAATATAATGTAAAAGAACAAGATAAGAAGATTTTTCAAAATAAATTTAGAATATTAGTTACCCATCCTCGTATTCAAAAACAAGAAGGAATATTTTTAAATAGATGATTTTTCAGAAGAAATTAAAATATAAGATAATGGCTTTCAAAACACAGTTAAAAACAATTTATAATTAAAAATTACAAACTTGTTTCAACTCAATTAAATAAAAAAAATTTAAATGCTAGTTAACTACTAAATACTAATTTTCAAATCATGAATCGTCAAATTCAAAAATAAGATAATGGGTGTTAAAATAGAAAAAGTTTCAAAAAAAAATTATAAAACAAAAAAAGATAAGCATTTTTTTAAATCAAAATGAAATAAATTTAAAATAGCAAATTTGTTTCAAATCAAATTAAGTAAGTAATTTAAATTTGAAAAATTGGTCAACTATAAGTTGTTAAAACAATAACATAAATGGTCTTAAAATTGCAGATTTTTCAAAAAAAAAAAAAACTTAAAATAATAAGATGATGGTGTTCGAATCAAGTTTAAACAATTTATAACTACAAATTAAAAACTTGAATCAAATCAAAATAAAATGGATGTTAAAATAAAATTTAAATTGTAATTTTCTAAAAAAAGAGAGGCAGATTTTTCAAATCAAACTTAAAACAAGATAAATGGTCGTCAAAATGCAGACTTTTCAAAGAAAATCTTAAATAATAAAATCTTCCCATATCCGAAGACAGGAAGGGCATAAAAACAAAATCACTGACACAAGTCATGACCATCACAAAAAGACACCACTTACAAAACAAAACGCTTCCATGGAAAATCCAGACATTCAGAGATCCAAGATAAATCGAAATAGCAAAATATGACAATCACCCATCACAAGTGAACCAAACTAGCAGGACAGAGCAGCATAAACAGAATCCAGGCATAACATAGAATAAATATCATCGCAAAACGCAGAAAATCCCAAACTAGTTCAAACAAACAATCAAATCGTAGCAAAACCGGAGGGGAGAACAACTGACCTTTTGACGATGAAAATAGCAATTTGATCGAAGAAGACTGCTATCAGATGGTATTTGATCGAAGATTGGAATGGCTTCAAAGAGCAGTTAGGGTTTTCCCAAACTCATCAGATCTCCGCCGCGGAGTCGAGAAGAAAGAGAGAGCGGCTAACGGATAGTTGGAAATGCAAAACCAAGGGTTACTACTTACAACGGCTCAAAGTCCCATATGGCAATTTCCTAATATGCCCCTGCCTCTTCGCATCGCTTTCTTTTTACGCGAAGATAATTTTATTAATGGGCTGAAGCCCAACAAGATAAACAAACTGATAGTTTCCTAATATGCCCCTGCCTCTTCTCATCGCTTTCTTTTTACGCGAAGATAATTTTAATAATGGGCTCAAGCCCAACAAGATAAACAAACAGATATGGGATATAATTCGAATAAAATGATTTGAATATTAATATATGATATAATTCAAATAAAATGATTTGAATATTAATATATAATATAATTCGAACAAAAATAATTTTAATTGAAAATTTGTTTCAAAACAAAAGAAATAAGTAATATAAATTATTAGTGACGTACTAAATAATGATTTTCAAATTATCAAAATTAAAAAAATAAGATGATGATGTTTAAATATAGTGTTCAAATAAAATGTAAAAGAACAACATAAGCATATTTTTCAAAATAAATTTAAAATATTACTTAACCATCATCAAATTTAAAATAAGACGTCATATCTTTTAATAGCATAACTCCGGAAATTAAATTACAAAGATAGCAGATTTTTCAAATTAAATTTAAAATATTAGTTAACCACAAAGTATTGATTTTCAAAACTTAAAATTTTAAACTGGACAACAGATTAAAATATCAGTACAAAAAAATAAACATTTTTCATAATGGTCCATTTGTAACCAAGGATTGGTCCCGGATTAGCTTTGATTTGACTCCAATATGACGCACTAACATTTAACCCAATACCTCAGCCGATTCAGTGATCAGTCCGAGTTTAATTATCTTGGTTAAAAAGCAAAAACCAAGGCAAAAAAAGAAAGGCCACGAAAGAATAAGCAATTTGTAGCGGTTTGCCTAAACCCCTACAAGCTGTCTATAAAGGTTGTTAGTGTTCGTAGCAGTTTGGTAGATGGTAACGTGTAGCGGTTTCTGTAGCAATTATAGTCAGAACCACTACAAATTCAGCGCCTATATATATATATATATATTTATGACGACACTCCTCATGAACAAATATTTTATTCAGGTTACAAAACTATCATAATGATACAGGCTGGTAACAAACAGAATGTGATGAAAACATGCAGACTACATCTATAGAACAAAATGCACAACATTGGACAGTGAACAAAATTGTATCAGTTTGAAATAGAAGCAGTCGTCTCTTTCAGAGGCTGGTCCATGGATAAAGCTTCCCAATTTATTTGTCGAAGCATTTTAAATCTTTCATCCAGCGTAATGAACCCGACTTTTGGATCCACAATACCAGCCAGTCCAACTTTATGGAGCAATATTATGCTAGCCCCCATATCAGGTCCATGAAGTTTACCAGTCAACAAGAGCCGGAGTGGCATGAAAAGAGATTTTCCCTGAAAATTCAAGATGAGCATAATTTCATTTAGATGAATAAATTTGCGATTAACTTTCCATATATTTTCTTCACACTTTCAAGTTTCAACTATTGCAATTAAAAATGGCAATTACTGTAATGGTAACTTGCCATATGAAAAAAACTACAGAAGTTACCATTAACTCTTGAAAAGTTCTTCACATAGATGTTAGAAGTGCGCATATTGGCGCATAGAGAAGCTTAAAAATAAATAAATGAGGAGCAATGAATAAAAGGTTTTTATCTCTTTTTTTAATTTGATCAAGGGTATCGCCAAACCACCTTGAACATGAAACTAATCCCTTTCACAGTTTATAGCGCAAAAGACTTGAGATTAATCCCTTTATCGCGCAAAAGATTTTCACCTCTCCTAATAAATGTGTTTTTTGTGATTCAAACTTGTGTGCCTTCTTATGAAGCTTCATTAAAAAACTTAAGTGATAAATGTGGATATCTAATTTAGCTCACCTTGCGTTTAAGTGATTTACCAAAGCCTTTCACCCACTTCTGCCAGCCAGCATGACCTTCCTCTAGAGCGGCCATGATTTCACCACTATCATACGCAGCCAAGAGCCTGGCAGAAAATTCAGAAAGCTTATCTTCTTCCAACATAGATTTAACTTCATCACTGCAAAAGACGTATGTAAAACATCATGTAAGATTAACTTGCTACAAACAGCATTGAGCTAAGCAGTCCAGGCATTTATGGGCAGCAAAGCCAAAACTTGCAACTTGTATAACCCGATCTTGTTTATTTTATCATTTAATGACAAAAACAGAGCGTTCTCCAACAAGGATATAGACTTCACATGTTCACCAATACACACACACACACACACACTTCACCTCTGTAAAGTAGACCGCAAGGGATAAGATAGCAAGTTATTAAGTGCTTCGTCTGCATCAACTATCAAGTCAATTCCATCCTTGAGTAGCTGAACTGCTTCCTACAAGTTCAAAATGCAAACAACATCATGTTGGTCAACCATGTGAGTAATACGACTTCTTCTGCGAACTAAACTGAATAAAGTATCCACAAGGTGAAAACAGCTCATGCTATCTACAACAGAAAACAAACCAGTCAAGCAAAGGATCTCACATCAATGAAGGGCCCATCAGATACAGCAAGTAATCCTGAAGTCTTCCAGCGCTCTCCAATTAGATTAGTCAACTCTTTAGATGGAAGGGCTCCTAAATGCTGACCATTCATCCACCTGTCGTTAAAAGATTATATGCATATACATATGAATACAAGGACAAAAACAAGAAGACAATTAGTTATTTGTTATTTAAGATTGGCAATCAAGAGTTATGAGAAAATGAATAGCTGAATTCTATAGTTTCCCAGAATCAATACATCATAAACTAAAAGCACATGACTATCACAAATAAATCGCATTCAACCTAGATCCTCATAATATCATCAGGAATAAGTGACGGAAATATCAATGTCACAGGATACAAATTAGTGAATAATAAGAAATTGAAGGGCACAAGATATAACCCCATACAATAGGAAAAAAGGCGACAATTACCTTAACTTGGTGGAATCAAAAATAGCACCACTTTTGTTAACACGCTCGAGCGTAAATTTTTCAACTGACATGTGAAATCAATCTTAAGTAAGAAATTCTTTAAGCAATGCAGCTTTGGACAACTGATAAAAGAGTGGAATTCAAACAATTTTCTTACCAAGTTTCTCCATGGTGAAAAATTCATCTTCTGTTCCATCACCCCAACCTAACAAGGCCAAGTAATTCACCATTGCTTGAGGTAAGTATCCCATCTCCCTGAACTGTAAGAAGAGAGAAGCATTTTGAGAATAAAATTAAAAAAATTAAGGAAACCAATCCACAGAGATCTCACAATTATTTGAATTTGAATGCTTATAAAATATGAAAATAGTTAATCATAAACCAACATACCTGACCAACTGATGTTGCACCATGTCGTTTCGATAATTTACTACGATCAGGAGCTAGAATAAGAGAGACATGAGCAAAGTACGGCATGTCGAATCCCAGTGCCTGGAAAAATCATGCATGAACAACTGAATTGCATCTTGGTTAATTTCACATGCTATTTTTTTGAATAATACAGTGACCTCCCACCTTTTTTGATGTCTTGGTGTTTAAGAATGTATAATGCCCTGGTTTATAATTTTTGTTTAACTAGGCTTAATTCGTGAGGGTTATATATTTATTCTAAAAATTGCATGCAAACAGAGAAAAACAGCAAATCTACAATGCCTTTGGTATTGATTATATAAATGTAGTAAATATATTGATTCTATTCAATTCAGGAGAATATTTTTTTGACTCTATCACTTTTCAAGCACCTTACAGGAAGACCAAATCTTTATTTGCAAAACAGAAATCAATATCAATAGTCAATATGATTAACACGAATGGCATATTGTAAATTTGTGTACCTAAGTATAATACTCATGCATAGTGCAAAAACTGCAGCTCATTCATTTACCAATGTCAACTGGCTGTTTTCTTGTAAAATTAAGCTGCTTGGCTTTATTAGTTAGAACTGGTTGCATTCGCAAGTCTTGAAACAGTTTCTCCTTGTATAGTTAAAAGGAAGGGAGAACCTTGTGGCAATAAGCAATTCATGAATTTGAAATGTAAGGCTAAAACCGGATGCTTTTATTTTATTACGTGCTTCAACATCACCGTATGACTCTGGACAAGGATTTCCATTTGCAGCTTCACTGAAGTGATCAACTAACAGAATCAAAACTTCCATTTTGAGGGATTCTCCTGGATACTAGAGCTATTGAATGAAATGACTGATTTCCTCTAATAGAACTTTGGTTCAAAGCCTTACCTATATAAGTGAGATCTAGCTTTTTAGTATTCAAAAGACATATACCAACTAACCTCGTTTTGTTGGTGGCCCACCCTAATTAGGCCTTATTGCACCAAAAATCCTAGCATTAATATCCCTTAATGTTTTTTTTACCATAATATCCCTTAAAGTTAGCGCCTTTAAGTCCCTAATTTTGAGGATACTAATTCTGCATATCAGTCCCTTTATTCTAGGCTAGTATGACAGGATATAATTCCCTAGTACCAAGCTCTAATATTTCAGAATAATACTCTCCTATAATTGAGAGTACTTGAATCTATAAATATATAGCAGTACAGATTGAATAAAATACAAGCTTTTCAGCACAGATTCTACAAATTTGGGGTTGGTTTACAACTTCAGAAACAAAATTTTGCAGAATATGTAGCCAAAAAAAAAAAAATTGCTATGAAAGAACACTCATAAGGCATGTACTTACCTTGTATATTAACGCCTGCCTCAGGGTGTTAGGCAAATGTTCCTCTGCCCTGCATTCACAACAGTTTCATAGATTTAACAATGATCAAATATTCAAATTAAAAAATGGAAATGCTACTGATAACTGAATCATAACAGGAATAACACACAAAAATTGATAGAGAAATCTTAAAATCAAATTCTTAATTTAATCCCAAGAAAGTATCAGTCTTAAGTTTACTTAGGACTAGGCTATAAATTATTTCCTATTCAGGACATTCAAATCACAATGACATTTTTCAAGCACTAAAATGTGACTTAGTCCAATTAAAATAACTACCTGATGACATGGGAAATAGCCATGGTAGCATCATCCACAGTTACACAAAAATTATAAACTGGCTGACCATTGCTTCTCATAATAACAAAATCTCCAAGGGTACCCAAATTCCAACTAACCTTCAAGACAAAGCCAAAGCAAGTTAACACCTAGACAAAGTTCTTTCAATAGACATGTCAAAAATTTGTCCTTTTTCTTTCTATTATGAATTTCCCGCACAATGGTGAGCACTAGCACATTTTTTCGTGAATAAGATCCAATTTTGTCACAAGATTTGAAGTCTTACTAAAAATATGCAAAATTATAAAGTATGGTAAGGGAAAATCAAAAGGCAGAAAATCAGCAACCACACAAGTCAGATGCGCCAACAGGTGTTACCATTTGCCTATTTAATATTGGTAATCCATAATTCAAAAAAGGAACTAGAGAATTTCGCATTTAGTTAAATAACACTAACCAGTCAACAGTAATGAATAATGGAGGATAAAACTCACTTCGCCTCTTATGATATCATTAATTTTTAAACCTCCTTTGGGAACACGAAACCGGTATGTAAAAGGGGTTCCCTTTTCCAGCTCTTCTTGCACTTCCTCATCACTTGCATTTGCCCATTTACCAGTGTATACAGGAGGCAATTGCTGTAGTTTAGCAATCTCCTTCATTTTTTCTAATTCCTGACATGATCAATATGACTTAATAAGCATTAACGAACAATTGCAATCAGACAAAAAGGCATTAACAGAATGTAAAATACAGAAATAGCACATTTCTAAAGTACAGCCTCAAAATCCCTAACTATGTACTCTATTACAGATTGGCTCTTAAATGCAAACAAGAGACCTATTTTGACTAGAACTTTATAAATCAGGTGACATTAAATCCATATTCATGGAAGCAAAAGGTGTGTTTGGGTTAATATAGAAAACAATTGTCATAAGCTAATCTACAACAAGAGAATCAGTCAATCTCAATATATCCCCTTACCTTGAATCATCTAAGTATGCATCATCAAATATGTCATGATTTCAAATATTAATCAAACTCTAGTTTAAGCAAGCTCCACAAACTTAATTTCATAATTTTGAAATATATACTCAATGTCTTGGATTACTCGTAGCAAATGACATTCTTCTATGTCCGTTCACTCTCATAATAATGACATGGCTGCAATAATTTTATTCATTGGTGATGCTTTTAACTATATATAGTTTACTTATAAATGAAAATCATCCTTCTCATAATTTTATTATTTTATAAAGATTGGGGAATACTGAAATATAGTAACATGTCAAAGTCCATTGCTACAATTTGACAAGTTAAACCCAACAAGCCAAAAAAATTTCACTAAATAGATATTTTTCTTGGTTACACACTAAATAGATATTTTGAAACACAAGATTAGTTCCCACATAAAATATTACCATGAAAAAGTCAACATTGCTATGAAAAAAGATCCGCAGTTAGCAGTACCTCATTAGAGCAGAAGCAGCGATAGACATGACCAGACTGTAAAAGCTTATCAGCATAATCTTTGTATAAAGAATTCCTCTCAGACTGCCTATATGGTCCATAATCTCCACCAACACCAGGACCTAAAAAGGTAAGATCATTACATTATGATTAATGTCTATTGAGAGTGCTTTTGGGAGGGGGTAAGTTCTACTAAGAGAGCTAAACATGAAACAAACTCAAGTAGATTCAAAAACTGATACATCACTAATTAAGAGTAATGTATGTATTGTAGCATATACCTTCATCCCAATCAATACCAAGCCAAGAAAGATCTCTTAACACGGCTTCCTCAGACTCCTTCGTTGACCTCTCCAAGTCAGTATCTTCAATTCTCAAAACAAACTGCCCACCTTTGGACCTGAAAATACATCAGAACAATAGGAAGGGGGGATGGAAAAAGAGAAAAGGAGTAAAAATCATATAGTTAATCCAACCTAGCAAACAAGTAATTGAACAAGGCTGTTCGCGCTCCACCAACATGAAGGTTCCCAGTAGGCGACGGCGCAAATCGAACGCGAACTGCCCCTTCGGATTTCTGCTTGAGAGCAGAAAATGCAGAGACAGAAAAGCTTCTTTGGAATTGGATGACTTTTGTTCGCCTGTAGAAGAGCTTAGACGTCGAAGGGGCAACCTCGAAGGGGAAAGCTCTCATCTTTATCCATGGTGATCCTCCTAATATCGCCATGCGCATCCCCTGCTTCTGGGCTAAAACAATTCCAACTCAAACAATGCTGATAGCAAAAGTTCTTTAGTTTTTAGGATTTGATAGATGGCTTAATATCCTGTCTGGAGGCTGGCCGTGTCCCGTGTGTGATACTCTCAAGCTTATAAGCTTGCCTTTTGAATTAAGGTTAAAAAAAATTAAGGAAACTTTGTGTTGGAAAATTGGTCAAAAATCCCCAATTGGAAATTAATTGGCTCATGGTCCCTGAAGGAAGAGGCATGAGGTCCTTTTAGAGTAAATATGGATAAGGGAGAAGACAAAATTGCCCTCAAAATAAACATTTGTTTTTTATCAACCTCAAAATAAACATTCAAAAATGAAAAATCCCGCTTTTCTGTCCGCCGTCACAGACCCCAAAATAGTCAAAACGAAAATCAGTCTCTTGAGATCAGAAAATGTCATAATAGTCCCTTTACCAAAATGAGATTTCAGAATTTGGATAAAATAACCTTACTACGCCCTCACTTTAAAATAGACACCAACCAGATGGTCTTTAGCAAAGTTGGTCAAGGTGGCATTTGATCCCATCAACTTTTGGTTTCCAAAAGGATATATAATCATTTAGCTGGTAAAACGTACTTCTTGATAAAATAGAGCAAAATAATATACATGATAACTCAAGCTTTTATCGTACCAACAATAAATTAGTTATTCTCAAAAGTTATTTACCTCTCACATATTTACCTCGTAAATCATAAAAGTTATTCTCAAAAGCTAATCCAAACACACACTAATGATACCAGGCATCATCCATCTCTTGATTATCCAATCATCGACATTTCAAGTTCCAACTGTGCGAGAGGGGAGTGTAGTTACTCGAGGAAGACACCAAAAGTAAAGGGGAGCCTTCATGCAAATCTATTGAACCGTTAAGAGTTTAAGAACTCTTAACCACAATCTAATGGCTATTGACCATGACAGACTAACGATTACCCACAAGAATATTGTCATATAAGAGTAGGAGGGAGGTTAAATTGGTTTTCATGAGTACTTCTGCTTTTACTTAACGCGCTCTTATATGTGCAGGTCTATGGCTCTGATTTTCCTAAGTGCGAAGGTTCTGATGTCAAAAATATAAGCTCCCTTTCAAACTCTCCTTTATAATATTAAAACACAAATAAGAAAACACTCAGTATCTATTGGTCATATCACTTATTCTATTCAGGCATTCGGCCATGTTACTTAATTTTGGCTTAGAGGGATGACTATTTAAGTATTTCATGAACTAAACAAAATGCAGTAGTACATAGTATAAGATATTATCGAGCTTGCGATATTTTATGCAGCGGTGCCCAAATAAATTTGAGTTTGCTAAACTGATTTTTTTATACAAGCATATTCGAACCTAAAGCACATTATACTAACTGATTTATACCCTAATTTTAATTGAAATAAAAACCACTTTTATCAATGATAATCCAAACAACCCCTTGCTCGTAGTAATTGTATGAGCACAAGTCTTAGGCATGCATCACAAACTTTCGTGTTAAGAACACACAAGCAGAAGTTGCACCCGATCAAAAGGCTAAAAATTTTGTTACTATTTCAAACCAACATTTCTTTAATTTCAGCCAGGTCTAACTGCAGTCTATTTATGGCAAAAAAAATAAAAAGGGGAAAAAAGAGAATCACTTGAGGTTGGGAAGGCAAATTCTTATAGTTTATAAAAATGAAATTAAAAAACAATTTGTGGCATGTGCGTGACTGATTTTATTAAAATATTAGGTGAATTTCTTATGAAAATATTACAACCTCCAGTCTTAATTATAAGACTAAGTTAACTTTTTTTGAAGAAATTAAGGAAGCTAAATAAGTTACTTAATCATATCATATATTATATATCCTTAGATTATATATTAATTTATTAGTTAAATTAATTAGTTTGAAGAAAAAACAAAAATATTCTAAAGTAATTTAATTAGCTTCCTTGATTTCTCTAAAATGTTAACTTTATTTTATAATTAGTATCCAAAAAAATATTAATATCTGTGTTTTCCAGATCACCCCTGTAGTTGCAAGGGCAAGTTCCATGCAGCCGTAGACCAGAAAACTAAAAAGAAGGACCTGAAATCTTAATTTTTGTCCTCTTGTTTGTGTGAACTCTCAAAGCCTAATTATATGCTTTGCTTTGTTTCACTATTCATATGTGTGAAACCAATGATCCTCTCTTTAATTTATTCCTAAATATTTAAGCATATCAATCCTTCATTCAGTCAAACCCCTTTTTAATTTATTATAATCACTTTAGTGTGTAAATTATTATAATGTTGACAAGTAGTATAATTAACAAAGTAATATTAAAATTCACTTAAATTTTCTGATACTCCCACATCCTTAATATAATATTAAGACATATTTAGAGAGTTGATTTTGATCCTAAATATAATATATAGTTTTCATATCTATCAATATTTTCTTAATTTAGCCCTATTGATACTCCCTCAATATTAATCTAGGAAGAGAGGAAATGAGAGAATTAAAGAAGATGATTAGGGTGTTTTAGAAAATACATTTTATATTACTTAACTTAATCAACTTCCTTAATCTAATTAAATTAGGCAAATGTATCTTATAATAAATAATACAAAAGTAACATTTATTTTTTTAATTGTTTTTATCGGTATGTATAAATTAGTTCAAAATTCATTATTTCAAAACGGATGGAGTAAAACCATTGTTATTAAACCTAGACCGGAAACCGATGAACCAGTCGGTAAGCCGGTCTGGTCCGAGAAGCAAACTCGTTCACTTTTTTTTTAATCATTTTTTAAATTTCTTTATAATTTTATATAAATAAGCCTATAATCTTCACTTTCTCACCGATTTAATCCCGAGTTAGCTCCAGTCTGACCCACTGACCTTTAATCCAGTACCCCGACCAGTTAAGTGACCAGTCCGGATTTAATAACCTTAAGTAAAACATAGAACTTTTCAAAACAGCGCTTATGTTGGAAATAGAATTAGTGTGTCTGTGACGGTATATATACTAGTGGACCGGAGAGAGTATTTAAAAATTAAAACAAGCAAAATGTTAGTGGGACAATGTGCTGTTAATATAAACAACCAAAATCTTAGAGAGAATTTAAACAGAGTTAAATATAACAAAGTTTGTTCTTGATCTTGATGATGTTAGTTTAAACAAGTAAAATGTTATCTTTTTCCCTAATTGCATGAGCACCTTGGAACTGATTTTAATGTATATAAAACAAAGTCTAAAAATTTGGCTTTCCCAAACTAGCTAGACTCGTAAAACTTGAAGGCATGAAACAGGCCTCCTCTTGAGTACGTCATTTGGGATTTTACAAGTTCATGCTATTAATTTAATAACACAGCAAACAGATCCTTCTCCTATAAATAGCTAAATCAATATCTGATTTTTCCACAAACCCAATTCAAGAAAAGCTTCTATTCTGAGTTTAATCAGTTTTTTTACCTTCAAACTTTAAGTTCATTTTCAGCATCAATGGCTTCCTTCAAGAACTTCAACATGGAAACCCAGATCCCAGAAGAGGTCCTTATTGCTCAAATCACACAGCTTCATGCAAGCATATCAAAGCTTGAATCTCTTAAGCCTTCCAAGCAAGTGAACACTCTCTTCACTCACCTTGTCAATCTCTGCACTCTTCCTTCCTCCATTGACATTCAAGCTTTGCCCCAAGAAGTGAAGAACATGAGGGAGAGTCTCATTAACCTTTGTGGCCAAGCTGAAGGCCTTTTGGAGCTACAGTTCTCATCTTTTCTTGCCCAAATTCCCAAACCTTTGAACAACCTCAATCTCTTCCCATACTATGGGAACTACGTCAAACTAGCAAACCTAGAGAACAGAATCCTCAGAGACAATGCTGTGGTCCATCCCAACAAGGTTGCTTTTGTGGGGTCTGGTCCAATGCCACTCACTTCCCTCATAATGGCCACACAACACTTGGTTTCCACACACTTTGACAACTTCGACATCGATGAGAAGGCCAACGAGGCGGCTCGTAGGATCGTTGCTACAGATTCGGAGCTCGAGAAGAGGATGAAGTTTGAGACAAGAGATGTCATGGAAGTGAAAGAGACGTTGGGGCAATATGACTGTATTTTCTTAGCAGCTCTTGTGGGGATGAGCAGAGAAGCAAAAGTGAAGGTTTTGGGACATTTGAGCAAGTATATGAAGGAGGGAGGTTTTTTGCTTGTGAGAAGTGCAAATGGGGCAAGAGCTTTCTTGTACCCTGTTGTGGAGGAGCATGACTTGGGAAATTTTGAGGTGCTTACCATATTTCATCCCACAAATGATGTGATCAACTCTGTTGTTCTTCTTCGCAAGCCAATGGTCGTTTAGTTTCAGCAAGCAAGCATTCAAGTTTTCATTCTTATGAGTGGGAGAAATTTATGTTTTTGTCGTTTGATCTTTGTTGGGTGGGATTTTCATTTGAGTAGGTTGTGTTTAATGTTCAATAAATGCTTCCTTCGTTGCTCTTCACGAGCCGCTTGAGAAGATTTGTTGTAATGGAAATGTTAGCTCATGATTTCTCACAAAAGCAATTTTAGTTTTGATGCTAATTACGTAATTTAAAAGATTTAGGTTCTAAATCGGTTATATTAAATTATCCTGAGCTGATTAATGCTTGAATTGATATTGATAATATTAGTTGTTGTAACGTGAATTTGCTTCTGATTTACTATTACAAATTAGAATAGGCATTCATCGCTTTCAAGTATTTCTAAAATATAATGACCAAAATGTTAAGTGTATGTGAAACAACATCTTATTTTCATACGTGTCATTTTCTCATCTCCAAATGCAATCCTTTTTTTTCCTATTCCGTAAATGTAAGGATACAGCTGGGAAAACAGGCCGGTCCGTGACGGGCCTGGCTCGTTTATGTAAAGCACGTGGGCTTTAGGCCTGTTTAACTTTTTTCTTTTCTTTTTGCCATAACTTTTTTTCTTATTTTCCTAAAGACTAAAATACCTAATTTAAAACATAAATATCATCAAAACTAATTTAAAATATAAATATGATCCAAGTTTAATAAAACAAAAACATTAAGACTTAAGTCCAAAACCATAATTAATGTCCAAAACTAATCAAACAAATCTACAGCCACAATTAAACAAGTCTACAAGCTTCAAATGTCAGTAATAATAGAAAACCTGATTTGGATTTTGATGTATACGTACAAAAAAAGAAAATCAAAGAAGAGAAGCTTCAAATGAGGTATGAGTAAGTGTGAGAGTGTTTCTAATATGAGGGTTAGGTTATGTTAACTCTGCCCCTTGACCATTACTTGTTGCCCTATGCCCAATTTTAAAAAAACAAATTAAACGGGCCTAAAAGGGCTGGCCCTACTCCTTTATTTCTCCCTAAATTACAAGCCCAGCCCTTGACGGGCTCAGGCTTAAATGAGCCGGCCCAACGAACTCGGTCCGATTTCCCAGCTCTAAAGGATTGGAAAGAGTCAGCCTACTTTTTTTCTTTTTCTTTTTCTTTTTTTTTTTTTAATTTATTTAGTGTGCTTGTCTTGGCACCGTTAATTGCTTTTCAATTCAAGTGTCATTTTTTTTTTTTTTGGAATTTCTCGAGAATAAGAAAATAACTTGCGATTCCAAACTTGGGGGCTTCTATTACCGGCCATCCTCGTTGGATGATTAATAGATTATAACGAGTCCAGTTTGCCTTTTACGGCCATCATGTCCAGTGTGTCTGAAATACCGGATTTCAATTTAGAATTTAGATTTAGATTATTATAGTTGGAAAATCTAATAATCAAGAAATAAAGAACTGAATCAAAATCTAATACATATCAAATGCCACAACAAAAACTAAAAAACATAAAGGAGGCAAAGAGAGAGTGCATGGTGTATTCTTACCAGAGAGTGTACAGTCTGACTATATTACCAATGGAACGCATCCACAAGTCATGCACATAGCAAACCCTCATTTTCGTGGATGGAAAATTTTGTTCTTCACCAATTCTACAAGAAAAGGAGAGAAGGATTCCGTGCTAATACATGGCTAAACAGATATTGTACAAAATGAATAAAATCTCTGAAAATGTCTCGAAAAAATAGTGCTGCACAGCCTCCATGAAGAAAGAGAAGTTATAGGCAAGACTTCATATCTGAACTTCTATATTAATATGTTGATGGAGCATCTAGAATAACAATGTCAATTTTGGGTGAAGAAACGCTTGAATCCCAATCTCCTGCTGCAGCCAGCACTGGCCCCAACAGTCAGAACATAATGATGCCCGGTAAGAATATCAACATCACCAAGACAATACATACTATGAACATCAAGGCCCGGAAACATATGTACGCACAAGCTGCACAAATTTGTTGATAAGATGAAAATTTGTGAGTGCCTATCTGAAGGGTTGGAAATGGATCTACAAAATACAGGAATAGATCTCCCACATACCATGCTTCTCATCAGAGTTTTCCAAGGCGTGTCTTTTCTTTGCTAAATAATCGGAGACGACCGATCAGATCCTCTTTCAATGACTCGGGGATCTGTGATATGAAAGCCCCCTTGGCCTCACTTATTAGCAACTTCCTGCTTTGCAATAGCACACATCCTAGTCATGATATGAACCAGCCACTATATATTAAGTGATTCTCTGTTGGTTCCTCTATGTTGGTGTATTTTTATTTTTATTTTTTTTTCTTGTTTGGGTGGGTTTTTTTTTGCCTTTGTTTTTTTTTGGGGGGGGGGGGGGATATCTTTTCATCTAAATTATCCTCACGCCTCTGCTTCCTCACCCCAGACAAAAGTATCAACATAGAGCATCCATACTACTACTCCAGCCTTTAATATAAGACATAGTTTTTATATTTATCAATATTTTCCTAATTTACCCCTATTGATGCTCCCTCAACCATAATCAAGGAGGGAAGATGGAATTAAGGAAGATGACTAAGATGTTTTAGAAAATACATGTTATATTAACTAACTTAACCAACTTCTTTAATATAATAAAATTAGGTAAATATTTTAATCAGAGGACTGTTGGAGTACCGGAGGAGTAATTTAAAAGCATGGATTTTCTGTTTGCAGATCACTGTTGGAGTACGATGGGATACCTTTGTGAAAATTGAACATCAAATATTTCATATTATCAGGTTAAACAACAGAAAGTTCAGGTAAAGCAAAAAGTTAAAACGTTATGATATAATTTCAATATATTAACTAAGAATCACAAAAACACCACACACAGCCTTTTCATAGATTATGAAACCATGATATTGTCTGCATCTCCATCATTGACAAAAACTAAGTCAAGGAATGTGCATGTTTCTTTTTTTCTCTCTATAACATCAAAATACTCAGTATGACCACCGACAAACATGCAATCATACAAAGGGAAAACTAGGCAAACATCTGCCAGTGTGACCATTAATATTGTATTACCTAGAAAGTTTCTACCATAGCTACATCCAAACACAACCACTAAGAGAGAAAGAGAGGCATAGAAGAGAGGGAGGGGGGGCTGCACGAGAATTATATCTATATATATTCCATCTTTATTTTCATAAAATATTGCTTCACATGATGAATGAAAACTTTATTTTGAAACTCTATAGCCCATCACAGGGCATATAACCAAATTTTAAACACCCCCCCCCCAAAAAAAAGAGCTGAGGTTAACAGTGAAAAATTACAGGAAAATAAACAAACACTTTTGTAAAGCATGCTCATGTAACCACAAATTCAGAGAGCAATCTAAAATCTGATTAGACTTACTTTATTTCATCTTCACTTGATGAATTTCCTGCTTCTTGCGCACGTAACCTCTTTTTGGAAGACATAAAGTCATGCACCTTATCTGTCCAGCCACATGATCTTAAAACTGACTTTGCCTCTTTTTCAAGCCTGAGTAATGTTTTGAAAATACAACATCAATATAAGGCATATAACAAATATTTTTTAAAAGGCAAGTGATGTACTGATTGTCTAAGCAATTAAGTAAACATGAACAAAGGCATAACAAATTGGACATGAAAAGGAATCCCACAAAACTAAGAGGCCTAACACCATGTATGACAGGCATTAAAAAAGAGCCAAAAGTAAAACATGATAAATCATCAATGTGCAACTGTGTAACAAAAATAGCCAGGTCACATCAAAACAAAATAGTCATTAAATTCTAACATTCTAATTCATATTAGGTGAAAGAGTTCAGAAAAGGCTGAGTTAGAGCATATCATACATGTCTTTCAGTTCCTGAACTCTTGTTTCAGACTGATCATCATGTGCAAGCAAAATGCTCGTTGCCGCTGGTTCCTTCCTCTTATTCTCCAATGATTTATGTTTGTTGTTGACACCATTGCCTTCTAGCTTATAGTTGTCAGGTCCTTTACCTGATATTGCTCTGCTTCTTCCAGTGTCATCCATAACATCTGACTTTCTAGGATATTTTTCAACAGAATGAATGCCATTGTTTTTATTTGTTAACAACGGATCCTTCCTTTTTAAGTTGTCAACGGCATCTACTTTATTTTTATCAAAGCCATTCCTGATTGATGAAGAATCTTTCTTGGCATTCTCCAAAGCAACTGAGTCTTTTACATGTCCATTAGTTAGCACAGGCAACAGAACATCAACTTTCCCATTCAAACTTTCATGGCCTCTTTTGGAAGTAGAATTTCCATTAAAATTAAATTTTATTCGTGGGCTAGAAAGCTCTTTATCAGTCTTAGACATGGCAGACACGTCCTTCCAAGAAGATTGTTGAGAACTTAATTTTGCATGCACCACTTTTGTTGGTGCATCAGATTTTGGACATTCAGACGCCTGACTTCCATTAATGTGATGAGAGTCATGAGACCTTGAACCATTCGAAGCAAAACCATTTCTAATTGGCACTGGCCTTTGGTTAGTGCGAGAAAAAAAAAGTATGTAAACCTTTTCTGACAAAACTTCTTTCAGGGTTGAAAGTGAGACAGAAGAATCATCACAGCAATACCATCGGCCCTTTGCATCCTGTACACAAAATACAAAATTAAGTTTCTAGTAGACACAGGAGAGAATTAAAAGGTCAATGCATTATATAGACAACTGATAACTGATGTGCGTATAGGTGAAGAATATATTTATAGACCTTTATGTAAGCATAATAATGGCCAGTTTCTGGGGAGTATCCAGAATGGACAATAGTACCAAAGAGCCTGTATTCTGGCATTGGATCCTGTGCGAGCATGAAAGAATTAGAAAATTAACATGTGGAAAATCATATTATCAAAGAAAAAATGAAAAATAAGATTACTTGAGGCAATATTGTATAGGAACGATCAATCTGACATTTCATCCAGGGTAAAGGCTTCTAATCATTCTTTGGTCGGTAGCCTTAACCTAGCAAGTTAGGCTTTATAGTAAGTGTAATAGTATTAAAATCTCTAGGGAAGAATAGCCTATAGTCCTAGTCTAGATGGATTTGTGTATCTCATTCATTAATGATCCGTGCATTATACCCAACAGCTGTGCTCACGCATGGAGCACAGCAGTCAACCTGTCCTTATCCTATTCATTGCATCGCTAAAATCAGGTGTCAATAATTGAACAAAAACAGCAAAAGACAAATAAAATTAACAACTAAGTGAATGCTTTGTCGGACCAGGAAAGAAGCCTCTATACTCTGCCCTTCTGAAAAAGCATAGTCTGCAAGACTAATATCTCGAGAGTGCGAAGGAAGAACTAGCCATAATCATAACTACCTAAATAGCACAAATTGCAAATGAGAACCTTGCAGTAGTTAATATAAACTGAACACTTTACCCACCTGGCTTGCTTTGCACATGAAGCTAGAAAGCACCAAAATGTCTTCAAATGCAACAGCCTTATCGATCTTCCCACCCAATATGCCCTCAAATCTCTGAAAACGAAATTCAATAGCACAACTTCATTCAAAGGCAGAGAGTCAAAAGCTAACGCAATTGAAGACAAAACTGCACTAGAAGCCAACCTTAAGTTGTATTACGAGGACATTAGGGGCTTCAAGTATAGACATTTGTTTCTTAGCCGCCACCAATTTCTTGCAACTAAAAAACAGTAAGTTTGTTAATCAACAAGACCGACGAAGAGACCCGCCAGAAAATTTTTTGAAAGACTAAAACACTTACTTGTCACATTTGTACTTATTATTCCCATCTAAAATCTCAGGCTGAAAGAACTTCTGCATAGCATCCTTAAGCGAATTGCTATGCAAAACATCAAGACTGATATCCATAATCTCATCCACCTTATTGGACTCATAGCCACAAGAGAGACACTTCACCTGGCTCTGCAAGGCTCCCCCAAATATCTCCTTAACCACAGTATTGCTGCCGTTACCATTGACAGCAGTATCGCCCCCCTTGCGCTTCAACTTCTTGAGGCGAAGGCAGGTGTTGTGGCAAGCATCGATAACGTACCTCAGGAACTCGTGAGCATCCTCCTGACGACCACAACGAAAGTGCTCGGCGAAAATCCTGAGACAGCTCCGGATCTTCGACGGAGCGTCTTCGGCGAGATCCGCTCTCAGAGAACGAACAATCCGTTTCTCTATAAGACAAAAGGGGCAGTCCCGCTTCCTTTCCTCCGAAGTAGAATCGCCTGAATCAAGAAGCAGAACAAAAATTAGGGCACAAATTGAACAAAAACTCAATAAATATAAAGTATAAGAAATTAAGGGTGGACGTGGAAAAGGGCAAAAGATGCGCACAAAGGGAAGAGTGCTGGTTTCGAAGGCAGAAATTGGCAAGAGGAGGAGTGTAGGTGAGACACTGGAGGACGCTGTTGAGGTAGCAGGAGTTGCCGAGGTTCCTGAGGCCCACAGGGTGATCGGTCTTGCGCTTCTGAGTGAGAAGACTCGGCAGCCAAGTCATGTGCAATTGCAAGGCCATCAACGACGACGACCTTCGGGCGCGTGCTCCGGTGCATTGGACGGCGTCGTCGTCGTCGGAGAGATAAACCCTGAACAGCAGTAGCAACGCCTCCACAACCACCGCAATCGCATCGCTCTCTGGGTCCTTTTCTTTGCACTCCTTCGGTGTCTAGCGCCTTCTTCGAAACACGAAAAGTAAAATATAACGCACACAGGTTGAAATTTCCACAAACACTAGGAAGAGTAGTGGATCAAATTGAATGACAGTTTCAAAGCTCCCTTCCCGTCTCAATTTTTGGGGTTTTGTTGCCAACATCATTTCACCTTTATCCTAGTGCTGATGATGTTAATTCGTTAGAGAATGTGGTCGTCGGAGAAGAATGTTCCACTCTACGCGTTTAACTAATGCGTGGTATATTAAGATAACTACTATTAACTCTATGTCATGCATAATTAATAAAAGAATCAGTTATTGTAAATAATAAAATATGAACCTTATAAAAAAACTTTTTTACAACATAAAGAAAATTTTATTTATTTATCCTATAAAATAGTAATATAATGTTAGATATAGTTATATAAACTTCATAATTAGTAAGCAATATTATTTGTCTTAGTGTTTATTTGATTTAACGGTGATAGCTCAAATAAATTCAATTGAGTCTATAAATATGGCTATAAACTCTATTAATCTTGTCTGGATAAATTTTAAGTAATGTCAGTCAACATGACTTCATCCTCCCACCGCATTTTAGCATTATTGACAAGGGTTTCCTTTTATGGTTGGAAAATCCCCATGAAACTTCTGCAAATTCATACATTTTTGGTAATTATATATGTATAAGTGATTTTTTTAGTCTAACATGTATAAATGATTTTAGTAAATGAAATCCAAACATAATTAAAATTCTCAAAGTCACTTATAAACAAATATTCAAGCATGAATCACAATTAACTAATGTCACTTTTAGCAATGTCACTTATAAAAATCACATCGCAATTGTTCACAACTAATCAAAACAAAGCACTTAGCTTGTGAAATTTACTTTGAACTTTTTATATAGAATGCAAAGGATTTTTATCTCTCCCAATAAATATAGTTTTTGAGATTTAAATTTGTGTTATCTTAATGGCGTTTACCACATCAACCAACATTTTTTTTTTTGCTAAAACAGTTCTTTTATTACATTACGATATTTAGAAGGGAAAATCCATTAAAAAAATCGCGATATAGATTCCTCTATCAAAATATTCCTAGTGTAGTATCATCTTTCAAAAAAGTCCTTAAAGACCTTAATGAGATATATTTCAAATGTGAGCTTACCTTATTGACAAGTGTATATGACTATATTGATAAATAATAGAATAATCA
Source organism: Inga laurina (assembly GCA_963855925.1). Lineage (NCBI taxonomy): Eukaryota > Viridiplantae > Streptophyta > Magnoliopsida > Fabales > Fabaceae > Inga > Inga laurina. The sequence continues at coordinate 78,171,926 of OY979702.1, forward strand.
TTGACAAGCTCATATATGTCAACTAAAGCAGCTCTCATTGACAAGTATATGTGACTATATTTATAAGTCATAGAGTGGTTATTGATAAGCTTATAAATGTTAACTAAAACAGTTCTCATTAACAAATGTATGTAATTATATTGACAGATCATAGAGTGGTTATTAACAAGTCCACTTATGTTAACTAAATCAACTCCCTTTGACAAGTGTTTATGAGTATATTGACAAATCATAGAGTAATCATTAATAAAGTTATCTATGCCGCTCTTGCACTTTGACTCTTTTTATAAAGGAATTTATACCGAGGGTTTTTTTATATTTTTTCTGATTCATGGACCTAAGTGAGATTTTCCTATTTAGAAACAATGAAAAATGTGCCTCACTTCCAAATCTGGGTATCATATAGATAGGATCACGTAATATTTTTTTTAAGCGGAGTGGCGGCAATAACTACCAATTACCAAGACAGTTAAAATCAAAAACATCTGTTTCCGACCCTTCCTCAGGAAAAAAAAAAAAAAAAAAAAAAAAAGCGACATTTTTTCCAAACAATGGACGACTTTTAAGTTCGTGAAACCAAATCAAAAAATGAACTTTTCATATTAATACACTCACGCCCTATAAAAATTATAAAAAAGACATGATTATTACATATAAACTTTGAATCTCAGTTCCGCTTTAATTTTTTTTCCAAATGCACTAAATGGATTTATACTTGCAATGTAAAAAATCTGAATATGGATTCAAAAAGAAGCCAATAGGACATGCAATGTTTTAAATACACTATAATAAACAAGATGGGAAATTCATGTGCTTATAAAGGCACAAGAATGAATAATTCATACTGCTCAGTACATTCATCTGCACATAAACTACATACAAGACCTGTATAATGAGCTAGATATAATCTGAATCAACAGCCAAAAATGTTTTGAAGAAACCAGATTGTACAAGACAATACAGGTACTTATCTGCAGCTCTACCTCCAAGAAAGAAGACAACTGCCCCAGTTACCAGCTCCAGGACAATCATTTTCAGTCTCCTGAAGTGTAAAATACCATTGCTATGCACCATTTTTCTCCTGATAAACTATTGACTGTGAATCTTCATACATTACATTTGATCTGCATATTACTTTTCCCTATCTAGAATCTGCATCAACAGATTAAAAGACTGAATTTCTAGCCGATGCTTGCTTAGATAGAAGTAAATATATAAAAATACAATGCCACTTGGTGACAAAAGGAGAGAACTAACTTCATCTTCTGTGTGTTATCTGTGACGAGAGAATGGACACTGTAACAGATGGAAACAAAACGTCGCTATAAGGGATTGTTTGGTACTGAGAACGAAATGAAACTTGATGAAAAAAGAAAAGTAATTTTGAGGGATAAATAATGACATTTATGTCTATACTTTAGCACAAATAATGAAAAGAAAAAAAATACTACTTTAGTAAATAGACACTACAAAAAGTGAGAATGAGAATCTCATTCCCTAGGACAAACCAAGCAGGGCCAAAGGAGAGAAATTGTAGGCAGAAAAGGGATATTTTCAAGTGCAGTATATACTACAAACCTTGAGAGTAACTACATATCTACTTATTTGAAAACCGAGAATCGTGCCCATAGGAAGCCTCAGCAAGTTCAGTATCATTTGAAGTATCTTTAGTAGCTTCCTTTTTTAACTTGTGATTGTTATAGGCTGCTACTCCTGCGATGGCTGCATGTAAAAAAGTTTTCAGTAATGATCACAAGTTCTTTTCACCTTTTATGTGCAGTTATAAAGGTTTGAAACTGCTTCATCTTTCTGCCTTGAATTTCTATAGTTTAATACATCCTTGTATCATTTTACTTTCAAGTTGAAGACATCCTTTAATATGTGTTTGTATAAATGCTTACCAATTGCATAGCCAAACAAATTTATGAGGGTCAATTTTGTATCAGCAAACAGAAGAGCAGACAGTAAGACCACCACCCAGTCCTTGACAACTCCGGCAACACGAATGGTCAAAGCACTTGTATGTGTAATCACAAGGAAAACTGATAAGTTAAGAGCAAAAGTACAAAGACAGTTGAGGAATAGCACAGTAGGTGGGAAGTTCCATGGTCCATGTTCTTCCATCTTCGTTCTCTCTAAGAAAATCCAAGGAATGAATAGGCAAAGTGCACTGCAGAACAACCCAGAATTATTGTCGCAGGCATGAATTTTCCGTACATTCAATTGAGAAAAGATAAGTTTGTAACAAATAAAATTTTAAAAGTAACAGATACCTGCAGGGACTAACGTAATACATAACAGAGATAGGATTCAACTTCAGGCCCTTCCTCTTCACGAAAATTTCCATGAAGATAAGTCTTAGAGCTTCACCAACAACACCACCCATTTGGTAAATTACTCCAATCCAGTTTATTTGTATCTCCCCATAAGAAGCCACTAAAACACCCAAACTAATCACCGACATGATTACAAGCATTCTGCAGCTCATTACCTCCAGTCCAGCAGCTACTCCAAGTATAAAAACAGCTACAGGCACTGTCATGACAGTTAGAAGCCATCATTGTACAGTTAGTTTCCACCCTGAAGGAATGATGATCAGATGCAATAATGAACAACCATGTGCTCTACGGGAAATACCAATAATACTTTCCATCCAAAGATATCATAATTTTCTCAAAATATGTAGCTAATGTAGAAAAGCAACTTAATCATCACCAACTTACTGATTGCCTTCAACATTTGTGCAAATGATACAGAGATATACAGATAGGCAGTATTCCCCAGCCAAAGAGTCAATGCAAACATAGCCCCAATCGGCACAACTGATGAAACATATCTGAAATAATAAAGATCCATTTACAGTTTGCTGGCAGCATCAATAAATAGCTTCAATATCAATAATCTTGATCCATATGTATAATCATAAGCCACTCGACCAGAAAATTCTGACAAAGTATAAGTTAAATGGTATTGTTGTTTATCACTATTCACTTTAGGTTTAATGGTATTGTTTCACAGTAACTCCAGAAAAAATAATCTTTACAGTTGCAAAGTGACATACTCCCATGCCTGTATCCTAACAAAGCCAGAAAACTATGCACTTCTACAAATCACAGGTATGCAACTGCCACCCTGAGTACTAAAAAATTGTTTCACTTCTCCTAAATTTCCTTTTTAAAATAGATAATTAATCAACACCGTCCTAAATGTTCATCTTCCATTTTATATTTATAGATATAGATAGTATTTTTTTTAATTCAGTAATTGCTTTATGAACTCACTTGTTAAATTTCAAGCGAAGCTTCATAATATATTCAATCGCCACCAGATAGGGAGAAAATGATATAAATTAGAATAAATACACTGCAAATCGGATGTAATACACGCAAAGTTTATCTCTTTACTCACATTTCAGTAGTCATTCCCTCCTCAACCTTCATAACCTGTAAAAAAATATATATTAACGCTCCGAACTGCATAAAAGTAAATGGTTGAAAATTACACCAAGCGTAATCACAAACCTTTAAAATTTTTGTCAATGCAAAACATAGAGCAGAGGAGAAGACCATATGAAGTAGGGTCAATGCCAGAGGATAAGGAAAATTTATTTCCTTTGAGGACAAAACCCACTGCAACCAACAATTTGAAAAAGAAAATATATGTCAGCAACATAACACAGGTTTAATGTATTTAATTATTGAGACATTCCATCAAATCAAGCATCCATGCTAGAAGTTGAAGAAATAAAGGTTAAGTACAAAAATAGAACAAGAATGGAGCCAAATGCCTTCAGGGTGAACTCCAGAAGAAATTGAAGCAATAAGACCAATATCAGAACAAGCTGACGCAAGGTAATATTAACACCAGATTCTAACAATGAAAATGAAATAGACCACAAATAATTCTGAAACATGAGTTTTCAAACTTAGTAAATATTTGCCTTCATTCTGTTTCATTCATTCCCAGAGCGGGATAATAATCAACATAACTTAGCAATTACTTCACTGATGGCCGAGAAGCTGACTCTTTATTGCTCATCCAAATTACTTGAAGAAATTGAGTAACTGGAAAAAACTAAACAACAATTGGGGAACAGCCAAAGTACACGGATTTTTCATGAAAATAAATGAACTAAAATACCGAGAAAACGAGATCTCGTAAAATTTCCCGTGGAAGGAGCCAAAGAATACAACTTATTTACGCAAAAAAGATACAAATTAATAGAGTCGAAGAAATGTATTGAAGGGAACCTTATTAAAGAAGATTTGGCCGCTGGAGAGAGCAATGTAGAGGAGAAGGTAACTATAGGTCAGAAGACCATCCTTCCTCTGATCCGCCATTGTTGCAACGACGAAAGTCAAAATGTTTGGCAATTTGTTTCAGCTTCAGTGACTCTAACGTTCGCTCTTGTCAAATCTAATCTGCTGCATCTTCGTTCTTCAATCTTCAATCTTCGCTGAAGAGGAATAAATAAGACGTGGTAAGTGAGAAAATTTGGCTATTGTTGACCTTTAATATTTGTTTCCTTTTCATCAGATTCTTTCTTTCTTTGTTTTTTCCCCAATTTTTTTTTTTTTCAGATCCATTCTAACGAGACTGAAAACATTTTTTACAGTTAATATTTGTTTGTTTTAATGATCAGATTGCTTATAAGTTATTTTTTAGTAAATCGAGACACAATTCTTCTCACATACTTACCTCATATACCGTAAATCACGATTGAAAAACTGTTTTTAAGCATTCTAATCACTAATTCAAACAAGCACAAGATGAATTGAACATTTTTGTGAGATTTATAAATTTTACATATATGAATATTGATATTCATGTATCGATAATATTTTATTTATATTAATTAAAATGTTACCACTGTTTTTCTTTAGAAAAAATCCCATATAAATATTCATGTAGTTGTTGTTATTATCACATCTGGTTTGTTGTCAATGCTATTATAAGATTTGTCATTACCATTATTAAATTTGTCATTATCGTTAACAATAGTAGTGAAGGCAATAATTCATTTTGTCAAGCAATAATTTGTATAACTTAATTGATAACAAGGAAAAATTGTTACTCAATCGTTTGGCACATGTTGTTATATCTATTACAGACCTTGTCAACACCTTTACTATTGTTGTAAATCCCAAAACGGATTCTGTTAAGAACAGCAGTAAGTTAGTAAAATCGTTGAGCAATGTATGCTGTCATGACATGGGTTTGGAGTTGGAGGTTAAATACTTAGTAAAAGCTTAACTTTGTTATTAATTGGGAATAAAGTGATATTATCAAACATATTGATGAAGTAGTCTATGGTCTAAGAAGGTGTGTTGTGGGAAATTTTTTTAGTGATGAATTTTCATTGGTATGAGACTAACAATGTCATTAAATCTGATTTTTTTTCTTGCAGGTTATCATGCAAGATGACATCAAATATTCAAGCAACACCTTCGTCAAAGTAACTTATATGTTTTTTCCACGTTGGGGGGGAGTTTGTAAGTAAAGTTGAAGTTGAAGTTCAATATAGTGGTGGGAGTGTGAGGGTTAAATCAATGAAGGAGGGGATGACAAATGAAGAATTGAGAGTAATGATAGGAGAATGGTTTGGTGTAGATGAGCATAGGTGTGACATTAAATACACTTTGAACTTTGATGAAAAAATATTAATAGATCTTATCGATGATTCTGGGTGTGCAGACCTGGGAGTAGCTATTTTGCAAGTCATCTTTTGGTTTATGTACAATGACTTGGATCCTTTCAGGTATTTTGGTTAGAAGGATTATTGCATATATGATGTCCTTTTATGTAAGTACTGTTTTTTGTTAAAACAATAGGTTATACCCTGGGAATGACAAAAAAACATTAGGTGCTAGTGGAATCGTAATGTTCACTTGTCATTGGATGATGTATTTGGTAGTTGCTGTCAGTAAGAATCTGGTGTTTTATAAATTCCATTTCTGTACTTGTCATTTCCATTGAAACTGTTGTTAATGGTGACAGTTGATGTAATTAAAGAACACATGAAGGACCTTCTTTTGGGTTAATGACTTCTATGCATTGGATGTTGGTGGAATGAGTAATATTAAATTTTTTGTTGACAATGTTTTTTATAGGTGTTGTCGGTAAGAATCTAGTGTTTTGTAAATTTCATTACTGAACTTATCATTTCCATTGAAACAATTGTTAATGGTGACAGCTTATAACCATTTAATTATAATTGAAGGAACACCTTCTTCTGGGTCCATAGCTTGTATGCATTTGGTGTAGGTGGAATAAATAATGTTAAATTGTCATTTGAACCTTTTACTTGGTAGTTGTTGTAATAAACATTGGTGGTTTTTGTCAATGTCATCAGAATTAGTCATTATCATTATGAAACTTGTCATTCCCATTACCATTCTCGTCAAACACATTACAAACTTTATTAATTACATTAATGAATTTGTCAGCGTCCCCCCTTTTGGGCAAACACTTACCCACATAATGTTTGAAACTATTAAACTTGTAATTCTCATTACCATTCTGGTCAAAACCATTACAAACTTTGTTATTTCTATTAGTAAATTTGTCAGCGTCCCCCTTCTGGACAAACACTTGCCCACATAATGTTTGTAACTATGAAACCTGTCATTTCATTACCATTCTCGTCAAAACCATTACAAAATTTGTTGATTCCATTAGTGAATTTGTCAGCGTCCCCCCTCTAAGCAAACACTTGCCCACATAATGTTTAGAACTATTAAGTTGTCATTCCCATCACCATTCTCGTCAAAAGCATTATAAACTTTGTTAATTCTATTAGTGAATTTGACAGCGTCCCTCCCTCTGGGCAACACTTGCCCACATAATGTTTAGAACTATTAAGTTGTCATTCTCATTATCATTCTCGTCAAATACATTATAAACTTGGTTAATTCCATTAGTGAATTTGTCAGCGTCCCCCCTTCTAGGCAAACACTTGCCCACAATATGTTTGGAACTATTATGAAACTTGTCATTCTCAATACCATTCTTGTCAAAACCATTACAAACTTTGTTAATTCCATTAGTGAATTTGTCAGCGTCCCTCCCCTCTGGGCAAATACTTGCCCACATAATGTTTGAAACTAATAAGTTGTCATTCTCATTATCATTCTCGTCAAACACATTACAAATTTTGTTAATTCCATTAATGAATTTGTCAGCGTCCCCCCTTCTGGGCAAACACTTGCCCACATAATGTTTGGAACTATTATGAAACTTGTCATTCCCATTACTATTCTTGTCAAAACTATTACAAACTTTGTTAATTTCATTAGTAAATTTGTCAACATCCCATCTTTTCTGAGCAAACATTTGCCCACATAATGTTTGGAACTATTAATTTGTCATTCCCATTACCATTTTTGTCAAAACCATTATAAATTTTGTTAATTCCATTAGTGAATTTGTTAGCGTCCCCCCTCCTTGGGGCAAACATTTGCCCACATAATGTTTGGAACTATCAAGTTATTATTCTCATTACCATTCTCGTCAAAACCATTAAAAAACCTTGTCATTCTCATTATTGAACTTGTCAGAGGCCACCCCTTTTGGCCAATCCACACATAATGTTTGGTTGGACTAATTTGTCATTCTCATTACCATTCTTGTCAAAACCATTAAAAACCTTATCATTCTCATTATTGAACTTGTCAGAGGCCACCCCTTTTGGCCAATTCACACATAATGTTTGGTTGGAGTAATTTGTCATTCTCATTTTCGTCAAAACCATTAAAAACCTTGTCATTCCTATTATTGAACCTATCAGAGGCCACCCTTTCTGGACAATCCACACATAATGTTTGGTTAGATTAATTTGTCATTCTCATTACCATTCTCGTCAAAACCATTAGGGCTTGTTTGGTTTAAAGGGAGGGGATGGAATGGGAGGGGCTCATTATCCATCCCCTCCAAAACCCCTCAATTTGGGGGGAACAAAAATGAAGGGATGGGAGGGATTGGGAGCCCCTCCTTTGGAGCCCCTCTCTTCAATTTTTCAAACCAAATAAGGGGAGGGGCTCATTTTTCATCCCCTCCCATCCCCTCCCCTCCAACCAAACAGAAGCTTAAAAACTTTGTCATTTTTATTATTGAACCTATCAGAGGCCATCCCTTTTGGGCCAACACTTAACACACAATATTTCTTGATTTACTTGCTTCCTGTGCAACAACAGTGCATATTAGCAAAATGCGGGAATAAATAGACTATATCTTTAGTAAATGTATATACATAGTAACAATACATCACAAAAGGCCATTGCTATGAAGTAGTATACAAGCTCGGTTACCAAAATAACAACTTTACTATGTCACACCAAAATGCAGTGCTTGCTTACTAAGTTAGACAACAGATTTTGAGATCTTTACAACACTGATGAATTCTAAAAAAATAATTATTTCAGGAAAACCAAAAAGTGACATTAATAACATAATCTTCAATACATCTTCGATGCACTAACCATAAAAAAGGAAAGGATCAGCATCGTCGAATAAGGAGGAGGAAGCTCGAACAAATCAAATACAAAGATGAAAAGGACAAAGCAACCAATCAAGATTCCATCCCGAACTTTTGCAGATGATCTGGGTTATTAACAAGAAAGGATTCTTTATCTAGCACTAGTTGATCATTCAAATCTTTGTCCAACCTAGGGAGAAGCTCACTGAGCAATTTCAGAACTTCATATACCTGACATTACCATCAATCATCAATCAATATTCACTAAAATATTAATTTTTTCTTAAAAAAAGGTTCTCACAAAGTAAGACAAACTATAATTTGTTAATAGAGAAAAAATTGAACCAAGTAATATGTTGCACATTGAAGCACCCTTTCAACAAAAGGAACTAAATACCAATGACAAAACTCGACAGATATAACAAGAGTTAGAATTTAAACTCCAAATCCTCTCATAGGCTGTAGCATAGGAAAAACATCTCTCACAGCATTTTTTTGCGGCAAAAGAAGAGAAATACACACTTTAACTAGATATATTACTGCATAAAATCTTAAAATTTTGAATCATGGGTACATAATAAACAGCCAGTGCAACAACATGATCTATTTCAACCGATATGTTTATAAAAAATTTCTCTGTATCATGGAATTGGGGAATAATTAAATTGGATATTCCATATTTGGCTACAATTTGTGAATTAAAAATGCTAAAATGCATTTCAATTAGATAATTTTGAAACAGCATAAAAGCAATCTTAGTGTGTTTGGCAAAAAGTAATCAAAGTGCAATATATTCAATTATGACCACTTAGATACGTGTCCGTGGTTAACTAAATTCACTTACAAAATAAGCTACTTTTGACTAGAAAACTCCCCAAACTCAAAGGCTATAAACTGTATTTATAAAGTATTATCTTACTCTTTCAAATCTCTACTTCCGTATAGGGAAGGAAAAATTCATAAAACAAGTAACAATTCTATATTAGATTCTTGAGTTTGACCATTCCATCAGTGGACAATAGTGAATTAGTACCCAGGTTTTTTGTGCTTAAAAAGGCTAAATAAATCCTTAAAGCTGAAACTTCCTCAACAAACTTAGGATTTGAAGAGTACAAAATGTTACACAGAATAAGACATTGAGCTTCATTAACAAGAAATACTATACTCCCCCCACCAGTGAATGTCCGACGTGGCGTCGGCTCCACCCATGCTTCCTGATTTGGGGACGACGAGGAGTCTACCACTGAATGTGAGGGTACCGACAAACCTAGTCTAGCGGAGAAAAAGGGAAGATGCAAGATTAATAGTAGTAAAAAGAGGAACAAAAGGAAAAAGAGAAATAGAAGCATACTAAAGAAGCAACGAAGGGCTGTGGTTCTGAATTTGGGTATGGGTTTGGGTTTGCAAGGGAAAAGAAGCTTAGGCATGGAAGGGAGGGAGAGAGTATAGAGCATTTGGTCTAGGTCTTGATTCCTCGTGAGTGTGAGAATAAATGAGTTGAAAGGCATCTTGGTCTTTTGAATTAAACTTTAATAACCCAGATTGGTCCTTGAACACCTATTTGTCTTTTTCAAGTTATAAGAGACTTTTGTGGATTTTGACAATTGAAATGGTATTTAAATGTGATTTTCTCTTTTCTTTATTAGGGGTCTACTGATTAAGGAAAACAATTTAAAAAGAAAAATTATAGTTCATGTTTTTCCCATCGGATTCATGCATGTTGAATAGTCTTAAAAATTGTAGGGAAGGTGATAAATTTAAAAATGATACTTTCAATCCAATGTATATACTTTTTTGCATGAAAGTTTGAGGTATTAAGATTCATTGATTATCAACAAAGATGGAAGGGTGGGTGATTATCAATATCGATGGAGCTTACTTTTGTAAAGATGATATGATGAGATGTGGAGGCATTAACAAAGTCTATGAAAGAAAATCTTATTGAAGCTTTCATACTTAACAAGACTAAAAACCCGCGCAATGCATGAATCGTGGTTATCTACATTGTTAAACGGATTTATAAACAATAAAAAATGGATGAAACCTATTTTAAAAGAAATGTTATTGAAAATAGAGAAATGGTCACGTAAACATCCACCTGATGAGACGTATTTTAAATGTAACAATAAAAACACCATTGAAAACCTAAGGAAAAGGTTAGTGAGCTCTTTTGGCCATGTAAGTGTGTGTTCTTTTACCCTTAAAATTATGGTTTCAGAAACATTTTTTCGTAAATTGAGACAAAAGTCTTCTCACATATTTATCTCATAAACTGTAAAAACTATTTTCTAAATGCCGTAGCAGACAAACTATTATACGAGAAGGAAAATATCTTTCATTTTTCATTCCCTCCACAAGCAATAAATGATGAACGTATGAGAGCATTGCTGTCTTATTTTAAGGAGACCAAATGATAGTTATGGAATTATTCTTTGCAATTTGACCGTTCAAAGGTATTCGAGTATCATACCAACGTCTCAGCCAATCAGTGACCTTTAAGCATTTAATAAGTGTCTACTCATACAAATAGGATTACATAGAGCATTATAACCTACCACTGTCCCCGCATGGATATTTAACAATTGCTTCGCACGGCCCAGTAGGTTTCAGAAATGAGCTTCAATTCCCACCATACAGTATATAAATTACAAAAAAAAAATTATCTCAACGAAACTCTATAACACTTCTATTTTTTCTATCGCTAAAACCAAGCTGAGAACTTGTTAGGGTTTATGGCTTGACTATAGTCCTTCAAAAGGTTTGCAAATGTAGATTATATGCTTTAGTAACTTACTGTTTGTTCTGGGTGGGCAAATGCACATTTGCTGCAGATATGCCCATAAGTGGTTTGGCTAGTTTGACTACTTCGGAATTTTTTATTTTAAAAAATAATTTAATTCACTTTTTTTTATTTAAAATTTTATATTAATAATCTTGAAATATTCACTTTGTCATCGATCTAGCCTCGAGTTAGCTCCATTTCACTCCGATTTGGCTTACTAATCCTTAACCCACTATCGTTCAGTGGCCGGTTCGGGCTTAATAACCTTAGAAATATAACAAAATGATACTAAACGCTATCAAATAATTCTAGAAAAAATACTGCCAAAATGAAAGTATACCCAATAGTAATTTATAATTCAAACTCATAATGACTTATGAAGTCATGATGATTTTAGTTATTACTAGTATTATTTTGCTCAAAAAAAGTTGTTGTTATTATTAAAAAATACTCCCTCTGATCCTTAATATAATACCCAATTTGTTTTTTTGGAGATGTTAAGGAAGTTAAATAAATTATTTAATCATAGCATATATTTTATATCATTAGATTATATATCAGATTATAAGTTAAACAAATTAGTTCGAAGAAAAAAAATAAATATAAATACTTTAAAGTAATTTATTTAACTTCCTTAATTTCTCCAAAAAAAAGTCAATCAGGTTTTATATTACGAACAAAGAAGTATCAACTTATTATATACAACTAATATTCAATCATACCATTTATAAATAAATAAATAATTGAAATATATATCCCTTATTTTTTTTGGACCAAACATAGTTCATTTGCTTATATTTAATCATAGTTCATTTGCTTGTATTCAATATATCTATTTCTCCAACCAAATTTTGTCATATATGATGTTTTTATTAATGATATTCTAGAAGAATTTTGACATCTTATCCATGTGAATAAAAATTCTTGTGCTAGGATTTAAATGAAAAACTAGACCTAATGGGAGGGAGGTGAGGAAAAAATTTAACATATGAAAATTATGTAGAAGACTATAAGTAGAGTTAAAAGTTGTTAAGTTAATTTTTCTTACCTTTTCCTCCTATGCATTTTTCTATTAAAATTTTAAAACCCTATTTGTATAGCCATTCAATATCAAAAGCCTTCAAAACTTTCTGAAATTTCACTGCATCCCTAGGACTAAATTAAAATTAAGTTTTTTTTTGGCTAAAAAAACATTTATGCCCTTGTCATGTACATGTCTGAGATAATCTTATAAATTCTCACATGTGTATTGTAAATAACATGTATTCTTATGAATATGCTCCTTGTCTTGCACATAGCCAATATGGTCTTGCAATTTCACATATTTGTCTTGTAAATAAACATATTTGACTTATAAATTCTCACATTTATCTTATAAATAATTATATTTGACTTATAAAGTAATGACACAATTGTCTTTTCACCCACAAATCTAGAGATACAGTGATAAAGTTTTGGAAGCCGTGTAATATTAAATGGCTACATAGGAGGCAGTGAAATTTTCCCTTTGTATATTCAAATTCAACTCATAAAAATTCCTTTTCCGAACCAACCAGGGGTTAATAAGATCTGATATTCTGATGGCAAGGCGTGGTTTCTTTCTATTTGTTTCTGCTGGGTCTTGCAATATTGAAACAATAAGAAGACGCTTGGAAAATATATAATTGACGATCATAGCATCCACTCTTGATATTTTAAGTCTAACATATATCCAAAATGCTTCAAAACTTTAACCCAGATGTGCAAGGACTCATTAAACAGTATTGCACAAACCATGGTGAAGAATGAAAAGAAGAATACCCTATCTTCCTTGACAGGAACGACCAAGAATTCCAAGCTTCCTGTTCTGAATTGTGCAGGCCATACAGCAAGTAACAATAAATCATCTCATGCATGGTTTTAGGTTATCTTTTTCGGCAGATTGTCATTCCATCTCCAATTGGCACCTATGATCAAAAAGTGATAATATAACAGTATAAATCTCCATTATAGGGTCTCTCAAAAATTGTATGAGAAATAGATAGCAGTAAAGTCAGTAACCCTACCATACTGATGCTTACACGCTTGTCCTCGACCAATTGTTGATTAAAGTCTCTAATGCTGATAGTTTTAGGGTCATTTACCTGTACAGTAGAATTTTAAGGGTAAACTTTCATTCTCCTGCAAATAAAGTTAAATACTAAATGATATATTTACCAGTGGGTCGGCAACTTTTCCATGCCACAGAACATTGTCAATTACAATGAGACCTCCAACTCTCACCTGCAATAAAAGTTACCAACGAATTACTCAGAAATTCACATAAAACCAACCACGTAGAAAGCTTAAGAGTAATTCCACAATTAAGTGGTTACATCGTTACCAGCTGCAGCAGCAGTTCAAAATATTTTTGAGTCATCCTTTTATCAGCATCAATAAATGCAAAATCATAGCTGCACATAGAAGCAACATTTCTTAAATTCCAATTTCCTGTTTTATGTCTGAAAATGTTCACATTACACAGCTATTTATGATAAGTAGGCCACAAAAGCTCTCTATTGAGAAAACAGCTCGTGCTTAAGAAACCATTATTGCATACAAGGTAGCATGAAAAAACAAATTACTCCGTCCAGTTCTTGATAAAAGACATATTTGGAGAGTTGATCTTGCATATAGTTTTCATTATTGTCAATCTTTTCCCAATTTATCCCTATTGATGCTTCCTCAACAATAATCAAAGAGGAGAGTGAATGAGAGAATTAAAGAAGATGACTAGGGTGTTTTAGAAAATACAAGTCATATTAACTAACTTAACTAACTTTCTTAATCTAATCAAATTAGGTAAATGTGTCTTATATTATGGACCGGAGAGAGTATAATGATTTTGAGAATTCTTTTACCTGCCAGCTTCACCATCTAAAATTAAAGATTGTAGGGTATCTGCGGCAAGTCCAAATTTTACATCCACCTAATGAAAATAAAATCTATTAGAGTTCTACTTGAAACTTCAGAAGGTAAAAAGAAACATAATTAAAAATGGAGTTTACTTATTCCAAGCAAAAAAATAGTGATCCAGCATCTTTTTTAAATAAAACCCAGGTGAAGTAAATTTTACCTTATGCGAAACACCAGCTAGATGGTAATATTTCTTGGCAACCTCGAGAGATTTGGCATCTCTTTCACAGGCAACTAAACAACCAGATTCTGGTAGGACTAAAGCTATGGCCAAAGATGAGTATCCCTGGGCAAAATTAATAGAATAAGCTGCTCAAAAACTATCCGAACATCGTTATGGATAGAGCTGAAAAAAACTGCAGCAAAATAACATACCCATCAAGTGAAAAGCAGTGTCCATAGAAAAAGGTTTTTAATTTAAAATTCATAATCAAACCATCTTGGACCTTAAAATTTCTTCAAGAACCAGTTCTAAATGATGTACAGCCAGAGATAAAATAAGGCAACATGCACGGTGGATAAATGAAGGACATACAGTGTAAACACCAACTTCAATACAACGTTCTGCTCCAAGAATTTGAACAAGCATTGCAAGCAGTTGTGCCTGATCTGGAGCCACCTATTAAAAAGACATCGCATTGTCAAAATTTATTACATGGTAGGGAATTAGTATTCCATTGGGAGACATACAAAGGTGATGAACAGAAAGAGTTATCTGCGTAAAAATTAAAAGAAGGCACATGCTTATGCACAAGCAGTTCCATGCCCAGTTACTGAAAAACTACCAGTTATAGCTTGATTCAAAATAATTATATATGTAAGTGTCATACATTCGTGTGATTAAAGAGATCAAAACATTGATTGTTTAAAAAATATGTTGCGGATTAAGTACAGTGGTTCAAGTTCAATCCTCCTATTATAGCTGAAAGATAAGCAAGCAGTAACATTTAAACTAGTTAGCAGAAACTATTACGTATAGACCCAAAAGAGTATTACACTATGCTACCCACGAAGCCTAAATCACTATTAAACTGATGATGTGATGATATGTTATCCTTGAGTTCATCGGCAAAGATTATAATTAAACTAATCATAAAATTTCACCAAATATTTTCAACCTGTAAGTTGAATTGATCCTTGAAATTCGTGAACCAAAACGTGCAAAGTTGATTAGGGGAAGGATGGATTGATGAGGTGTACCTGCATCTGACTTCCACGCATAGAGGCCGTCTCCTCACGCAATTGTCCCAAAATCTGAAATGCCACCAATTACAACATCACAAAAGATTGATATGTGAAATTCCAATATGAATGGTTCTTGGGGCAAATGGGGAAGTTCACCACCTCTGGTTCTCGAACGTTCTTCAGGATATAGTCATAAAGGCGGGGATTGAGACTGACGACCTGCTTATTGCCATATTTTTCATCATTAGCAATAACAAAGTCGCTGGTCGAGCAGGTCCTAACAAACTGTCTTTTCCACTTGTGCCCCCACTTTCCTAAGGAGACGTGTGAAGCCCTATTCTTAACAGCCAAACTTGCAGACGAGGAATGAAATCTAGGGAGTAATCTTGCAGGTCTCAGAAGACAACATTGATGTGCATGGGCCAACATTGATCCACGATTAAGGACCATGCTATTGGTTGTGTTGGCCATGTAATTGTAACTATGAACGACAAAGTGTCACCTTTCTCCCTCGGTTTTTTATTTCCATGTTTCTCTTTGAGGCAATTATACAAACAGTTGATGGGCACTCAACTTTACATTAACAGTTCATCATTGCCTCTCACACAGAATCGAGTCCCCAACAAACAGAAAAAGCTCGTCCCTGCCACGCACCAACGTACCTAATTCGCTGTACCTTTGTCGCCCCTGTCTAAAAATTTATCAGCAGAAATGATCAAGTGCGCAAAGTATAGAAGCCGCATATAGAATGCAGCTAAAACTGAAGATAACCCAACCCCTCCAAGAGTACAATCAATCCCAAAAAAACCGTTACTTCTATTGAATCTTATCGCTTAGAAATGGTCTTGTGCGAGCATGTGTGTGTTTAGATTTGCTTTTTAAGAATAACTTTTTTACCTTGGATCAGGCAATCCTAAATTTGGCAAATTGTCACACACTCGCCAAGACAGTTTCACTTATAGCCCTGTTGAGAGTTCATAAAAATAGCATACTAAATGCCGCATGGGGGTGTGTGAAGGAGAGGTCCTCTTCGGATATGGATGCAATTATTTATAAAGGGAAAAATATAAAAATATATGTGTGTTTGGTATTGCTTATTTTTTAAGAATAAATATGTAAGTTGAGATAAAACTTCTCTCACATACTTACCTCATATACCGTAAATCATGATTTATAAACACTTATTGCCTAAAAATAAGTTATCTCAAACGAGGATTAATGACAACTCTATGTAATCCATTCATTTATTGTTCAATGTACTTGTGTATATGTGTCCATGGGTATATATACTGTTATCTGATCATAATACAACTTAATTAAGGTCCAAACCAAGACTCCATGCATAAACACTCATGGCAACTGGCCAATGCCTATTAATGATGAGTGAAAACATGTATATTCTAAATTCTAAAATACTCCTTTTGACCTTATTCTAAGATATATTTGGAGAGTTGATGTTAATCCTAAATATAAGACAAAATTTTTATATTTATCAATCTTTTTCTAATTTATTTCTATTGATGCTCTCTCAACAGTATTCAAGGGGGAGAGAGAATGGGAGAATTAAAGAATATGACTAGGGTATTTTAGAAAATACATGTCATATTAATTAACACAACTAACTTCTTTAATCTAATTAAATTATGTAAATATATATTATATTAAGGATTTGAGGGAGTAATATACAGGTGGACATAGAGTGATAGGTGCAGATGTAACAATTATAACTCTGAAACATTGGAATGGGATTGATCAAATTGTGCTTTGGAACACTTGAAGGAGGCCAAGAGGGCCAGCTTTACAAATCGATAAATGAAGGAGTGCTCGTTTGGAATAACTTATTTTTAGGCAATAAGTGCTTATAATTCATGATTCACGGTATACGAGGTAAGTATGTGAGAGGAGTTTTTTCTCGGCTTGCGTAATAAGGGCTTATTTCCCAAATATAAGCTCTCCCAAACATGCTAGGAGTCAAAGAGGTTAAAGTCACTATGAGGCTGGGATACTCTCATCTCATTGGAAGCAAATCACAACTGCATCAACGAATGGAAATTGAGAGAAGAACATTATGAAGATATTATGTTATTTTACAAGTTGAAAATGTAAAGTTTAATTCACCGCACTCACTTGCAGTTTGTATTGGCAAGCTGAACAGCTTGAGTTAAGAAATGTCAATTTAAGGGACGTGTTAGAAATATTAACGTGATTAATTGGTTAATGGCCCTAGTCTATATAAAAAATCCTAATACATTTATTTAGGTGTAAAGGGAGATCCCCCTAAAGAAATATGGTAATTTGGGTTTCCCTAAGGAAATGAGTCTCTCTTTAGCTCCAAGTGTAGTTGGTTGATCACTCTCAAGTGAGAGTAGATTATTGTAAATCTAACTGGGATAGCTTAATTTTAGCTTATAAGTGTTTTTAAATTATGATTTACGGTATACGAGGTAAGTACGTGAGAAGAGTTTTGTCTTAACTTATGTGAAAAACACTTATAAATAAAAAATAAACTATCCTAAACATAGACTGAGTTACAATTATTGAATGAGATTGTTGCCCTTTTATATCTATAATACATATGATTCTTCATATTTCTCTATTTTATTGCTCTTTAACCACTATAGTTAACACAATCCTTAGACCGTTAATACCTGTCTTTTAATTCAAAAAACAATCCATCACTCTATCTATATATACTTATATGATTGAAGGTCTTAATTAGAAAGACAACTAGCTAGGTGTGTTTGGTATCGAGTTACACAATTTTAACATAAAGAAGATGTAAAATAAAATAGTAAAAAAAAATTAATTAAAAATTTTTAACCTCATTTCTCTCATTCTTTTTAAATTCAATTAAAAAAAAAATTTCCTGTCACACACTTCCCCTTTCCTCCCTTCATACCAAACAAACCCTAAGGCAGGCAATTTTAATTGGATTTTCATGTTTACTGTCAAATGTTGTACTCTATTGGCTCCAAGATCTCCTCCCCGTAACTTCTTGTCTCTATCCTTAGCCCACATGTTAGGGCCAATTGCTACACACAAAACGAAATTGTTTAAAGTTTGTCTCCCTGTTGTGTAATTGACTAATTTTAGCTCCTCCATCCCCTCGAGTGTTCTTGATATTACTTAAATATAGTATACTATCTATCAATACATAATTGGTCTAACAATATAAAGCGTTACTTGATCTTTTTAAATCTTGAGTTTGAGTTTTAAAAGAGATGTTTGTGTTTAAATGGGTAACCATAAATCTCTAACCAAATATATGATTATAATATCAAAAAAAAAAAAATTGTACATGCACACCATCTCAAATATAACAACAACAATAATGTAGAAATCATAAATTTTTAAAGAAATTAAATAATTTTTTTCAGGTCAAAAAAATAATTTTTAAGGAAAAAAAAAGAACTAATTTATACATAAGAAAACCTGTAACCAATTTTGAATAGGGCTAAATATTTCAAATATTCAGAAAATGTGGAGCCAATGAAGATGCGTATGGTCATTAGTAATATTTATCTGAAAAATTATAGACATTATTGCCTTTTTCGGTTGGAAGATCAAGTAGACTTTTTTGAACTTATCACAATTATTAAATGATAAAGCACAGTATAATAGTCTTCGTTATCCGACCTACGTGCATCCTCCACCATAGGAATGAAAATTTGAATTGCTGCTCAGAAAAAATAGAGAATCCATACGTGAAAGAGAGAGAAGAAGAAAGAGGATGTCTCCGTGACTCTTGTCTCTGTCTCTACGTATATATCTTCTTTTGAAATTTTGTTATTATTACTTGGTATATTTAGAGATATTAGAGTGATAACGAAGGAAGAGATCGCCGAGAAACACACAAGGTGTTTGTGGCTGAGAGGCCTCTTCTTCACTTCTCAGATGAGGATTTTGGCTCAAACAATTTCCCACCTCCAAATGCTCATCCACTTCACACGGTAATTCGCTCTCTCTCTTTTTTGTCCCCATTCCCATTATTTTAACCGTGAGCCCCACTTGATCCTTGTCTCTGTCCTACTCGTATATATAAGCTCTTAACTATTTTTCACTTCGTTTCTGTTTCTATTCCTCAGCCGGAGGCCTCCTCTCCATTGCTGCTTCCTCTGTGCATGCACACACTCTAGAACAGTATTGTGACTCAAGGTCTGCTTTGCCTTTTTGTTCTTCCTTCTAAACTTCTCGTTACTTAATCTTCCTTTCTTTCATGTGGTTTTTTGTGCTTCTCTTGATTTTATCTTTAGACAGACCATGGTAGAGATGGAGAATAGTGAAGGGTAGATGTTTGTGTTGTGTACTTGGATGGTTTTCAATCTCAGTTTGTATTTGTTGGCTTAGCTTTGAGCATGGATATATAACATGTTTCTTCTATTCTTCTCTGTGTGTTTTCTCAATATATTTGTCCAGAAAAATTGAGGAAATCTTGATACTGAGACCTGCTCATGGGAATAATACTGTTTTGAAGTTGTAGAACAGAACTGGATACTTTGTTTTCTCAATATATTTCTCTCCTTCTGCTGCTGCTGCTATCATTGACTTTAGATGTTTAATTTATGCTTAAAACATAGTACTGTTTCATCTCAAGTGTTTGTTGAGACTGAGCAAAGTAGGACAAGCTAAGTCTGGTCTGGAAAATTTTCCTGAAACTCCAGATTTGCTTTGTATTTTTTTGGCCCCTCTTTTCCTCTATTATCTGGTTTTGTAATGGGAAAAACTGATGTCTGAAAATTTCATTCTTTGTTTGTACGTTGATAACCTGTAGGATTCGTGAAGGACAGAATTAACAAAGCCATCTCTAAAAATGGAGGTAACCAATGTGATGGAGTATCAGGAAATTGCAAAGCAGAAATTGCCAAAGATGGTGTATGATTACTACGCATCTGGTGCTGAGGACCAGTGGACTCTTGCAGAGAACAGAAATGCCTTTTCCAGAATCCTGTGAGATTTTGCACTTTATATATGGCTTCCTTGTATACCTTTGTTTCTCTGTTTAGAAAATACAAAATAATGATTTCCCAAAATTTGCTTTCGTGGGAAAAAAATAAAATAAAATAAAATACAGGTTCCGGCCACGTATTCTTATCGACGTCAGCAAGATAGACATGGCCACCACTGTCCTGGGCTTCAAAATTTCCATGCCAATCATGCTTGCTCCAACAGCCATGCAGAAAATGGCTCATCCTGAGGGTATACTATTTATTGATATTTACCCCTCTCCATTTTGCTCACATGATGTCATCAACATTATTGGTTTGTGTTTAAATGTTTCATCTGATGTTTGATACTGTTTGTATGCGCTGAACTGTCAGCAGTACTCCCTCCAGTCCTTTTTATGAGCTCCAGTTAACTAGTTTACGAAAGTTAAGAAAGTCAGTTATAATTAGTTATCCTTAGTAAAATCTCAAAATTACTCCCAAAAAATCACTTGATGGAGGAGCTTGGTTAATTAGTTAGGAAGTTTTATAATAGGGGGAAAATTAATGCTTTAGTAAAACGTTATATTATGAAACATGTTCGAGATTCTTATAATAGGGACAGGAGAAAGTACCCTTTTAATATCACGATGGTTTTCTGACTTTCTCCTCAAACAGCCTCTCCTTTTATGCATATCCTGGAAGTGGCATATGCAAGAGAATCTGATGAAAAAAAAAGTCAACCGGAGTTGTTCTGAAATTTGCTTCTTAAACTCCGATAGCCACAAACTTCTAATTTCTTTGCTCTATTATGTGGCTGCATTTATTTCTTCCAATAAAGTTTTACAAAAAGTCATATGTAATTAGTAATACAGAATAGATTATCACCATTCAATGTTGATAAATGAAAGGAAATTGGAAACTTTATGACACTACATTATGAAAGGAAAATCAGCCGGCCTTGTTATGGGGTATATTTTGCAATGAAGCTCCTTTACACAATGAATTAATCTTGAACCTAACTACTAAGATTCTCTGTTGGGTAACACTTGATTCATTTTCAGGAGAATATGCAACTGCAAGAGCTGCTTCAGCTGCTGGAACAATCATGGTAGTTCTCTTTCATATCCATGTTCCTTCTAATCACAGGCTCGCTAGCATGTCCCTTGGATGATCTTCATATACAAGCACTTTATAAAGCAAAGGCCTTTATATGCTCAACATTATGCTGTATATGTTGTATTTATGGGTAATGTGTTGGTTCTTACTTTCTTTGTTTCAGACTTTGTCCTCATGGGCTACTTCAAGTGTTGAAGAGGTGGCCTCAACAGGACCTGGCATCCGCTTTTTCCAGCTATATGTAAGCTTGAAATGCTTTCTTTTCAGTTCCTGTTAATGGTCATTCATGGATTTTCCTTGTTTTTCACTATTTGTTCTCCTATTTGTCATGTATTTTTTCAGGTATACAAGGACAGGCATGTTGTTGCTCAGCTTGTGAGAAGAGCTGAAAGGGCTGGCTTCAAAGCTATCGCTCTCACTGTTGACACCCCAAGGCTTGGTCGCAGAGAAGCTGACATAAAGAACAGGTGCAACTTTTCAACATTAGATTCTTTCTTTAAATTAGTTTCAGTTTTTCATGTTCAAACGTTGGAGCTGAGAACATCCAAAAACGATATCATTCAGATTCACCTTGCCACCATTCTTGACACTGAAGAACTTCGAAGGTTTGGACCTTGGAAAGATGGACATGGTGAGTAACAAATAAGACCAAATATGATTTCACTAGGTTGATGTTCCTAATGTGTTTTTCTTAAATTAACTATCCTCTGGGTCTCTTGCAGGCTGAGGACTCTGGACTTGCTAATTATGTTGCTGGCCAAATTGATCGTACTCTGAGCTGGAAGGTATGTGAGAATCAGATTACACATCTTTTTTCACTTGCTCTCCTTTTACTTGTTCTAGTTCATCAACATCAATCAGAACAGATAAGATCAATGTACCTTCATCATCTAAACAATCATTGTGAATTTTGCAGGATGTGAAGTGGCTTCAAACAATCACTCAGCTTCCAATTCTGGTGAAGGGCGTTTTGACTGCCGAGGACAGTAAGAAAACCAGAAGCTGCTCTAACTCTAACTCTCAACTTCCCCTGGTTTTTTTTATGAAGATCTGATGAATTTATCAATGTTAATCATGCAGCAAGGCTTGCAATTCAGGCAGGAGTAGCTGGAATTATTGTATCCAACCATGGAGCTCGACAGCTCGATTATGTGCCTGCCACTATAATGGCCTTAGAAGAGGTACATAACAATATAATCCTTGAAGATAATGTCCGGTTATAACATAAGTGAACACATCTGAAGGGTCTTTTCATAACCATAGGTTGTGAAAGCTGCTCAAGGTCGTGTTCCAGTGTTCTTGGATGGTGGTGTTCGTCGTGGCACTGATGTCTTCAAGGCCTTGGCCCTGGGAGCCTCTGGCATATTTGTGAGTATACCAAAAAGCGAACTCGAGGAATATGATGTAACTTATATGCTTTTAATTTAACTTTGTAGTCGATGTGGAACTTAAAATATTCTAATAGTTTTGATGCATGTGTGTGTGTGGGGATCAGATTGGGCGTCCAGTGGTGTTCTCACTGGCAGCAGAGGGAGAAGCAGGGGTGAGGAAAGTGCTGCAGATGCTGCGTGATGAGTTTGAGCTAACCATGGCCTTGAGTGGATGCCGCTCGCTCAAGGAAATCACTCGCGAACATATCGTCACCGACTGGGACCACCCTCGTCCTCTTCATCCTCCTGCCCTCCCCAGATTATGAGCACCTTCATCCTCATCATTTCAGCTAAGTGATCATCATCAACCAATGCTAGCTACTTGCTGCTGAGACATGATGATGGAGAAGCACCTTGTTCTTTCCTTCTGCTTTTTCTTCTTCTCTTTTTCCCTTCTTTGAGAACCATTTTATTATTATGATCAAGGATCTTAAAGGATGCTATATATTTTGAATACAACACGTTTGATTTCCTGTAAAGGTTATGATGGCTGCTACTTTGTATATTCTTTTCATGAAGTTCCAAGCTAGTGGCTACTGTTGAACCATATCTAATAATATTGGATCCCTTCGTAATCAATAGCATTTCAAGTCTTAAGAATCATTAGTAGGGAGATTGCATGATATGTTCTTTTGATTTTCAGTTGCAAAAGACACTCCCAGCCTTGGAGTGGGGAGTGGGGAAGGAATTAAGGATGGTTCTAGGAGGGTGCCAGTTATTAGTTTATTTACCCCATTTTTGCCTGAAAATAAAACAAAGTCCAAGAGGTCCTCTTAATTTACGAATCCCCTTTTACATGACCTCGGACATGTTTCGTATTATAACATATTCTGTAAAGTACGACTTTTTACATTTTTATAATATAACATGTTTAGTACTTAATTTAACATGTTTTGTAAAGCACTTCCTCCTATTATTTCCAACTTTAAATTAATAGAGTTATTTAAAATAGTTATTTTTTGTAAATGGTAAAACTACTCTCAATAAAAGTTATTAGTTGGAGGAGTTTGATGAATTAATTAGAAAGTTTGATGGTTGATTATTGATAGCAAGTTAAAACAAGAAATTAATGTTTTAAACAAAAATATGTTATATTAATTAACATGGTTAATACTTAAAATATTTTTTGTTTTATATTATAATCCAGTATTTGATTTGAGGTTCGTAGTTGCCCCTCTTACTACAGATGTCTCCTTTGGGACTCACTCAAGATCCAAAAGGATATAATGGATTCTACACTGTCAGACAAACTCTGTATTGATAACAATATATGAAATACTAACCAATAAAAGAATTGATTTAGTAATGTAAGGCCCCGCTAGATCCCTAGGTCTCGAATTCAGTTCCCAAAGGAAAAGCCTGTGTTAAAAGGGTATTGATTGAAAGTATAAAAAAAATATATTTAATAGAGGTTTTTATTAAGTTATAAAAACCAGTGTTTTAAACGTTCGAGAAATCAAAACTAAAATAAATAAATTTAATAAACTAAAGATTATATTAACCGAATAAAATGGGATAATAATTTTAATTTAATAAAACTTTCTTTTAATCATATATCTCATCTCTCGATCAAAAAAATCATATATCTCAAGAAAAATGGGAAAAAAATAATCGAAAAATACTTTATTCGAAAATTTAAACTTAAACTAACATGCATTCTAATTTTTATTAAAAATATCTGTATTTTCAAGAAAATAAAAACTATAAAAATTCTAACAAAGCAAATAAAATTTATCCAATCATTTTGGGCCTACGATAGATTTGGAAGGTAAAACCCTTCTTCAACCCTCTTCTTTGGTTCTTTGCGCCCCAAACTTGGCGCGCCGAAAAGGAGCTCAGGGGCTGTGGTTGAAAGACGCTGTGCCGCCTTCTCTGTATTCAAGAGCGAGGGTGTTGGACGGCGGAGGGCTGCTTAACCGTTTCCGGCAATGGCAAAGAGGAAGGAGAGACAGGTGAATCCGGAACCCTTTGATCCGGATGGCAATGAGTCCGTCAAATCGAAGACTCGTTCCAAAGCTGCCAAACATCACCAAAAGGGAGAGAAGCTTATTTCTTCCAGTATTAGTTCCAAAATCATGAAGGAGGCTAGGCTTCAGCAGAAGGAGATTGAGGAGGAAGCTGAAGCTGCCAGAGGGGGCGCCAACAGCGCTTTCTTTCAAGTTGAGGAGCCGCCCAAGGTTGGGGGGGATGATGATGATGATGTTGATGAATTTAGTGGGTTCTCTGAGACCCAGAGCCAATTTGGTGGATACGATGTGAGTGAATTTTAACTTAACGTTTTCGATTTTCTGTATGCCTCATTTTTTGAGCACTCATTAGCTGCTGCTTCTCTGTTCGATTGAAATGCAACTTGGAAGTTTTGGGGCTCAGACCATGTCGTGGGGAACATGGTAGTTAAAGTTTTAAAATTGGAGCTGGGAGAATTTATTTCATATGCCGGTTACGTCTCCTCACGTTACTGTGTTCGTTTAGTGAAAAAGGCGACTTCTTTGTTTTAAATTTAGAAGTCAGAACATATTAAGAATGTCTCTGCGTCTATGCAATTTTTACTTTTATAACGAAATGAAGATGGTACTCAAATTCCTTAGGTATTAAGTTGTGCATGAGTTTGAAGGTTGACTTCAGACCTCTTCTCTGAAATCCTATTTTTGAAGTTTCTTTTAAGTTCTCTGTAATCCTTTACTAGGCCCGTTTTGTAGCATAGTCAAACTTCACTCACTTTGTCCCGCATAATAAATTCAGGAAGAGATTGATGAAGAGGACGAGAGAATAATGGACGCATTCTTATTGAAAGACCAGGGCAAGCAGCGAACACTTGCCGATCTCATTGTTGAAAAAATAAAGGAAAAGGACGCAGCTGTTGCTTCTGGTAAATATCATACTTCTAGGTTATTGATCAATTTGTGTTTTGATTTTGAGTATTTTCAGAATAATCGAGCCATCTCTTCAGAGGACTTAGGAGTTTAATTTATTATTATTTTTTGTATGCAGAAGTGCGACCAGTGCCAAAGTTGGATAAATCCATGCTAGACATATACAAGGGGTATTTTCAATGCCCAATTCAGAAAGATTTTATTATTTTGTGGATTAGATGAGGAAATGCTTTTCCTTTGAGTTTCCTAGTTATTTTTTCCCCTTATGGTGAGTCATTGCTTTTGTGACTTCTTATACTGTAGGGTTGGGACACATCTTAGCAAATATACAGCAGGAAAAATACCCAAGCCTTTCAAACACATCCCTGCCATGAAGCAATGGGAGGAGATCTTATATGTAACTGAACCTGAGAATTGGTCACCAAATGCAATGTACCAAGCAACTAGAATATTTTCTTCTAATTTGGGTGTGAAAAAGGCAGAGCGCTTCTACAAGCTTGTGCTGCTCCCAAGAGTGAGAGAGGATATAAGAAAGAACAAAAGATTGCATTTTGCTTTATACCAATCACTGAAAAAGTCACTTTACAAACCTGCTGCATTCTTTAAGGGAGTGTTGTTTCCATTATGTGAGGTATGTATCGATTGTGAGTTGCAGGGCAATAACTCTTGTTACATGTATTGTCTAGTGTTAAATATGAAGAGATTCATATTTGCTTTTGATATATACGTGTTTGTTTTGCATATATTTAATTAATATCTCAGTCCTTATGAATATGGATTTTGTAATGTTGTAACAGTTTCTTTATATTAATTGCTTCCTACAGTCTTATGAGATTATAACAGTTTCCATATTCTCCAATGCTGGCTGTAGTTTAACTAAATGGATGTAAATGTTTGTCAATTGTTGGTTAAATCGTATGCTTGTTTCTGTTACAGTTCTTACTTTCTATGTCCATTTTCCTGTGGATTCTGAAAATATTCTTAATGTACAGTCACGTACATGCACTCTCAGAGAAGCAGTTATTATTGGAAGCATTCTACAAAAGGTTTCCATCCCTCCACTTCATTCAAGGTATATTTAGTTGGTCAATCATGCCTTTTTGTCATAGAATTGGCTGATAAGCAAGGCATACTTCACTAGGGCATGTGGCATAATAGTTGAGTAGCTTTTCTAAACTTAGGATTAGAGTTTATATTATATATTGGTATTGAAATTTGAAGGGTTAAGGGTGGTTGTCATTCTGGTTATTATTTGAGGTAGATAAGCTGTACAATTACGAACTACTTTAGTTTAATACATGCTGTGTTTGACCCAATTTTTTGGATGCATTTCAGTGTGGCGCTATTGAAGCTTGCAGAGATGGAATATTGTGGAACAACAAGGTATTTAATAGTTCTACTAATTCAATAATTGGTATGAATTTCAATCGTTTTTGGAAAATTGATTAATTGGTCCTTGGGTGGTGATATGGGCAAAAAATTGAGCAGTCATTCTATTGGCCTGGCAGCAATATTGGTTCTTTGGTCAAAGGTAGAAATTACAGAGTAGTTGGCTAAATATAATGGATACGATATTGTTGAAGTTTGTGAGTTACACATTGTTTTATGTAGAGTATAGTTGATATTGGGTCAGGGGTCTAAATTTGTGTGGGCAAGAAATGATGAGCACTTTGCGGTAAAAATAATTTTATGTAAAACAAGTTTGAATGCATTAGTCTGGATTAGTTAGGTGAACCACATTGTTCTATTTGGGATTCTAGTTGCTGATATAGGGCATTAATTATGCATTTTTAAAAATTTTCATTATTTTAAGTGAGTTACTTGTGGAATTCAACTACTCATACTATAGAATAAGATGACAAAAATGAATGGGGATAAAGCGAAAATTCTTGCAGATATTAAGTTTGGAATCGATCTTTTTTGTATTTTTGAAGTTGTATTGTTTCTACGAGTATCCATGTGTATAATTAGATTTGTATTAAATGATTAATATTATGAGTTCATTTTGGGCACTGATTGAATAAATGCAAAAAAAAAAAAAAATTGTCCATAATATTTCATTTTAAAATGATTGCAGCTATTTCATAAAGCTTCTTTTGGAGAAAAAATATGCTTTGCCATATCGCGTGGTTGATGCTGTTGTTTCTCATTTTACGAGATTTGTTGAGGAAACTAGGATAATGCCCGTTATATGGCACCAGTCACTTCTTGCATTTGTACAGAGGTCAGTGATTCCTAATTCACATTATTATTATTATTTTAAATCTGTGTTCATCATTGAATTCTTAAGTGTTGCTTAATATTAGGGGTGTGGGTGGGTGAGTGTAAAATCTCCTTCTAATTTGACTATTCATTCAGGTACAAAAATGAACTGCAGAAGGAAGAGAAGGATAATTTAAGGGATCTACTGGATAAGCAGAAGCATAGATTAGTGAGAACACTGTCTCTGATATTGTTACTTTCTATAATCCAAGTTTATGTTTGTATTTAATCAATTTCTTCTCCTGTAGGTCACCCCTGAAATTATCCGGGAGCTAAACCACAGCCGTAATAGAGGCGAGAAGGAGGATGATCTTATGTCAATTTATATCCTTTCCTTTGTTTTTTGTTTTTTGTCAACCACATAAGGAAATAAAAAAAAAATAATAATGGAGACTGACCATTATTATCACCTGGCTGAATCAACTCATAAGGAATAGCAGATACATATTGGATAATTTTTTAAAGGATGTGATGCATGTTTAATTTTATGTTGTTTTTCCTCACTTTACACCAATCAGAGCTTTAGTCACTTTAGTTTTCCAGAGAAACTCTTGTAAAATTTAGCATGTGTTGAATAAAAAATAACATGAACCAACCTAGAAGTATTGCCTGCTTGCAGTATTTTCAGTACCATTTTGTTTCCTTGACAACTGAGTACCATCTCCAGTCTCTTTTATTAACAAACCTATTGAAGAAGATAGATTTGACATTCCAGAGGTGCCGATGGAAGAGGACTAATTTATATCTGGGTATGTTTCTGATATTATCCTTGATTATACTGTTTTAAAGATGAGATACTGTCACTTGTAATTCTTTATTGTTGTGAGGGATTAGATCATACTATCTGAATCTGGCTGCATATTTCTTGTTATTTCTGTCTCTTCTGTCGTTTCTTGCATGATTTGTTTAGGTAATATGAGCTATGTTTGTTGTACAATGTTTAGTTTTCGGGATGGTATATGAAGATCTCCTTTTAATTTGCAGCTTGCAATAGTTATTGTATGGCTTTCGTGGAATCATAGGTTAGGTTTCTGTTGCAGGCAGTTTAATGGTTATATTTGGAGATGGGCAGTCTATTGCAGTTTCACTGAGGCAGCTAAATAGCAGTGCCTAGCAGTCTGAGAATATTTGTTGCTTCATGTCATTGAAATTTTGCTTCCAAGTCTTTTTGAGAAAAATGATTTGACGCCATTTTCCTGATGTAATTTTTTTTTTCTGTGATTGTATGTTTGATTGTCACCTTCAAAGGCTATAGTTTTGGGAGCAGAATCTTGTTGCTGTAGATCCCCTATCGAAGCATAGCCAAAGGATGAGATTTAAGCAAAAAGTGAATGAAACTTTATTTCCTAAATAGTACGGGTTTTATGAGATACGCGAACCTAAAAAAAATATATTATTCGTAATTTACATGTGTGAACTTGTTACTGTGCTCTTGCTGGGCTCTTCTTGCGTCTAATCTCTCTCTCAGTGACTGTATCTGCTTGCATGTGGTCGTTCTTATTTACGTAGCTTGATAGATGTAAGTTGTCACACATTGACAAAGTTTCTGAAATTTGTCGCCTCAGCTAATATTGTAAATTGAAAATATAGATTGGAAGAAAAATTTATGGACTTGTGTTGAAAGTTGAAACAAAATAAATCCCTTCTTGTTTGAACCGGAAGCTTCGTTGGCAACTTTTGAGAGATTCTTTCAAGCCATTGTATTTGATTTGATCTTAACACAATTACCTGCTTTTTTTTTTTTTTTTTTTTTTTTTTATTAAAATATCAAACCTATAGTCTTGCTGATTTTCGTAGACATGAAATCAAACATTTTATTAGAAGTAGAGATGCATTACCGGTGTATAAAATGTCCTAGTATCTTTTTTTAATATATCATCAAATCCAAGTAGAACCAGTCAACGATGATATAGTGTGTTTGGATTAGCATTTAAAACACTAAAATTTTCACAAACTTGAGTTTACAAACTGAAGATTGAACAAAAGTTTATTCAAATTGATCTTGATCTAACGTAAATTTTGGTATTAAAGGTAGTTGAATGAAAAAGTAATTCAAACATGGCGGAAATTATGTCAACCATCTTTTGACCTCTCAAAGCTGGTTTGGCATAATGCCCATAGTAAGTTGAAGCAATAAGTTTTAAGAAATTAAACAATGAATAAGCTAAAAAGGTTTGCAAGAGCAGCTTATGATATTAGGCACAGTGAAAGTGAAGCCGAATTTGACGCCCCATTTTTGTGATCGAATTTTGTAAACAAAAAGAAAGACAAAGGAAACGAAATGTCTGAAACATAGTAATGGTTGAGGGGGACATGTACTAGGGATATCTGACAATTATTCAACTACAGCCATCACGGACCATGAATTGAACTATAATATATATTCACAGACATGGAATTGCGGCGGTCAAATCTTGAGGAGGTTAAATGTCGGATACCTGTCATTGATATGCATGCAGCTTTGGCCACGTATCACTTCTGTTCTTCACCTAGGGTTCCTATTCTCCGATCACCAATACATTAACAGACAGACACACACACACGCTCGAATTTTGATTATGTCATGACTTTGTACAGAAAAGTTTTTGTTGACCTTATCTTCTCGAAGATTTCTATGCGCCGTTTCAAATTGAATCAGACACAAATTTTAATGTGTAGATACTCCAATTATTGTTTAACCCCCTCTTTGATTATGTTGGGAGACACAAGACTAAGCACATACTCTCAGAAGTGTAGCCACCCATGGTTCCACTTGCATCACCAATTACTGTAACAACATTGAGCCGTAAAGCAATCCTCAACAGATTTAATAAATCATAATTTAAATGGGAGGATTTTGCCGCCAGCTTTTCGACCACTCATTAATATGTGTGTGCGCATATATATTTATATTTCTTGCGCCACAATCGTCGTTATTGAGTCCATCCACTAGATCCAATGGATTAATAAAATAAAACACTTCGCCTCCTTGGAACATTCTCCACCTTTTAATGTGAGTTTCACTCTTGTAGACCATAATTTGCCAGCAAAAATGTCAGGCTACTTACTTAGTGTTACTCTGGTTGTGAAAGATCTAATTTATAGTAATGCTTATACAGTGATGTTGGAGGTGATAGCCTAATATTTCTTATTGAAAGTGTGTCTTATATATATATATATATATAACCATATTATGATTGACAAATACCTTCTTATATTGTAGAGAAAATCTTATTGAAACTGGTTTTATTTTGGCACGTTTAAATATGATCGCAGTCTCTAGTGACACAATTCTGCCAATTCAATTATGACTCGATTAAAATGAATTCGATTCACTTTCAAGTAAGGTTGTAGGATTATATATGATGAGTAAAAAAAAATCATATTTAAAGAGTTACTTTCTAGTTAGACCCAACAATTTTGATCTAATTTGATAGTACTAAATACAGATAATCAGTATTTCTGTTATATATATATAAAAAAACTAAATATAGATAATCATATGAAGGAAACTTGTCAGAGGGGGCATCATGTGGTAGCTTTTCCATGTGACTTCAGCATTTATCTATTCCAGCAAATAGAATTTGTTCTGATCTATCCCATATATTATAATAAATCATTCACCAATATATCTTCATTATATAATTTACAAGAAAAAAATGGGCGTGTTACACATCATAATTATACCGATAACTGAAAGCATTCATTAATTTTTTTTTTTATAAAAAAAGACGCTGTTAGTTGCAGAAGGTAGGGGATCAAGAACAGAATATCGATTTTTGTACTTAGTTATTCTATAATATCCTTGAGGGTAAAATTAATGATATATATATTAATTATTAGCTGAGGAACCAGTTAATGAAGTTGAAAGTGTGTTTGAGAAAGCAACTTCAATTTAAAGGCATTACAGTACAGTTTTGGATTAGATAATAGTAAATGCTTTAACAATTCTAATCAATTTCTCAAGCTTTAATGGCGGCTTTCAACTCTCTCTGTGACTCACTAACCGCCACAATCTCCTGTTACGTGATTGTTTGGTCTTCCTGCAGTTCATATATATATATATATATGTGTGTGTGTTATCTTGTTGCTACTTTCTGCTTACAACCACATGACACAAATATACTATTTTATGAAGTTCTCTCATTACTTCATTACTAATGTGTAGGAATGTTTGGTTCTTTGTGAGCTATAAGAAATTGGGCAATGGAACTTTTTGTAACGTTTAAATAATGCAAAGGCCTAAATGAAATGTTTTTAGGTAAGAGAATACATCACCCGGTTCGTCATCCTCCAATTTCACAAAAAATGAACAAAACTTTCCGTTTGCTTCACACAATAATTTTAAATCCTTTTGTTCCACTTTCCATATTGCTGTGCTGCTGCTTTATCCCAATAATTGTCGCCTTCCAGAGTCTGACATTTATCTTAACTGATAAATTAAAAGTGCGCAGTTCAAGAGATTGGAAACCCAGTAAACAAAATACTATATCCGGTCCTAATTATAAGATAAAATTGATTTTTTTTTTTGGAGAAATTAATGAGTTACTTAATCATGTGATATGTTATGTATCCTTAGATTATATATTAATTTATTAGTCAAACTAATTAATTTGAAG
Source organism: Inga laurina (assembly GCA_963855925.1). Lineage (NCBI taxonomy): Eukaryota > Viridiplantae > Streptophyta > Magnoliopsida > Fabales > Fabaceae > Inga > Inga laurina. The sequence goes on from OY979702.1 coordinate 78,204,504, forward strand.
AAAGAAATAAAAATAAAAATATTCTAAAGTACTTTAATTATCTTCCTTAATTTATCCAAAAAAGTCAACTCTGTCGTATAATTAGGACCGGAGGGAGTATATAAATAAATAAACAAGAAACAAATTTAAAAAAGGTTTTGTATTTTATATTATTCCTCTCACTCTCAATGGAGTTGCTTTTTTAGTTTTTCTGTTAATAGTCTGATTTTTCCCTGATCCTTCTTGCTTCCCATCAGGGAAAAAGTAATTTTGCACATCCCCTTAAAAATATAATTTACTTATACGAATATAATACATAATTAAGCTTGTGTTTAGACTGAATTTTGCAGATTTGTTTTTGCAAAACGAAGAAGCAATGGCCAAGTTACTTTTCACTAAAACTTCAATTTGGAGCATAAACGCATTTGCTTAATAGTGAACCAAACATGTCGTTCAATTCAACCATGTGCTTGATTTCTCATTGGAGCCTTTTAACCTGAGTTTTTCCATTATCATTTACTTCTCAAACCACAGTTTTCCCAACAGCTACTTTTGCTAAAATGGCGTTTTAATTTTAGGTTCGCAAATGATTTTGACATGAATGCGCTTTTGCCTTTTTGGATATTTTTCAAAGAAAATCATGGTTTTCACTGTCGTAATATAATTGACTATCATAGGAATCCAAACAGACGAATTAGATTTTTTTAAACTAAGTCTTCCCAAAGCTATTGGTTTTTTTAATAACTAAGTTAACAAAGTGATTATGCTTGATACAAGTCTGAAGCAAATATACACAAGTATGTATCGAAATTGAAGTGTCCATGTATTATTCATGTGGCAACACTTGAGATTGAGATGGATGGGAATGAGACAAATATATACAAGTCTGAAACAAAGACATTGATATATATATATAATATGAGATTCAATATGAATACTGACACGATACAACATGATAAATTTGAAAGAAATAATATAAAAATAACTATTAAACATGTGTCAAACATGCAAATAAGCCTCATATTTGAGGTGTCCACAATTTGTAACCTGACAAGGATATACAGACACGGACTGAGTAGGTATTAAATTTGTCTCTTTTAATTTTGTAAGAATTTTTTTTTATAATTTTCTCACAATTTTTTAAAATAATTTATTAATATAAAAATATTGTGAACTTATTATTTTTTGAAATTGAATCTACTAGATATTCATAAATATTTATTATATCCCCTATTTCTCTTATTTTTCATTCTATATACATTTAAGATTATTGTAATTTTTTTTAATGACTGAATCTTCCAAAAACAAAAAACAACATTAAATTGGATGATTCAACAAGTTGAAAATTCAAGAAGCAGTCAGGAGTGCGTCTAACATTTTTCCTTTGAATTATTCCAATGTGCATGTGGTAAGGAGGGAGGGAATGAGGGAGTTAAGCGTTTGAAACGTCGTTTCTATTGGAAGGAGTGAGATTGATAATGCAATTCAAATTAGTCAATTTGAGAGAGTGATTTTAGTTGGGAGTTTATATAGAAAAGGTATATTTTGAGGCTTTGTGGGTCTCCCTTCATTCTTCTATCTTGTGGCTCTCATTCATCTCAGGAAATATATAATTAATATGCTAATTAATATCTTGTGTTTTAGGCTGCGCATACGCATGAAAATGAAATCTTTTTGGCATTGGAATTCAATTTTCTTTTTGCATGTTTAGTTGTTTTCCTCCTGCTTCTTATATATATAAATATTTTAATCCATTCATAAAAGTTAAGAAAATTAATTGGATTAGTTATTAGTAATAAATCTGTTAATAATTTGTGCTATTTTTATGGAATTACCCTTTGCATTTTAGGTTAAGAATGATAACACACTTAGGAATGGGGTGAATTGGGAATTTAGCAAATTTCCAAGATTTTTAAAACTTTTTTTTTTTTTTCAGTAAAACAAAGTGTTAGACTGTTAGTGCGCGTATGAGGAAATTCAAGTTATGAACTTTATTAGCAATAATGCCTAAACAAATTTTCACTAATACATACAGTTTTAAACGTTATTTGAAGTCGTTTTCCTAAAGAAGGTTTTGAGTATATGACATTTAATACTTCAAATACAGTTTTAAATACTAGAAGTATATAGTTGGAATGCTGGAAATGTAAAAAGTTGAATGACAGAGATTGCAAACAATGATTTATCTTCATTTATTTTTACCCATTTGAGCTTATTACTTCTAATCCCAAAAAAAAAAAAACCTTTATCAGATTTTATGTAATATAATTTACAAATTTAAATTGAGTACTTTTGACCCACCACAGTAATTAATTCCTCTTTACATTAAACTCTTTCCTTCAAGAGATATCTCACTCTTGAATCTCTATCAAAGGGATATCACACCCTAGGGAATACCTTACTATGTGCATGTTTGAGTTATCGTTCAATAAACACGTCCATACAAGTTAAGACAAAACTTTTTTCACATACTTACCTTGTACACTGTAAATCACGTTTGAAAAGTAGTTTCTACCACTAACTTAAACAGGCACTTATACAATACACTGAATGATGAAGATGGTTTTCACTTAAGAATACTCTCTCTAAGAACAGTATACGAGTTACATTAAAGCTCAGATGATTAAGATGATGACAGATTTTGGATCACGATGAATAATTTTTAATAACGAATATTTTTAAAGGAAAAGAAAACTTTGAAATGGATGGATTAGTAAATGAAATGAAAGCGTAGATGAGGAATTACGAAGTTGAAATCCTCGTTATATTCCAATCAAGGTGGTCTCATAATTACCCTTTTGACTCATACCAAAAATAATTTGTTGGTTGTGACTCGTGGCATCATTCTTCATCGTGAATGGGCCATCGATCCAGTGATCTCATTAGGAATCTCTCCTCTGCGTTCGTATACATACGAACATACACACATACACTATGACACTAAGGATCCCATTTTTAATGACCCTGATTTAATTAAATGCCACGTGACTTGATAGTATTGTTATAGTAATACACATTAATTATTAAATTTGCCATGTTGAACTTTTGTGAAATAAATACAACAATATGGTTCTGTTCCAAAGCTCTTCCTACAAATGAATTCAAGCTAAAAGCCTCATATTTAATTTTAAATTTTAAATTAAAGTGTCTATATATGTAAAAGAGAGTACAATACACACAAAGATATTTGCAAGTAGTAGCGTATTCTGCGTACGGTAAAAACAAATAAATTTATAAAATTTGAAGTATTCTTAGCCACCCATTAGGTCATTTCTCCTACCTCTTCACTATTATCCAATTGTTGCCCAAAGTTCTATGTCTTATGTATCCAACTAACAAATACGTATGCAAACGTATGCATGTGGGTATTGGGTTGACATATTATGTGATTTTTGCTTATAAATAGAAAGTGAATTAGTGGTTATAACCAAACTAATCAAACTCGGACTGATCACTGAACCGGCCGGGGTACTTAGTTAAGGGTCAGTGGGTCAGATCGGAGTCAAACCGGAGTTAACTTGGAGTTAAACCGGTGAAAAATTGAAAATTTTAGGATTATTAATATGAAATTCTAAAGAAAAAAAATTTAAAAAATCGATTTAAAAAAATAAATAAAAAAATCAGATCAGACCGGACTAGTCTACCGAATGGTTAGTCAATTTTCGATCATGATCGGCTAGTCCGATCTAGGTCTAATTACAATGGTTACAACTGGTGTTATGGAAAGAGAGGAAAAAAAAACTTATTCTAGTATTAGTGTACCACAGAATAATAAATAATAATAAAGAAAGAGGTTATTCTCGTAATAATGGCTATTTGTATGTTTGGTTTGACGTTTGGCACCAGGAATCGTGCAATTTGGGGGGGGGGATGGCACTGCTCACTGAGAATGACTTTTGGAAGATGTTTGATGTCACGATTAGTTTGATGGGCTTATTAAGGTAAGCAGCTTAGTTTTGTAGCTTTTAGTAGATAACGATTGGCTTTTTATTCTCACCCACCACATTATTCTCTCTCTTCTGTCTTCTTCTGTCTTCTAGTTGAGGAGTCCCTCATTCTACTGTGATCTCTTCTAATTTCATCACTTTTTTTATTGTAATTTTATAATTTTTTCTGATCCACAATATAGGGCAATTTAACTATATAACGAGAAACAAGAAATAATAGTTAAGTTATTTAATATCTCTCAAAATGAAAATTTTTTCCACTTTTACCCTTCTTGAGAAATGTGTTTAATTGCATTGGGGTGTTACTTTAGATAGAGCGGGGATATAATGAATGGGGCAAAGTTGAAAAGTGGGTATTAATTACAGGGGAAAAACAGGGAAAAGAGCATAAATTAAATAGAAAGCGACTTATATTAATATTATGGACTATGTATTTCTTATAGAAGTGCCATGTATTGTGGACCAGAAGGAATATGTATTTTTCCATTGCCAAATTTTCAAAGTTAATTTTTTCACTTTTCATAATTTGTTAATTTTTTTCTTTTAAATATCACAAAAGTCACTTATGCAAAAGCCAAACCAAACACCTTTTCACTTTCATAAAAGCACTTATCCAATCGCCAATCCAAACATTAATTATTTTTTCCAATCTTGCTTTTCCTCAATCTTAAGATTCCATAAGTCAAACTAAAAATAAGCCACTTTTTCCACTGCTATTTCAAACACACCGTATGTGGT